>OY757237.1:55827431-57047935 GCA_963583995.1 Xylota segnis | reverse complement strand
ACACCGACGTTCCGTAGGAATTTCAACCGGTGGACGAAAGTCTTCGTCACCAAACTGTGTCGGACTAGCTGGGCAAGTATTAATTTCGGACGAGCTACTGCTTTTTGGCACGAAGAATTTGGCTGCAGATGATGATAATGATGTGGATGTGGAGTGTGCTGTTGCTGTTTTAAATGGATTTGGCTGTACTTTATTTGTTACTGTGGAAGATGTATTTGGTGTACTCGAAATTGTTGTGGAAGGTTTTTTTAACGGCTTTGGCGGAGGACTCAATTCATCAGACTGTGAATACAGGGACAAATTAGATAAATAAATGTTCACTTGCACTTTCAATTTCCCAGCTTACCTTTTCAATTTTTGCATGTAGCTTCTTCAATACTGATTCACACTTTAAAAGGGTATCGATTTTTAACCTGCAAATTGACAAAAAGTTAGAAACGGCAACGCAAAGGAGGTAATACCCACTTTTTTTGCTTGTTGTTTAGCAAATTGTATAACATTTGCATTTTTTCAAGCTGCGCTTTACGTGGCTTGTCGTGATCATTGTTTTTAAGTTTTTCAATGACACGCTCTAAGAATGGAATGTATTTTTGCATTTCATTAAATTTACGTTCATAAAGTATGTCCCCCATTGTGACGATGGACTTTGTTTTATCTCGTTCTCAATGGAAGGATGCACTGAAAGGAAAATATAAAATAAAGATAAACTAAACGAAGGAACAGACAAAGTAAATATTTACACATTTAAGGCGGAGGGAGATAGAAATAGAGTTAGGTAATAAGAGAAGAAAAAGAAACATATGATTTCTCCCTAGACTATCCTGGATGGAGGAGTTTGCGGTGATTTAACTTGTGCGTGTCTGTAGAATAATGTTCTTGACTTTTATTCTAGTACTGAGGATTGAAAAGACGGTTTAACTTCTTTTTTTTTCTGCATGCAAAAAAAAGTGCAAGTGCTTTTCAAATTTATCAAGTTACTCTAGTAACGTTTTTTTCACATCCGCGTACTTTAGAAAGTGCAATGTTTAGAACTAACAGGTTATTAATGGTTGTCGCCTTTAAAGTATGGATACTTGTAGATATGTACATACAAGTATATACATTTGAGTTAAATCATATATGTATATATCATAGGCATACAGCTGCGGGTCCGACGCTTAAGAGAGTTTCCGCTTTAAGGGAATTCTCAATTAAGATATTTTGCTTGTTAATGAAAGTTGTTCGCTAAACTGGGTACCAGCAAATGACAAATGACATGAGTAAATATGAGTATACATATAATACATATTTGGAGATGCTTTTAATTTTTTCTGCATTCAACTTCAAAAAAACAATTACGTTTTCATCATTCTTGGATGACTAGCATGGATAAACAGACCCCTCTTACAAATATACAGTAATAACCGGATATGTACCCCTTTGCTTAACTCCGTAACCCGCATTACTAACCAAAATATTCACATCATCTAAGCGGGTACTGATAGGCAACTTTCTCTATTAAGTGCCCAAATAAATCAGAAAACTATTCAAGTCAGACGTCCTGTGAGCTCTGTATTTATTTCAAACTTAATAATTTTATATTTTTAGTGTATAATTCCACAAACAATTAAATAAATGTAAATACAGATGGATGTATAAACAAATATATTGACATTCGTTAAGCCAGGCGCAAAGTAAGTGCAGTGTGTTACGGGCTGCGATGCGTTTTTTAGTGGTGGCACCAGTGCGGTGAAGGTACTTGTCCGAGAATAAGCGATTGAGATGTCAATCATAGTGAACTTCAATGAAATGTCCCATTAAAAGGAAATAATTTGGCATGGTCATAGGCATTTAGCCTAGTTTCGTCAAAACTTTCGTTAACTTCTGAGCCCTGGAGGCTGAACTATAATAGTCGGAAGCAATCGGAAGCTAATGTCATAATTTTACGGTAAGGTTTCTTCAGTACTGTCAATTACTCAAGCAGCCAATAATATGCATATATGTACATATATATGTCTGCTGAATGAGAATATGTCGTTTAGATGAGTAAAACTGAACGAAAACTCAACGAACCAAAGCAAAAAGCTGTTATAGTTCAGCCTTTTTGGAAACTGATTGAAACTCGACGTTATAAACTGAAATTTGACAGCCTTCCTCTGACTTCTCAAAATAGCAAATTTTCGAAAAACCTTGCGCGAAACTCAAAAGTTTCGTATAAAAAGCTCACGAGCGAGTTTTCGTTTAAAAAGTGGGCAAATTCGTAGTTTTCGTGTTCGTTTACCTTTTTGTAATTTAAACTTGGGATAGAAAACACGGTAACAGATTTGGATAATGTTTAGCCACTGATATCAAATTTTTGACAGATTATGAAATTTGCTCAAGATCAATAGATCTGTTCGCGTTCTCTCGCAAAACAACGAAAATCTACGAAGAGTCACCACATCCGGTTCGAGTACGCAAAAGTTTCGTTGTTTTTCGTAGAAGAGAGCTCTCACGAAAAAATAAAAACGTTCCCCATGCAACGAATTTTAGTGCAGGAAATTTCTTTGCACTAATTTAGGATAGCTGTCAAATCTGTCATATTTGTACGTATGTATGTACCTGTAAAAAATTTTATGTTTGTCTATTTGCATATATTTGCTTTTGACGTCTAAAAAATGGGCAAATTTCGTAGCGTTCGTTTAGTTTTTCGTAATTTTACCTCTCTGAGAGAATTTTACCCCCACTCCTTGAAATTTCACAATCTACGAATTTTGGTTCAGAAAGTACGCGAACAGACCTATTATGGGTAAATGAAATGCGTTTGATAAAAATTGAGTAGATTGTTCGTTTAGTTTTGACATAAGGTTAATCCCACTAAAGTTCATTATGGTAAGCCTTTAAAGATTGGACTTAAGACCCAACCATAACCAAACGAAAAGGCCACTCAAGTTCTTCGAAATGTTCTTGTTACCCATAAAAAACTTAACCAAACTTCATAATCTGTCAAATTGTTTATATTTGGTTTAGTTTCAATGGAAAATAAAAATAGTCAAATTATTGGTTTAATAAAACTAAAAAAATTCCAAAATCATATTATTAATTTCTGCTGCCATTGCTACATATATTTTTCTCTATTTTTTGTGTCAGCTGACAAATTTTCGTATTTCGTATTCCGTATCTTCCATTTCATTGAGACTTTTCGTAAGTCCACGGAAGTTTCCATGTAATAAAACATTTCATTAAGCTGGCGTAAGCTCATCAAAAGTAAACGAATCTTGCATTATTTCAATGCAATCGGGGTTTTCTTGAGATATTCGAGTCCCATTAACTTCTTTAAAAAAAAAAACAAACTTGACGAAACTGAAAAGCCGTTTAGAATTAACGAATCGGTTGCTATTTCAAACGAAGTCCAAACAAGTCCCGCCTGTCTTGACATTTCGACATACAACTTTGAAGTTGTTCAGGTTTAAACAGCCATATTATTCAGCCGATCTTTGGTTAGAAGTATGACTTCAATTTTTCAAGTTGAGCTTTAATCCATATTCTCCTCTTGACTGGGAAATAGAGCAATTCTTTTCATTTATCTACAGTCTACCCTAGCATTACCTTCTTATCCATTTCAAATTCTTTTCGTTTTGAATGGAAAGATCTCGATTCCTGTTCGGTAACCATTTTAATCTACGTCGCAATATCAATGTAAAAACATGAATGTCCATGTATGTCTGTATGTACCTATTCATACGAATATATCTCCCCTAACTCGATTGTCATTCTCGATTTTTCGCTTACATTGAAAAGCAAATCTCTGCTCTGCACCCCCGTAAAGCTTATTGATTGCTGGAGGACTTTGTTTTGGATAGTCCCACATGCATGCCTCGTACTACGGAGCAGCATCCACGCACGTTCAACTTAATATACCCGATTCCTATGAAATCTCGGATTCCATTATTCTACGACAGAACACATAAATATCTCGCCATGAGCCCGGGACATCTCACTGGCCACCCACCATCCAGGATATCTCTATTTGCCCAGGTAATGTAGATACTAGTGAAAATTTATGAAAAAAAGTGCTTCTGCCAATTCCTAAATAGTGCAGCCACTGCGCAACACTTACACACACGACGGGAAACAGGAACAGGAAATATTTGCATGCACAAATAAACATCAAAAAATAAAAGTTATTTGTTTCCAAAATTAAATTAGGGAACCTGGAGCACCCGTCGCCGCCTCCACAGCCATGTTTGCAATAATTTTCATCATCCCCGGGGACACCGAGTACTAGTAGGTACAAGAAATTCAACAAAAATGATGCACCGTCGTCAGCCACCACTACACTTTTTTTTTCACGGTGGAGCACCTCTTGTTACTTCTGTTCTGCAATGGAATCTGCTCCTTTTTTACGGTGCTTACACATTACACATTTCGCACGTTTAATTATTTATGATGAATTATGATTATTTTTTATATATTTTTTAAAATTAATTAAGAAAATCGTCACTCGCACTAAGAGGTTCACGCGGTTTATGGCTGATTTGTGCGGTACACACGAGCAAGAAACTACTTTGACAGATTTTTTTTGTTTCGATTTGACAGAGGCGAAGAGAGGTTACATTTCATCGGTTGCCTCTGTGTGTGTGTGAGGAAAACCCGCCAGTTTTATAATCGCATAGAACCGCTCTGGAGGTAGTGTTGTTGTTTTGCCTAGACAAATTTAAAAATTAATGGGAAACGATCTGAAATAAGAAAGAGCAGTGCGTTTTATTTAAGAGAGTTGCTTTTAGTACAGAGAGAGGAAGGGTGTACTAAAATTATTGAATGTAGTTTCCAGGGGGAAAAGCATAAAATTTGAATGGTTTGTGTTGTTGGTGCAAATTGGTGTCGTGTTTTGTGTATGAGCATGAAGCAGGGAATGTTAGGTTTGTTCATGTTCGCTCGGTGACCTATCGTGTAGATTTGTTTTTTTTTTTTACAGTTGTGGGTGTGTTCAGTGAGAGCGTGTTGTGTATTGGGCTTGTAAGGGAAGATGTTGGATAAGAAGGCTTCAAAGAACTTTGGATGCACTTAAATTATTTAGACCGACATACTAAGTGATCGAAGTTTGTTTGAGCCAATTTCAGGTAAGGTTTTGCGATGCCATTTTGTAATTCAAAAGTATTTATACATACTATGTACATACATACGTTTGTTAGTACATTCATAAACAAATTTATATAAAAGCATTTTTGGACCTAAAATTTTCAGATATAAAATCAAAGGATAACAAGCCTCTTAATAATTATAACTGCTAGAACGAACGAATACCTACTTCCAATGCTAATTTTGGAAAATTTCCTCAAACTACAGATAAATATTAACACATATGCATACCTAAATAAGTATACAGAAATACTTGTAACGATCTAAACCTTCATCTGCAGTAGTCCTCTTCCTCCTCGTAACTTGATGCAAAATGGTTTAAAACTACACCAAGATCTTCAAAATATACTTTTTGACATTTATTTTACGTACACATGTAGATCAATAAAAACAAAAAAAATATAGTGAAACTACTTTTAAAAAAGTTGATAATTGCGACTGAATCATACGTACTTGGACCTTTCTGATAAAGTTTTATAAATCAGCCACAATTAAAGTTTAAGCAAAATACTTGAAGTAAATAGTTTAAAAAGATAGGTATGTCATTCTACCTATTTTCTTGCAGTTGTGGCCAAGTAATGAGGGCATTTCGCAGTTGTTAGTCCACCACTTTGATGACTTTAACCAATGTTATATGTATGTGAAATTCCATTGATAAAATGTTTCTTGGGCGAAACGCCCCCAAAAAGTGGGCGTAACCCTGTATAATCTATGAGTGAATAGTAGAGAATTTTATCGCCTATGAAATTTCAAATTTTCGTCAAAATATAAAAATTTTGGGAAATTTAAAAAAAAAAACGTGAGGTTGACAATCTCAACATTTGTTACGGCATATCAATGCCTTATATTCCTCATATATTAGTTTTAAGACCAATCGCCTTTAATTATCATTTTTATCGTTAGCGCCCTTTTTCAGAAAAACCATTTTTATCAAAATCGATCTTTGTAAAGTACCTACACCTAATTTTGAAGTTACAATGTAAATTTCGATTTCGTCTTTAAAGTAGAGTACACATTATCAGTTCTGGTCTGAAACACGATTAACTTCAAAAGTCACGAATTGCCATAAAACCATAAAATTGTTAGGATTTCCCAGTTTCTGTACCAAAATTCGATATTTCGAAAACCTTACGAAATGGAATGGCATAGAAGAAAATACCTTAAAAAACTTAGGTTTGGAATAGATATCTGGAATAAATTAAAAGGGTGTGGCCGTAATATGTATGTTTTTGGATTGAGATTTTAATAATAATCTTCGACGTTTTTAGATGTTAGTTGCAAAATATTAAAACCGCAATTTTTTTTTAACTAAAAAAACCCATAACGTAGCCCCAAAAATTTCAACCTGTTAGCTTAAAATTTAGGGCGTAGAAAGTGGTAACATACGGACAGCCGAACGGTAAGACGGACATGGGCCAATCGACTTCTCTATTAATATAGTTTATAGACTCTATATCTATTATTTCTCTACGTTGCAAACACTAAAGATAGGCTATACAGAAATAGAACAAAATTGGGGATTCTTAATGAAAAACCCTGAATCGAGGAAACTCTCGAAATACAAAGGCCGCAAATAGATTGGGTTTAATACTGTGACGGGGACTATTTAAAGAGTTGTCTAACAATTCTTTAATTAAAAGTAAAACAAAATTCTGAACAAACTATGTAAGTCGAATAAAAACAGTTCGAAATTTTATTCTTCTTCTAGCTCAAACTTTCCAATTTTAAAAAGCGTGTTCAAAATTGTTGTTTAAACAATTTACATAAATTCAACTATTTTAACAGAAATAACAAACCAAATTTTGTTTTTAGGTTCAATTTCTTTTTCGTCAGCGTACATCTGACAAGCACCAGTTTGTGGACAACGGCAAATTTGGGCACACCGATGATGCCCTCGCTTTGGCGGAGTTTTTTCTTGTATGAGAAAAAAGTGCTTCATAATGAGATGAGACAATTTATATTGTTTAATAAACTCTTCGAATAAATCTCGGTTGATTTTTTTCACTAGACATAATAACACACTTGTTTACAGGTCTCTCATAGTAGACGTTTGCTAGCACTAGCTTGGTCAGATTTTCTATTCAATATTCGAACTATTTTCAGATGTTCAGATGTTCAAGTAACCTTGTTCAAAAAGATTTTATATGCATACATGTCAAACTTGGAGTTTTGTGTAGCCACCTTAAGGCTTTTGACACTAATTATTAATTGTATGTATGATGATTAAGCTTATTAAAGATATACATAGATTCTGAAGATACCCATTCGAACACATATGTGTATGTGTATATTCATGTGGATGTGTAATTATATGTATACATATATAAATAAAATGTATGCATGGGTGAATTGTAGATAATTTATGCGTACATATGGATGTGTTTACCTAAGTATTTGGGCTTAATGAGTTTTTTTTTTAATCCCTAGTAAAAATATAAAGTTTTTTTTTTTTAAATTGGCCGCGTGTACATACTGTGTTTTTGGTTGTCGGAAGTTTTATCTGCTTTTTGCACCGAAATAGGTAACAGGCAGACATACAGATGGAGGGGTAGGACAAAATTAAAATCAGTATAGGGAATACATACACATATTTGGCTCAACAGGTTCAAAACGTTCGCGACCTGTATTAAATGCTCTTTGAACAATTATTAGAGGATAGATTTACAATTTATTGGCGTTTCCGAATTGAATTTTTTCTACTTCATTTTCGAATGAAACCAAAGAAAACACAATGCAACAGATTTTTTTAATTTATCCAAATTTTGTTTTAGTTCAAGTTTTTAATGAGTGGCTTTTTATTGTTCATACACAGCAACTGAGCGTATTGTATATATTTATTTAAAGACGGTAAGTTTCTAGGTTATGTTAGGTTAGATTTTTTTTTACACGATATATGTATAATTACATGTATGTTACACATTATTTACCAATCTCACGTGATTAACAATTGATAATTATCTAAATACGAGTTCGAGCACGATTACACTTATTCACAGACCAAATAATATCAACAACACTGTTTTTAAAAATGTTTAGCAATTTTTAAATGTATAAATACATACAAATGTATGAATATTTTTCAAATGATAACTAAAAACAAAAAAAAAATTAAAGACAAGTAGTACGTTGTTTATCTGTCCCATAATTTAGATAATTTATAGCAGGCTTTTGCAGTTTTGAAAATTATAAAATTATGCATTATGTACATGTACATATGTACATATGTATGCAAAAACATATACATACATAAGTACAGTCCTGGACAAAATAATATTTGCGCGTATTATTTTTTTCTATATTTCAATTCCAGACTAAGACCAAAAATTGTGTTGACTATTTTTGTTTTAAAAATAAATTCCATAAATTCTCAATAGACTTGAAGCCGAGTGACTGACACGTCGATTGGGTCTGGGACACGTTAGAGTGGCAACATTGTAATCTCTGAGATAAGCACGCGTCAGTGCCCATGAATGCTTTGAATCATAATCTTATGGGAATCGCTATATTCCGACATTTTTCAAAATATTATTGCACTCGCGTTTTGTTATGGTGTCCTCTATTCGAAATATGGTCCGGCCCCATTCCAAGGAATATATGTACCCTTTACCATATTCTTAGGTTCAACTTTTTTCACGTGTAGTTGACATGATAGTTTTTACCTCATGTTCGATGGGGAGAAACCCCCAAATCACTAGACAATAAATGGTAGGTTTTTCGCCATTCTGTAGAATATTTCTTCATTGTTTTCCTGATCCGTTCCACGGTATTATTCGGATGAAAACTTTCCTTACATGCAATTTTTATTTTTATTTTCAAAGTGCGGAAAGTAATATTAATTCCCCCTTCTGCCGCAATAATCCTAGAAGACTTAAATTAGTCAATCTTTAGATCTGTTTTTGTCTTCGATCTAGGTCTTCCTTACGTTTTTGTAAAAAAAATTTCAGTTTTGCCTCGATTTTTCAATTGCTGCTTTCTTCAAGAGATGACTTTGCCTAAAATGTCAACTGCTAAAACATCTTGTTTACATCTTTAGTTTATAGCAAATCTTATAAATTGTTCACTAAAGAAACACTTTAACAGACGTATTTAAAAATAGACAGTTTACACCTATTTTTTGGTCCAACTGAAATGTGGTCCTACTTATCCTGAATGCAATAACAAAAGTTTAGTGAAAAATAACTTCACACCTATTCAAACGTCCCATGTATAACGGTGATATTGAGTGAAAAATAAATTGTGTGCTATAATTTCGAAATAACACAATATAGTACAAACACCTCTCTTATGTTGTCTACTTCTTAAATTTTGAATTATTAAACTATACGATAGTTTAAAAGTTATCTAGGTTCAAAATTTGACTCCCAGAAAACTCAAATTGTGAACGCAATTGAATCATGATTGTCCTTCAGTCAGAACGTCGTATTTTTTCGAATAAATATTTTGAGTTAAGTAAAATGCTGACGTGAGGCTCATGGAATCCTGGGCCTAGCTTTTCAGAACCATTTATGTTGTGTGGTATATTTTTTACATGATTGAGCTTAACTGTTTGAGCTTAAGCCGTGTCGGAAAAGCAATTGGTTTTATGGGAAAGTTTCTCATGATAGTTATACTTTTGGATGTTTGTCAGACGCTCGCAAATGGTAGGGCCGTGAAAAAATGTTTGTTGTCTGGAGAGTGAACTACAAACCTCTCGCTCCGTAGCTTAACACACTAACCATTTCACCCACGATGCTGATTAAAAAGGATGCAATTTCATGTCTTTTGGAAAAAGAAAAGCAGAGTATGTGTAGAAAATGCTTGAAATTCACTCACTGCCACGCCCAATTTTCATTATTGATGAAATTTCATTTCTTTAGATGAAATCGAAAAATGAAAACAGGATATTTGAATGTATACAGCTTTCTTTAAATATAAGTATCTTGTAGTGTGGTCCAAAATTCCACATTTCTATTTTTTAAAAAATCTTTTCTCAAAATTTCAATTTTCGCTCTGATTTTGTTGAATGTACTCGTATGTATCGATTTATAACACTTCAGTTAGTTAGCCCTTTTATGTTTAAATTGCATTCATTATTTTGATTGTGGTTGCTTGCTTTCAAATATGGGCGTACGTATCTGAAAAATCATAGGTCATTCGCATTCATGCATACTACAATTTGTACAAAGCGAAAGAATAGACTGTTAGCTGGATTTCATTCCTGGCGGACGACGCTTTTTATTGCGTAGTTTCAGTGCTCCGATTGCCTGATAAATCTGCCAACCAAATTTTTGGTTTTTGGAAATTATTTTTTAAAATGGCCGCCGTGATTCGAGTTATGGGACGAACTCGAATTTACTCGAAATTTCACGCAGGCTTACGTACTTTGTCCGCTTTTCTCATTTTTTTTTAGAATTCAACAGCTTTTAGTCATGTCATAGCCATAGCCTGCTAAGCATCATCAAGTGCATACATGCATTCATATACAAGCGGACAAGATCATGTTGTCATGTCTATAACTGAGCATTATGCATGCACACATCCCGTTCCAGTATCCAAATCACAGCACATACATATGTGTGTATGTTCGTATTTCTGCTGCACAACACATGCATACGTCAGTGCTTCATAATTCTCTTTTGCACGCATTAATGCATGCACATATTCGGTAATGCAAATTAGGCCAACACACATACATATCTGTACACTTCATTATTCCTTTGTCTCTTACCGTATCGTAAAAATTATACCGAGTCTGGACCGATGGATCTGGTCCGTATATATCTATGTCTGTATGTATCTAGTGTGAATCATACATACATTTGTTTTGTTTACTAAGCATTAACTTTATTTTATGGCCACGCTTTGAACACAATATTATAGGTTTTCGGTCTCAATATCGTCGGAAAGTGTAGGTTTTGTTTTAGTGACTTCCGCAGGGTCCAGCACAATATAGTTTTGATCAGGTGTTTTTCTTTGCAAATTAAACATTCGTCTATGTTTAGTTCGTTTGCGGAAAACTATTTTCTATTTAGCTATTACTATGGCGTAGATAAAACGAAATGGAAATTCCGTTTAAGTCGCTGCTTATGGTCTGCTATTTCTCCCATACAGTAGAGAAAAACAAAATTAGACTTGAAACTTGATTCTGTACCTTGCTGTCCTGCATATGACAGATTTAACAACCTTGTGCTCTGCTTCTGTTCTGAGCTACTTCTTCAGCTTGTGCGTAAATAGTGTTTGGTTTAAAGTGTCCAAAAGAGCAGTCGAAAAAGAGATGTGAAATAGCACCATATGAAATCAGACCGCATCTAAGATGTGGCCTTATTACCATAAAGTAATGCAAATAACCTCCAGCGGGCCCTATTTCTAGCTCAACTTGGAAATCCAATCACATTAAAGCATTTTTTGTCCATATTCTTACGACAATCGTTAAGGAGGAGCAGAGCGGAGCAGTAGCGGAGCAGTAGCAGAGCGATCGGTGGACGAATACCCAACATTATGACGCCCTTCTTCACTGCTCCTTAACGATCGTTGTAAGAATTTGGACATTAAAACATTTCTCCGCTTGTTCACAGGGTTTAGCTGCTCATACAAATTTATTGCTTCGTATAGGGTAGGTGCAACATAAGGCTCATTATATTTTCAATTTTTTTTGAATTTAATTCAAGTGTACTTCTTCAAGAATATCCAAAATAGAAATAATGGAGGACCACATGTCACTTCATATCACTACTCAAATGTGACTCTTTTTTTACTTTCGTAGCAGCACAGGGGCGCCATGGCTCAGTGGTTAGTGCTTTGGACTATGGAGCAAGGGGTTCGAGGTTCGAATCCCAGTCGGGAACACCCAAAAGTTTTTCATGGCTCCACCCCTCGCGAGCGTCTGACAAACATCCGAGAGTACAACTGTCCTGAGAAAGCTTCTCAAATAACAAACTGCCCTTCGAACATGGCATTAAACAGTAGGCCCCTTCCGTTCGTGTAAAGTATAACACGAGTCCCATCGACCTGTTGCGCCAAGTATTTATTTTTTATTTTTAGCAGCACAGGTACATTCATATTTTTGTTGACATTTTGCACCTACTGAATATCTTTGGTACGAGTTCGAAATTGTTAATTGAAAAGAATTCATCTGCTCTTTGTCTCTCGAACACTTTAGAAGAGCTACTTGTGATGTTCCATCATTTTGGTGGAATCACATTACTTTGTTGGCCTCACTGATCCAATTCGGGCACAAGAAAGTTTTCCAACATGTCCAATAAATTTGACGCGGGTGGTGAATCCATTGAGGGTTTTCGGTACCCCAACTGTGTTTATTCTGTTCATTAACAAAGCCGCTTAAGTCGAAATGTTCTTCGTTGCTCATAATTGTATTTGCCAAGAATGGTTGTCGTTTATACTCAGCTATAAAACTCGAGGACGTTAGCTGTTGTACTATAAATTGTTGTCGACCACTCTCCACTTCTGCCAAGTGACATGAAATGTTGGCCGCCATTTCGACCTGGAACATAAAAACCACCCTGTATTCATGTTTCGCAGGATTGCCTTTGTTGCTAACTACTGCAGCGCAACAGCGTTTCAAGACTGCTCTATTGTTGTCTACAACTCGATGTTAGTTTTTAGTTTCACATTCTTTACGTCTTTTTTTTACATCGGCTCATTGACACTCAATTGGCTGAAGATCGGGCCATTGTCTCGACGTTCTGCCGATGTCTCTCAGGTTGTTGTTCCACTGAAAAACTCACTTTAATGGCATTGTTATCTCGGCATATGGTGCTCTGCAGTATTTTCACGTATGAGTCCATATGATTTATTATAGTTTTATACAATATATCGGACCAACACCTTGTAGGTGGACGCCTTAAATACTGCCAAGATCCCTTTTTGGGTTACAGACAACTTTAGACTGCGAGCGTATTATGATACCTTAGACGCCTTCTAACGGTATGAATGCCATACTCCAAATTTATCACACTTTGGGTAGTTTCTGAAGAAGCGTGCGTTCGGATGTACCTTACGACATGTTTTACCATTTAAGGATGTATTATTTTAGACCTCTTTGTATTTAATAGAATTGGTTGTCGTTTTATAATTTATTTGAATTAGGCTATTATATTATACGATATATTATCTGATATAAAAAATAGTTTTCACAACCAATTTTTAGAAAAAAAGTAAAGTATAAGTTTTTTACTTACTTTTCTATGATTCACTACCGATTAGTATATAAAAGTAAAAGTGAGGCTTTAACATTAGAATTTGAAATCCCATTCCTTGTGCGGCATTACCATTATTTAACATACGGAAATTCGTTTGGAACGCATGGTCTGAAGCCCTATTCTTTGTTCAACGGCCATAGTACAAATATTTTTTGATAAATATACAAACAATAATATGTATTATCAGAGGTTGAAAAATATTGAATGCAAACTTTCATGCAAATCGAATGAAGCTACGAAAAGAAGGTCATAGATAGTTTTGAGCTAAAAAGATGGCCGCAATGGTACCTAAGTTTCAAAAATATTTACACTTGTCTGCATCTGTTTTTCAAAAGTCCAGACATGAAATTTTATTACTATGTACATCTTAAAACGTGAGAATCAAAAAGAGGTCACCAACGTCAAAAATTTTCTAGTGATAATGTATGTATTTACCATTTTCCTGACTATCATCGTAAAGCCAAATTTAAATAATTGTATTGCCCTCATTTCTTTCTTTTAGTTGAACGTTTCACCAGTTTTGAACATAATTGTGTTTCTTCCTTGCAGTAAGGTCTTTCAAACAAAAATTTCCTAAACATCCTGACCCTTATTTTTACAATTTATTTGCGTTCAAAAGGGGACGATTATCCTTAAATGTTAGGGCACTGGGTGAGCGGAAGATGTTAAAGTAGGCCTAACCGCAGATACAGTCGTAAATGAAGAAAGACATATGTAGGTAAATTTTTTTGGAATCTCAGGTGAAGTAACGTTTCAGTGTTGTCCCCAATCAGCGGGGAATCGTTGCGACTTTTGCTCATTGACAATGTTTTTGCCTACTCTAAGTGAGGTTAAGACCCAGGGTATTTAACAAAAATACTGTAAATATGGGTGTGGTTGCTACGTACACTAACAACCTTTCAATCAATAATCGAACGCATTACCACTACAACATGGCCCCCGATACATGAATGCATTTTTTTCAAATACACATATTTAATTTATGTTCATCTGTTTGATCCTGATCCTCACTGAAATCCGAGTCACAAATTTGTTTTCCGTCGGTCCCCTCCCTTACTTTTTTCATCGATATTAAATTTTAAATCCATTTGACCCAAAATATCTAAAAAAAAAAAAGAATCCATAAGCCTTTACAAAAATTTAAGGCTACAATGGTACTTCCTTTAAAACAATTAAATATTTACAAATGACTTTTGCGAAAGAAAAAAATAATTTCTGCCTAAAAACATTAATAAAAAATCCGACATTTGGTCTTACATAAGTCATTTATACAAAAATATTTACTTCCATCTATTTTATCACCATTGAAACAATATTTTCTTAAAACTTTATGTGTAATTTGTGCACACTATGTGAATGCTTGAAACAGACCGAGTTTTCTAAATGTAGCTTATACACTGAATCACACCACACCCATTTTTACAGTTTGTTATTCTTTCTTTTTTTAAAAATAAAACCTTGATTTCACTCACTTCTTGCTTTAGTTTCCCATTTTTTTGAACGCATCTACATCGCTGTGTTAAGTTTTTAGGACAATTACCACGACACATATGTACATATGCTCAATAGCCGTGTCCTAAATAAAACTCATATTTACAAAAAAAATAAACAGTGCTTAGGTAAGTTTTAACCCACTGTTGGAGTAATATTGCTTGCAGTAGTGTTAAGGTTTACATGGGCTTCAATTTATAGATTTTTTTTCAAAGTTCATAAGGTGCAAAAGGCTAGAACCACGCCCATTTTCTCTTTAACAAAGTAAGTGTACCGAATTTTGTTTAGGTTATAATGTCACAAAGGTCCGTCTAATTTTTTTTTAGGCTGAGTTCAAAGGCAAGGCACACACATATTTGATTTGGGCCATACTTTCCACCAAGTCAGTTTACAATTCTTTACTTTTTTCCTAACGAAAAACTTATCATCAATATTTTTGTGTACACTCTGTATACTTGGATAGGTATCAACTAATAATATTTATAATTACTAATTTAATAACAGTGTTCAAGTATAAGTATTTTGGCTACCAAAAGGAACAGAACCATAGACAATTTGTAGTTGCAGACAGATGACAGATGTTCACTGATGAGTGCGAATTCTTTTCGGTTATCTATTCTACCTACCGTTCACTAATCCCTGAAAGAAACGAGTTTTTCTTTCTTCATACCTAAAATAAACCACCTTTATCAACGCAACAATTATTAGGGGTCAGCTATGCATACGAAAATCGAGAGAGGAAGAAAAAAAAAGAAATAAAAAAGGGTGCCGCATATGTATGCATGTACCTGAAACGTAATACATCATCAACATCATCGATTTTCTTTTTACCTGCAAATCCATGGCAAATCCAGGTTTACCTAAATTTTTTTGTAGTCCATCTTTCAAAACTCTAAAAACCATAAGTCTAAAAATAAACAATACTCACAGTATTGGAATTTCTTCGAGAAAATTCCCGAAAAGATCATCCCCTTTGTTTGCCCGATTTACGTAACAAGCACAACCACTCACAGAGACTTTGCAACGAAAAATAAATTAAAAACCAAAACGAAGCCCGGAAAAATCAATGTAAAAAATGTTCACTTTCAAAGTTTTGCATTTTTCTTAAAAAAAATAACCACAATTTCCAAGCTTCTACTCACTTCGAAAATTCCGAGGAAAAAAATACTTCTTTTTTACGAACCCAAAATGGCGTCTCGAGAAAAGAAAAATTTATTATTTTTTGTGCAAAATTTATACTCGACCAGAGGTTCCTTCTTCTGCACGACGACTACGACGTTCGTCGCCTTTATAGTTTGTCATGTTAAAATGCAGCAGGGCAATGGCGACGATGAAGTCGACTCGAATGACAAAATCGTAAAAACTCGGGCATATAATTTTAATTCCAGAAGAAAACGTTGGGAAAATCTCTTAAATGGTTGTCAAGAGAGCGAGCGGGATAAATTACCGCCAAATTTTACAGCATTCTGCCAGCAGCGGGCGTTGGCAAACGACTAGGCGGCGGGGAGCCTTTTTTAGTACTCATCTGTGAATTTGTGCCTGTGTGTGTACACTGTATATCACACCCTGGCTCAAGACTCAATAGTGGCGGTCTGGCAGAACAGAAGCGAATCAGCCGTCGGATTGAGCGGATCGTTTTGCAGGTTCGGCGCGTAGTATAATGGCGGAGGTTGAAATGATTGCAATTGCAAGGCAAAGACAAGTTTTTTTTTTCGTTGTCGCCAACGGGGGTGAGTATACTATTTGATGAAAATCAAGAAATTTACTTAATTTTTAGGAGAAAATAAATGCAACACAGTGTGGATATGTTTTTTTTCCAAATATTTACAAATGTATGCATTCTCACCCACTTTTCTTTACCAAATTTTACGATTCGGTGGTGTTTCGAATAACCATGATGGTTCGCATTCACAGAGATCGATCCACCTCACCCTTGACTCTTGCATAACTGGTTGAAAAGAAGTACATACATGCTGTATATTGCAAGCACTTATATTTATTTCCCCCACATCCATGCACTAATTGTTTCCAGTAAATAAAAAATCTCAAGTATCCGCTGAACCTGAAGTAAAAAAAAATAAAAACTATCCCAATAGCTCAGAAGCTCACCAAACCTAAAAGTATTTATTTAAACAAATATTTAATCAGCTAAAGACAAATTGTCAATAATAAACCGATTTTTATTTAATCAACTAAGGATTTATCTACTAGACAAGTAGATAAGTGGGTATGTATGTAATTAAATATGGGGAAAAGTGACTACACTTAATGGCTGCCGACGACAGCAGACACCACGATGATAATGTTTCGTAATGATGAAGCCATAGGGTGCCACGAAATTACTTTTTCAAATATGTGGATTCTGTGGATGATGTTGAGAGTGTGTTCTACTGTGGACAACATGGCGGGAATTTAATTTTGAATTTCAAAATAGACGTTTTTCTTTTTTGTTTTTGAGTACGCCTCTGAACAGAACCTGAATACGTCGACTGGGCTCTGAACAAAGTATTTTCAGACCACACTGTGAATGCTCTGATTCATTTAAGCCGGCGGCCATATGAGCTAATAATTAATTAACAAATAAGGCCTCAGTTGTTTTCGATTTAATTTTGTCATTGCTTTACCTACTGTCGGTTTTTGCTTAGAAAGCTTGGTGCCCTCTGAGCACGCTCGGAACGAAAAAACACACATTTTTTACACTCTGAAGTAAAAAGAAATAAAAATATTTATTTTGACAATTCAGGGTCTGTTCTGAACTGAAAGACTAGGAATTCTTTTATTAAAATGTAAGGAATATGTCAGTTCTTTTAGTTTGACTGCTCTTTCAAATAAACAAATACTTATGTCAATTAATGAAATATCAGCAGAAATAGTCATAAGACTAGAAGTGGTAATAAATACCTATATAAATAGAGAGAGGAAAAGACTCCCAATGTTCGATGTCCTATTCATAATTTTGTTGACATTTGGACATGACATGATGAAATTGAAGATTTTGAAAGATATTATGGGGAAAATTTTACTATGAAATCATAAAATGGATTCCAGCGATTCTGATAAATTGTGTATCATTAACAATCTTCAATTAAAATGCTTCAAAAGGTGGAATGAAAGACGAGATTGATAGTAGCCGCCGTCGCCAATGAAATTTGCTAAATTTTCGACAACATATTCTTTTTACAACTAAACTAATGGTTTTCACAAACTGTAATTTTATTATGGAACATATTCGAACGCTTGGCAGTCAGACCTAGGTATGCTATATTTTACTTCCTGTCGAACGTCATATAATTGTAGCGCTGTATATCCAGGTCCTAGCTTCTCACAACCATCAGTATTTTGAATGTATTCTGAATACGAATGAAAGGGACATACTGTTGAATCCCGTGTTCGAAGTGCAGCTAAGTTATACTTTAGATCCGATAGCAAGAGCTTCAAGAAATCAAGTGCACGATTGAGTCGTACGCACTTGCACCACATTACTCAAGATATGTTCTAGTAAAGTGGGAGTGGCATTCTTCATATTCGAAACAATTATTTTAACATCGTAATGATGGTATCTGGGAGATTTAATTTTTTATTTGCTTGCTTGCTTGCTACCCCAAGCAAAAAATAGTCTGAAATATCTTAAAGTTAAGTTTGAGAAAACTTTTTTCCTGGTGAGATCCAAGACATGTGTGTATTCCAATTGCACAATACTAATGGTTTTTTTGTACTCCTTGCCCTGCATGTTTTAAAAAAAGAACTGTAACTGTAAATCGCATGCGCTTCCACCCCAATGACAACTACATTCGATCCAATCCCGATTTACGTTCCACATTTTGACATCTTTCAAAAACAGCCGCTACAAGTACAATAACCTTACACCCATTTGTCAAAATGTGGTGTTGTTTGTAAGTAAATAAGGTTTTCTGCAAATAGAATGTATTCGAAAACTGCTACTTACTCGTAAATGAAAGTGTCTGCTAATAGATTAAATTATGTTCTCTATATTAGTTTAAACTCCTGAAAGGCAAACTATAAGCAACCTACTACTTTCGCTAAATCCAGACAAAATCAAGAATACAAACGTCACAAATAAACTCCTGTCACTACAGTCTATTAGTAAACAGACATTTCATGAAATAATAATAATAAACATTTAATGAACAAGTAAAATGCAACACCTTTTCCTTGCGGGTTTCTTTGCTGCATGCGGTAGTTTTTTTGGCAAATTATCTGGCGGAGAATATGGGATTTTATTGAAGTATTCCTTCTTACAAAATATTTTCATCGAACAGGTAGCTAGCATTGGAATTTGAATAGAAAATCGTAACCAATAGACCACAGTCTCTCATAGTTTTTCAGGGACTATTCTTGGTTCTAATGATTGTTTGCAATGTTCTGAATTGGAGATACTTCCTCAAGGCATTACAGTCCACAGAACAAACTCTGAGTGCAACTGTAATGTCCGCCGCAGCTAATTACATCTTTTCGGTGAGAATTAACTATTTGTCAGTGAAAATTTTGATTGAACAACTTCTTTCGATTCAAGTTTCTGTTTGGAATATTTTTCTTTGGTGAGACATTATCCTTGCTGTCACTTCTGGGAACCACATCGATAGTAATTGGATTGTGTTTTCTTTGTACCTGAAATCATAATAAATAAGCAAGCGTTCCCAAATAAATGGGAGCATTGGCATCCTGTCTTTTGTTCTTTCGCACTTACTCTAAGGATATGTAAAGTGAAATAATTATATTTCAATTTTGTAATGTAATGCGACACAGAACTGAATGCAGAAAACACTATTTTTGACACAACGCAGCTCTAGTTTGTAAGAGTACTCTGCATGACATTAGAATGTTTTTCTTAGCTATCGGAATAATACCAGCATACTCCACTCTTTTGGTAAGTCGGCACGATATAAGGGTGCGTTGACACACACTCCGAGATAAGTCATATTTCAAACAAATAATTGAAAACTTTAGTTGCGATCCTCGCCCATAGCTGTCATTGATGTAATGAACGCTGAACAAACATTTGAGAGTACAAGAACAATATTTCCTCAGAGATGTGTAGTGACATGTTGGGATCCGCGACAGCATTATCATTTTAGGCCTTAGGTCGTGTCTCTGAAGTCGAATAGCTTCTATCTTTAGTGTGTATTACTATCAGGACTTTTCGAGACTGCACTGATTTGGTACTTATTTAGTACTAAACAGTCTAGGAGTACATACTTAGACTGTTTACCTTATAAATCCTGTGCAAAACAAAAACAGTACCAATGACAATATTCTGACCTTGTTTATGACGTAAACTTAAGATTTCATCAAAAGAGTCATGTTCTACTTGGTTGTTGGTCAATTGACAGTTGAAAACTGCTGTCACAACAAAACAATCGCTTCTTGGGCAGTGACAGATCAGCACGGTTATCATCTGATCAATGGAAGGAACGACAGGTCAGGTGCCACGTATCCAACTTCTTTAGTACACAGTAGTAAATCAAAGTCATGGTTTTTTTTAATAGCTTACATATATTCGATTTAATTTATACATAAAAACCCGAAAAATATTCTATTATTTACAATAAGTTTTTATTTTCTTAAATAAATCAACAAACATAAAAAAATATCCTTCGCAAAACTTAAAGCACTGACTGACATTTTGTACTTGACACTAATGTTTTGTATTCTTTGTGTCTCTACAATTTAAGTACTTAACGAAAACAACTTAACGCTTACCTAAATGATTTACACTTTAGTAGTATAACCTCTGCCTTAGCATGAATAATAAATTTTTACATATGAGTCAAACAAAGTACTAACTTTGGCCAGGACCACGTTGATTTTGAGGATTCAATGGTGATGATGAGTGATGAAATGAGTTCTTAACAAAGATGCACATACTCTACAGTCTACTACTCTCCCGAACAGTTGGTGTGTTTGCTGGTTTTTCATAACCATTGCCAGCCATAGATAGATGTGGCAGAATTGCCGGTCGTCCGTTTGTTGTCATTTCATCGCCGGAGAAGACATTATTGTCATGGCCCAAATCGCGTGTGGTTCCGTTTCCATTCTCTGCGACTGGCTTGTCTTCGGGTTTGCCATCGAGCAGGAAGCATGTCAGGAAGAATAGAATTGAACTGATACCATAGAAACCAGCGTAGAAGATCATAATCGATCCACGATAACCAATGGCCTTTGCAACAGGGTCAACCAAAATGGGCAAGTTTCCTCCAATGTTGTTCATGACAAACAGGAAGATTCCAATTGTTGTAGAGCGGAGTTGCAATGGAACAATTTCCACAACGATGGCGAATACAATTCCGAACCACATTTCAGCAAAGAAGTAGCTCAAGCCGAGTGTAACCATAGCCCAAACGGGCTCGAAGTACACCGATCCGAAGGCAGGTAGAGTAGCGATTAACTGACTGAGCGCTAGAACGAATGCTCTTGAACGGATTCCCATTTTGGCAACGATCTTGTCGGACACAATTCCACCGACAACAACACCAATGCTGCCAATACCAATTGTGACGATAAACAACCACCAGCCAAGATCCACATCAGGGAAATAGTTGTTGTAATATAAGTCAGCGTTGTAAGCAAATGTCATTCCACCGCAATGACGAATGGATGCAGCCAACATGAGAAGAATCATTCTTGGATGTAGAACTACATCCCAAATAGAGATTTTCTTTCCGTCCTTTGCACGATCACCTTCACCAATCGCCTTGCGTTCTGGCTCTTTCAGTGTCGTTCCCGTCAGAACTGCAACAATGACAGCCAACACTCCAGCACCCAGATAGCACACTCTCCAGCCCAAGTTCCAAAAGTTCAATTTGGTAATATACCGACCGACAGGGAAGGCAATACCATAACCTCCGTAGATACCCCAGTTGAAGATCGCCATCACCAAGGCACGCTTGTTCTCCGGAAAGATGTCCGACATGATACCTGTCGCCATTGGATTGCACCCAGATTCTCTGCAAATTAAACTCATTAGAACTGCATAGTCTAAATTAAAGACAGTGAAACATACCCAGCTGCCATGATCATCCTCAACAAGATCAATTGCCAATACTCCTTAACCGTTCCTTGCAGAATGATGGCTATGGCAAATACCATTGTGCACACTGTCAGCATTTTAACCCTGTTATACTTGTCAGCTGCGACACCCATAAAAAGTCCAAAAATAGTGAATACAGCTATGAAACTTGGTCCAGCCAATAGCTGATATTCCAAACCAAGACCATTGTAGTTCCACTCGCAGTATCCTGTGCCATTTATATTCAAATCTGTGCATCTGCCGAGAGAAAGAAGATTAGTAAACTAATCTACAGTTAATGAAAGATTTGTGTGAACTTACTCTGTGCTATTTTCAATTTTGTTACATTGTTCCGGTAGTGTCCATCGTTTAAAGCTTGTATCGTTTTGTTGACAAGCAAAATCACCATAATCCAATTCCATTGCGGTCTGTTTTGATGTCACACCAATCAGATAATGACCCAATTCTCCAAGGATATACCCAACTGTGAGTATTCCAAGGACATAGGAGTTGTAGAGAAAACCAAACTTTTTGAACAGCGGAATCATTGTTAAATTTGTATCTGCAAGAAATATGACAACCAGCTGTTTAAATATGTGTTAACTGAAGGTATGTAGTTACTGAACAAATACTTTCGAAGAGAAATACTTAAAAAAAATTATTTATGGAGGCGTAGCTTGCCTTATACTTGGTGTAAAATGTATCTTATCCTCTTATCCAGCGACTTAAAAGTTAATTTACTTTTTAAATAACGATCTTCTACAGATTTTCTATCTTATCGACATGAACGAAACTATTATCTAATATCCAAACCAAATTGAATCAATTTCGAAGTATTTTTGATAGATGTCGCTGGTGAAAATGTGGTTTAAATAATTTTGTAACGAGTTACAATTTAAAAAATAAAATATTTAAAATTATTTATCGCCTTGTCATGTAGGTTAAATTTTCCTTTCAATAAAATCAACCGATTGTTTGCTATTCATCCATATCTGAGCATCTTCCTAATGAATGCAAATTCTAATTGAACTTCGATTAAAATCATAAGCACCATCAACGACTTTAATTGCATGTACAAATAAATAAAAAAGAAGAAAATCAATGCCGTCAGCGCGCCATCATGGTGATAATGATCTTCATCATGAAATCTCTGTCTATGACACCTGTGACTTGCAGAACGTTACCCACATAAATGCATTTACCATAGGTAGTATTTAAATTACAAACTAACTTGCAGGTGTATGGTATGTAGTTACTCATGCATTCAGCAATAAAAGATAACCTGTTGCACGATGATGGCAAAAGTAGAGTTTTTGCATACAAATGTATGTTGGCGTTTCGCGTGACATTGATTTCGATTGAATCTAACATACCACATACAGTGTATGTACTCCTACAAAAGGAGATACAAATATATGTATGTACGTATGTAGACATAGGTGGATATAGACATTAATCAAACTATTAATTACGTCTCTTCTGTTTTTGATTTATTGATTTGTTATTTTGCAAATTGAGGGTGACTGAAGAGAGAATGTGTTAATTAGATGTGGCTATTGAAATCCTAGGTTTGCTTTACTTCCTGTTGTAATTTTTCATCGATTTTTGATTGACAATGCACTTCTTGGTATGGTTTTTCAACATCACTGTTTTTGAAAACCTTCAGGAAGCGCTGTTGTTAAATTGGAATTCGCAAACTGCATTTATATAAATCACGGGATAATTAAGATATTGGGTATTTGAGTATGGAATTCGGTCTCGTGTTTATGACCACCGAGAGCACGTTTGTAGCGATCGATTTATTGGAGCCAATTTTCCACCACTCTTCCACACATATTGGCCGGAATGTTGGCACTTTCGGGTTCAATATTATTCTTGGCTTGATGGCATAAGCCAACGACTTTACGTAACCCCATAAAAAAATTTCAACTGCGTTAAATCGGATGAGCGAGGTGCCAGTTTGAGCCGACCAAAGCTTGAGATTACACGATAACTGAAGCCAAGTCCATCCAATTCTGACAAAAATGGTATTCCAAAGAACTCCATCGACCGTAACAAGCCAATCATTTTCATCGGCGAAGAAATACGGTCCAATCACACCTCTGGATCCAGTAGAGTCTCTTGAAATACATGTAGGCTTGCTGCTGTCCGATTACGCATATTTTGAAGCTTCAGTTCATTCAACAGTGAACAGTGTAGAGTTGACTTATTTTGAACTCAAGCACTTACGACTACCATGTTTTCAGTACTTCGACCGATGTATTGTCTCACAGGGATAGGAAATTTCAATAGTGCATAAGTTGACTCAAGTTCATTCACTTTGCCACGCACAGGTTGTCTGGTGGGATGATTATTACAAACGAAAATCGGAGTAACCGCCTCCTTAAAGTTCGCCCCACCGAGTCAGAAATTTGGTAGTAATTTTGTAATTATTTTCAATCATTGCTCATTCGCGAACTTTACCATGATAAATATGTTAACCTTGACTGACGATCTAACACTGACAGATCATAAAAATAGTTAAAGTCTGCATTTGTATTGAAATACAAAATTGCTATATCTCTATTGTCAAAAACTTTACATTGAATGCATCGTTTACATCAACTCGTATCAGATGCTGCTACTGTTACTTCCACCTAAGTGTACCTATAGGGCAAGTATTGGTTTCGTGAAAAATGTCCACCAAATACGTACGTCTTTCATTGTGACTGCACCCCACCAGGCCGGACGGATTTGCTTTACACTTACAATCTGTAGTCTGTGCTGTCACAGCTCAAGGCGAAACCACAATATTTATTTTAACCTCAAAATTAAGGGTGTGTTTTTAAGGCCGATTTTAATAAAAATGGATTTTCTCAAAATCTTTTCCAACGATTTTCATAAAATTGGGGCTTGTGCTACATATAAGGTGGCATCCCACGGGCTATTTTGGAAACGTCAAAAAAATTATATGCTTTTGCAAATGACCGTCAATGCACGACTCATATCAATCGACCATCATACTTGGAACTGTCATTTTGTGCAGCTGACTTATGTATGTCGGGTTAAAATTCCTTTCTTGCATGTGCGGTTTTTAGGCAGCTCTGCTTCACGGCAAATGACGTTGATGATTTTTAGCAAACTGCGTTATCGAACACTGTGCTAATGCAGTTACTACTCTGATGATGATTTCGAACAAATGATTTTGGGAACCTTGGGCTATCGAAAATGCTTTACGTTTTGTACGAAAAATACGTACAAAGAAAATTTTGAAAATCGGCTGTTCTTCGGCTGTATTTCTTCAGCAATTATGTTCAAAATTAACTTATGAGGAATGCTAGTTATATCCAAAGCGATATTGAAACAGCCACGCCCATTTTTAAAAACAAAAGAAATATATTTAGACAAAATTGATTGGAGATACAATTCTCTATAATTCAGTCATACATTAAATAGGATTTTATGGGTGTTTTTTTTGAAGAAAACATTTCTTCAGTGAATATGTTTTGATAATCTTCAGCATATAAACGCAAGTACATACGACCCAATCGTCCACTTTATTCAAGTAACGTTGTCGTTTCACAGTTCGTTATCATTTTAAAGAAAACCTGTCATTCCTTGTTTAGGGATGGATGTGTGCTAATTACTGCGAATGTATCACCCACTTGGGTGTTTCCAGAAGAAGAAAAAGTCCAATTAAAAACCACAATCCAAATACTTAACTTTGATCATTCTTCCGGCAAAAAAGCATCCTTCGAACTTTGAAATAAACTCATTTCTACACTCTACTACATAACATACGCCTTTGATCTAGATTCACTTCCAATTGACTTTAATTGCTTTCATTGTCGCCCTTCAGTCAATCTTAATCATCAAATGGATTCGACATACTACGACGTGTGTGCAGGACCGAAAGACTTATTTATCTCCGTCAATTGATATATTTTTTTTTTGCTTATTAATTTGAACTTGAAGCTGTATCCTGATTAGCAGGCGAAATTGTGACGAGTAATTAAATCATGGACTGGGTAAATCCTTTTACTTTTAAAATCCTTACCTGTCCGGGAATTCCCCGAAGCACTCACACAAAAGAAACTCTACGCTGGCCGGAGATGAATGTCAGATTAACCTATAACAAAGAAAGCCGTATTATAACTGACAGCCGCGAGGTCAATTTCGGAAGTTATACAAAAGAAAGCGAAAACGGATTAGAATCAAACGCCTTCCACAATCGATAGCTGGCATTCCGTGTTACCATCTAGAAGTTGATGGCCTTGTCCATTTGATGGCGCGAACTCACCTGACGTTAACATTGAAGCGCACACACAATCATAGATCAGGAATGATTACATAAATGGTCTTCAGGGGGGAACTGGGTTTTGGCATTCTTTGTCGATTGACAGTATCTAGTAAAGATGTGCGTTAATTGATTCCGATGGCGGCCTGGGTTCGTGGTATTTTGTGATTGCGTTTTGATATTATGGCAATTGATGGTCTAAGCAACATTTTTTTAGTTGGTCAAGATGTTCAACATAGTAGTCAAAGTAGCATGCATGTTGAAAAGATGATGATAATTCTCGAGAATTGAGGACAAAAATTGTGTACGTACTCGTACATACATCATTGTCATTGGAAATAATTGTCGCTGCCGATTGTTCTTGACAGCGGTCACACGCGATTCAATTAGAAGTTAAAGTGAAAAGAATTCTTAGGCATGAGTCTGAGGAATATTGATTGGGTTGTACGACGGGAGATTCTATATTTAGAGCACGTTTGTTTACTTTATGTAAAAGGCAATATATTCGAATTTAAAGTTGAATGGTTGGGAGGTAAACTTGAAATCGATCAAGACAATTGGGGAATTGGTTTTTTAGTTACTGAGATGTTGGGAAAAAGTTGTATTATACAAAAAACTATTTTTCATGCTTGGTTTAACGAAACCACATGCCTAGCTTCATTTGCATTTTCTTACAAACTCCATATGTACTCTTACTTGGTTTCCTATTTCTATCTTGCAATCACTTGGTGACTAGCACCTTGGTAGGCATTCGTTTTCTAATAAAAGCGCACTTGGAACCTCCCATTCCGCCAAAAATCCTGTTCACACATGACTGACGAATTTGATTTTTTTTGACATTTGGTTGTTCAGGTTGATAGACCTGTCTAAACATTTTCGCGATCTTTTTTTTGACATATTAGTTGTAGCTGTCAGTAAAATTGGTTTGGTTTTCACCAACAAATTCGTTTTACAACAAAACTAATGTCTTTTGTTTTTTTTTTTTTTTTTACTGTTTATTTATCCACTTATACATTATTATTATTTGCGTAAATAAACCTAAAAATTACTACCTTATTTATAACTTATAGTAAATGACCTCAAGGGTTCTCAATACTTATACTACATATTATAATTTTTTTTTTTGAAGTACTTAATTCTAACAATTACTTTTTTTTTTTTTTTTATTTGTCTTATTATTTTTGTTATTATTATAAGGAAAATGTGGCTAAACCTTTTATAATTACATTATCTTTTTTTTTTTTTTATCAAAATCTAACCTAAACAAGAAAAACTAAAACTAACTTAACCTACCTTAACCTATGGATGGGATTGGGCCCTGACATATGATCCTTAGCTCGCCAATAACAAGTTAAGCAAAGTCAGTTCACCCAATTATTTCATTGGAGGACTTAAGATCACATGTCAGGGCCCACTCCTACTTAACCTAAACGTTAGTTTCAACCCAGTCGAGCCACCAGTATCTTTTTCGATTCAATTTTTCGACGCTCAATAAGTCCCTTTCAGTCACACTTACGCAGTATCTCAGATCAGCATTTCCATCACCCAAGGATATTGGTTCATAGAGAATACGTTTATCTGTCGCCCTTCTAGCAAGATGGTAAATAATGGGTACGTTCGTCGAGTCTGATAAGTAGTCATGTGCATCCAGATATAGGAATGCCTCAGGTGGAATATAACCACTCGCCAAAGTGTTTCTGAAATACTCAGGGTTGGGATAAAACAAGCCCGAAACAAGTTCGTTCTCCGCAACGCTAGCTGACCGCGCGAAATGATTCCTCACAAGATCCAGAATGACATTGTTAATTCTGGATACACCGGAAGCATCCAATAGTCTCTTATTAGAGACGTAATGCCGAAAGTCGGAATGTGCGCTTCTATACATCCGCATACAAGCTCGAAGACATTTTCTTTCAAATAGCCGAAGCTTTTCCATATAAGATGGGCTTATGTTCCACCATACTGGACTCGCATAAGTCAGAATTGGACGAATGAAGGCTTGGTAACATATGATCTTCACATCGGATCTTAGATAGTTGGAGTAAAAAAGACTTTTGAGTGACATAAATGCCGCCCTTGCTTTTTGTAACTGCATATTTATGTGCTCATTGTAGTACAAGAATTTGTTAAAATAAACACCTAAATACTTCACAACAGTCTTTGACTCTATGTGGAGACCATTGGAACTCGTTATCCGAAGATTTTTCCAATTTCGTCTCAAATCTGAATTGCCGCGTCTTACTGGGATGCGGAACAGTATGGTTTCACATTTCATGTGGTTGATCTTTAGCTTCCACTCTGAACAAAATGTCTGTAGCTTATCAAAATTGTCTTTTGTCTCTCTTTTGTCTTTTGTCAAACGACAGCGATCGACATTTCCAGACATCAAAAAAGGATCCAGAAAATACAAAAAAAAAAAGTCTGAAAATGCGAAATGTAGTAACATGTCACCTCTCCACACCCGCCTTTAACGTCAACAAGAATCTAGTCTGTCAGTCCTGCGTGAAGAGGGTCTAATAAAGTTCGAAACAAAACTTCTTTGAAAGTCTGAGTGATCTAGCCAGGTTTGACTTTCTGTATGTCAAATCTGACTTTGAAGGAAGTTTTGAGGATTTACTCCTCTTCTCCGACCACTTCTTTGGAAATCGTTTGAGGTAAAACAAATCCTTCTGAAAAGTATCAGGCAATGTCCTGATCGAGCGCCAGTTAATTTGCTTTAGCAATTCCTGTTACCGGAAGCAGATTTTCTTGTTTCCTTCAATTCAAGGTTTGACGAAATGTGCTGATATTGCTCCTCCTTCTGTTTGTCGTTCTTTATCGTTTTCTGTTATCAGGAAAGCTTGTCCACATTTCTTTTCTTCCTGTGATTTGAAAGGAATTTCTCCACTGCATTGCTGAAGTCGTATTCTTTCGACTGTTGGATTGGGGTTTTCACGGTTTTTGGAAGTACTACTAAGAACTGAAGACTAAATCTCAATGGTAACTTTGTATGAATCGTTAATCTTTAACCATCTAATTCATATTCTAGAACACTAAACAAAACGAGTACACTTGAAATAATTACCAAATGAAGATTAATCCTTTTGTTAGCTCTAATTGGCTAATTGAATTTCCCCAGACACCACCGCTCTAAGTAATAACTCTATACACCAACCGCATGACACACTCCCGCAACAAGAGGCTATGAATATTTCATTAGGCACGATCTTGATCGTGTTCCGATTCATTCAATGTGCGGTCAGCTTGATCCGCCTTTAATTTTTTTTTTTAAATCCTGTTTTGGAAAGTGTTTGATCCAATTACATGTGTCATACATGAAATCTAGAATCGGCACCTTAACTCATTCTGATTGACAGTTTGGTGATATTTTCGGTTCATTTTGACAGTGATTTTCAAAAATCAATCAATTAAGCGTTAAACGAAACTTACATACATATGCATGTATGTATATCATTTTGGATCGCGATCTTTCAAGGTGACCAGCTCGATGGTATACATACGTTATACTAATGATTAGTGACCTTATAAACCGATCGGTTGTTACTAGCCTGACCTATTGAATAATTTATCACCACGCCTACAGTGTAGGCAGTGTAGGGATATGACAGGTGTTCTCTTATAGATCAACAACAAGACCGGCTAATTAATTGAGAAATTATGTACGCATTGCAACAGGTGTAAATTTAGCTTCTCATTGGGCGGGGCAGAAATATGTATCTATACGAGTCTGTAACTGACCAGATGTGATATTTTTTTTTGCTATTAAAAACTTAACAGCATTCCACCCGGTGTAATAGGAGTTAGATAGTCCAACAACAAATAGTAATTAATGAACTAGTGGAGCACAAAATGCTACTTAAATATATGTTCGACATTAGCCAGTTACCGGAATTATATACATAGTTTGTCACCTAGGGTAATTATTCTAATAGTTTTGTTGCATGAATCAGCATACATTAAACGTTCATTAGTATGAAGTGGAATAATATAGAACGGATATTATGAATTATTGCCTATCTCATTAGGTAGGTTGGATAGCGTTTTAGATAACCAGTTAGTTGTTAGAGAAAGTTGTTACCCTTTTGCTTAGTATTTCAAAACAGTCTTTCCACGTCCAGTGCTGAAGAGGCATATGTACTTACATAAATTCCTTGGAATGTAATTAATACCTGTATTAATTCTTTAAGTATAATCGTGTGCGCCTGAACCACTTCTATATTTGAGGAAGGCACTGTTTTACAATCGGTTACTTCAATGTCGACAGCAATGACTTTAAAGAGACGGACAATGAAAGTGTTTAGTATTAGTCCTATGAATTCCAAGAATTGTGGATCTTTGAAATATGAATATGTGATCCAATAAATAGAGGCCAAAGTGGTGGACTTTTAGACTTCCAGTTCGCAATTTTGAGAAATGTATGACTTATTTCCCAGATAGCCTTGAATTCAGCTGGTTATACTTTGTGTTGTGCTTTGTTGAACACACCCAACGCCAAACACTATTACTTGCATATGAAACACTTAGTTATTCATTGCATTGCCTCCTGTTTAAATGGGAGCATTCAGTATATAACTCAGAATGTTTGGTCAATTTCTGATCCCAAAAAGCGATTTCGAGTCTTACACTGAACCCATAAACCCAATTGAACTTGAAGTTCTGTTGTTTCTGAGTTAAAACAAAATCATAAATAGAAAATCGGTTCCTAGGATCTATTTTTTACTTGCACCTATACCTATAGGGCAAGTATTGCAATCGTGAAAAAAATCGAACTCGAGATTTTAATCAAACTTGACATTACTATGATGGAGAAGTCCAAAAAAGTAGGTCCGGCAATTCCGTCTGTCTGTCTGTCTGTCTGTCTGTCTGTCTGTCTGTCAGTCTGTCTGTCTGTCTGTCTGTCTGTCTGTCTGTCTGTCTGTATATTCGACTACAGCCTAAACGGCTGAACGGATTTACATCAAACTTCATATATAGGGTCTGTGGGATATTCCCTAGAGGCGAAATTTGAATTTTCATTCTAACCTCAAAATTAAGGGTAGTTTACTTAAGGCCTATTTCAGTTAATATGGATTTTCTCGAAAACGGCTCTAACGATTTCGATAAAATTTGATGTGTGGGTTAGTGTGGGTATATGCTATGAGGTGGCATACCACGTTTTTCACGAAAAATTCGAATAACGGTAATATTGAAAATCAGCTGTTTTTCGGGTATTTGTGCAGCGATTGGCCTAAAAATTATTATTTGTAGGTTATAAGACAAGTGCAAAATAATGGCATACCATATTTGGAATGCCACGCCCACTTTTATAAAACTTATTTTTTTTCAAAATTTTTACTAGAAATTGAGAAAAAATTATTTAAGCAAAGTAATAGGCCTTAAAATTATCTATAATTCACTCAAACACCCTATCTGGCAACGCCCACTTTTTATGGGCATTTTTAAAAAACAAAACATTGAGTAAACTCCTACAATGTTATGACTATTATTCCATCGAAACGCGGAATGCCACGCCTACTTTACTGGGAAGAGCAAGACTTGGACTTTAATCCTGATAAAATTATACACTTATAGCATTACGGTGCAAGTACGTACGACCCAGTCGTGCACTTTATTTCACTTCACTTCAGTTGCATTCAGTTGACAATTTATGAGCATTCGGTCATTTCAATTCTAAATCATCATTTGTCTCATCTGTCATTTGCATGGGTGGAGTTGGCGTCATCTGTCATCAGTCGTCGCCAACTGGTTTATTAAGTGATCTTCTCTTGTCTGAGACTATAATAAGAGAATTTTCAATAACTTTGCCTCATCTTAAAAGTATTTCAATTCCATTTGTATTCTGTATGACGTAAAATACTTATTTCAAATTGTGCATTGTAAGTAAAAACACCTACCCATACGGTGTGATAATCTTACTTAGATATCTAAGTTTCTGGATGATGCCATTAACTACTGGCGACAATAATAGGTTTCTTAATAGATAAGCCATTAAGTCTGGGTGAACATTCATGTATTCTCCGCTTGTAATAACCTGTAATTTACTTTGAATAACAGTTAGTTATCAATGCATTCTTTGATTTAAAACAGGATTTGTTTTTTTTTTAATTAGCTATTTATTTAATTTTTATTTTTTACTTGTTTTATTTGAACATGAACTTGATTTTAATTGACTTTGACACTTTGCTGTCGTTGCACGAAATGTATGCCTTTTGATTCGTTGTTACAAACACCTGGTAAAAGGGTTTACACGACGGAGTTTGCATAAAAAAAACAGGGAATTCCTGATGACATACTGCGCTTTGACAGATACGTTTGACAGACCAAATGGTGTTTGACCAGTGACGAGTGAGTTACTTATCTAGTAAATTCTTCCGTCATGTACGTACATTACCATGGTTCTTAAAACGAGTTTGGTCGAAAGAATGTATTTTATTTTTTCTTTTGCCCTAATACGTGCATACATATGAATCTATGTCTGAATGTGTAGTATGTATAAATTAGACTGTATTGTACTCTGTTACATCTGTTGGGTTTCTTTTCTTGGAGACTGTATTTCTGTAGTAAATGTTGGACAACCAAATGGTTCTGTTTTTTATCTAGACTTAAACTTGGAGGCTGCGTCAAAATATTATTCATAAATATGTGTGAGGACTATTCCCTAAAAACTGTAAGCCTTGACTGACGTTTTGACATTGACAGATCATAAAAATAGTTTAAGGGTGCGTTTGTATTAAAATACAAAGTTTTTATGTTCCTTTTGAAAAGCCCTTAATTTTTTGTTCTTATTTGAAAGAGTTCTTCGTAAGGCTGTCTATTAATTGAAACATTTTAGCTATAGATCTGGTTGATGTTTTAAAATGTTGATGTTAATCAAAACTATTAGTGCCGGCAGTGAGAGAGACTCTTATTATCTGGGGCAGGACCTACAAGCAATGATTAAGTACATAGTGCACACGAATGACATGAATTATGGTGCGAAACCAATCCTTGGCAACTCAAAGAATACTTATTATTAAAACTTATTTTGTCTTAAATCTCAAAATACAAAAAAAAATCAAATATTTGTCCATATCTCTTATGGATTTTTAAAAATTATGTCAAGTGTGTGCGTACTTCGAATTGGTGTCCTGATTTTGTGAAGTATGGTGAAAGTTCTCAATGTTCCATTCCATCAAAAAATTACATTTTTTGATTCAGTATTTCCTACATTTATAAAATCATAATCATATTATGAGTTGTGTTTGAAGTTGTTCTTTAAGTAAAATCGTGTTTCTTCCCCTATGTGTGTTTCTTGTCTGCCTCCTGCGGTGCGTATAAACATCTTAATGTCCTCCAAATCATTTCGTAAGTCAATTTAGAAATCTCTTTAGATCTTAAAAAAAAAATAAAAACTTGTGTCATGCCTGCCAATCATTTACGTGAGTCTATTTCGGTATTTATTTCCGTAAAGAAAGTCATAAGAAGTGGTTTCGTTCGTTCGAATTGAAATCAATTCAGTGTTTAACCAGTGGCATCACCAGATTTATTACAATGCTGGATAACTTTTCAGAAAGTGTGTGGGCGATTTATTTAAGCTTGAGTCCTTTATTGATTTTGGGGCTTACATACATACATATGTAGTTGGAGTTTTTATTAGTAGGTTTGTATATCTTTTGACTCGTGCAAAAGGTTTTAGCTGTCGATTGTGATGTTCTGTCCAAATTCGGCGATGTTGAGTTTTGGTTTTCCTCTCGTTTATTATCAAACCCTTTTTCGGAGTTTTTGTTTCAATACTAGCGAGCGCATCAGTGACAGCCCGCAGTGTTTACCAATATCGTGCGCATATGTTAGTATTTGCACAGACTTTTGAAAGATTGTTGACTTGTGAGCTTCGCACAAATCCTTTAAGTGCGATGTTAAAAAAATCATGACTTGATAGCTCGTCACCTTGTCCTTTTTTGACATCTAAGGTTTCGATGAGTTTGTTACCGACTGCAGCCAGTATTCCCCATAATCATCCTGCATACCTGAACGAGTCTGTGCAGGGATGTCAAATCTGGAAATGGTTATGTATACTGCTGTCATATGCCGCTTTGAAATCGATGAAAAGGTGGTTATCGATTTGGAATATTTGAGTATTTCCCAGGATCAGTGGCATTGTGAATTTGACCGATTGCGGACCTTCTTAACCTAAAACCACGCTGACAGGGGCCGATCAGAATGGTGATCTTGTATGCGATGTTCAAGAGACTAAATTCCTCTGTAATTCAGTGCATTTTCTTTCTTGTCGATCAGGCAAACGATGCTTAGATTATATTCATCAAGTATACACTCAAGGATAAGTTTAGTCTCTATCATCTCCAACTCGTTTGAACAACTCGGCCTGACTTCATGAGATACCACCGCTCAATACCGATAGAGAAACACAAAGATTAGTGGTGATAGTATACATCCCTGTCATGTGTCAAACTGCACTGTTTTGACAAAAGCCATAAAAGCCATGACTGTAACATGTATTCTTAATTAGTTCGGATTGCGATCATACATAGCTTGAGATTGTTAAAAATACTCACACTCACCCCTATTTGGGAAGCAACAACATGATTAATGATAGTCTAGTTCTTGCGATGATGCAATGTGAATTTTATAATTGCGGATATAGAGTAGCTGATCTCAACTTTGAAAATGTTTTTCCACCTAACTTGGGTTAAACTTCAGTGCTACTTCTTTCAATTCACAACTTGTGTGTAATAATAACTGTCATTTGGGTTTCTGTCATTTTGTTGACAATTTTTTTTAGTTGAGGCACGAACCACAACCCTCGACTCATTATAACGTTCACCTCTTAATACCTGCAGCTGTGCTCTGTGCTCTCATCTCAGATGATGCATCTAGAAACAAGTCCCTCTTAAACCCCCAAAGTCGCAATTCAGTGAAATTACTCTCGTCTACCACTAACCTTACATAAGAGCAATTTGCTTAACCTATCTTCCGAGTAACTCCGATTGACGACCAACATCAACCCAGCTGTCTGATATCATCTTAATTACATGACAACGCCATAAATATTTATTATAATATAGAATTTTATTTGCAAAAAAAAAAAAAAACAAAAATAAATCCGACTATAAGACTCCGTGCTAAACAATATAACAACACTCTTCAACCGTGACCTTATGCTACCCCCGTCTGGTGTGGCATTAGATGCTTCGCTCATGCACGTAACACGTAACATTGATTCATCGCTTTAATGGTCAAATGCCGGGTCTTAAACATATAATTACAGAGCCATAAAAAGCCAGCCAGTCAGCAGGCATGAAATTCCCTGATGAATTCCATGTTACCATGTTTAAGACCGGCATACTACGAGAGATATGTACATACTACATCCCAGAGATGCAGTAGTTTTTATGTGGCCAGGTGATAAGTTAACATTCCATTTTCCATTGACAATTAACGAGAGAAATAATGTAAATTATGTGTTAGGTAATTAAATTCGAAATGAGAATGTTAGGGATCCAGAACGTACGTACACTGTCACGCATGAAAATTTGCGATATGTCAATTATGAATGAAGGTCGACCGAACCAGAAATGGGTTAAACATTTCCCACCTGAGAATGTATCTGCACATGCACTGAACTAAATTTGTTAAATATTTTTGTTTCATTTATAATTACCTTACGGGATTGTAGTAACTGAGCGGAAGCACATTTGGGAAGTACATTGTACATGTGTATGCATGTACTTAGTAAACCAGTTTTATGATTTGAAAAAGGTTCACTGGAGAGCTTTTAACAATGACAGTTATGTAAAGGTTGCTCTGTAAAAGGTCAATATCAGAAAACTTGCTCTATTAAGAGAGCTGGTGCGAAAGACCGATACCAAGACGTGACTAAGATGCTGCTGATAGTGATGTACAAGAAACAATGTGGTATGGTTAATATTCTGCTGGAGTAGGCGGCAGGATTTAAGAAGGTATGGCTTGCAGAATGTCAAGGTATTATGAGTGGTTTTGATGTCTACAGACAAGGCAGCCGTTGAGGTTTATTTGAGGATCCGAACAGTCATGATGAGTTCCGTCTGATCTACATTGTGACATTGGTAACTGAATAGTCACAAAGTGTATAGGCATCTGATGCATTACCATAAAATATGCATCATGGTCTCGCCAAATCAGGTGTCTGACCAAATAAGAGGCTTGAAGTTATTGTTAACTTATGTCTTGTCTATATTAACATAGTAATGCGAGTTTTCCGCTGCAGTCTTCATTAACGTTTAGCTTGCATTAAGATTGGCATATTGTACTAACGACTAAACGTAGAGCAGGCTAGTCTTCCTTGAAAAATGATTGTAGACACTGGTTGTGATGTAAGCATTTGGCGTGTACATTCTAGTTCAGTTCAAAGAGCGCTCAGTTTAGTTCAAATCAGTTTTGCTGAACTAGTTCTTTTAGGTTAGTTTAGTTCACTGTCTAGGAGAGTTGGTCGTGTGTGATTCGGTTAGGTATATTTGTACAATTTCCTTAACATAGACCAACACAACAATGTTTTAAAAACTAATCCTTATCAGACACAAAGCAAAAACCGCTCAATGTGTAAATGCAAATTACACCTGAGCTTCAACTACTGAGCTAAATGAACTATTGAACTAAATATTAACCTAAAATTGGGAACTAGTTCACATAGTTCACTTTGTAGAGCTCTTTTTGGAACTAGTTCGTTGGTGAAGTACACCCCTGGATTTCCAGGACTGACCTATTTTTGAGAGGACATAAAAGGCTAGGATCGCCGGCATCGGAGGGGGAATAGTTTCTTTTAACAGGTTGGTATTTATGGCAAAATTTTGCATGATCGAATTTTGACTGCTAATTTAAAAGTTTTGCCATGATAAAATAATACATCTTGGAAACAAGTAAATGGTTCACATTCCGGCAAAAAAATTTGTTACAACTGAGATCGAATCCAAAGTCCCGAATGGTCTTGGAAAAATATTTGTTGTAAAAGAACATTCGACCGTGTACACCAAGTAAGAGTTAAGGAAGAACTTCCTTCGTTTGTTACGGTCAGTACATAAGCTCTCTTTAGTAAGTAAAATTTACGTTTACGATCTTACAACCATTGAATGTCAAGTTTTTTTCTTCATATACAGGAGGCGTATAAAGTGGGAGTGACATTTTACAATTTTGACGAAATTCTTATGATTCTGAACCTATCTGAAAGATTTCACAAAAATGTTTGTTTTGGTTCTTTAAAAACACAAAAAGTGGGCGTGAATTATAGGGAACTACCAGTTTTTTAAAAAAAAATGTTCACAATTCTAGCAAACGTGACAGTTTAAAAACGCCATTGGCTTACATTTCTTGTATACACCTCAGAATTATAGCCCAAATCGCTGAAAAAATCGACCATGTTATATCCCATCTGATAAAGTGTATCCAAATTGAAATTGAAAATCATTAGGGCTGTTTTCGAGACAAGCAGTTTTTATTAAAATCGGCTTTACGTAAATTGCCTTCATTTTTAAGTTAAAATAAAAATTTTGATTTCGCTTTGAGGTTTAAGCAGACAAACCCTAGATATAAATCTTCTGAAACCTATGCCTTCAATCGTTAGGCTTCTTTCGAACTCTTCATAGTAATATCAAGTTTGATGAAAATCTAGAGATAGGTATAAGTAGGTCCAAGTAAAAAGAACGACTTGCCATTTAAGCGTCATTTTCACTTTGTGAAACGTTAAACTTTTTCCTCAATCTCATGTCCGGAAAGCCGGGACTCAAATATAAACCAAGTAGAAACTGGGAAAGGAATTGTGTTCTTGTACAGATAATTAAGTCTAACTACACTTTGTGTTAAACGCTATTGTTTCTTTTTATTGTTTTTCTTAGGAATGTCATAAAAAATACAAAATGCATTCTATTGGAAATCCCTTGTAAATTCTGATACTAGTAACACAGTCAGAGTGCTAAAGCTGTAACGAATGCATTTAGGTCGTAAAATAATCCATCAATTATCAACACTTCCACTTCGGGGCCATAATATTTGTTATAAAAAAACTAAAATGTTCAAGTTGTTCTTTTTTTTAAACCTGAACAAGCACCTTTTTAGAAAATATTCTCGGAATTAAGGCGGGTAGCTGAAATTTAAATTTTATTCCCAAGTATGATACTTTTGACCGGATATCCTTAAAACCAAAGCTGTTCGAGGTATAATAGTTCAACGAGCAAAGGACAAAATTCCATGACTCCTCTAAGTCATATGTCTAGGACTGAGTGAATTGATTGAGTTTTCTGAAGAAATGCGATATTTCTTGAAGGATCATTGAATGTCATGCATTTCTGAACCTCCGGTCTTGTTGTCAAAGTCGATGTTGAACTGGCTTTCAGCTTTCATATTTACTGCCTTAAGTAGTTGTGTTCTTCGCAAAAATGCTAAATCTTGATAAAATTGTGTCACTGGATGAAATTTATATTACGAAGTCGACAAACCCGTTCGAGTAAAATGAAGACAATTACTTAGATTTGGTGTAAAATGTGTTAAGCGATGACACTATAAAGGCCTCACAAACTTGAAGCAATCAATGATAAATAATTATTGACGACCGACCACAAATAAAAAAACACTGATAAAACAAAATGTAAATCCAGTTTAGCGTTTTGGTCTCGACCGCATTCAACCTTCGACTTATGTTCACCAGAGTTATCGCAAATCAATTTGCATTCGATTTAATTTATACTTGTGTGGTCATTTGAATGGGATTATGCCACCTCTGTGAAAATGGAAGACCAAAGATTAACGCAGAACTAAACAGCTGAGCCACTGAGCAATAAATCAAAATTGAATCGATGATCTAGTCTGGGTAACGTCCATGATCTATGCTACCAGATAATTCCAATTGGAATGCATGTTCTCACCCGTCTGCGCTTACCGGAACTGTAGACTTGTTAATGATCGATGATTAAGTAAACGCGAACCAATTGGTCAAACTAGCACGCGACTTTGAAAAAAAAAAATTGCGCTAACATTTGTGTAACACTTGATATGATTTGTTTGTTTCTGAAATTGGCTAAATTACTTAGCATTTTGCTAAGTGGCGACAGATGGCTGTGGGAAAGTGTCTTTCAATTCAAGCACCCAGTTGTCGGTTCGGCTATTATTTAAGAATTCAATTGAGTATTCATTGAACGTTTCTGGCGAATTCTTAATCTTTTCATCACGTTTTCATTATAAATGTATGCACTTTTACTTTATGTAATCAGAATTAGTGCTCATTAGATCAGATTGATTAATTGCATTAAACTTTAATTCAGCAGCTTTTTATGTGTCATAAAAATTAATAAGCTTAGAATTTTCTTAAACTGTTTGACATTAAGGTATATAATTAATATATAAATACTAATAAGAGCTAATATGGTACACCTTCTGGTACTAAAGAGACCTACTCTTATCACGTAGCATAGCATTAAGCTTGGCCTAAAAGAATTTTCTCTTTTCCCCTTTAAGCCAGAAAGACTACAAAAAAAGGAACTTATGTAAGTCTGCATGTTTTTTTGTTCTAAAGCTTTTTCATAACACTTATACTCTCGGATTTTCGCCAGAAGTTCGCGGAAAGGCAAATAAACGCAGAAAAGAAAGGATGTATTCCATGATACAGAGTTAACCTATCGGTTGGAAAATAGCAGCAATCGATGCTTTATGGATGCGCTTCTACCCACAGTGCTGTCAGAAAGTTGTTGATCGAATATTAGCTGAGAAAAAATATTTAGTCCGGAGCTTCTCTCGATCCTTTTGGTATAGAGGTACTCCAACCAAAGATCTGGCTGTGTGACTTTCAGAGATTGTGGCTTAGGTAATATTAAGCCGATCAGGACAATCAACAAGAACGAGTAAAATCTAGGAAGAGACAAATTTCGAAAAACAATTTTATGAATCTCGAAAGCAAATATCTCGAATGGGACAACATTTAAAAATTCAATACTTTTAATCTCGAATCAAATTTTCTTTTAAGATCTTTCAGATCCCTCTGTTATGACTTTTTTTTTATTGATTTGGACCGTTTTGAAACTGTTAAAAGATTGATGGAGTTACAGTATGTGTACTGTGTGCTTGTCACAAGCATCTGCATGTAGGCATAGCGGCCAACGACTTTTCGGTCAAAAAGATGTCCCTTGTGCGAAACCCTTTAAACCCGGCAACCTTACGATTCACAATAGAATTATCCCACTCATCAGGACAGTCCACACAAAAAAGTTTGTGGCCTTGAGTTCAACCTAACCTATGTATAGGTACAATTCCTACCAAATTCTTAGGTAAATCGTTAAGAAGGAGCAAAGCGGGGCAAGCCCAAAAAAGCCGATAGTGTGGAACATACATAAGTCCATTCACTGCATAATGGGTTTACATCCCTGCGCCATCGATCAGTTTTTGGGGATCCTTTTTGTATTGAGTTGAACTTTTTGCATTTGTGAATAGAGAATGTAACTCTTGTGTTAAAATGAGAGCACATAGTCTCCAAAATTGATATTTGTCTTTCGAAATTATTTGTCTAGATTTTGTCTTATTTAAGATTTTTGTTTTCTTCTAGACCTAAAATGAAACACAGATCAGAACCTCTCAGAAGGTCACAAAAAATACAAGTCAGGAAGACAATAACAAAACCAAAAACCAATTTTCCTCATTTTAATAGGAGTTGCGTCAGAAATTTAACGAATTCAAACACGAGTATACAAAGGGCTCGTAGATTTGAATTACAAAAACAGAGAAAAGAAAACCATACATCTGGCATCCCACCTATCATCGCCAAAATTAGGCAAAACATTGTTTTTTTTTGTAAATCTTTTGACTAATCTCTTGTGAATTCCCGTGGTTTCTCTGTTTTGGGATCTAAGATCCAAAAACTTTAAAACCAGTTATCACTTCCGAAACTAATAGTTCTCAAATAAATTTTTTTTTGTTTTCAAATTCAAATTAATTCTCGTTTTGCTTGCTTGTAGATAGACTCGTATGATGTCTTGTGACTAGATATTTATTACCGTCTTTTTATAATTTATTTCTGGGGTTTCGTTCTTAACCTTGACGAAAGTCGAAAAACCACGAATCGGTTTAAATTTTATGATCTCCGCCAAACGAACTAAAGTGACCACAAGACCGACCATCTATGGTATCCACACAAATACACCCGAAGGCTTTGTGGCCCTTTTAATGGAAGATTCATGCTCATTTCATTCCCTCCCAGCACCCGACAGATACAACAATTGCAGGGAAAAACAAGCAAAAAGGAAAAAACGTCCATGAAGATGTTTATCGTCCTCACTGGACAAGAACGAGTTTCTTGACCCTTTTTCTCGAGTCTTTTTTATTTTTTTCAGGCACTTGTTTCACTTCGAAATTAAGTTGTAAAACAAAAATTATAAAATATTTTAAATTAACACCAACCTTTTGTCTTTGTAATGTAATTTCACTTCTTCCACTTCGAGATGATTCTCAAACTGTATCACTTAAAAGGAACTTATTCCCAGCTTCTTGTGTTTTTTTAAAAACTTTTCTAACGAACTAAGCTGAGCTACCGATCCGTTCGATTCCGGTATTCAAAAAGAACTGATCCTAGTAAGTTGCAATTCGCTACGAGCATGCTTCATTTCTTCGTTCGAGATACTTTCATTTTTTTTTTGTATTTTGTGTTTTGCGCGGTTTTCTTTGCTACCACCAACACCACTGGCCACACACAACAACTGGCTGCCGACGATCATGGGGGGTTCGAAGCCGGACATGGTGGATGTGTGGTAAATTGGTTGTCGTATCTTTTTGTTTTTTGCGTTTGTATTTCGAATTTTCTGCTGCTGGTGCCCATTGTTTGGGGGGTTCACATGCATCCGAGTTTAATTGGCAAATGTCGTTATATAGGTGTAGGACAGGAATTCGATTGTGTGTGGCTGGCTTGTGGTAGCGGGAATAATTCTTGTGCCAAAGTGGAAAGTGGAAAACGAGTTCTTGGGTCTTGGGTTAGTCATTTCGACGGGTGTGCTCTAGTTTATTGGTTTTTTTTGGGGAATAACCGTGCATTCACGAGTTTTTGTGATCGAGTCGAGATTTTTACGTCATTTGGGGTGATCGAGTCACGAAGTGGGTGGTGGTGAATGGTGGTTTTGAGGGTGGTAATGGGCGACCTTTCTGGGTGGAAGTAAAACTAGAGAACTTTTACTTCAATGTGTTAATTAAATTTATGTGATATATGTTTTGTGAGTGGCGGAAGCTATTCGAAGGTTTTTTGTGAGCAAAACGGTCTCGAAATGTTTTACGCATATTTTCGCTTGTATTATAGCTAAGACGTCTGGTTTACTATAGTACATATAATAGTGATATCTGAACCAACATTGTTACGTCACATTGTTGAAACTGTTCTCTTGTCTTTGTTTTCAATGATTGGGATTAGGAATATCACATGAAACTCAACTTTTTCGAGCCATCATACTCCCAATTTATTATGAAAGAGAAGAGGATGACATCCTACTTCTTCTTGCAAAACATTAGAGTTCCTTTCGTACTATAACTAAGAATGATATTCGGAAGTCTTATAATCTAGCTTAGCTTTGGCAAGCACTCAGCGTCACTTTTTTAAATCCAGTTTATCTGGGAAACGAAAAGCGGTTTGTGGTCAGCGTACTTTTATCAGATATGCGAGTCATAGCTTCCCCAACATTTGATGGTTTTGCGTGTAAAACAGAAAGCTTGTTGGTAATGTAGATTCTCTTTTGGTACAGGTTTTGTTTTTTTCCAGTTTTCGTTTCTTGAAAGTTTTGTACCTATGAATAGAGATGCTTCTAAAACTACTTGTGATCGAAGGACTTGCAAAGATAAAAAATTAACATTACTTTTCAAATGTTATTGTGATGATAAGCAACAAGAAAAACTGGAAGGATATTCCCACTCCAAGCTTACTTATTGGACTCTAGATTCGCGTCGGAGTCTCCCAACCTCGTAGATTCGGATACGTTGCTTTTATTTTCGGAAGTTTTCCACCAAGCAGGACCAAATATTTAGGATTTTTGGTTTGGTGGTCTCCCAAGAAGGCACAAGATCTCCTTATCCAGTTTATGTTTAAAAAAGTTCAGAATAATTGTTTCCAAATTGCATCCAGGCTATGTATGCTATATTCGGCCTTAAAGTTGATTAAGACGTGGAAATTTTTAATTTCAAACTAGTTGGTCGTTTTCCAGAAATCGTCTTAGTGTATAGATTCGGTTTATAGTCGATCTTCCAAAGCCATTCTGATACGTGCTACTGAGTATGTTGCAGAAGGGATAGGATGGTTGGATCGTATATGCGACAATTAGGAGAAATATGCCTCGATAGTTGATGAGACATACATAGAATAGGCTTATGACTGGTAAGTCATCTTAAGTTATCTTAAACTGCGAGTCTTTTCTTGGGGGGTGGCATCCAATATCGATGCTGTGCGAACAATCTGAACCATCCGGACCGAAACCATCGAAAATATATTAAAAAAGTGGGTCGACAGCATGACCTACCGCCAACCAGCCGAGGCTATCGGAAAGTTTATTCTTTTTAACAAAATAATAATTGTAGAAAAATATTGAACGGTGTACTGTTTATAGCTTTTTTTTTAAAAAAGAAGCCAACAAATGATCTCGGTTTACTTGCAGCTGGCGTGTCATATTTTGTCGAAGTCTTGAGAATTCTCGATAGTAAATCAGAAAGTTACTTTCATACCACAAGAGTTCTATATTATTTTTTAAAATATTTGGCACACCAGGTCGATGGGACCCAGGGCCTAGCTTCTCAGAACCATTCGTGTTCTGCATGTTATTTTTATTATTAACAGCTACCACTGCAATTGGCACAAGGCGTATCAAGATGCAGCTCCATCCTCAGTCAATTAATGATGACGGTCTTACACCCACAACACATTAAATATCAACATACGTTGATAGCATGTCAAGATGCTTTTCCAATAGGCCTGTTTCAATTCAATGTGTATACCCACTAACTAGTCAGTTAATCAGCACTTATCCGATAATATATGTACATATTTACATTTAATATCGTCAAAAGGTCAAGCCCATTGCGGTGCACTTGACATATGGCATTTCAACCCTTCCGTGGGTTTCCCTACATCAATCGAATCGAGTTCATAAAAATTAAATCTCCTCGATACCGCAATCTTTCAGTAAGTTCAAGGGACCACTTATTCCGCCGATCACGTCAAACGCAAGAGGATAAACCCTCTCCATCGTGCTACAGCATCTCGATGTATAACTTATACGTAATCCGCCCTAAAAATAGCCCAAAATTCATTTCTCATTTTTTATTCGTTGAAATGTATTTTTTGGGATTCTGAATGAGACATCTGCCATACCAAGAATAAACAGTCGTTAACCAATTAACACAAGCGTCACTGCCGCTGGAATGTTACAAACATTTCACTGCTGAATCCCAGGTGTGTGTACATTTTTCGGAAAAGTTCAATGTAATTCATTAACTTGTTTTTGTTTTCTTGTTATTTACTGTGTTCGAGTTGAATTATCAAAATCTCCTCGATTTTTGGTTGTAATCGCCAATTCAACGAAATGCAAAACACTTTGACCCACAGTTGCGTACGGAACTGGTTTGTGAGTGCTTCAAAGCTAATTTTTAATCGTTCAACAGATCGATTTGGTTTAGATACATACAGATGTATCTGTGGCCACCTGAGAAACCCGCCTAAACTAGAGTCATTAAAATGTTCGCTACGCTGTTGTTGTTGATGTTTTGAACTTGACATTGGTGGAATAGTTTTCATTGATATTGAACCGTAAATCAGATATTCACTGGACCTGTTATAGGCTTGGACGTACAACATAAGAGACGATCGGGTGCATAGATAGTGAAATAGTATCTGATGGCATCTAATACGAAAAAGTTTTCCTTCGGAAATGTGGATTACGAGTGCATTTAGTAAGGCTTCATGACTGAAAAGCAAATTGTTGAATAAGTTTAACAGGATGTTTGAACATACACCGTAAAGTTCTATAAGAGTTGTCAAATAAAACTCTTAACTTCCGTGACAAGAATAGTATTTCATCAAATACTTGATGACTAGAAATACCAATAGTAGCAGCGATCGTCTATAAATTATAAGCTTACAAACACGTTTTATCAAACAAAAGGTTTTTTTTTTGTTGTTTGAAATACTCTTACATTCTTTAGGAGGAAAAGACTTTGTTTTCTTCTCAACATAGAAACAAACAAACTTATATTCTTTTTCTGATTAGCTATTAGAATTACAAAGTGTATACTTAAAATTCTAATGAGATTCTTTCAAAGAAGCGCCAATGCTTAATCTCTAGACGAAGGTGATTTGCAAATTCATTTCTGACGTCGCGTGTCGGCTTGAACTTTGAGATCATAAATCGATAGTGACGATTTAAGTTAACATTAAATGAAGCACCAAAACTTGATATCACTTTTACTGGGAATGTTTAAGTTGCTGAGACCAGAGATCTGTGTACGAATATCTTGGCCAGTATGATTTCTTGTATGGAATGTTCCAAAAATAATAGAAACAAATACTAGAAACTAGTTTTAAGTTAACCAAATAACGATTCAAATTTTGATGCAATCCATCAACATAAGTTGTCCAGGATGAAGCATATTAAATGGTTTCTACTTTTGCAAACCTGCTTTTGACTGTGGATGCTTCTTGTTCTTTTCAACATGTGAGCTATTTCTCGCCTGAGATTAGGAAACGAACAGAACAAGTAGATTGTAGATTAAAAAAGATTTTGAAAAGTAGTAAAGGGGTTTTCAATAGGGACATAACAATTTTGTGTTCAAATGAAACACACTATAATTGAGATGTCGGGCTGAAAAGCATTCCAGGACGTAGTACACATGTCAAAATCAAGTATGAAATTGGATGACCACCATGAGTAAGTTTGGAGCGATCGATTCTTTGAAGCCAATTTTCCACCACTTTTCAAAACATAGCGGCCGGAACGTTAACAATTTGCGCATACGATATTGTTTCTGAGCTCCTCTAACGTTGGCATAAACTAACGACTTAACACACTTGGCATAAACTAACGCGTAACTTCGTTTTGAGATTTGTATGTGAGGTCGAAGTTCGTCCGGTGTTTGGGTAGAAGATAAGTCTATAGTGGGAAATCTTTTTAGCCCGGTGGAGCGGGTTCTCTTAAGACATAGACGTATGGCAGAAATAATCTACAAATCTCACAGTTTAGTAGGAAAAGATCCAAAATCAAATTATGGCCTTAGAACTTAAATATGTATGTCCTGAAGGGATGAATAATTGTGTGACATAATGTCCCCGTTAAGGAGGAAGTGAAGCCACTTTGCCTTTCACCTCAAAAATTCACAAAAGTTAATTTTTACTTGCACCTATACCTATAGGGCAAGTATTGCAATCGTGAAAAAAATCGAACTCGAGATTTTAATCAAACTTGACATTACTATGATGGAGAAGTCCAAAAAAGTAGGTCCGGCAATTCCGTCTGTCTGTCTGTCTGTCTGTCTGTCTGTATATTCGACTACAGCCTAAACGGCTGAACGGATTTACATCAAACTTCATATATAGGGTCTGTGGGATATTCCCTAGAGGCGAAATTTGAATTTTCATTCTAACCTCAAAATTAAGGGTAGTTTACTTAAGGCCGATTTCAGTTAAAATGGATTTTCTCGAAAACGGCTCTAACGATTTCGATAAAATTTGATGTGTGGGTTAGTTTGGGCATATGCTATGAGGTGGCATACCACGTTTTTCACGAAAAATTCGAATAACGGTAATATTGAAAATCAGCTGTTTCTCGGGTATTTGTGCAGCGATTGGCCTAAAAATTATTATTTGTAGGTTATAAGACAAGTGCAAAATAATGGCATACCAAATATTGGAATGCCACGCCCACTTTTATAAAACTTATTTTTTTTCAAAATTTTTACTAGAAATTGAGAAAAAATTATTTAAGCAAAGTAATGGGCCTTAAAATTATCTATAATTCACTCAAACATCCTATCTGGCAACGCCCACTTTTTATGGGCATTTTTATAAAAACAAAACATTGAGTAAACTCCTACAATGTTATGACTATTATTCCATCGAAACGCGGAATGCCACGCCTACTTTACTGGGAAGAGCAAGACTTGGACTTTAATCCTGATAAAATTATACACTTATAGCATTACGGTGCAAGTACGTACGACCCAGTCGTGCACTTTATTTTTTAGTTGATTTGATGTTTGATTAACGTATCCCCTCAAGACTAGACTGTAAGATCGACTCGTGGTTACAAAACACGAAGTCCGTATCCTTCTATACGGATGGATCAAAAATAGAGTCAGGAGTAGAAAAAGATGGCTTCTCCAACGATCTAAACATAAATATCTCCTTCCGCCTTCCTAATCACTGTAGCGTTTTCCAGGCGATCAACAAGGCTTAATCGTAGTTGAAGCACATTGAGGCATCTAATCGGGATACCAACATTTATATGTATAAATAGTAAAGTCGCGATTGAATCCTTGAAATCTTTTACATTAAACTTAAAAACTACCATAAATTGCTGGGTGTCTCTTAGCAAGATTATTGAACAATTCAACACTGCAGCCGAGACACTGTGTTCTTTCAGGGTATTGTGTACCCGACGAGCTCTCTAAGCGGGGTACAACCGTATTGATCTGAGCGTATAAGTCAAATATCGACGTGACTCTTGCTACAGTTAATCTTTTATGGACAAGCGGTACTACGTTCCTTATATTCAGACAGATCTGGCCCCGTCGGATCAGAAACGTTCCAACTGTTTGATTCATTGATTGACGCTCAAAGCAATTGTAGTGGACACAGGTCACTCCTCGTTAATGACTTCTGTAGAACCTGCATAGATGATGAAAAGGAATAAAGCATTCTTTGTACATGGCAAGCGCTCTCGGCTCGAAGAAGATTGCAACTAGATGCATACTTTTTTTGGTACTCTATGCGGTCTTTACATATATTTTAAGCTCTTGTTGGTTCTAAGGGCAATTTCAAGGTAAATTTCTGGTCTAAGTATGGTCTCTAGTGCGACCTGCCACAGTAACCGACCTACAGGTAGAGTGTCCGACTATTGAGGGCTGTATGCAGAAGTTCAAATACTATTTGCAATTAACTGCATGAGTTTCAGTTCACGAACTGGAAAACGAATTCAAACCTCAATTGCCTATGTTTTGCTTAATATGTACATATATATGTAGGGTAGTATGTATGTATGTTTAATTTCAATTTGCAAATTTGTTTCGTCGACTATAAGCTACCTTAAACGTTCCCCTTCCATTGTCAATAGAATGGAGCGCTGTTTGTGTTTTGAATAACTTACACGAATTTTCTTTTTGTTTTTAGATCATCAATCAAACTGCAGAATCAACAAGAATGCACAAGATTCTCAAGAATTTAGAAGAGCGCTTAGGAATTCTCAAGAATCCTGCAAACATTTTCAAGAAGCCTTAAGAAATTCCAACAAGATATTATGTTTGGGGTGAGTGCCTTTGATGTTAAAGCTTTTCCTTTCAAATAATTGACTACCATACACAAATAATATATAAAATGTATGTTTGTAAAAATAATCTATTAGTTCTTTGGGTTAATGGCTTTTTCCCTTGTCTAATATTTTCCCAGTTGAAAAACTTTCATTGAAATTTTATTGGGCACTCGAATTGCTTGATGCTTAGACTGCGTACCATTTGAAATGTACACACGGTGCTGGAAGAAAAAGAAAAAATCAAAATAACATTCGTCCTAATTGTATTATGGTCGCTATTTATGTACATATATTAGAATAGTTCTTAAAAATATTGGATGATAGATATTTAAAAATGTTAGATTTCTTTCCCTAGAAACAGTCCAATTTTATATCACCTAACTGGGGCTGTATTTCGCAAGTAAAATCTTATATTTTCTCTTAGGACATGAATCGTGGATGAAGCATCTGCGTAGACTTTCCCTTTTGAACATAGCCCTATAGGAAAGAGTCTAATCGAGTGAAATCGTATGATCTCTGCTAACAATTGAAGTCTTCTTTTCGAGAAATCACACCAAACGTTGTACTATCATCATTTTCGAAAACAAACATTTTCAATCAGACCGGCCGGCAGCTCAAAAACTGGAATAAAATGGTACTTGTTGTGGATGAAGGGGTGGTTCCACCATTCCTCGTGGGTTCTCGGACCCAGACAAAGGGAAATGAGATTCATCACTCAGATTAATTTTGTGTAAAAACTTATGGTCTTGTCCATCTGCTGAAGTTCATTTTAATGATCTCCTGGCTTCAGTTCACGTGGTAACTAGATCAAGATTTTTATGCAAAATGCGAAGTGCGAAGTGGGTGCGAACCGCCACGATTCCTATGATCCTCTCGAAATGAACGGTGAGGCTACTTAAGCTGACTTGGGCGGACGAACAAAAGTTGGAGTCATCACGTTATTTGTTTGTCTAGGACATTCAAATTTTAGAACTAAATTCACTATATGTAGCTCTGTGAAGAGGCGCATGATGATGACCAAAAGAAGTACACACTTTTCATTGGGCTCATGGTTCAAGCTATAAGTTGATTTGTTTTCTTCGATATTCACTGTTTTGCCAATATTGGCTCTCTAGACCTACTCGCGAATTACGAATTATGTTGGAGCTCTGTGACTTAAGATGCGATAATGATTAATACATCTGTCTACTTGGAAGTGATTTGCAAGAAGTTATAATGTCGTATGGATCCAAACGACATTCAAACACTACTGCATTCTCAAACTCTTTGAAAGCATTATTTACTATACGTCAACAGTCTATATTTTTCCTTAACAGTATGACTTTCTTAAGTGAAGGTGAATAACGACACAACTAACAGAAATCGTTTCGACTAATCAGTGTGCATTGGAAAATGATGCACGGATTCAAAAGATTTACCCAGAATCGAATCACGACAAGATAGAATTCGGATGTGCGTACCCTGTTCGGTGTCGTATACTTAACCCATTTTCCCATTCATTTTTTGGAGCAAAATTTTTCTCTTGTCTCTACACAAAGTGAGGGAACACCCAAGCTAGATTGTGCCTAGGATGCACGAATTCAAAATATCTAACTCGAGATGCTCAACAAAAAGATAGAATTCGGATGTGCCTACCTAGTTCGGTGTCGCATACTTAACCCATTTTCCAATACATTTTCTGGAGCAAACATTTTCTCTTGTCCCTACTGGGAGCAGCCAAGCTAGATTGTGCCTAGGATGCACAGACTCAAAAGATCTATCCAGAATCGAATCACGAGATGGTAGAACCCGGAAGTGGGTACCCTCTTCGGTTGCGTATACGTAACCTATTTTTCCATACATTTTGTGGAGCAAAAATTTTCTGTTGTTTCTACACAAAACGAAATAGAACCCAAGCTAGATTGTGCCTAGGATGCACAGACTCAGACTCATTTACCCAGAATCGAGTCACGACAAGATAGAACTCGGATGTGCGTACCCTGTCCGGTGGCGTGTACTTAACCTATTTTTCCCATACATTCATTCTATCCGGATTGAGGGATTGAGACTATTCTACGCATTCTCACTCGATTTCCTCTACGGAGTCTTCAATGGAATGACAGATAGAAGTTGCCCCATATGAGGGTCGTTAAAGAACGTCAAGTAGTAGCAGACATACTCTCTGCCCATCAGCTACTAATAGGTTATATCCATTGCACTGCGCTGCTGCAAATGATTGCAATACTGTGACCATTAGCATCCACTGCTATCGAGAACTGGTCAGAGAATTCTTAGTCTTAAAAACTAAATAACCAAAATAAATAATTAAAATCATCAGCATGTAGGTATTCACTGCCCTCATTGCCCACGAGTCATTAGTCGATTAATTGAGCAGCAAATTGCAATTATGCCAACAATTTATTCTTTTTTTTTGCAAACATCTCCCACGACAAGCCCAACTACGAGTTACAAAATCCGCATCGGTCAAGGTACGAAATAACTCTGGTATCTGCACGCATTGTTAGCTAATTTATTGGCTCGACAGCCTGAAGCCAAATTATTCGCGCCACCCATGGCATTGGCCAGCATTCAACTATGTATACCTGCGAACAACCAACTATTGCATTCTACTTGGCAACATAAAGTCCCAGACCTTCGGCCAAATCAACTGGTTCTACCCCGTTTCAAACCGTCCAGCCACAACGACCACCACCACCACACGACTTTGGTAACACAAATGATCGACTGCTATTGTGTGCTACTATTAGCATGTTATATGTATCTCTGCTTATCGGGTGCTAATACTCACTTAAGTTGGTATAAAGTAAGGCTTAGAACTGCTTTGGCTATTTTAATGGCCATTGAAAGCACAATGACTAAAGTAAGCGTGACAAGTGAACCGGAAATCGATTTTGGGGTAATAAATCAGCTTAAATCGAATTTGTTTACTTTCCGTTGAATTGAATTCGGAATACAATGCTTCTCGGGAGAAAAATGGTTGGGTCTTGGATGCAAATGAATACAGATCGATTTATGTATTGTAACTATTTGCATTTTTTGTAATAACCGAATGAATTCAATTTTAATTACTGCTACATGCCATGCTAAGTCCACATCGGATGTGTGAACATCAAATTGACCACAGAATTCAAATGCAGATCAATGAATAAATAATTTGAATTAAGACGTTATGCAAGGCTGAATGCGATAAGTTGTTCGAGATTCTCATTTAAATTCTTTCCGAGAACAGTGAATAGAATATACAAGTATGTTGTACTGGCGGTGCTTAGGAATATTCATGTCTTTTGTAAAACTTAAAACTAAAAGTAAGGGAACAAGTCTTGCTTTCCATTTGGCTTGGATTAAACTACAGTCATTCGGCGCATACAGGTTAGGTAGCTGATGTTTTTTCAAAGATTTATCTAAGCTTGTTGAACTTCTGTACTAGATAAGGAACTTGGAACTCGGATGTCTTCCAGTTCGATGCCTTTCAAATTTGGGAACAAATAATTGCTGATCATAGTTCACGGGCCCAAGCATCATTTTTAAAAGAGAGAAGGTTGAATGATGTCAGCAAGTCCTGTCCAAAAATTTGGAAAAATAAGTTAAATAGTTTACATTGCGTAATTGACCAATAAAGCCCTATTTTAACCCTAGATCGTAAAGTATCAGCCGTTCACGTTGCCTCGAATAGATAGATTCCCTTCGATCCCTGTCCAGCTGCATTCAGTTGTTCAGACAAAGCGCTCTGTTATCCGCGATAACTTGGTCCGTAAAACAAAGGTCCGGTCTTCCTTGTCGTCTGGAACCTCGGGGTTGTGTTTCGAGCCAGTGTAGTCGACGTAGACTACATCCACAACTTGGTACAGCTCATAGAGTTGTCAGTTATATCTTCTCCTCCATTAGCCCTCCTCGCATTCGAGACCGAAAATTCGACGAAGAATTTTTCTATCGAAAGTGCCCAAGAATGCTTTGCTTTCCTGCTTATAGTCAAGCACTTGGTTCCATATAGCAGAACTGTTTCCGAGTAAGAAGTTTTGAACCCATTTCGCTTGGTATACCGAAGTAGGGAATCTCTACTAGAGTGTCGTTCGTGGATTTGATATTTACTCCGAGGTAGGTAAACTCCTTAACTACCTCGTTGCCCACAGCAACGTTTTATCCTAAGCGGTGGACTGATGTTTGTTGACCACAGATACTTGGTTTTGCTCTCATTCACTTCATGGCCAACTTGTTTCGCATGTTCTTCAATTGCTTTAAGAGCTTATATAACGACGCACTGGGAGCGACCGATGATGTCGATGTCGTCTGGGTATCCCAGCAGATGGACAGATTTGTTGAAGATAGTGGCTTCCGTGTTAACACCCTGCCCTGCTCACTATCTGTTCCAACACTAGATTAAAGAAATCACATGACAGCGTATCTCTTTGCTGAAATCCGGTGCATGTTTGGATTGTTCAGAGGAGCTGTTCCCAAATTGCACATTGCGGATCAGTTTTTCCGGGATCCTGAATTCTGTCATCGCCTTGTAGAGCTTCAGACGATGAATGCTGTCATATGCGGCTTTGAAGTCGATAAAGACATAGTAAGTCTTGACTTGAAATTCGTTGGTCTCTTTCAGGATTTGGCTAGTGTCAAAATTTGGTCGATCTTGAATCTGCCGGGTCGGAAGCCGCACTGATATGTACCGATGAGTGTGTTACAGAGAGGTTTCAGACTTTCACACAATACATTGGGTAGCATTTTATACGCGACATTAAGCAGGGATATATGTACCTCGATAGTTCTTGCAAGACATAGGATCGTCTCTCTTGAAGATAAGGCAAACTTAAGATAGCAATCCTAAATGTCTTAAAGACCACATTTCTTAATGAATTCACTACTTGACGTTTTTGCTTAAAGTCGCTGTTCTGCCTGATTAACCCAAAATTCTCGCAGAAAGGTATGTATGTAGGATTTATAATTTTTTTCTAGTTACTCTGTTGGCTTGCTACTAGACTTTGTTCCAATCTGATGCGAAAAGAAAGAGCAATAAGAGTGCCACCATCCCTGTTAGTGATTTTGATACCATCCCTGTTCTAGATAGCCTAAAGTGAAGATTATCTGTTGCTATGGCAGATACGATGTGGAAAATCCCCAAGACGGCCGGCCGTTGTCAATGAAACCTCTCACAGGAAACACATTCAACAGGGGGACGTTAACTTTTTACGTTTGGTCCATACCTCTTAATTAATCTCTCGCGTCCACCTGTGTTGCAACGCCCTCTCCAAACTTGTTTCAGTTTTTAATAAATATTAATTTGCAATTATTACGGCATGTCTATATTTACGCTGTTCCCTTGATTTGTTACTGTTGTCCATCGTAATGTCTTTAATTTTTGATGAAAATTATCGTTTCTCGTTAAAACAAATGGACTTTGTCCCTCAGAAAGGATGCATTAAACTGGTTTCAATGTACTCCTGTGGTTGGTGGTTGTACTCCAGGCGGATACCCCAAATTGATATTAAAACCCCTTCATCATTCTTATAGCACTCAATTAAAAGATTATAATTGTCACCACTTACCCACACACCAATGCTATCAGAATTTCTTAATAAATCGAAGAAACTGGCGACGAAGGGCTCTAATTTTAGACAACCCACACACAGACACAATAGGCCGGGGTAAATTGTATAATGCTCTGAGCTTTTAAATCGTGAAACAGGTATTATGACGGCACTCGATGAAAAACCCTTTAACCAACAAGGCACCACTCTGCTAATAGCCTCTTCTCAAATTAATTATTTGGACCGTTTCCGGTATTTGATTTTCAACACCACCAACCCCAACGGACTACGACGACGGCAACAATGAAGATAAATGTTGAACAACCTACACCTCCTTAGGCTCGTTGAGATGTTGCTCTTCGACCGTCTCCTTCGGCGCTCGTCTTTCTTGCTCTTGGTAGGTACTACGTGCCTGAAAGTTTCCTTTTCCTTGAAATGCCAGAGGGCTATCGTTGAAGTGTCATGATGTCCGTTGATGTGCGTATCATGGTACCCGGTGGAGGGTAGGGGAAGGGGAAGGGGAAGGAAAGGATGTCGTGACATATAAATTAGCTCCAAGGGAGAAGGCGATCTTTTCGACACTCATTTACTGTTGCTGCCGACCTTGTGTGATGGATTAACTGTAGTGTGGGCGGTGGAGGAGCAGGTTTATATATATTTCGCTCGCTACAGGTTGGTAAACATATCCCTGACAGTTCTTAACATGTTACATCACACATATAGAACCCAAAGATTCGGAATGAATCAATGAAGGAAGGAGACCGATGGATGCCCACTTGACCATGTCCTGGACGTCATGGCGGGTGGACACAGAGGTGGTCGATAGTCATTTCCTTGATTTGTTTGCTGAACTGGTAGTTCTGGCCGTGTGGTGTGCACACCCCATTGCGAGACGCAACTTCTTGACGTTTTGAATTAAAGTGAGAAAAATGCGGGTCACACTCACACTTCGTGCGGTTGGAACGGCCAGCGTGTGCGTCTAGTGGGGATGATAAGTTCAAAGATTTATTTTCGAAACACTGATTGACAGTCGATTGAATTGCGGTTTGGTGGTTGGTTCTTAATGCAATTGGATTGAAGTGGATTCGTGAAAGGAATTTAAAGGTGCTTCTCTTGAACTTGTAGTCCTCTGGTATGGTCGACTGTAACATTGTTTGAAAAACTTTTGAATTTGATTAAATATTTGCAAAGCTCTGTTAATCGATATTCGAGGAAGATTTGATTCGGATTAACAAAGAAAAATCGATAAAAAATCAATTTCCTGTTTTAGAATCATCGGAAGTCTGGAAAAGGTTTTAAAAAGTGCAAAAACTGTTCATTTTAAGTGGAAATGGATGGATTGAGTTCTGTAAATCATTTCGCTTTGAATACAGCCTGTGATAAACTTTTTCATTCACTGAACTTTGTCACTATGAGCCATGTCTCTTCGAAACATATATGTAGAGTTAGTTTCCTTTTATAAATTTGAACAAAGGACAAAGGAGGTATAGATTTCATAAACAGAAAGAGGCACACCAATTCCAATTCGAGATTCGAAAAGGCAAAAAAGTGGACAATGCCGTTCGCTCATACAATGTAGCTCAAACAAATTTATCTTTTTCTCCTTATGAAGGGTTTTTTTTTCAATAAGGGCATAACTATTTCATATTTGAATAAAACAGAGAAGAATTCAGATATAAGACTGAAATTTATTTCAGGTTGATATGGCCATAAATCTGGCAAAAAATAGTCTTTGAAGATGGCATGATAGCGAACTCCATTGGCCGTAACATGGCGACCATTTTCATTGACAAAGAAATCACACCTTTGGCGTCCAATGGAGTCTCTTAAAGCCATTTAGCCAAAAATGAGCTTCTTTACAGAATATGTTTGATTTTTTTTAAGGAAATTCAGAAATTTCTTAAAACTTCTGCAAAGTTCAATCGGAAAAGTTTCGGCTCTTCAAATGATGCAGATGCTTCAGTTCTTGAGTTATTTTGATCTTGTAAGGGTGTTGGACAACATCTTTTCACAAAATTCACCACATTTTTGGATTGCAAAACTCCAAATTCCTAATTCATGTGAACCACGTGGAATGGACTAATTTGGCTGCGATATTTTTGGTACTTCGACCGGGGCGTTGTCTCACTAGTATAGGAACATTCAATAGTGAAAATTTTGATTCGAATTTTTTGCCTATAGCTCGCACAGCTTGTCTGGAGGAACGATTATTACTATCGAAAATTTCAGTAACAGTATAGTTTTGACATTAGGATATTATAAAAAAAAACTTTAAGGGCTTGTTTGTATTAAAATACCAACTTGTTATGTTCCTATTGAACAACCTTTGGGATTTGAGACAGGACTTCCATTGGATACAAGACCACTTTCCTGCTCCTTACCTAACTTTATAATCCTTTCTATTTTAGCGGCTTGCCATACCTGCATCTGATTTGCCTTGTCTTGGTTTTCATAAGATCAACACTCATTCGTTAAGGTTCGATCCTTAAAGGTCAATTTCTACATTCTTTTCGACGTTTTGGTTGATAGGAAAAAGATACTCTCTCCATACTAACTTAACATAGAAAACCTTGTCCAAAGGATGGGCATTATTTGCAATGCTTTCTGTAGAGTTACGCGTGTCTTGCTCTTATTTTCGGGTGTCCTGGTCTCGTCAATATAAGTAAGGCTACATGTCTCAACAACCCCTGCAGGGCTCAACATAGTTCTAGCTGCATTGATTTATTGGGTCTAGAATTGATCTTTTTCTCTTTTAAGTGTACACTCATTGGGGACTACTAGTATGTACTACGAGCTGAACTGATTGTGGTATGTTATGCACTAATTGTACTTAGGGAGGTTAGCTACTGGCTGGGTGAGAATGGTCATGGTCTTAAGGGGTTTGTGGTTTGCTTAAGTATTCGGCAGGCTTTCTGTATAGCGAGAATTTTTGCCTGTAAGACGCTGCATGAGTCAAGAAGACAGTAAGCATGGAGCTATTGAGGAGATTAAAGAAGGTTCCCGCACTTACCCTACAGTCCATTCTTGAACCTTCTATGAAAAATGTTGTTTCGTACTGATATGTCACTCGGCCTGTCTTCCATTCCGCCCTAGTTGGGAATCTGACAGTGACGTAATTTTTGAAGTACACTCTGGGAGTTATATAGTCGGTTGGATTGGTTATCAGATTCCGCGGTTGTAATAACCGTATGGTACACAAGCATCCTGTTTCTCTTAACCTAGGGCACTACATGATGACAAGAACATCATGTGAAAGTCGAGTAATAAAGATGCAATATTACGTTCACAACTTTTATAGAGCATCTTCTCATGGCTTCTGTTAGGTCTAAGGCCGCAGTTCTTTGCTACTTTTTGATAAGTGTGGTGTTGTAATCTTTCCTTAACGCAGGCCATTAGGCTACCTATCCATAAGGAAGTATTGAACGCACCACATTAATAAGACCATATTCGGACGAAGTCTCCATTATTGGTGCAAGCTTAGAAACTATGACAGACTTTCTTTATTCTCTGCTCAATTGTCAAGATAGAAATTGATTCTTTAACCATGGAAGCTTAAAGGTCAGTATTTTGGTATAGTGGGAAAAAAACGTCAATTCTGTCTTGCATGAGTTGACGTTGACTGTACCTCCAGTGGCCCATTTGCTAATCTTGTTCTAAGGATCATCCATAGCCTCACTGATTACTGAAGGAAACATTTCTGTCAAACCTGCGGATGAGCAAAAGAAGAAGTAATATGATCCCTTACTAAGGAATTCCTCTTTCGACAGATATGGTGGATCTGTTGTTACCCAGGGTCGATTAAATGATTCTTGTTTCTAGCATAGCTACATAACTAATAAACTCTTCCACACCCAGTTGGATCAGAGCTTCATGAATCAGTGCGGACGTTATTGAAAATGGCTTGTTGGGAACGTCTAAGAAACTAGCTAGGGTAGATTGTTTCAAGTGAATTGATTTTCCGTCCTTCGAATAACTTCATGGAGGAAAGGTTAAAAAAAGTAAAAGTCTTATGAATAGAACGGAGACATATACTAAACTCTGCTTAGTATCTATCTTTCCCTTTACATATTTTATATTAAGTGTCTAAAGCAGTAATTAACGTTCTGAATTCGTGTTGAAGAAAAAAACTCGTTGCTCCTCATAAATAATCATACGTAACTAGTCTAGTTTATAAAAGGGTATACAAACTACAACCACTTGCCGCCCCAGCAACTGCAACTAAATGAAATGTTCTAAGTACTATGTCATCACGACCTGAAAATGTCACAGAACATCAAACGATCTCATTAACATTTATCGCAAAAGTTCTATTCATCGGCTTCGCTGAAGTGGATATCTCGATCGAAATAATTTATCACGATTTGTGTTTCGAAGTTCATTTGTGTCCATTTGTTGCAATTGAAAATTATTGTTGTTATGTGTCTCCCTTTCTAAATTTTCCTTACAATAAACATAACATACACATATACATATATACATAAGTATATTTGTTTTATTCATTTTCAATGTCAAGGCAAGAAAACACCGTGCACTTCGCACTTCACTTTGTTTAATTAAAATCATTTAATCGGATGTCACGACAGATGCAAAAATAGATAAAAGGAATCGAGCTTCAAAAACTTAATAGTACAACACGAGTTTATCCGTCTGAATCAGGTGTATCGATACTTGTTTTGCACTCAAACCGGAGTAGTCACGCATTGTCTGGCTAGAAAGGTGGCTAAGCCACTGCCTTTGGGCAGCTAATCCCGCCCGGTTTTCCATTGCATCTGGCAGACTTCAATAACACATTATGTATGTGGCGTTATGATCTTGCCCAGCGGCACTTCGGTGGTTTTCAGTCTCAGGGAATTCCCAATATTTATTGTTTGCTCTTGTTGTTGCCCCTACTGCATCCGACAGTGAGTCATTGGTTACACCAATCTGGTTAATACGACAGTGTTGTGGTTGTAAGATCAACAAGGCTAACGCATTTGATGAGGTATTTGAACAGAGAGTGAAGTCTAAACGGAATTACTTAATAACTCACGGAACGAGATTCGTTGACCCTTCGGATGTGGTGGCGTATTGAATGTAAATTTTTGGAAAAAACTGTGGTTTTGTTGTTTTTTTGGTGAACATGAAACAGGTTTAGGAGTTTGTTTTTAAGTGATGGTTTCGTACTTGTTTTGAGAATTAAGTGACTGAACTAAATAATTCGACGACTTAGTAGTAATTAGATGTGTGAATGATTTTATTTGTTGTTTAGTTGCTTTTACCTTGTGGGTGTCGTATTGCCTTTTTTGCCGGATAAGGCCCTATTACTTTCTTAATTCTGGGTTTTTTTGTTTGTTTTTCTGAATATACTCAATTCCCGTCACCTCTTGAGACCGTATATATTCTAGTTCTCTTCTAGCCATACCTCGATTTTCAATTGACTAGACAGATATGTAGGTAGACATATTGGTGTCTTATGATGTATGCAGATTGTTTCTCATTTGGACCAACTATAGGGTCCATAGCCCTCGTTCTTATAACTCTGAGAGCATGTACCCAATATATCACTGACTAAGAATTTCTCAGAGAAAATTGGTCTTTTGACTCCAGTTTCGGTAAGGTTCTCCAACTTCGAGGGAATTGTCTATTAAAAGTCTTCATTCTGCTTTATTCTCCCTAAGGCAGGGCATTCATATATCAGATGACAGACAGATTCCATGTCTTCCTCCTTACTGTTGGCATCCTCATGGTACAATGCTGTCAATTTTAGTGTTGAAGTGGACTGGCAAGTTTTCCTATCTACGTCCACTTTCGAGTCGGTAGTGTAGATTGGTAGCTCTCCTTCGTTGGTAGGTTCGTTCACGATCAGGATTTGGATTTTACATACTATTTTTTCTTTTAGGTCCTGGCTTGTTAGGTACATCATAAAATAATACTGATCCTGTCTTAAAGGACAACAGTTGCAGCTTGGTTTCAATATTTTTTTTTACTTTAGTCCCTCTTAACGTGCTTTCTTAAAAAAAAATTAAGTTCTGCCAGGAGTACATTGTAAAAAACCATTATGAATGACAATGATCATACTTCATGCTTTAGATTCCAAAGTCCTATCTTACGACTGCGCGAAACAAAGTAAACACCACACTTGTGTACATCTTTTGAGTTTTTCGGAGAAGCTTCCTATGGAAAGATCAGAATATCATTTTGATTCAAGCTTTCAGGTTTCTTGTTTGACAAGAGATGTCTCGACAAGTGTATTATACGAAGTTCTTAGTATTTACTTGTGTATGACTGTTTGAGGTATGGGTTCGATTCAACGCTGGCGGGTCGCATAGTCTACAGAATCGAGGTAAGGTCTTATAGCAGGTTCATATCGGAGAATCGTATGCTATTTAAGACGAGAATTCATCCAGGACGCCAAGTCAATAACTCTATGTCCACGAGACACAAGACTACAAGTTATTATTATTGGAATGGATTTCACCCACTTCTTGCAATGGGGGCTCTACTGTATTCTCCCAAAAAAATATACACTTCATCTTTGTTTTTTAACCGAGAGGCTTTCTTATGATAGCTTTCTTACCTGTATAGTTTGCCAGAGGACGGTTTGTAGCAAAAGGTTTTCACTTAACATTTTATTAAAGACAGTCATCTTACCTAATGTTTGATGTTCCTTGCTTTCTTTTAAGCTGCGGTAGTTTTTCTTGCGATCTGTCTATATAACAATTGAATTGAATGGTTTGGGGTCTATATCTTACCTGACTGTAACCTAAAGAGTGACTCCAGTCGTTATCCATTATCACCGTAGTGACGACTTGTACAACTTACGTACAACTGTAGTATTTGAGGAATTTTGTGTAGAATGTTTGAGCTCGTAAATTTAATGTTGTCTTCAGAAGGGGATTTGACTTTTTCCTAAACAGCGTACGTACGTACCTACACATACACAACATGCAGTACTTACCTGAACACTGTGGTTTGGTGAAGAAACAATAAATAGAATTCGGAGTAGTAACACATGTATTGATCTGGTCCTTCTTTCTTACTATCATTTGCATTGTGCATATAATACTATATATTCTTTGCACAGATGTAAGCTCTTCCTAAAATGTTTACTCTCGAATGTTTGCAGATGCTCATGAGAGATGGAGCCATGAAAATATTTGGGATTCAAAGCTCAAACCTTTAGCACCAATGATCAAATTAAAAAGTATTCCCTTTTAAAATATAGATACACTGCAAACCCTCTGTGCTAATACTTTGGGAAGCATTACCTCTGATGCAGACACATTTATTTATTTTAGATTTCATAAAATTGTACTAATCAACATACAATTTATTCACAACGTTGTAAACCTGTTTTTTGAGTCACCTACTTAATTTCTCTCTCGAAGTAAAGATACATATGTAAATTTAAATGAATGAAACGTAAACAAAAATGTTTTGAATTTCTGTCATATATTTTATATTTCGGTGAATTTTTTGTTTTAGGGTAGTTATATAGGTAGTTATAGTAGAAGAAAGTATTTCTTGTGAATAAAGTATTTCACGTTGTTTGTATAACTGAAAAATGCCAGTTAGTTGTGTTTGGGCGGTTGTTGATTGGCCACGTTATAATTACTGACCGCAGACCGCATTTATTATTACCTTTTGATGTTTGTCTCGATAAAAATGGGGCTTTTATAATGATCGCATAGTTTCCAATTCGGAAACCAGATTCTTGGAAATGCACCTTAAGATGGGAATGAGAAACTGATTAAGGCTGTGCTTATACCCAACCGTACACGTCACGCGACGCGATGGTTTATCGCACGATTTCAACGTCGCCCCCACCAGCGAGTTTTATTCATGTTTTGACAGTCAATCTTTTGACAAAATCTCTCGCTTGTAGCAGCTACACATGTAATTGGTCACACGACGCGAATTCTCTTAGCCAAGAACACAGTTTAATAAAAAAAATTATAGGCCTGCCTCGAAAATATATTAGAGTTTCCTTTTAATTCAGTGGTTAGTACGTCGGACTATGGAGAAAGGGGTTCGAGGTTAGAATCCCTAGTAAAAGTCACTTTTGATTCTTTGAAGTGAATTCTTTCATTGTACTCGTACATCCGTCCTCTAGGGAATACTTTAAGACAAAGTATTTAAAATAAATACTTTCGATCTAGTTGACAATATTGATGGAGTCTTGCTTCAAAGAGCTTATATATCATTCATTTTCGAATTCTAAGTGAGTTGAGTAGTTTTTCGTAGGCCTAAAACTAGTTTTTATTAAAGGTCTCTTTGTTTGTACATATACATATTATAAACAGTATCGCTTAAGACAGCCTTATTTTTGTTAAAAGTTTAATTCGCTCTTCTCCTTTCGAGCTTCTGATGTACCATGCTGAGGCACTAAAAGGTTCAGGAAAACGGAATGTTTGTATCAATTTGAAAAAAAAATTTTAAATTTTCTTTGATTTTGTTTTCGGTTTTTTTTTCTGACAAAAATCTGCGTCCAACTTCTTTTTTTTTTCTAATCCAATGCATTGTTAAGGGTTATCTATAAAATTTTATAAAAAATCCTCGATAGTCTTTTCTTTCTCAAAAATACAAATTTTTTTTCTTGTAATAATATTTCGCTGCATACACGTCCTGGTATTTTGAAACAATTTGTATTGCATTTAATATATTTATTTATATCTTCTTCCGTTAACTTCTCTTTTACCTCTTTCCAACTACTCACTTTCAAATGACTTTGTTTGTTCCTCGATTACTTTTTACCTATACTTACTACCGTTTATCCTTTTTAATTCCATCTCAAATGATATATGTTCGTCACAAATTCATTTGTAATTAAATTTGTATAATTATGTATAAGAAACTAAATCTATTTATAAACGGGTCAAATCAAATTTATACTCTTCCCATTTACATAAATTAAGTTGCCAAATGTAACCAATTTTTTCTGCCTTTTAAGTTAACTATTTACAGAATTCCTCTAGCCAAAACAAGAAGGGTCATATGACCCAATATCTCATTAGACTCATAAGACTTTAGGCCATCGGAAATTTTTTTTTTTGTAGATGAAATATTAGGCCTCTTATGATATCTTTAAAATGTTTTAAACTAAAAATGTAATTTGATAAAAACTTTATACGAATTAAAGTAAACGACTGTGTCGTACGTGCTTGCACCTTCAGGCTCTAGTCTTATTCTAATAAAGTGGGCGTGGTATTCTCCATATTTGATACAGTTTTTATAACATTATACTGATGGTATCTGGGAGATTTCATAATTTTTTTTGCTTTTTTTGTAGGCGTGGCCATATACATACAAATTTAACCTACAAATTTAACAATTTTTTTGGACTTCTCCGTCATAGTAATGTCAGGTTTGATTAAAATGTCGATTTTTTAAAATCAGGCTATTAGGCATACAGATTTCCAATAGCCTCAATCGTTAGCTCATTATAGTCCAACAAATAAGCTTGCAAATGGTGTTGAATATTAATATTTATGTAATTACCTAAAAAAAAATAGTGTGTTTGTTGGACCCAATATTTTACCCCAGAAAAATTATTTTCACCAACAAAAATGTATACAAAAACAAGTACATAATTTTTAACCCAAAAATGTTGATTCCATTGAACCAAGTTATTTTTTACAAAACAAAAATAGATTGTTTTGAAATTTTATGACTTTGTACCAATAATTAAAAAGAGCCAAAAGAGCCAATTTAAAAAATTTATTTTAACACCCATTTTTGAAAAAAGGTCAACTAGGGTTAAATGTACTAAAATGTACTATCTGCTGTCATTGCCATAACTTTTGATAAGTAGGAGGTTATTAAGGTGTTGAAATAGTGAAAATTCACTAAAAAAATCCCAGAAATGTTTCGTATAGTTCACAGCTCACAGAAAGCACCTTCTCGCGCAATTGTAGGAGTCAGAAAACATACTACAATGCTCTGCAAATGCGGTGGGAGGCGCTTTTCTAAACATTCTAAGCCTGAGTATGTAAAGACTCCAACTCGTGTTTGTCCGGCAAGATCAGCTGAAAACATTGCCTTTCTAGCTGAGAAGATGATTCAGGGTTGTACATTTTGAGACAATCAAAGGAATTTGGCTTATTCTCAATCTCTTTGCATTTTAAGCTCATAAATCGAGCCAACTTAAGGTCATTTTGCTTGGTTTCGCAATTGATGCTTTTATTGGCTTTGTTTCACGTCGAAATGATGTCCAGCTCTTTCACTATCATGTGTTTCAATGATTTTGTTTAAATTGTTATGTTATTTAAATTAATCAATAAATTGGTTTTGAATTAGATTGGAAATATTTTTTTAATAAATGCAATCCAAAATTGGCTCTGTCATGGTACCTTTTATCTGCATACCCATAGTCCTGTGAGTAGATATGAATCATAGTCTAAATGTACGTCACAGAAAATCACTTAATACATATGTACATATCTCTATATAAACGGTTGTAATATAGTGTGTCCTTTACTTATCTAATTCCTAATCAATCTCTTTTGTCTTAACAGTGGTCTCTCAAACATGGTCCGACGCACTGCAATGGCTCTAGTCGATTACTTGTGGCCTACTTTAGGATTCAAACACTCCACGTGTATATCCGTACTTCACTGTTGACTGAGGTCATCTACTTTGTGGGAAGATTGTTACAGTACTGTTACTGTATTTGTCAGTAGATGAGTGTGGGATGATATAATCCACCAAGTTACTGATAGCATCGAATTTGAAGGACAGAACGTGGCATAGTACGTTCCATGTACATGTTCCGTCAATTCTACTTGCCCTTTGTGTTCTGTATCTCCCTACAAATATTTTCAATGCCTTATTGTCTGGTGGTTGTACTTAGGAATTGCATGATTTTTTGAAATTGCAACTCATAATCTACGAGAACGCTTGTCAAAATCCTGAGAATCTTCTAAGCTTCATTCAAAATTGTTCATTGCCAGAGATAGTTGTGTCATTTGTTTGAGACTCACGCAATAGAGTTCAGTCTTCTCATCGACTCCAGATAGCTCTTGATTTTTAAAACATTTTGGAACTGTTTCATGTACTGAGCAAGATCTTAAATAGAATATAGTCCAGCAGTGGAAGAGGAGATATATCCTCAAGCAAAGCAGAACGCCAAAAGTTCGCCGTTCGACAGAAAATGGTTGTTCTTTCACTGAGGACTCCTCCACAACAAAAAAGCAACTTTTTCGCTGATAATCCTTAATTTTGCACCAAAAGCACCTTTGCATTGCCTTTGAAGTCTTCAATTTCCTGGATGTTTTGCTTCTTCAGACTTCTGGATAGTGACGCCCTGGCAGAGCGCCTTGGTCACAATCCGGTTGAGGGCTATAAGTTCATCAAACAAAGTCCATAGTGGACATATGTATGTATGTCCCGTGGAGTTATGTCCTAGTGCCACACAGTCCTCTTTCACGTAAAGGAAGTAAGTTCAGTTTCTGGAATCAGTCCTTGGGTACGACTAGACTAAAAGTACGGTGGAATCATCGACATGTGCTTGAGGATAGACGTTCGAACTGGTGAAAAATGAGACAACGTCTCTGGACGCTGAAGATTCTCCCCAGAGTTGGTAACACTTGGTTTCATAATGTCGTCTTTCGCTTGAAACTATAGAAAGATCCTACTCCGAGTTTGGGGGATTTCGATTGAATTCAGTCTCCGTGAGCGGCACACGCTATAGACAGCACTTTTCGACCAACGAATTAAAGTCTTTTATTCTTCCTTTTTTGGAATAGAAAAGATTCTAGAATCCATCTAAATTTATGTTACAATGAACTCTCTTTTTTGGTCGTAGTGCGTCTGTTCCAAAAAGGAACACCCATTCCGATTCAGAATTTTTTAGGTTTTCTTTTGTCTCTGATGGACATCTAAAACTGGGTATGCCATCTGTATGCAATCAGACACAGATTACTATAGTTTGAAGTAAAATTTATGCTAACCATCTAATGCACTGTTATCGCCTTTTATCCTCAACTCTCAGTATTCTTTTAGTGCGGGGAAAGCTAGCCTTTATACTAATTCTTCCCCCAGGGGACCATAAAACATCAATAATCTCGATGACAACTTTTAGTCCTTCATAAAGCGTCAGAGGCTGTATACCATCCCGTTGGGTCATCTTATCATGTGTGCACAGACATCATCAATACACATCTCCATAACACATACATATGTACCTCCGAAGAACCATCGCTGCCAATGCAGCTAGTTTCATTGCACTAAGGTGTATTCCTATTCTTCGATTTTTTTTTTTGTTATCCTTTTTTGCGTGTGGCTTGTAAGGAATACCCCGTGCTACATTTTAATGATACTGACAACTCGTGTTAGACACTTGTTTATGTCAACATCCTTCCGTTTCGTAGCAACTCTGTATATCCATCCAACCATATAGTTATTCGTGTATCCTTCGTGGTGTCTCCCATAACAACCATGAGATGAGACAAATGCCAACATCCACCAGGACGAACAGAGATAACAAGTGAAAAAGAGAGTTCCTTCCGAAACTGCGCAAACTCTCAATTTTACTGACATTTCCTTGACCATATACTGTTCGGTTCTTTTTTCCTTTTCGACAAAAAATAGGATTTTTATCGTGTGAAACGCGTTTTTTACTCTCAGTACAAATATTGACGTCGTCGTGTTCGAAAGTATCCTTTTTTACAGACAAAACCATCAACTATCGAGAAGTTCAGTGAATGTGATTAAAAGTGTTGAGATTTTCAGTAAAAGTAAGAAGAAAAAAAAAAAATAAATAAATTTGGGTGTCGCCTCGAAAGAATAGAAAAAGAATTCGTATCCCTAGTCCTATCCCGATATTTGGTCTGTCTGATAAGGGGGACCAGATAAGACTTCGAATGAAAGTGAATGCAAAAGAATCTGATGGGTGAAAATTGATTTTGGAACTTTGTTGGGTGTCCCGCTTTTGTTGTTGTCATAACAAGGACGACTTCTCCAAAGTGAAGTGAAGATTCGAGTCAAAATGGGTGTGTATACCCAGTGATAACCTTTATTTGGGTTAAACTACAGAATATTCATACAATTTGACTCAACGCGCGTGGAGATCCTTTAAGGACGTATTATTCCGCTATCAATCAACACTGTGAAGTGTAAAAAAGTGAGACGTAGTGTTTTTCTTTACAAAAACACGAAACCACACAAAAAAACATGTAGTAATACCCGTCCAGACGGAACAACAGAACAAGGTGGGACAAAACAAATCCTTGTCGCATTAAATCAATCCTCACACACACACATACGTCGACTCCTGTGGTAACCATATTGACGTCTCGAACAGAACTAGGATTTCTTACGCTACGGGGGAGTAGTTCAAGCACACATTTGTATGGAGACAGATGCCAAGGTAATTTATTCCCTTGTCCTCCTCCTGCTGCCAACGGCATATCCTTTTCTGTTTTGCATTTTTTTCACGAAAACATTTTTCTCATTTTTCGTTTTTTCGTTTTTGTTTTTGCGACTTTGATTTGTTTTTTGGGAGGAAAATTGAATTTCAGTTCATCCATCCCCTCTAAAGGATAACAGGCCAATGTATCCCATTCAAAACTAAGACGACGACGACTACGACGACGAGGACGAGGACGATTTGTGGTATGAGCAAAAAGATATGATTTTTATCTCTTCGAGTTGAACCTGCAGGTGATATGAGTAAGCGTAAGAGAGAACAGCGTGTTAGGACACACCAGATGGATGTTGTGTGTCGCCCGAATCCTTGGGAGCTGTTGAATGGCAATTATTTATTGGGCGTGGTTGTTTTTATACATCACTTTTTTGTTGTTGTTGTGCTGTTGTTATTGTTAATAATATTAGCAGGTGAACCACAGCATGAGTATGAGTGACTTTGACCTAAATTTCCAGTGGGTGGATGGTTAGTATGTAGGGCATATCCTTTCACTTTCCGAAGGCACTTTCAATAATTCAAATCATTTTTTTTTGTGACCTAGAGGAGATGGATATGTTGTAAGACAGAGGATGCTAATGGAATGGAATATTGTACAAGAATTGGTTGAAGGTTGGTTAAGGAAGGCAAGCAAGTGTGGCCTGGTATCACTTTAAGGGCTAATTGCCTTCATTTGTTATTAGTGGCAGGGTGTATCGATTTAGAAATTGGCAGAGAACTCTACTGCCATTATGGATGTAATGAGGTGGAAGTAATGAGATATTAATAATTTGAAAATAAACTACGCAGCGAAGGAAAGTAGTACGCATTTTGCTTGGTTGATTTATGAAAAGTATTGCGTCGTCGCACCTTTTTGAGCCAGAAATTTATTCCATGTCATAAATTCCAAGCCAGAATCTCATTATGGACCGGCAAAGACGCTGTGTTGTTGTTGACACGTGGCATACCCTTTTTATATGTGTTTGTTTTCGGATGGTTATGAATAAAGGATACCCCATTCGAATTGTATCGGGGTAGTTCCCATTCTTGTATGTTTAGTGTTTTTTTGGCGAAATTTTGTTTTGTCAGAAACTCCAAGCGGGAGATGCCTACGTCAAAGGACACTTAATAGTTCTGGTGGAAGTATTTTCGTGCGAATATTAAGTGGATTAGATAGCATTACATACAAACAGAACCTGGCCATAGTATAGAGTCCATTCTTGATCGAAATATACCCCACTTCATTCCAAGTTCTAAATAGTGGGCAACTGAGTTTCCCTAAGTCTAAATCATCCGATTTGCGTTGTTTTGCTTTTAATCTTTTATTCAGTTTCGCCCATTTGACCCAAAACGCTAAGGGAGAGGTGATTCGTGGCGACAATGCATTTTCATTGGATCCAGAGTTTTTCTCCATTCTTGATCGAGATATAACCCACTTCATTCCAACTGCTAAATAGCTAGGAACTGAGTTTCCCAAAGTCTAAATCATCCGATTTGCGTTCTTTTGCTTCTAATCTTTTATTCAGTTTCGCCCATTTGACCCAAAACACTAAGGGAGAGGTGATTCGTGGCGACAATGCATTTTCATTGGCTTCATAGTTTTTCTCCATACTTGATCCAGATATACCCACTTCATTCCAACTGCTAAATAGAGGGGAACTGAGTTTCCCAAAGTCTAAATCATCCGATTTGCGTTGTTTTGCTATTAATCTTTTATTCAGTTTCGCCCATTTGACCCAAAACGCTAAGGGAGAGGTGATTCGTGGCGACAATGCATTTTCATTGGATCCAGAGTTTTTCTCCATTCTTGATCGAGATATAGCCCACTTCAGTCCAAATGCTAAATAGCGGGGAACTGAGTTTCCCAAAGTCTAAATCATCCGATTTGCGTTGTTTTGCTATTAATCTTTTATTCAGTTTCGCCCATTTGACCCAAAACGCTAAGGGAGAGGTGATTCGTGGCGACAATGCATTTTCATTGGATCCAGAGTTTTTCTCCATTCTTGATCGAGATATAGCCCACTTCAGTCCAAATGCTAAATAGCGGGGAACTGAGTTTCCCAAAGTCTAAATCATCCGATTTGCGTTGTTTTGCTATTAATCTTTTATTCAGTTTCGCCCATTTGACCCAAAACGCTAAGGGAGAGGTGATTCGTGGCGACAATGCATTTTCATTGGATCCAGAGTTTTTCTCCATTCTTGGTTGAGATATAGCCCACTTCAGTCCAAATGCTAAATAGCGGGGAACTGAGTCTCCCAAAGTCTAAATCATCCGAATTGCGTTTTTCTGCTTCTAATCTTTTATTCAGATTCGCCCATTTGACCCAAAAACTAAGGGAGAGGTGATTCGTGGCGACAATGCATTTTCATTGGATCCAGAGTTTTTCTCCATTCTTGGTTGAGATATAGCCCACTTCAGTCCAAATGCTAAATAGCGGGGAACTGAGTCTCCCAAAGTCTAAATCATCCGAATTGCGTTTTTCTGCTTCTAATCTTTTATTCAGATTCGCCCATTTGACCCAAAAACTAAGGGAGAGGTGATTCGTGGCGACAATGCATTTTCATTGGATCCAGAGTTTTTCTCCATTCTTGATCGAGATATAGCCCACTTCAGTCCAAATGCTAAATAGCGGGGAACTGAGTTTCCCAAAGTCTAAATCATCCGATTTGCGTTGTTTTGCTATTAATCTTTTATTCAGTTTCGCCCATTTGACCCAAAACGCTAAGGGAGAGGTGATTCGTGGCGACAATGCATTTTCATTGGATCCAGAGTTTTTCTCCATTCTTGATCGAGATATAGCCCACTTCAGTCCAAATGCTAAATAGCGGGGAACTGAGTTTCCCAAAGTCTAAATCATCCGATTTGCGTTGTTTTGCTATTAATCTTTTATTCAGTTTCGCCCATTTGACCCAAAACGCTAAGGGAGAGGTGATTCGTGGCGACAATGCATTTTCATTGGATCCAGAGTTTTTCTCCATTCTTGGTTGAGATATAGCCCACTTCAGTCCAAATGCTAAATAGCGGGGAACTGAGTCTCCCAAAGTCTAAATCATCCGAATTGCGTTTTTTTGCTTCTAATCTTTTATTCAGATTCGCCCATTTGACCCAAAAAACTAAAGGAGAGGAGATTTGTGGCGAGAATGCATTTTCATTGGCTCCATAGTTTTTCTCCATACTTGATCCAGATATACCCACTTCATTCCAACTGCTAAATAGAGAAGTTTTAGAAGTTTTACAAGTTTATTTCATAATTTCATCAATTCATTACATTATTTTTACCTGCGAAGCCACATGGCTTATCTGCAGGAGGTTATATCTCGAATGCATATATGCAATAATAGTATTGTCATTAAAATTTCTATTTATTTAAATTAAGTGCTACTTGTGAAAGCTTTTTGTTTTTCTGTTTTTTTTTTAAATTCATTTTAGGTATTTTTAAGTTTGAGAATAATTAAATGTATTAACGAAAAGAAAAGAATGTATATATGAAGTTTAAGTTATAGTTTCTAAAAAATATTGCTTTAGTTTATTTTTTCTCACATTAATGTTATTTACGTTTCTCAATGCATTAGGAAGTGTATTTAGGATGTTTGGTACGGTGTACATCAACTGACGCTTGCCATATATGTTGTTGAAGGGTGGAAGATGGTACAACCCCTCTGCTCGTCTTCTGGTGATTGGGGTTCGGAACCGTTCATCGTCGTAGTACTCCAACGCTGCTGTCATATTAAATATTTTCTTCACTGTGAGAACGCGCACGCTGCCATCTCCTCTGTCTCTTGTCGTCAGCAATTTGATCGCCCTATCTTGGATGTGTTGAAGTTTGGCGATGTGTGTATCTGCTGCACCTCCCCACGCAAGTATGCCGTATCTTAGCCTTGATTCAATAAGTGCGTGATACACTTGTTTTTGGACACAGTAAGACGACTTATTCTTCAGGCATGACAATGCAAAGAGCGATCCTTTCAGCTTTTTGCGGAGATCGTTTATGTGAGGTTCCCATAGAAAATGGCTGTCTATCGTGATACCCAGATATTTATACATATCCACGATATCTATGATCTGGCAGTTACTTGGGTCGGCACAATTGAGTGTTTTGATGTTTATGTGGGACTTCGGGTACTGTGGGCTACGAATATGTAATATTTTTGTTTTTGCTGCGTTTATAACAAGTCCATTATCGTGGCACCATTTCCCAACCTCGTTGAATTCTGCCTGCATCATCTTGGTCGCTTCTTCGATCGATTTGTGACAGACAACAATCACCGTATCATCTGCATACGCGAATGGATAGCTCATCTTTAGGGATTTTAAGAGTTCGTTGGTGTACATAATGAACAGTAGAGGGCCAAGTTTAGAGCCTGGGAAGTTTAGAGAGGGGAACTGAGTTTCCCAAAGTCTAAATCATCCGATTTGGGCTGTTTTGCTTTTAATCTTTTATTCAGTTTCGCCCATTTGACCCAAAACGCTAAGGGAGAGGTGATTCGTGGCGACAATGCATTTTCATTGGATCCAGAGTTTTTCTCCATTCTTGATCGAGATATACCCACTTCATTCCAACTGCTAAATAGCTAGGAACTGAGTTTCCCAAAGTCTAAATCATCCGATTTGCGTTGTTTTGCTTTTAATCTTTTATTCAGTTTCGCCCATTTGACCCAAAACGCTAAGGGAGATGTGATTCGTGGCGACAATGCATTTTCATTGGATCCAGAGTTTTTCTCCATTCTTGGTTGAGATATAGCCCACTTCAGTCCAAATGCTAAATAGCGGGGAACTGAGTCTCCCAAAGTCTAAATCATCCGAATTTCGTTTTTTTGCTTCTAATCTTTTATTCAGATTCGCCCATTTGACCCAAAAAACTAAAGGAGAGGAGATTTGTGGCGAGAATGCATTTTCATTGGCTCCATAGTTTTTCTCCATTCTTGATCGAGATATACCCACTTCATTCCAACTGCTAAATAGCTAGGAACTGAGTTTCCCAAAGTCTAAATCATCCGATTTGGGCTGTTTTGCTTTTAATCTTCTATTCAGTTTCGCCCATTTGACCCAAAACGCTAAGGGAGATGTGATTCGTGGCGACCATGCATTTTCATTGGATCCAGAGTTTTTCTCCATACCATAGGGTAATTATTTCTTGTTTATGAAAGACTAGACTAAATCTACCTAAATACGCTTTTACATACACCCGACTTTAAGTATTATAATCACATCCTGTCACCAGGATTCCAGCAATTCCATTTGCTAGTTACTTTTCATTACCCTTTTTTTGATTATTTCGACTCTTGTAATCGACCTAAACTTCTGTAGACGGACGGTATTGGACGAGGTTAAGCGTTCTGGGCTTTGGTATATTGCCTTTAAGATGGCATATATGAAATCTTAAGGTCAAATTAAAAACGTACATCGTCCATCTTAGGCGCGCAGTCATTGCAATTGCTTTTCAAGTGTTTAACAATGATTAATCTGATCGATTAAGATTACTTACCAAGGCACGAGCCATACCAATTTCTAAAGTGAAGTCCCAAAGCCAACTGCACATCTGTTAGTCAAAAACAAGTTTACCCACAGGCGTGCAACACTCTGCGTTTATCCTGAAATAGAACACTATGGCACTGCACAGCACATAGTGTATGTCCGATCAATTAACCATGACGGCCAATTATGCCCATTTACATATTACAAATTCATTGCACTGACAGCATAATACTGACAGATGGGCAAATAGAGTTATTTGCTGTCAATTTTATGGCGTCTAATCGGTTGTTACACTTCATCGCAAATTCAAATCTGATTTAATTCGTCAGAGAAGATTGGTGTAAAAATTGTCTGTCTATTAAATGGCATGGAATTGACAGTTGTTGCTGAGGGTTCATGTGTAGTTTTATGAGTTTTTTTCTTGCATATGTTGTCACTTGCTTGTATGGATAAGTCTGACGCACAACAGCGATTCTAAAATTAGTTTATGGAATAATGTCGACCAATTCGAAAGTAACACGAAAAAGTTTCAAAAAGTCATCAACCCACCATCAATCATAATTTGCCACCTACAAGGTCGTTCGCCTCGAACAAGAATATCCTCCAATGGCTTAATGCAAAATCACTGTTCTTCTTATATCACTCCTAGCCAGCCTTTTTAACTTTCCCGCAATATTCATGAAGATGAAATGTTTTTGTAAAGTCAACATTACATGCACATGTTTGTGTACATTAGCCCCAGTTAATGAGTTCACATAAAATAAGGTGTGTGGCTATAAAAAAAAAAGAATTAGTATTTTCCGCTCTAATTCTTTGGTTAGTTCCTTTTGTTTTCTTTGTTTTTTTTTGTTTTTTTTGTTTTTTTTTTTATGGAGAATGGAAGTGCATAGTTATGAATTACGAAGATAGGGATGGAAGAATCGTAAACGGAATCGGGGTTGACTAAAGCTAACCCACCACTGATGAGGTTGTCTTTTTCGGCTTGAAACTGTGTTTTTTTTTTCAAATAAGACCTCGTCTATTCTTAGCTCGAGAAAGGTTAACAAGTTGGTAAGGGTCTACACAGGTCTAAATGAAATCCTTGTGTATTCTGGATTGGTTAGCAATGAGAAAGCAGATTGTATCCTCTTCCAGGATGTCCAAAGCCGTGACATGAAAAATTCAATGTGATTACGGTTCCAGTTTTGTCATATCTTCCTCTGTAAGGAGCTACATAAAATATTGGTATACTTTTTAAAACTGAAGAGGATTTGGCCCACTTTCTTTAATGTCCAAAAATTTCTGAAAATTTCATCTGATATTGATAAATCCGTAAGTGCTTTATAGATTTACTGGTACCCACTGTAAGGAGACGCAATGAATCGAAAAACTTTCATTCAGTGCGATGATATTCAACTCGAAAAGTTTATTCATTTATCGGAATTTTTTAAGAAATGTTCATGATTCTGGAGATGGCTATAGGGAATAGGCAGAATAAGTCTAGAGTATCCTACGGGCTATGTGGCGACGTGTTCTAGTCGCCTACCCACATACCTAACCTAACCTAACCTATCCTACGGGCTAATCCTACATCTGATTTACTATATAGTGAGATCTGACAGCACAAATGATTTCGCCAGTTAAAAGGGATTTTCAATAGGGACATAATAATTTTGTATTTTAGTACAAACGCATCCTAAACCTTTTCTTGTGATCTGTTAATGTCAAACCATCAGTCAAAATATACATTTTTATCGTGGTGAAGTTTCGAAAATTTCTCAAAATTGCCAACCAAATGTTGAGTCGATGGTAGCAACTCCAAATTTTCGGTCATAGTAATCGCCCCGGTGCGAGCTATAGTAGATAAACTCGAATCAACATATTCCCTGTTGAATGTGTCTCTGCCACTGAGACAACGCACTGGTCAAAGTCGGGTTACCGAAAATATCGCAGCCGTACATACTTCAGTTAAAAAAGAGCCAAATCAGTCGGTTCCATGGCGTTCATAGAAATTGGCAATCAGTCCACATTTTTGCCGAATCGAGCATAAAGATGCCTACAAGATCAAATACAAGATCAAATTAACTCAAATACCTACTGAAGCCTCTTGATCATTTGAATAGCCAAAACCTTTGGGCTCTACAAAAGTTTGAACAAAATGATGTATTTTTCGAAAAAGAATCTTCAGCGATGAAGCTCATTTATGGCCAATTTCTTTTTTTTTTTTCTGCGTGTAGCTGGGTGAAAATCGTTAACAGACATAGCATGCGAGCTTTGCGATACTGTAAGACTTGATCCATCCACTAAAAACACCCAAGGAAAGCATGGTGGCACCCCCAAAGCTGAATGCTATATGTCCATATAGGCTTTAAAACTTGCTTATAAAGAAGCAGTTTATTATATATTGAGAGACATGAATACCTCCCTATTTATTAGCCAATACATTTTTTTATACCTAATGTTTTAGTTCGTCATGTTTTTTCTTGACATGAGTTTTCCAGCGCAACTTCGCGTCTAAAGTCATACTTAAGTACTTAGCTAAGTTCGAATGCAGAACTACTGTGTTATTTAAGTACACAGGTATGTGTTGTATGTTTTTATTAGTGAAGTTAACATGGATTGACTTCAGTTCATTTTATTTTATTTGCCATTTTTTGGTCCATTCAGATGTTTCATTTACAGTGTACAGTTTTACAGTGACTTCCGGCACGGTTTTTCCGACAGCAGTATTGTCTGCAAATGTGGCAACAGTAGTTTCGCCATTTTGTGGTAGGTCATTCGTGTATAGGAGGAATAGCACAGGCCCTAACACTCTACCTTGTGGTACTCCAGAGTTTACACATTTTAATGCTGAGTACTCATTTTCTTGCTTAATTCTATATTTTTGGCCTAATGGCTCCATTCAATAACTATGTGTTTTTCAACAGCAACAAACCCCATGTGCTCCATTGCACCCACAAAAAGTAGCCTTGTGGTGTGGTCTGCATGCCGGCGAAGGTTTGATTGAATTTTTCAATTCAATAACAATTATTGTTATTAAAGTCAATGGAGTTCGCTATCGTGCCATGTTGGAAAACTAATTTGCTGCTCAAAATTGGATGAACTTAACATTAGTGTTATGTGGTTCCCAAAAGATCAAAGTTTTTGTAATTTTTTTGTCCCATTCATTTCCCACACGAATGGTTGTGAGAAGCTAGACCCTAGCCTGTTGCGGAAAATATTTCGATTTGTTTTTACATTAGAGTACGTTCTCTTTGGCTTGATGTGACCAACGAGGTTCGAAACAAAATTTGGCACTAAAGCCTTTCTTTCTTAACGAAAACACATTTGTATTTCTTTGTTGAATTACTACAATATCTTCGAACGTATATACATATATGTAGGTAGCTTGTAAAATTTCATAAAAATTGTGTTTTTTTTTATGAAAACGCCCCCGAAAAGTGACACAAATAATGTACTATCGAATTAAAGACAAATCGAATTTCCATATATTTTGCCTTATTAGAATTTTTGGATTTCAAATTTTGGACTATAAAACAAAATTGGCCATTACAGTCCATGTGCTAACCGATCATTATGCTAGTTCGAAAATGTTTTTGAATTATCCAACTTTGGTTATAGATCCCGTATACACTTTTGGTTAGTTTAGCCATATTTTGTTTGGTGTCACCCTTACGAGCTTTGCTTTCAGCATTATGATGTTTTTGAATACTTACTACGCCCCCTGAACTCTTAAAAGGCAAACTTTGTATCTGTTTAAGGCTGAACCACTGACGTCACTGAGAGTATACATATATACAAAATAAGCCTTTACTTTGAAATAGCGACTTCTTTGCACAAACCAGGTTTTCAAACCAAACGTTGTTCAATCTCTATATATTTTTGTTTTTTATTTCAAAATTTCGAGGTTGGTGTCCCAATAGGTACTTCATCTACTTAGACTGCTCATAACCAGTCTAGTGACCCCTATTCTAAAACGTCAGGTGATTACTTGTAAAATTGCGTAAGATAACTTTGGTTTCGAAAAGATCCTGTGTCTTGATTTGATTTTTGATACACATATGTATATCTAATCAACCAAATGAATGGTTTCACGAATGGATCACCAGTGGATCCTTTGTGAGCTCCTGTCGTGGGTTAACATGAAAACAAAGCTTTGGAAACGCTACATGGCTTCCTTGAACACCAATTTTTCTATAAATTGTAGGATGGTTAATGATGGCTTTCCTGACAGACCGCCCAGGTCTTCGAAGTGGTATTATCTGAGCACCGTTTTCATAGTTCTGCATAGGCTTGGGCATTCGTAAGACGTGCAGTCCTCTGCGTCCGCATCGCCATAGCTCTGGCAGAGATCATCAGTTTCAGCCTTTGTCTATGGTTTACCGCCATAAGGTTGTTTGGAGACTCGACAAAATGGGTGCATTGAATTTGGCTAGGATATTGGATTTCACAAGAGCTAGAGACGGTAAAACACAGGCAACGACCGTTGTCAGGTCCTGTTTAGACCTATGAACTATAATTGAATGTCGCTACTATGTATGTGTTTGTGCATGAGGGTACAATTGAAGCTTCGATTTGATAGGTTAGGTACCTGACTATAATTCTGTCCCAGCTAACATCTTCCCGTGTATACAGCTTCTGTGTGTAAACATTCCTCGTGGAACATTTCTTTCACCAGGACATCTTATCTAATTACTTAACTCAATCACTTTTAATGAAAGAACCCAGTTACATGCTGACATTACATTTTTACGGCAGATTCAGAATAAGGTGCTGTCATCTTTTGTAATTACATTTGCATTCATGCATACATGATTCGAAGGGAACACGTATATGTGATTAACTTTGTTGTCATTTGAGCACATTTCCATGTTAAATCTCAAAAGTAAGCCCGGCTGGTAATAGACTCCCTCGATGGAACTTTTTATCTTCTTCTTGTGTCACAACAGTAATTACCGCTAATTTAAATCACATTTAACATCCTCCTCAACGTTTCGCTGAGATGAGAGTAAACATTTAAACTCCTTGGTACCTACACGTGAACGTTCCAACCTCGTTCTGTCGTACATTTAATTTTTCTTGGGTAATGGCGGAGTTCCTCTCTCTGGGGTCTAATGGCAGCCGTTTCTGTTTATTTTTTTTTTCTCTCTCAATGTTTTCCCAAAGAAAATTCCCTAATTTGAAGGATGAAAAATGAGATGCCACACTCCTTGTAGTGTGGAGTGGAAGTCGTCGATTACGTTGGTCTGTTTCCAAAGCCAAAAGTGACTTGTCGGTCGTTATCCTTATGCCAGCCGGCGAGTAGGCTGAGAGAACTAATTTTCACAATTCAACTGGGATTGGATGATGGAGGTAGAAAATAAAGTTTATTTAAAAAAAAAATTTAAGGTGGAAGATGGTAGTGGAAAATTATGAAAAATGGAAGAAAAAACAGTCGTCTGGCTTGGGAGTCCTGTGGGCCAAGTAATTCTCTTGCAGCATTCGTAGGTGGGTTTGGTTAAGAAAGTATAATCTGATTGATAACCTCATTTAGGGTTTTGGATACTTTTTTGATTGAAATTGAGTTCACTGATTCTTTGGGTAGATAACAATAAGTTAGATTGACTTGGGAGTAAATATCAAAGCGTTGTGGAGTTGGTGGGCGAAAGGTGTTAGACTGTCCATAAAATTTTTGAGTCGCAAACTATTTCGGAAATTTCAGTGGTCAGCTGGGGGAAGTAAAAAGGTTCTGTCCTAAGAATCTTCAAGGACGGAATGATTAGTAGTAGTAGATACATGCAGATACGTATATATTGTGAAGCATAACATTAGCGAACATGGAATAGTCCTGTTTGTACAATTTTTGAACAAAGTTCGTAAATCGAGGCCAATTCTGAAAGATCAAAATATATAATTTAGGTAGATAGCTTGGTACCCCTCCAAGGGTAGGTAGGTTGGAGGGGTTAGTCAGTTAAGTCCTTTAACCCCTCGAGGGGTATAAAACATCAATCTTGTTCGGACTTCCCACTTGTCTCCAGCTCATTCGCAGAGAGCTCGATTCTCCTCAACTGTCCTGCGACATGTTTGCCTGGGGCGTTCCGCTGTTCTGCCTGCTTGAGTGATCGGATTCCAATGCATGACATATTTTGCTGTCTTTGCGTCGTAGACTGTGTCGGATCCAATCCCACTCTCTTCTCCGTATAGTAATGTCTACCAGTTCATGCCTCGTTCTCCAATAAAGTTGTTCGTTCGAAATTCGATTGGGCCAACAAATTCTCAAGATGATTCTTAGACACGAACGTTTGTAGCTCGCATGTGCTACTGGTGTCCTTCCAGGTACAGCACCCATAAAGCAGTCCGGATTCTAATTTGGATCGGAACAGTCGCAGCTTGATCATTAGGTTGATAACCTTATTCCTCCAAATGGATGCTTCCTGTTTCTGCCGCCCCAATCCAGTTCTGTCCTACATAGATATAGAAAGTCCTTCACTTCCTCGATCACCTGACCCGTAGTGTTGAGTGGAACACTGGTGTTGCAAGTGTTCAGAGCTTTCATTTTAGCTAGATTAATTTTAAGGCCCAATTTGTTGGGCTGAGTTTCTAGATTGTTGGCCATCAGATGAAGGTCCATTATCGGGTGTGAAAGTAGACAAATATCGTTAGCTTAGCTAAGGTCTTTAAGATACGATAAGATAGAAAAGTGGTTACAGTCTCTGCCTCTGCATATTTCATTGGATTGTTGCTTGTGAGGATACCAATGAGGGTCAGCTGTAGTCTGTTGAGTGATAGGAGTCCTCTGGTCCTTTTTTTGTTGTATTGTGCCCAAACTAATCTTCAATCGAGTGCATTCCACCTGGGGTTGGCCATGTTTTCGAAGCTCAAAGTGATTTCGGATGTAAGGAGACTGACGTGCGTTACGACTGAGTGATCTGTTGGAAGGTTATTTGATTGTGAGCCTATTATAGCCAGGTCATCGACCATTTCATTTTGGCAGAGCTTAATACTGTGCCTTTGGGTGAGGGATTTAAACTCCTATTTACGTCTCTTGATCAGTTTTGAATTGGTTGTGATTAAAGTGATACCTTTGATCATTGATTGACTGCGTTTGTAGATGTCTGTATGATTGTTGTGTTTTAAAGTGGATAACTACCTGCGGAGTTCGGTGATACCATTTATTTCCGCTTGCGTGATTGGGGATTTTTCTGGATCGGATAATTCGTGGTTCCTCTGAGAATACTCTTGAGCCGGACAAAGGTGTTTTTGATCCAATCGTGAAGATGGATATGGCTTCACCATTTGTTCAACTCTCTCTAGAAGAAAATTTGTAGTCGATGTTAAGGTTGAAACATGTTTGAGGAGTGAAGTAGTTATGGTATCCGATATGATAGCTTACCTACATGATGGATTTAGTTTTGTAAAGAGAGGAATGTATAAGTTAATGTCGTTCTAAGTGATTTTGTTGGCACACATTTGACTACTTAAATTCGATTGGCTAGAGAAGGTCTTGTTTTCTATTCTTTAGTCCTCATCAGCTAGTCAGTACCTTAGTTCTGACCCCAAGCCTATGAACAACACCGTACATTATGTTCTACAGCAAAGGATCTTGCCTCGTTTTCTTCCATCCTCTGGTCTCTGATTTTAAATGTAGTCTGTCATGTAGTTTGATGTAGTCTGGCGCGTTTTAAAATGGAAATCGATTTGTTTATCACATTTTGTGTTCATTCCAGAACCCTTGTTAATGTTTGCCTACTTATCAGCTTAAAGACCCTTCGATGAGCTATCGGAACAAACACTCTAAGCCCGAAATGTTTTCAATATACTCGACAGAATTAGACATTGTATTCAGTGTGGTGATGTTGTGAACTTGGTGTTTCGTTCATCGCCCACTCTAGACAGACCGATTTTCATGCAAAAACAAATACGGTTTCCTATTATTTTTCAAATCAACTGCGCAAAATATAATTTTTTAATGCACGGTTCGGATAAAGGCACATAAATTGTGTGCAAAGGCCATATCCGTAGGCTTGGGGTCGTTTTCGGGGGGTTTCCTGGGTATACTATATGTATGTACGTGACATTTTGCGAAAAGCGACTCCTTTTTGCTTCCTTTTATTGCTTTTTTTTATCATTTTTTTGTTTTTTCTTCTGTAAAAAGGAAAATCCACAATTGTGCCTTGTACGTGTCAAATGAATAATTTTCCCTGGAAAACTGAACACACGTGCTTCCCTCGATAAACACATCCATCCACACAGAGAGAAGTAGTCAGTGTGTTATACTCTGTTAGGACTTTATCTAAGGATCCGCTTTGACATTGAATTTGTGTTGAAATTTTATATTTCTGTGTTTTTCTTGTTTTTTTTTTTTTTTGTTCTTTTGTGGAACTAATTTGTACACCCTACTTGAGAAGTAGTAGAGTCGCAGAATGGGGATGGTACACTTGGAGGGCTTCACAATGTCGCCAGCCCGCTCCTCAAGTGTTAATTCAGTTCAATGAATCCGGTGTGTGAGCCATACACACAGAACATAATCCATAAGTAGTTCAATGAAAGCTGCCTAATAAGCACTATCGAATTATTGAATAGCGTCCGTATCATTCATGCAGAAAGATATCTCTCAAAGGACATGCTATATACACAGTCACGAAATGGTTACATGTATGGATATGTATATGGTCGATTTTGATGGCAGGACATTGAAAGTTGGGCGATGTTCCTATAAATAGAGGAATATAGTCCTCTTTTCTTTTTAACTATTCAGTGAGATGAGCGGATTTATTCGAGGTCCTATCCGAGAAAGGAGAGAGAAAGGTCGTTTGGAACGTGAGTAAAATTTTATATACTTATACTTTCGGAAAAGGCTTAGATAAGCAAACGAGCAGAACATTTTAATGCGCTGCTCGCACCTGTTGAGGATTTTGATGAGCCACGTGTATTGACTTGAAGGTAATTTCAATGTCGTCTTTGAAGTAGTTTGGGGTAGTTTGCCATGATGATGGGGTTCAAGGTTGAGTTTATTCGAGGCTGATTGTGGAAGGGTAAGGTTACTTTTGGAGGTAAATGACATGGAAATGAAATGCCTTTTGTTCGACGAATAGATACATAATTTACCTGGGACACTAATTAAAGCCTTAGCATAACCTACACTATTAGAACAAATTAATAAAGTTTATACTGTTTGAGCGGGTTTGGTGTTTCTTTTTAGAATCATGTTTTCGTTTAGATACTATCAGTTTGGGAAGGATGTCTTCGTTTACCTTTTTCGCGGTGTGTGGTAGATGTTTTAAAGAATTCTAATACATTATTGAAGGCTTGCCTCACATTGTAGAGAATACTTCACCTTCAAACTGCATAGGTTTTTTAAGAGTTTAACGACTCCGGTTCAAATTGACATGTCATTCATAAATTTTAAGAGTGTATTGAACTTTTTGTATACAGAGTGAGCCAAATACAAGTTTCTTTTTAAAAATGCAATAAAATGAACAAAATTAAATTTCCCATGTATGTATTATGGCTTTATTAGTAAGAGCAAACATTCCCATTAATTATGGATCACAACGTCATTCAAGTGGCTGCCTCGCTTTCTGTCTTTCTGTAGCGCATTCTGTCACTCCAATTTTTCAAGATCTTGTTGATGGATAAGGACCTCATGTGCTTAAATCGTTTCCAGATTGTTGGCATAACATCGGTCCTTCACGGTTCCTTACAAAAAAAAAAGTCCAAGGGTGTCAAATCCCAGCGCCAATTGACATCGCCAAGACGGCTGATAACAAGATTTGGGAATTTGGTGCACAAAAGATCAATTGTGGCATGTGCTGTGTGGCATGGTGCACCATCCAGAATGAACCACAGGTCGTCCAAAGTCATGTCTTCAATTTTAGTAAAAAAAAATTCGGTTTACATGGGTCTGTAATGTCCACCGTTGACCGAAACGTTCTTCCCAGCCTCATTTTGGAAGAAAAATGGTCCAATGATGCAACCACTCCACAATCCGCACCAAACTGTCACTCTGTATGAATGCATCGGCTTTTCGATAATAACGTGCGGGTTCTCCGAGCCTCAGATACGGCAATTTTGTTTGTTAACGTAGCCACCGAGATGAAAATGCGCCTCGTCAGAAAAGTTGATTTTTCGCCCGAAATCGTTGTCCAATTCAATTGCAGAGTCATTTGACCCTTGTACGCGAATTATCCGAGATCTTTGTCCAGAATTCTTCTCAAGCTAGTGCGTGAAATGTTGAGCTGTTGAGATCGATGGCGAGTTGATGTTCGTGAACTGAGTCTTACACTCTCAGCTACAGCAGCAGCATTCTCGTCTTTTTGCACAAACTTGTGTACAACAGGAGCGTTGGGTGCTTCAATTCGGCCAAAACTTCTTTTCAAATAACGCACTATTTGGGCTACACAGCACTCACTTTGGAAATAAGTTTTTATTATTTTCCAACGTTGCTTTGTTCAAGCGTAAAGCGACTGATAATGTATGAAGAGTGGAGAGTCTTTGTCTGAAACACGGCAGGCTTCCATTTCCTTCGATCTCAAGATCACGATATACTGCTACTGATATACTTTGGCCTTTAAATTGGAGGTTCGTCTCATACCTGAGGGCCCATCGCAGCAGTTGGGCAGATGTATCAGAAGTAGTGAGTTCCGTGTTAGCAAATGATCTTTGCGGTTTGCGATCTTTGATTTTCTCGTTGCAGTTCTACCATGATGCTTGCAATGATACTTTTGGTGATTTCTTATGCTTTCTTATACCTTGGGGTTAAAGCAGTGCCTATCTTTTAGTTTAAGGCATTTCTGGCTGGTTCGAAATTTGCACTTACTCAGCGTTTTGAAATTTATTGTCATATTGACGACAGAATGGGTCGCTGTTGCTGGTGTCCTTACAGGGCTTACTTCGGTTTAACAATATTTGGCATTGGCCTGGATGTCACGTCAACAGCTTGGTCAGCTTTCACTCTTGTGAAAGTAAGTTGCTCTCAAAAGTTCAGCAAGTACTAGGTACCTTATGTAGACTGCTCTCTACCTACATATATTACCAGGGGCTCAACTTTTCCATGATTACTTAAGAGGACAGCGTCAGTTTTGTGATCCGCTTGTTCCGCACCTGTTGATAGTGTTGTTGCAGTTTTGGGTCACCTGCTCTAGGGTTTATATAAGTTCTAAGCTCTTTAGTTTCATCATTCGTTTATAGTTACTCCTGCTTCATTACACCTGTAGTCTTAGGGGCTATATCGATTTTTTATGTGATCATTTCTCACTACACACAGAAGCTACAGTGGATCTGTGAGACAAAGAATTCACCTCGTCTCTTAAATCCAGTTCTACTTTCCTACTCCAGGTCCTCGTGGCACTGCCGTAGGTTTTCTGCTCATTTATGTTGGCATCGTCCTGCGCTGCGTTTCGTTGTCGCTCTTGTTTTAGCTTCTCTTTCATAATGTTTGGCACAGAGTCGGTAACTGTTTCCCAAAACTTTTGGCTGGTGATGTTGTCTGTGGTTATCTTCTCACCCAGCTTATTCACTAGCTTGTGCAGTTCCTCATGAAACATAATGTGCAATTCACACAGCCAACCCTATGCACCCAGCCTCTGAAGTATCCTTGGCCATCTAGGATCTAGGTCAGGTAGAAATTTAGCTTCCCATGCTCTTTATTCAACCAAGCATCTATATTGGGGATCAATCTTTGCGCCTACGTGTGATGCCATTTCTCCTGCCAATTGTCCCTGGTTGTACCTCAGTATCACGTCGCCTATGGTCTTATGGTACCATGCCACCCACCATACCTGCCGCGCCATTAAATGTTGTTCGAGGGCGCTGATTACACTCAAGGAGTTGATGATGGTTATCCTCGCATCTACAGTGATACAGCAGATCTTTATGATCCACCCAGTCTAAGATCATCCACTGTGCTCTATCAGTCACCTATTCAATATGTTATTTGTAAAGTCAATAAAAAAACCATTAAGCCCGACCAAACTGCCGAATTGTCACTGTTCGTCCTTCAACCCTGCTGTCAGTTTCAAATGGTCTCTACTTAAACCAGAGAAATTGTCATCAGCATCGCCGATAACAGTTCCATTTAAGAGCTTATCAAATTCCACTCTCCCATCGCTGATGGGATTTTAAGTCCTCGAATAGTTACGATGGCAACAATTTATCGACTTGTCATTCAGTTCTCGTTTTTCACCACCACTCACTCGTTGCAGGATTAAAAGAACGGTCAAGGTGAGCGAGTGCTTCTTCATTATTCTGCCAGTATCTCGAAATCATTTTATGGTTTTTATGGAAATCACAATCTGGGCCCTAAAATCGCAACACATAGCCGAGCCAAGGAAGCCATCAAACGTGAAAAACATAAGCGAAAAGGATAAATCTCCATCGCCGGTTGTGCTAAATGCTAAGACCTTTTGACATTCAGTCGGTGGAGTTTGCCTCCCCGCCTTGGGGTCGGGGTAAAAAGTTAATTAAAACATCTTCCATGACCAAAAGATAAACAAAAGACTGTTCCCAGCTTCGGCAGCGTGATGCTGTTGCGATGATTTTATGCCGTTTGACTTGGTTTATTGGTGCGTCCTTGACCCGGACTTGTCGTCTTTAGCACATTGGATTACACAAACTCCATCCACAATACATGCTCGTATGTCTGTATGTATATAGATCGGCATCTCCTTGTGTGTTCATGGATTTTGTTTTTATTGTCCTTGCGGGAGAAGCTAATTTCATTTGTCAAATGATACGCCCAAGCACAGCAGAGAGAAGCTAATTATCCCATTGATTTTCCATGAAATTACATCTGCTTGCCTCATCTCAGAGTGCCTGCGTTTGACGTAAGAGCTCCTGTGTAACAGGTACTCCAAACGGGCGATGAGGGTAGGTATCTTTCTGTATGTGGGCGATGAAATCCGATGGGGGTAGGAGGATATAAGGATGCAACTTTTTGAAGAAACGAGGTTGATGACAAGTGGGATGACATTGAAACCGAAGAGAGGAAGGGTTATGAAATCTAGATAACACGAGGCATTTGTTAATGACACACGTGGTGTTATTTGTCTATCAGAAGAGCAATGCTTCAAGGACAAGAGCAAGGACGTTAGTACGTGAATGCAGTCTAATTCAAGGATCATTGTGGAAAAAAATAGTTTGGGTCTTAAATGTTTCAAGATGTATTGGTAAGGGCAAGGATAAAAGGGTGTTGATATGAATGGAGGCTAATAGAACATGACTTGTCCTATCCCTTCGAATACATAGGTGTAGGTTAGGTTTCATGCTCCTTGTTGGTCCAGAAATTCTGTGGTTATCACTCATCCTGCACCTTACTTTCTTCTTTCGTCACTAAGATCTCGATCATAGACACCAGGCCATCTTCGGCACCCAAAAAGTACTATTCATGCCAAATCTTTTGTTTAAAGCAGATTTTCCATCGACTTTTAGCTTATTTTCTGTCAGTGCGACAGAGTTGAGAGCTTTACGCATTAGATGTTGTTTTTCAATAGAGACATAACAATTTTGGATTCTTATGCAAACGCACCTTTAAACTATTTTTGGGATCAATTGATGCCAAAACATTATTAAAGGCTTACATTTTTATCATGGTGAAGTTCACGAAGAAGCAACGTTTGGAAATTATTAAGAATTACTACGGAGTCGGTGAGCGCAACTTTAAGACGTTTATACCAATTTTCGGTCGTAATAACCATCTTACCAGACAAACTCTTTGTGTTATAGTGGACAAATTCGAGTCAATATCTTCACTAATGAATGGGAAGGTGACGCACAGGTCAATAATAGGGAATAGCTCAGTGAACACCCTGACAAAATTAAATCAAGACAAGAACTGAAATCTCTTAACCATTTAAAGCACCAAAACTTTTCCAATTGGGCTCTGCAAAAGTTTGAAGACAATTCTGCATTTTATTGAAAAGTCGTCTTCAACAATGAGGCTAATTTTTGGCTTAAAGCCCAATATACGTTATTGGACAGCAACAAACCTACATGTGCTTCATGAAAATGATTATCATGTTACGGCTACTGGATCTCGCTATCATGTCATGTGGAAGACTATGTCTTTGGCCAGAATTGGATGGACTTGACATCAGTGATATGTGGTTACAACAAAATGATGCCACATCTCTGACAGCTTGCCAAACAATTGATCTATTGAAGGGGAAGTACGGTAGTCGCGTTATCTCCGTATTGCGATGTAATGCCATTGGATTTGTTTTACGTTTCTGGCAATGTGTGGAAGAAATGGCTTAGCCATATAAACGCGATTGAACTCCGTTCTTAAATTTAACATGTGTACTACGTCCGAAATAGATTTCAGCCCGATATGTCGATTAGTCTGTGTTTTATTTAAATACAAAGTTGTCATGTCTTTATTGAAAAATCCTTCTTCGATACCAAACCCGAACGTTGATTACTTTTAAACTTATCTATCCATGCATTAACCTATTAAGTATATACACTGGTACGATGAAAATGTTTCCTTCTAGGTATCTAGATATGTATTTACGAATTAATTACGCGATATTTAAATATTTGCGGTAGCAGATGTTTCACAAGATAACCGTTCGCATAAATTCCGCCATACATGACATTTAAAGGTCTCATCAGAATTAAACACATAAATACCGAAATCCCGCAGAGGATACAACATGCATATCTGTACATATTTATATTATTTCAAATTCCGTGGAGGAATCCTTGATTTCCATATTTTAGCCAAAAAAAAAATAGCCTCACGTATCCTTCTCTCTCTTGCTCGGTATCTCTGTCTGTTTCAATTTTAATAAATGAATAAACGATTTGATAATTTCATAAAATATCCAATAACGGTAAAAAGAGCATCCTTAATTAATTATTTACACTGAAATTCCATAATAAAGTGGTTGTCCCCTACACTACAACCAGCAGGACCTTCATCCGATATCATTAAAATTTCACTTCAATAACTTTTAAATGGACAACATTCCCATCCCGGACTGGGCTAAAAAGGTGCACCAGAACGACTACGGCGATGTTTCTCTTTTATCTCTCCTTGTGGGATAAGGAATACGTGTATAACGAAAAACAAAAAACAGCAAGAAGAATCCTTGTATTTTGCTCCCCGTCCGGAATGTAATTGAAATTCTAATTTTTCGTATTCTGTGTTGTTTCTCATTTCGCGTGGAGGTGGAATACTCTCGAGGGATCTCATCATAGTGCTTCTAAGTCTAGGAGTAGCTCCTGTGTTTTTTTTTTGTTTTGAGGCTTCCATCCTCCTCACTAACGTTTTTCCCTTTCGGTTTTGGGATAAAAGGTCGTTTCCAAGGTACGCGTCCACAATATGGTTGCTAAACCATTTTTTTTTTTTGTTTTTAAATCCATTCTCCGCTTTTATGAAATCCAATATTTTGTTGGGAGTTCTGGTTGGGCACGTTATTTGAAATTTCTCGGAATCAAAAGATGTATACAAAAACAATAAAGGTTCGCACAGAGTATGCATGGGAAGGAGAAAGTAAATAGAGAAGCGTGAAGTGGTTATAGCACATGAAATCAGAGGTACTCACCAGCGAGAGGAGTAATTTAGAAATTGGTGCAAAGCTGGCTTTAGCTTTTAACTAACTTGAGGGGTTTTTGGTAATCTTTGTAATGGACCCAATGGGGTGGCCGTTTAAAAGGATTTACTTATTCAGTTGTTGATCGTTGGTCAATTCCCGTCAGAGCGCTTTGTATCTCAGAGAAAAGGTACTCGAACTGCCTGTTGAAGTCCTAATTTGTTGTGTGAATTAGAAAAAGATCTGTGAGTAGTTTTACATCCTATCCTAAGGGTATTAAGTTTGAAACAGAGTTTGTGACATGGAAAAATAATCGAGATGGACACATGTTGAGCCATGTCAGTCCGCCTGTCACCACTTTTTTGGCCTTAGGTTTTGAACAGGTCTTTTGATGAGAAGAAGCAGTACAAGTTTCCTTTTTTTTCAAATCCGCCCACTCCTATGTCCACTTTTTCATACTTGGCTATTGTATTCGAAATCGAGATCGTTTACAACTTACTTAATCAGCCACGCCGACCATTTGGTGATGTTTTGAATGTAATTGAACAGAAAAATCCAGTGTACCACGCCCAGTGTAAGGCTGATATAAAGGAAGAAGGACCAATTATTATACCATTCATTTTAGGCGGATTGTAACTTTCGTTTACAGAAGGCATAGAATCACACTCCATTTGGGAATGCCCCTATTCTAGGTTTGGTGGAAGTGACATAGACTAGTGATGCATCATAGGTGAAAGTTTCTCTCTACCATTTCGAAGCTATATGCAGCCTGTTGAGAGAGATCAAATTTTTAGAACATCTTAAGTCCAGCGTTGGTAAAATTTGTTTTGTCGCTGGACATGTTGGCCCACTAAGATTTGTGCTCTCGATAGCATCTAATTTAGGTTTGAGTTTGCATATGGTTGCCTTAATCCGGCAAAATGGAAACAATTGGTCATAATCTGGCGGACTTTCTGGTCTTATAGAACATCGCTATGTCCGGGCACTTAACACAGTTGAATGCGGAACAGCTGAGTCATTTTCATAAGAGACGATTGGACTATTCATTTTAAGCTTTCTATGGCTACTTAATATCAAAAAAATAGTAAATATTACGTTTTCCTAAAACCCAAGATAAAACTTTTATAATTGCCATAACTTCCTCCTGGAACACGTTACAGTGGTTCAGACGAAGGAAGAAGAGCCTAAGATGGTCAGGCTTAAAACTGTCAGAGAGAACACCACCACCAAGACCGTCCTTGGTTTTGCGTCGTCACTTGGTTGAAGTGAATCGTCTCACTTTCTAACCGATGTGGCCAAATCCTTTTCCTGACCTCTGTGAGGTAACTTTGAGATGAAAGGTTCCACTTGCTGCAAAGGAAGTAGCTCGCAGAGCCCCGCCCTATGCACAGACACGGTATATGTTAGACTTTACTTAGATAATCGCGATTTGCTTGCTTTTCTAAGACTGGCCACCACCGAGATGTGGAGCCAGTAGCAAAGACCGAGGTTGTGAAGCAAAGCTTTATAAGTCAGCGAGCAATTTCGGGCTCTGACCCGTTCTTGAAAATCCAGACATTATTCAGATTGATGCTGGCCCTGCCCTTTACGCAATCCTCTCTGTATAATCTGTCTCGCTACCCAAGTGTGCCTATTTTGACATCGGCATGCTTCTGATGGCAATGATTCTATGTTCCTATACTTGAAAATCTTTGTATCTTAGTCAGTGCCTTGAAGTACGTGGTTCATAAGATGGAATGGGTCTGATGATGATAGTGTACATCCAGTAGATGATTCGAGCCCCAGATCTTGCTAAATATTTTACTGCACGTATAGAAGGCTATAAATGCCTTTTTTATCCTTTCTGACGTGTTTTCCTTCCAAGTCAGTCTTAGTTCAGGTCGAGTGTGCAGCCTTATCTGAGACTTGGAGGGGTGTCCCGTTGAGTTTCAAGGGCTCTATCTGTGGGATTGTTCTCTCGTTAGTGAAGGAGACCACCTCTGTTTCAAAGGAGTTAACGTTCTACATCTTTCCGTCCATTTCTGTAAAGTATTAAGGGCGGTTTGAAGCATTTGGTGCAATCAAGCTATTTTCTAAGTTTAGACCACAGCAAACCAAAACGGGGTTAGGAACGTCACTTGTGTCGACGATGTTTATAATACCTGTATATAACGTCGATCTTCTACCAACAGCCTCGAATTCTCAAACAATTGGGCCAACTGCTGTCGATTTGATCTTTAAGAGCAAGAACTCACCTAATTCTCTTTACTAATAGGAGCAAAATACAGCTAGTATATATAGGCATGACAAGTCCCGTGCCCTGACTTAGAAGCCATACTCGACTATGTTCACTTGACCTCCGTCAAACCAGGATGTGGAAAAACAATCAAATCGAACATAGAACTATCACCAAGTTACCCACTATGCGGACTTTAGCCTCAATCTCGAATCTCGAATTTCTCTTCAGATAGAGCTGAACAAGCGGTAAGTTCATAAATCCCGAAGGTCCTTGATGTCCAGACTTTTAAGAAGCCTGCCATTGCACTTTCAAACTGAAATCATTCTCCTAATGGAATGGTTAGATGGACTTGGTTTTTCTTTGAATCCTTTGCATGTTTGACAGGAAATTGTTAGTATTCGCACTTTGAATGTTCGGTTAGAAGTAAATGCAAGGACTACTCCCAAAGAACTAACAAAAAATACCTGAATAGCCAAGTGGGGAGGTATTTGAGCGAAAAAAAATAAACCCTCCACAATTCTATTCATCAGTCCTGTTTGGGTCTTCTCATGTGGAATACATCCACATCCTTTAACGTGCTGCTTTCTGAAACGTTTAAAAATTGCACAACCAGATGGAGTGAATCCGCCCATACATAACTCCCGATATGTCCTGACTATATTTTTGTTTTCTACACAAAAACAAAAAAAAATCACTCATACGCCCTAGGGATTTCAATGTCCTTTTTTTGTTTTGGGAAAAAAAAAATTCAATACCTTGTGCAGAGAATTCCTGTCATTCACCCGCCAATGCGTCAGTATTGAGGACAAGCACTTCATATCTTTACTTCCACCGATACGCCATTCAATTATCGATTGGAAATCTATCTATCTATCGAGGGGGCTAGAGAAGAGAAAAACATTCCAGGAAATGAATGTCAGTATGCTCCTGTTACGAATTATGAGACCCAAATGAAGACCGCTATTCACATACACACCAGAGTACTGGGAGGCTCTCCGTTTAAGTGAAATGTTATGCACATTCGATGTGAATTTTTTGTTCGCTTTTATTAAACAACAATAAAAATTGAATCGGTGCTACGGGCTTGGCGGAAGGCCGGCGGGGAAGAGACATTTTTATTGTTCTTCGAAAAAGGAAGACGAACCACTGAAAGTTATTACGCACAGGATATCATCATAAATGAACGGCTTTATGATGTACCAAGTCGTGATTCCGTGCGACAAGTACTCCACCACACGTTGTGGCACACGGAGCGGAGGACGCGTAGCCTTAAGTGACACAATGACGAGAAATTGTTGCGCGCTGTTCTTGTTGTTCTTTGTTCATGAAGGCGTTCAGGTTTAGTAATTGCCAATCATTTCGGGAAATGGCTATAAGCCTGTATGAGAACGGAAGAGTTTCTCAAAGACAAGCAGTTTTAACGATTGATGTAGGTTGTTATTTACGCACAAGGATATTGCAGGGACTTGAGTTTTTGTGTTTTTTTTCTTCTGTGAGTTGAAGAAGGCGAACAGATTCTATTAGAAAGTGCGGAGGATTTTATATACGGGCTTACTTGCTTATCCTTTGGAAGTGGTAATTGGTAAGTAATGTCTTTTGTTCCGAAAGTCTATTCTTTGTTTTAGCTTGAAGGAGTGTTACCCAAAAATAATTAATCCTTTGGCTTTGAGTGGAAAGGAATTTGGTGTCGGCCTGCTAAAGTATTTTGAGTCCTTCTAAAGTAAGCGGAGTCCTCGATTTATAGTGTTTTACTGTCCTTGTGTTGCACATTTCAATCATTCATTTCACAACTCCTTGGCAAAATGTTGGACCTTCCCATTTCTATTGTGCATATCAGTGGTTCCTTTGGCCAAAGGGACCTGTTTACTTTTCTGCCTATTCACCTGTTGGGATCTTCAGTACTGCGGGTTTTTGCTTTGGCCTTATTAGTTAAGTAAACAAATGGTGTCAGAGTTGTTCCTACACTAGTGACTGATGTATATTGACGTAGATGGCTTCATTTGAATAGTTTGTCTCTTACTCTAATATTCGAGGTAAAGCATCTACTAGACCAATAGCTTTGATTTAGCTTGTACTATCGAAAATGGATCTAACAAAGGCGGATAGATCTATGAAAATTAAAATAGGTAGATGGTTCCTTCATACATTTATCATTTAGAGTTGACTTTTCGTCCTTCGGCTTCAACCAGACTCTGAACCTGGATTGAGCTGTAGTCGAATCTTCACGAATGGCTGGAAAACTAGTCAAGGGTCTGGTATTGGTCTGTTCGTTGGGATTGACAACACAAAACATCACTACTCGTTAGGCAAGCAAGCCTCTGTTCTTCTTTGTGCAGCAACCGTAAGGCTCCGCTGAAGGCCTTGCTCAACCCTGCAACCCGTTCTAAAATAGTTCGAGAATGCAAGAACTCCTTGAAATCGGGCACAAGGTTGAACTTTTTGACTTTTGTCAAAGTCGCACAAAATTAGATCTCCGATAAGGTCGCCAAGCAGGTACAAGAGAAAGATTTCTCAGGACCTGACCCTGCGTTGGGTGTTTCCGCGTCCTCGGTCAGAATCTCCGTTCACGATTGGATCTCTATGCCTCTCTAGGATCCAGGCAGATTAGACGTGGGCTTCCCAACATCTGTTAGAAATCAGCGATATGTTTGTTGTCCCTCAGCAGAAAGGACTGTAAACAACTTATTGGCATGCATATTAGACAATTTTTTTCACGCAAAATTTCTTGGCGTGCTATCCTTCGCGATTTGAAGAAATTCCAAGAAAATGTGGATTTTGCTGGAGTTATTTACAGAGACTCTCTATTTCCAAGTCCGTATATACATACCTGTTCAAATCCTTTGATTCAACCTGCGTACTATTTAATTGCTTTATGTATGAATTGGTACTACTGTTCCAGTCACCTTTTCCTTAGCTTTGTGTCTTTTATAATCACCATAATCTCCGCTTGGAATAAACTGCAAAAGTCGAGTAGTCCAGGGGAAACTAAAAACATTCCCCTTCCACACCCTCGTGTATCATAGAACAATCAGTAATCTTGTCCTCTGGAAGTTTTTCTATGGAGTTGTTAATGCCACCATGGGGGTTTTTGGGATGGCACTAGTAACGTTAAGACAAGTCGGTCTCAAAATCATTTAGACGAGACTAGACTTCTATTCCAACCATGAGTATTGGTCTTACTAGCGCTGTATCAACTCAGTGATTATTTTCGTCCGTTTTGTGTACTTTCAGAATGAACTTTACTTTCGTTCTTTTCCATGCCCATGCTAAGCTACGGTTCAGGGTGGACATGGACATCAACGAGCAAGTCAGATAGATTATTTGCCAAACGTCCATAGCTTCGCACACGAAGTTGGCTGAGGTCGACTTGAACATCCCAACCATGGCAAGATATGCTTCTACTGCGTCGTTCCTTGGGGATGGCTTCGAAGAATTTTATGAGCAAGAAGGTCAGTGTCCATCCACTTTTCATCTTTCCAGCTGTTATACTTGAACTCTTTTAACTAAACCGATGTCTCTATATAGCTCGGACAGCACATTATGGTAAGTCTTTCTCAACTAACTATATATTCTGTCGCTCGAACTATTTTGCCCTCACAACCATAGGTGTCAGTCTATGCCTCTACGGCGCACAGAACTGAGATTTTCAGGGTCTTGTAGTACTTGAGAGGTGGCTTTGCGAAGCAATTTAATTCTAGACCCAAAGAAACAGCAATTGGAAAGAGTTATGCTTTGTTCAATTCAGCACTAGTAACATTGGCTGAATTGATATTAGATTCGAGATAGAAAAAGGACCTTGCTACCTGAAAGTTCTATCTGTAGAGTTCTGTCCGAAATTCAGTGTTGTAATTTTAGGCACTGAACCCTACTCATTCGTATTCACCCCAATACCGACTGTAGTCTCGAAGTCTTGCTACAGGATTAGTTTTTGCACTCCACTCCACTAGCTTTGGCGCTCCATTCAATTTTCTTTTTAAGAAAGTTTGGTGGTCATTTTCTTTTCGTTAACTGATCAGGAAAGTTCTCACCATGCCAAGCACTATCCAGCCTTTTTCGTTTTCAGTGCTTTGATTGTCGGAGTTCTTGTTCTCACCCAAAATTAGCAAGGAACCCTTCGAGTCTTTCATGAGATATTAGTTAGCTGGGGTAGCTGTCAGCTCTTGGGTGATCCTGTAGACCCTTTTGATGTCTCGCAATTTTCCTGCGTCTATAATCAGCATGTCGATAGTACGTTATACTCTTTCTATCTTCAAGCGTCATAGAGACTTTATTTCGCTCCTCCTGCTACAGTCACTGCAATGTTCGTCCATTGTCTCTCCTACACAGTAAGGATCAGTTGTTAAAAGTTGTTCGAGGTATCCTTAAATGGGTAATTTCTATCCAGTTGAAATCTCTCCAGCCCCTCCTTTTAAGTGGCTAATTTTTTCCTCCTTTGATTAGATCTAACATATCATTTCACCAAAAAGGATAGTTCATAAGGAACAAAAATGTTTCCTTTGCTTTTGCTCAATATCGTAAAATGGCACTCATTTCGTTGGCTTTATTACTACTTAAACAACTTTCGCGAAATGACCATTATTACGCTGAAATGCAAACACATCCTTCTCCGCCATCCTTCCAAATGAAACCCCTAAAGGATATATATTTCTATCTTCGCTTATTTGCCTTTTAATCTTCATAATGCCCCTGGCATCCGACAACACCAACTGTTGTCTAAAGCAATAAAGTAGATTCTCTGTTGAAGTAGTCTCGTGTGCAGTAACCTTACGCAAGGATGGTGGTTATCCTTCGGACTTGTAGTGTAGCTCTTCGCAAAAAGGATATCTCATTGCAATTAAATTATTCAGAAGGGAAATTCCCTTATGATTGTCTCGTTGTTATCGTTTAGCTGCATTCCAATTCAGCCACACCCCCGCACGGCATTACACTGAAACTGGATTTGTGTCTCTGTTGGCAGAGCGAAAGTTCATTGCCCTCTCGAGCGAGGCATATCCTGTTTGTGTGTGTTGAGATCCAATTTTCAGTAAATCGCCTTCGCGATGGGTAATTTTAAAAATAACTGCGATATGCTGCTGATATTGATGTAACGTCTGGTCGTTTTTTTTTCTTTTGTATGTATGTGTGATAGCCATTCAATGAATGAACTTTTCGGGAGCCTTCAAGGACGCCATGTGACTAAAAGGGGTGTGCGTTGGTTATATCGAGTTGTAAAGGCGAAGGCCATCGAGACGGTAAAGAGGTGATAGAAAATTGTCAAAGACACGTTTCATAGTGATTTACAATTTTTTGATCCCAAAATTTATTTTTAAAGGGTTCCGAGACTGACAGTGAGTTTGGGAGGAAATAACTCCCAACTTTGCACAGAAGTGTTAATCATCCCTTAGGGGAACACAATCACATCCAATAAAGCCATTCATCGTCGGACTTATCATTTAGTTTTAAAGCCAACTGCCACTTACAGAGCCAGCTGACACCTTCCTTCCTCTTCTACATTTCAGGTTACATAATGGAATTAACAATATTGTCAGCTAATGAACACGTCCAGCTCTAATCAATAGACAGGAGGTTTCCATGGGGTAACCGGTAATTGTGTTGCCACCACCAGCACTCAGAGGACAAAACAGTCTATAGACTGTTCCATCATTATCAGCATTATCACGATGGCATGACCCCGATTCCAGGAAAATCTAATTGGACGCGACTTTTTTTAAAAAAATAAAAAAAAGGATACACACGTCAGGAATGGGTAGCCTTCCGAATCTCCACGAGTTGGAACGAATCGAGCGCAAACTCGAGAAGGAACGAGAAATAGCTCTAATTGAGCAGCGGGCAAGGGAGCAAATCGAATCGAGTCGAGAAAGGGAACGGGAGCGGGAGAAAGCACCACATCAGCAGGTATACCCTTCGGAGGACATTTATGTATCCTTTTCAATTCTAATAAAATTTCGTTGTAGCCTTCGCCATTTAACCCGTATTTTGTGAATGGAGCTGGTGGCTTAGGCACCCCGGGACAAATTGCGAAGCATCATCATCGACTTTCATTGACAGCGAGGAGGGTTCTGAGGACTCGGAGCTCTGGGGGATCACACAATATCTGGGATGATCCTGTGATTGAGGTAACCCATTCATATATTGAACATATATATATATATATATCTTATTTATATTTGTAGCACCTTGCCGCTTACTCACCCATCTCAAACCGCTCACATAGAATTAATCCCGTCACACCGTATCAAGTTCAAGCCGCTCTGGCAGCCAGTCGACGGCGCGAATCAATCAATAGCTCGATAGGAGCCACATCAATTCGAAGACTTTTAACGCTTAATAGCCGCAACTGCCGCCACAAGATACCAGCACATGTCCGATCCAAAGTCTGTAAGGGTTTCACATTTCTGGCTGTGGCTCATGGCTTATTCTGCGCGATACTGCTTCCACTGGTTGGACTTCAAGGCTCCAATTCAGTGTGGCATCACCGAGAGCAGTGGGTTCGGGTGGGACCAAACATTGGATCAATGCTTCTGAGTATTTCATTCCTCATTTCCACTGGAATGTGTTTCTTCACAACAAGACTTATCCGAAGGATTGGATACACTATTCTGATATCGTCCAGCTACGTGGGGATGTGTATATTTCTCCTCGGTCATCTGTGCCCGACAATATTCACCCTGATCCCGGCTTATGTGATCCTAGGGATAACTTTGGGCCCAGCATGGATTGGCAAGGTAGCCTTGATAGTCCACTTTGCCAGCAAACTGAGCTGTTCGCAGCATGAGTGTGCCTTAACAGCGGCTGTGGATGCTCTCGATGAGCACAAGGTATTCTGCAATCGTGAACAGAAAGTCAGACGCCTGGCAAGATGGCTACAAGCATCGCAGGACATTGGAATCATTGTCGGAGCAATTGTGGCATCATTGGTGCTGGTATGCACTTCGACTGATTGGGATTGTTTCAACTTTAACTTCATTTCGAAACCAGACGTGATAGCCACAACCACATCGGTCTTGGTCCCGGCAATTAACGATACAGACGCCATGCCGACACCTTCGGCCTTAACGAATAACAACTTCTTCTACCTATTCGATGAGATGTACAACCACAACGAGCATGGAGAACGGATATGTGGAGCTGATATGTGTCCAGTGTGGACTTCACCCGATGACGAAGAGGACTCCAATGGGACGAAGTTTTATTCGCATTTCGTCACCGAAAAAGGACGTGCCGGCGGCATGACACTGATTATCATCTATTTGATGTTCGCTATTGGGGCCTTAGTGTCGACCTGCTTGGCGGGCAAAGTGGACTGTTCATTTCGGCGTGAACGGGTGAAAGGAATGACGGACACGCTACTGTTTGCCGGACCCATGGCATATTTTATTGGAACCGAACAGGCCTACATGCTGGGAGATTTTACAAGGGTGAGTCTACTTTTGTATGTGCATGTGTATACTAACGTTCAGTTAAGTATTTTCTAGCCAAAATGGCTTTTAATATGTTGTCTATCGTCCTGCGAAGCCCAACTTCGATCGGAATCCTTTATAGTTCTAGAAGTTGTTTCGTAATTGTATGAAAGGTGGTTTTAGCTTGTTGTTTCCTTCGGTTTTCATCCGAAGACATGGCGTCATGCTCTTACATAGGTAGCAGGTCCTTTTTGGCTAGTGTTTCCCTTTTCATCGTCTGTATATAACCACTGAGTCGAAAAACTTTGGGAGGTTACAAGCTTCGGTAGTTAGTACTCAAGTGGTTGCCTTCTTATGGGAAGTCCATTGGTCCGTTGAAGATCAACGAATCAAGATTTGATTAAGATCGCAGTATCATCTGCTTTCTTGTTTAAGATCCAAATGTTGCAGAAATTAAAGGGACAATCCAACACTTGCGTCATTCTTGCTGACTGATCTTTAGAGCAGTTACTATCCCCATTTGGAGAGGTTCCACACTGGCGTCATGTTCGCTCCTTTTTTCTCCAAAAATAAAATTTTGGGTTCAATGGAAGTCGTTACCGGAGCATAATCCGGATGAGATTCCATTTTGTTTTAGAGTCTCACTGAACTCGTAGAAAAGGACATTGATGGTAGTGTCTCTCTTCGTCCATGTCCTTTAGTCCTTTTGCAAACATTTACATAAATCAAAGCCCAACTTATTCTAACTCTCATTTCAGGCCTTTGTATCGTGTTCTCTTGGAATAAGTATGGTGGCTGGTGCACTTATCGGCATGGGAATAATGCAGTCCATCGTCTCATGCACTCTAAGCATGCTGTTGCGATACACTAAACGCATTGTTATCATACGTAAGACTGACTCCCATTACATTTCACACTCTTTGAAGTAACTAATAAAGTTTTTCCTTACAGTCGCTGGTTTCTTCTTCCACGCTTGCTTGCTGCTGGTCCTATCTCGGTGGAAGCCATCCAGTGACGATAGTGCACTATTCTACGTGATCGCTGCCAGCTGGGGCGCTTGCAATGGAATGTGGGAAACCCTTTTAATGGCCCTGGTTACCCTCAATCATACCAATCACATCGCCGAAGTAATGGCTCCACTCCAGGGATTGCGATTCCTTGGACTAGGAGTAACCTTCGCCGCACACGGATTCCTTTGTGAGAATCCTAAAATCCTCATTCTTGTCATCATACTTGTGGTGAGTGTTCCTCCCTATGCGATGCTGGAAATTCGTTTGGAATCACAACGCAAAGCTCACATGATGTCCCTATGACGAAGTATCTTCAGTTAGTCCAAAACGAAAAGTATCATCACAAGGACTAACACAATGTAGTAGAATCGAAGCACTGCCACAGTCAGAGCCCAACCGTGAAAGTGTTTCAGTATTACTTTTTTTTTTTTTTTTTATTTGTTAAGCAAATTAGTGGATTAATATTGTTGTTATATGTATGTATGTTGTTATGGATCGATCACTCAACAGTCATCAAGATCACTGGCCCAGGAGGAGAAAAAGGATGTCTACGAAGGACACTTTCACTGGTAAGCGAGTATCATCTTACTAAGTAGAATTCTTAATTGCTAAGCGATATTTAAACGACTAAATTAGTTTTGTATGTATGAAACACACACTCACATACTCTCTCACACACACACACGCACACACAGTATTATTAGGGATACATGAAAATAAAATGAACTGAGCCTACAGTCGCATAAAAACAGGAAAAAAAAAAAAAGAAGAAAAACAAAATTTCGTCAATTCGTGAAAACAAAAAAATCATTTTTCTTTAGAAAGCTTAATATACGTATCTTTAAGAACTCTTTCTCTATATGTATATCTTTACGTATATATGTAAGGCATTTAAAGAATTTTTATTATACATACATATGTACTTGTAAGCATTTTATATGTGTGATCCTTGTGCTATCCTTTCAGCTGTAAAACTCTTCCAAATCTGTCGTTCTTTCAGTGTTCATTTTGATTCTGTGGCACATATCGTAAACACATTTAACAAACAGTGCATACCTTTAGGATTAATAAAACTTACAAACAAACAAGTTGTGCCAAACCAATAGACGTGACTGTGATATTGAGTTGAATAGTTTCAGGCAGTGTTGATAAATGCATTTGAGATCACTTCAGTGATGGTGTTGTCCTGTGAAGGATTGTTAGTCTACGACTCATTTTTCTTGTTCCTTATAGAGATATAGGGGGCTTTCTAAAGTCCCGCCTAGATTTTTTTAACACTAGATTTTTCTCTACCACGATCGCTATCACATGCTCTCATACGAACACCAAAATTGTCAAGGACTCTCCCATATGTATATTTCCGCATTAAGATCATCAATTTTGCTTTGCAATTGTTCCTGACTTATCCACATAGACTTTGCATTTCAAAAAACCCAAAAGGAAGTAGTATAATGGCATGATCTAGTGAATTAGAAATTTAGACGGTTTTCGCGTGTTGTGACTCATGGCACCATCCTGTTGAAAATAAAGATCTTCTGTAATAAATATCTTCAATCATTTGTTTATACTGCTTTCTACTGATGTTAACAGCTCTTTCATTTGCATTTCCTTAGAAAAATGGACCAATGATTCCACCAGCCCAAGACCATACCAAACAGTTCATTTTTGTAGACATAATGATTTTTTCTAAAATTATTCGAAAATTTTCTTCTGCCCAGATGCGACAATTTTGGTTGTTGACGCATCCATCCGTTCAACCATTCAATGTGAAATGACCTTCATTACTAAAAATGATTTTCTGTGAAAAATCAGCATGTCCCTGATCGTCGGCCGTAGAACTGTAGCTGCAGTGAATGCTAAGTTCATTAAATTCTGCCTTCTACTTCTAAAAGCCGATTCTGTCTTCTGTCCCTTAAACATTTATCAATGAATGGCAGTTGCATCGTTGATACCAAAACACTTTTCATCCTCGGTATGTGTGTTAATTACTAGAGTATGTTGAAGTGGTAAGAATGCTGTGAAATGTCTAGGATTCCTTCAACGATGAAAAAAATACTTTACTCCCTTTGATCTGACTGCCATATGTTTGTATGTATATAAGGCATACATCCGGCCCAAGCTAGAGTATAATGCTCTCGTCTGGTCCGTCTGGCTAAATAGAATCCAAAAACGCACGATAAAACTAATAGGAGACAGCAGCATAGCATATAAGAAGCATAGCTATTAACGCTCTCGAACACCGTAGATATATTTCTTGCCTTAACCACGTTTTAAGATGGTTTGTTGATAACCAGTGCTCCAGCAAAATAGCCACTTGCAGTCCACTCATCAGGGTAAGTCAGTAGATAGCTAGTGACGAATGGATTCTATTTCCTCTACATCCCTATAACTGTCAAAATAACCCTGGGATTGACCTGCCATAACCATTTGGATGTATGTATGTATTACATACCAATGCCTGTTAGACTCAGTGGTGTACTAGCCTCAGGAAGGGGCTGCGTGGTGCTTATCTATGACTCTGGGTAGTTTATCTGCTTTTTCGTTACCCAGTATTCCAATTTACCAAGTTACCAATTAGTCCGACACCCAACGTAGTCTTTTTATGCGCATTTTTATGAGCTTACCGATGCTGACGGTAACGCTTTAATGACATACATACCTAGATGTTGATTATCTTACCATGGTTATTTACCTCCTTAAGTCTACAGGACCGATTTATATTTTGGGACTCGCAATAGACAGAGATCCACTAGATAGAGATCCATTAGTACAAATAGCAAGCTCATTTTTGCTACAGACTATACCATCACTACTCCTTCCTGCTAGGAATTCTTATAGCGAATCTCCAACTACAGTTTGGTAGTAAGACGATGTAGTTTTTTTCCGTCCGCAGTCTCGATATATTGCCAAACTGTCTTCTTGGCAACCGATTGTTCTGCATGTTAAAATCTTCCACTGCTGGGACCAATGTCTCCTTTTTCTTTTATTTCTTTTAAATATCTGCTGGCAAGCATGTTACCAATGAAGAGCCAGGTCTGGGCAAAAATTGAGTTTATTGAGGTAATACTTTAAGCCAGAGTGACCTGTTAGAAAGCTCACCAGTTGCCTAATACTATCCTTGTCTAAGCTAAAAATTTCCTTGTAGGAATAAGGTTTGATTAATCTTTTGGATTGTCTTGACCCCGGGACGAAGTTTGTAGACCCATTCGTCAAACAACGCTGCAGCGGTAGCCCAGTTGACACCACAGTAAGGTTCAGGTCCAATGAACGAAGATCCTGAACCAGCCCTAACTAGTTCATCTGTAGATTTGTTGCCTACAATCCCTTGATGACCTGGATGACCATTAGAGTACCACACTGTTGTGTCTAGCAACAGATTGTAATGCATCGTAACAGAATTTGACAGATATGGAGTCATCATGTCATTAAACGACAGCGCTCTAAGATCTGCCTGACTATCTGAAAAGATATAGATCATAGCGCCCTTGATACCCTTACTAAGATTGTGTAAAACATGACACATTCCCATAGGTATCGGAACTTTGGTGTTGGATCCAAAGACAAAAGCACCCACTCCAGAGTTTATTTTTGATCCGTCAGTGAACCAGATCAGACCCACAGGGTCCAGTGACGGAACATCATTAGACCAGTCTGCACGGTCTAATATTTTAACAACAAATAACCTACAGAGACAGTATATCCTGACCATAATGTTGGGGATAGTGCAGAACATATCCGTTCGAAACAAATAATTTAATTGATGTCTGTCTGTCTGCCCGTCTGTTCATTACTACACCATTCCTTTACAAGTAAATATGTAGGTACACACATTCTGAAGTGATCTGGTGTCGTAATCAGCTCCACCAAAAAACTATCCAACTTCTTATCACAATCACCTAGTTTTACACACTCTACGATGTTAAACATATAAAAAATATTTTCGTTGTTTAATTTTAAGTAAAATGTATTTTCTATAAAAACATAAACTACAAAATCAAAAAAAAAAGGAGATATACATACATAATTAATAAATAAAAATAATTATACCGTGTAGCTAAAAAAAAAAAACAAAAATAGATGAAAAATTATATTTATATATATTTAATAGTTTAAACAAAAATCTGACAATGTTATTTGTTTGTAACATAAAAAATTGCAGAAAAGATACAAAATGTTAACATTTTAATTATAAAAATAAGACAAAAACATTATAATAAAAACAATTTACTATACATATGATAAAGAAACAAAAAAATAATAAATTACTAAAAACATGTGTAAGGCGATTGTGTTTTATTTGTAAAGGACATCAACTCAACAGTACAGTGCAAGCATCTGATTGGTAAAAGATAGCAATATACACTCTACGATCGTTGTCCTCTACTGATTATGCAACATTTTTAGAAAGAATGTGTGTGAAAGTCTGTTGTCGTTGACAAACCAAATTGCCATCACAGTCAGAGCTAGTGGACACTTCGAAAAAACACCTCTGCAACGAAGTAAGTATTTCTTTTTCTAGATGCCCTTTCCACTTGCTTACTTCAAGTTTCCCTTCCAAGACCAGCCCACGAAAAGCCATCCAACACAAAATCACGACGCAAATAATTTCTCCACTGAAATCGATTTACACCAGGCGATCAGCTTTTGTAAAAAGCTTCTCTCAATTTCAGTCCATGACCACACAATGAAACAAACAAAACAAAAAAAAAACCAACAGTAACAAGAGAAAGAAGATCACATGCACTCACACCCACCCACAAGTGGCTGCAGTGTATTGCCTCCGCATACACATGCATTTGGGAAAAGAGCGACTCAAACTCTCTCAAACTACAAAGATAGGGTTTTGAGTGACATAACACACACATGTGAGTGAGTTCGATTGCTTATCGTTTTGACATACATTTGCGCGCGAGAAAACGCTTCCAACGCGGTATACCAGCTATCATTCATGAGTGACTGGTATTTTAGTTGATTTCAGTGCAAGAATTGAACGTGTTGGGTACCACTTGCGACGTCCCTTGCTGAAGAAAGAGTACTTACTGCGCAGCTAAGATCAAACAGCATTCCCAAGCCATAACAGATGTCATTTGTTCCAAACAAAGAGCAAGTACATCCATCCTCCATGCAAACTCCTGGCGAACAAGTTCACCACTGAAATCGATTTACACTAGGTGGTCAGCTTCTGCAGTCACAACCACTCAATCTCGTTATTTCAGCGCCAATACCAACCAAAAGCAAACCAGCTAAAATGACATAAAACACCCACACCCACTAACTTGAGTGTACGCATCCTACATACGTATGAGAAGAGAGACTTAGCAATAACACAATACATACATTCGTAGGTGGGTGTGGTCATATCTGATTGCTGTCACAACACTCAGTGCGCGGGAGTAATGAGATTTGAGTGACGATCGAGTAAGTAGACAGCAGAGTGCCTGCTGTGTTTCATGGGCGACTGGTACTTTAGTTGATTTTAGTGGAAGAACCAAACCTGCCAAACCTGCAGTAGCGGCGGCGCATTTCTTTCAAATTATGCTTACGAACTAGAGGGTGCTTCACTCAAATGTGTGTACAAGTGCTGCGCTTATAAGTTTTTATAAGCTGCTGCTAGCTTATTCGGACATGTTGCAACTTCGATCATTAGCTTCGATCACGCTACTTCCCATTTTCTCTTTCACCAGTGACAACAATCGACTTGGCTTATACAGCTTAGAGGGCTCAATAAGAATCACAATCACATCTGGAAAACCAGATGTAGGTGACCTAGACATTACTTACCACCTCGGACTAGTATGCCATGCGACGATGCCACTGATCTTTAAAACATGCAGTGGTGCTGCAATGCTGTGGAATTTCTAAGGTCGTTTGCGCTCTACGTCTCCCGGAGAATGGAGGAACGATGATGGCTATGAATCACTTCTATTAATTCTGTTAAAAAAAAATAAATCACTAGCGCCGTGAGCTAGAGAAACGACTCGTAACTTTGTTACTTAATAGCCCGATAATCAGAAGCCTTCCAGCGCGGAATATTGCTGATCACTGCTTCTTATAAAGTATGATAGCATTCATAGTAAAGAAGTGAGCATTACGATAATCGTGCTGGGGAAATTAAACAAAACATGAGTTATAGTCTAACTTTATTGCTAGTTAAACAAATTTTAAGTTAAGTACACACATATGTACATATAATTCAAAAAAATAGCATTAGCAGAAGTTATTAGCTGTCCCTCTTCATGGAGTGGTATCGTTGATAGTCGACGATCATAATCATTCCTTTTGTACTCTCTAAGGTGACCATTACCATTGCGATCGTTTTGGCGTTTATTTTGGCATTATTCAAGCTAAAAATATGACTTAAAAACTAACCTACGAGCTAGGGTTCTGAGGATAGGGAGAAGGGTGAAGGAGATCGAGTTTAAGGCGCGGAGTGCTGAGGTTGAAGTTGAAAATCGAAAGATTTGAGTTAAGTTTCGTTAACCATAAGAGTTACTCTGGGTGGTTAGACAGAAAAGTCGAGTTAACTAGGTTAGTCCAATGCATTCAATGGAACCTAAGAGTAGTCGATGGATGAAGAGAATGTCAGCTGAGTCTCTGGGATCCTAAAGGGTTGTTAAGTGGAATGATAAGAGCGTCGTTTTAAGGTAAACCTTGAAGTGCAAAACCAGGTTGACTTCTGGACATTGGATTCGGAAAATTTGGTGTCATCAGCGTTATGACTTTTATAGATCGTTAATGGATGGAATGAACAGAAGAAGACCTAGATGACTGCCTTGAGGGATACTGGCGGTGGCTACAAAAGGAACCTAGAGGACGGACCTAAAACGGACGCTTCAAGAACGGTTTTCTAAGTAAGACGATGTCAGCAAAGGGCAGACAATTTAAGAAAACATTTTTGATGAGATTCCTTATCGAAAACTTTAAGCAAATCGGTTGCAATACCAATGGCAAAGGCCAAAAATTGAACGAGGTTTGTGCTAAGTGTGATCATCAGCTTTGACTATAAAAAGTGTAACTACCAACTGTCACCTTAGAGAATTCCACGCCAGATTTCAGTCATTCGTGCTCCTGGACACTCCTTCTGGGAGACTGCACTCGTGGCACCATTCAGTGAATCTGGGGAATAAAGAGAAATACATGTATTTATTTAAGCATAACACAGAAATTCATTTAATAAATTGTTTAGAAATAAGAGACCTCTGCCAAAAAAAAAAACAAAAATTAGCAATCGGCTTCCAAGAACCGAGTTGCATTTCTATATTAAAGAAAAAAGTTTTACTTGAAATTTCGTCTCGGGGTTTGTAACAATTTTGAAAAATATAGGAACTTCCTATTTCGTTCAAATGGGAGAAAATTCCGAACCGATTGGATGGATAGCGCAGAGAACCTTCATCGTAAATAGTTAGTAAATAACTGGCAAAACAAACCTGCGCTTCTCACCAAAATGTTAAGGATTCTGCCAGTGATGCCCAATTAAATATATCGTATTTTGGTATGCCCAAGTATGTATATCTTTTATGGCTCTAGCATGGCGATGAGAGTGATCTTTAATAACAAAACATGGATCAAGAGTAAACATCTCTATCCAGCTAAAATCCGTGTGACCCCCAGATTCAGATCTGCCACTGGAAAATAAAAATCGCATTATGTTCCATTTAACGCGACAGAAATAAGAAATGTTGGGAAAATACTCTCCTCGGTTCTGGAATTGTCTGCAAAGTCGAGGACTCCCCGTCATAAGGCAGGTTCAATCATTTAGAGATATTGGAATGACTTGAATTCAGGATATTTACCCAAGGAACCGGGCGAGGTATTGCAGAGAGGAATCAATTAAATGCTCCCATTGCGGTGGTGCAGTGGTAAGGTCTTGGAATATCGACTGAGATTTCTGGTTAAGGTCTCAAAAACAGACAGTCAATTTTCTGGTAAAAAAGTTCAAATATTGCCCCATTTTCACTCAGATGTATAAGCAAACACGTAAAAATTAATGCAATTAATGCAGCATTGAGACATCCTACACCAAACCTGGACATTTTTAACTTATGCAAAAGGGTTAATACTTTTAGGCGTAGGTTATTTTTACAACTGGTGCGGTGTTCTGTACAATTAAGCCCTGATTGGATGGGTATTGCTCACGGATTGCTCACGTGGTTTACTCCTCACGTTTTTTACCAATAAAACGTACGTCACAACCGTGTGACCAATCGCCATCTAATCATGGTCAAAAGGTTTTCCAAGCTCCTTGAACGGAAACAAAAACCGGAGTTCCAAAATCGATGATAAAGAGACTCTCTCTGTTTTCATGTCCTGGGTCAACATCCTGGGTAAACAATATCCTTTTAAGATCATCAACCACATTGAGACCCGGAAGTGGAATTTTCTAAAAGGATACCGTGTGGTTGACAATCACAATGAACCCTTTTGCTCTCTCTCAGGTGACCATTAGTGTGATCATTACATTTTGTGATTTTTGCATTTTACAGACAGCAAACTTATAGGGGTGGGAGAATCCGTAGAAAACCAGACTGTAAGGATTGCTTTAAATGTAACAAAATGGAATGGACGCCTTCTCTATTCAACAACTGATTTCGAACTAACATCAATTTATACCAAGACTCCTCCATAGTTATACTTGGTTGCTCCAAAGTGTATGCACAGAGACTAAAGGGCACACCCTTACCATTTTCTTTTCAAAAGGAATACCACAAGGAAAGAGTCTTCAGCACAATAAAGTCTGAAGATCAGAAAATAATGGAGTCAAGAACCTTCCAGTATCTATTGTGAAACTAGTTTTTGGAACAGTCAATGCCACCACAGCCATTTGAAATCCAATGATATCAACAGTATGAATAAAGAATGCAGGAAGATGAGGATGATAATAGACCGCAGTAGACTTGCTAATGCATTGACTCTATGTTTGCAATCCAAAGTCTCACTAATTACCTCTGTTTGCATGGAACCAGCCGTAACATTATTTAATCAATGGCATCACCGAGAATACACCAATCCGAGTATCTACAACTACCGCATGTGTTACCAAACTCATACTCGTACGTGTACTTTTCTTCCCGTCATTACTTCAGCACTGTATTACCGTGAATGCAAATTCACTAATACCACAATTACTCTCACCTCAGCCAACTGGCATTACGATGCACTTTCGAACTTTAAAAGAACCACCGGATTACACCGAAAGACTAACTCACATGTATATGTTTGCACTCAGGTTACCCAATAGTACGTTCGCCAATCAAATCGAATGCATGTGCAAATAAGCGCAGCAGGTTAAGTGCATTAAGTTACGAAAAATAAATCTTCCCAGCTTCCACAATCCATTGTTGATTGAGTTTACCCCATTAACACGGAAAGTGTTTTTAAGTTGATTTGCTTTACCAGTAGACATACTTTTGGTTTAGAAGCCACGTCGTTCAAGGTCAAGCAAGTTGTCTCCACAAACCTGTGCAAGATGGAGATTTTGGCCTCGAATATGCAACACAAAACTGGCCAAAACCTGTGTCACATTTCTGTGCCGCCGCTGAACATTGCGCAATATTTGTGAGGCGCACATGCAAGTCTTTTATTGGGAGAGATGCTGTAGTCATCGTTGTTTAACTTCGCTGCAAGAGGTTGTGTAACACTGCAAAGCACATAAAATGCAAAAAGTAATATTAATAAAAAAAAAAACAACAACACAAAAAGACCAAATTGCTTTCTCTGTCGCAAAAAGTGCAACGTGTAGGTAATTACAGCCCGGTTATGGTAGGGCTATAAATCTCTGTAGTAGCCAGCTGAATAAGATTTTCTTAAGTAAGGAGGCTTTGTTGATTGTTTTGTCAGCTCATCTTGCTAAACCGTTATCAACGCCGCTTTTAGATTTGTAGATACATATCAACCGTCATTAGCCATCCTAGCCAAGCATTTGGCAAAGTGACGTCAGCCGAAAGAGCCCATCCAAATATCTCTCCATTTGCCAAGGGAAAAATGAAAGGAGAAAGGATTTGATCATGAAAAGGAAAGTAAGGACTGTTTGGTAGATATTGTCTGTGTGGACAGTAAAGTAAATAATTTAGTTACGTCAAATCAAACTGCAGCCCGGAAGAACTTCATGGAATTGTTGAGTTGAGTCCACCCTCTATAAAGTGATGCCATCTTCCTGTCCTTTGATTCGAACCCGGGCAAGAGAAAGCCGTACTGGTAGTCTATAGACTGAGAACCTAAGATATGAGGAGCTAAACTAGGACTTGTACAAGGGATCCCTTAATATATACAAAAAATTATGAAAGAAAGCCGAAAGCAATTCTTCTTTTTTGCGATAAAATAGAAGAAGCCTCTGAGGCGTTTTGAGAAAACTGATGGTTCTTGATCGACTCCGAGTGAAGATTCGCTAAAGTGGTTAGCAACATAGTTTTCACAACAATTTATCGTCGCGAATAACCATCACCTCCAACATAACTAAGTAAACACTATGGGATAATTCACAGCTTCGAACCCTTTATGTATGTAAATCCACGGGACCTATTTCGATCAAAAAATAACCTCTTTGTGCTTAAGTGAGGAAGGATTCCGAAATATTTGAGATTCCAGTCCGTTGATGCGCAATTAGTTCACCTACTTTACTAAACATTTTCCTTGAAAGACACCTCTATTGATCAAGTGACCACCTACATGCATACTTATGCATACTATAAGTTGAATAGTTTGGGAAAAGTAAAAGGGTAATACCATTCAGCTATATTCATATTGGAGCTGCTGCAAGGTTGATTGGTTTGGGGTGAGAAGACTAGCCTCAGCATGTAGGCTGCCGATCGGGCCTGTTGTGTTCTCCTCTGAAGAGACTGTGTGGAAGAGTATGGCGAGAGAGGAGATGTAAGTCAAGGGTAATGTTGTATTGGGGTGGAGAAACGGTTGGGTCGACTACACCGAGAAAATACTGTATTTCTAGCGAGCTTCAGTATTATCCCGAAGCAGTAAACTGGGCACAATCTGTCTTTCCAACTATTTGAATCTTAGCGCAGGGCATTTGCAGAACAAAACCTTTCTTATTTTTTCTTATTTCCCGGGGAGGTGCTTGTTGTGACTAGTCCCAGCATGTAATCGTGTTTTTTCACGTTGATGTCTCCAGATGGGGCGCCATCTTCACCTTACGATCACTACTCTGGCATATTTGCAAGTTTGCTTACGCGTATCTGTCTTTTCTGTCCACCTCTGTTGAAAATCAAACCAACCAGTAAAGTAAAGGACAACCACTCACTATACGTTTAGCTATCAAAAGACACTCATTGGAATATGCTATCATCCTGTGCGGACGTTTCTAACAAACTACGTAAGTTGTGCAGGTAGAAATAGCATGAGGTTCACCACATTGCGTTCGGGAGATTTTGCTTAGAAATCCGAACCATACCCATCGATTTTTTTTACAAGTTAAAATCAAATTGACAGCAGGTGGACTAAGGTATCTATTTATCTTATCTCCTCTAAGCACCTTCGAACCACGCCATAAGTGAGTGTATACTCTTAGGCGCAAATCAAAAATCGATTGCTCGCACTGTCTTAAAGTTAAAAGGCTCTTTTGACCAACTCTTCGAGAATCAAAAATTCATTTGCAATTTGTATTGTTCTTGCAACCAAACTTATTGACTTTTCTTTTAAGTAAGCGGGAGATACGAGATATGACTTCGAGGCAAACCCCGAAAACTCTTTCACGGTCCCACCTCTCGCGAACATGTGACAAACATCCGAGAGTATAACTAAAATGAAAAGGCTTCTCAATCACAATTTTCCCTTCAGATATGGCGCTATACAGTAGGCCCCTTCTATCCCCATTAATAAATTGAACTCAGTACAAATAAGTAGTGACTGAAATCACCTATTTTTTGAAATAGTCAAGAACTCGCTTGCATATGGCTTAGTTTTCAGAGAATCTGTTATGATATGCAGACAGTTTGTCCAATAAACACTTAACCAAAGCAGCTTGAACTGCTTGAAGCTCTGTCCTACCTAAATCAATACTCTAGGCACCCACTGCTCTTTACATTTACCTACAATCATTTCGCTTTAAAAAAAAACAAAATAAAAAACAGAAGGCTCCCTCCTCCGGCATTCGCACATGAATGCATCACGGGATTAACATGAAAATCTCCTATTGTTGCTGGGATGAACATTTATCTCCATACTGCACTGCACACTTTAATGGGCGCATGGGATGAAGGAAAAAAACCCACCTAGTCCTTCCAACCTATTTCATGGTTGGCAAAATGCCCTGAAATGAATACTTCATATCATACACAACCCCGGAAGTCCATTGTGCAACAGGAAGCGCAATTTTTCAAAGCAACACAGTCGGTACCCGGTACTCGGTACTCGGTACACTGATAAAGAGATCAATTAAAAAAAAAAAAAAACTTTCTATCATACAATGAGACCTGGTTTCCGTTTATTAAAAAAAAAAAATACAAATACACTTATTTACAAAAAAAAGGCAATGTCCTCTTTCAGATTCTTTTCAGTCAATACTGAGATTCCTCAAGCTCTCGCTACAACTGGGTGAGACGAGTTTGCTTTTTGCTTTCTTTGTATCCATCTTCCAGTTTGCGTCGTCCATTAGGTAATCTCTGAGAAGTATAGTTCGGTAAAAGTTGGATAAAGGATACGCAAAACATACCTCCTCTCCCTCAAGACTTCTATCCACTCGGCTTTTATGTCAGCTATGGGACCAGCTTCTCCCCCATACTCCGCGGGAAGCATCTCTTTTGGAATGTAATCATACAGCGTCGTAGATCCCGGCAGGTGGAACTTTATCTAAAACGAGCAACTACACTCTTGAAATATGAAGTACATCAGTGGTGTACAACGGTCGATTCCATTTACCAATTTGAAAACTTCACTCTTAATGAACGGCTTGACAACCATCAGCACCTTATCCAGGTACGATGGACAATTCAGCACATGCACCTCCTTCAGCCGCACTGGATGTGCCTCTTGCACGAACTTCATGTACACTCGCAGTGAATTGAATACGACTCTGGTGAGGTGCCGCAACGAGAACCCTGCCATGTCAAAGATTGGTATTTCACCGTCTGCCATGCCAGCCGGATCTTCGGTGACGAAACGACAATCGGCCAACATAAAGAATACTTTAACGCCCTCGGTGAATTGAAACTAAGAGATGAATACACACACAGATGGTGAGCGACACACTTAGGAAAGATTATTTAACCTTACTCACCTTGTCCGGATCGAAATCTACCAAACGGTAGAACAGCAACTTACTGTTGTCTGGCGTCAGACCTGGTATGGGTACCAGATCTCTAGAGTGACAACGAAAAGTGAAAAGTAAAACAAAAAAAAAAAAAAAAAACGTTGACATGAAGATTGATGCAGAGTTGCATTTGGAAACGAAGTGGAACTTACGCAATCTCAAGCAATTGCTGACTGTTCTCGTCACATGGATCACGTTTAAGGAAAATCTGCGGATTCTTGTTGCGTAGATTGTAATTGAATTCGATTAGGCGTTTGGTATCTTCGACATCACCCGAGCAGGAGTAGAGGAAGCGTCTCAAGAGAAGGGGATCTGGAATTCAAAAATTGTTTAAACTCTGGTTAGTTCGAGGTCCAAACAAACTTGGATTTTTTTTGTTGCTGGAGGCCGATGGAAATTGTGGTTGAAATACTTCTTCTTTAAGTGGAACATTCATACATAGTCAATGAGGTGGTTAAGATGGAACCAGCTTATATAAAGTCACCTCTCTTAAGACTTGTGAAGAGGGAGAAGTTCTACACGAGACTTGGACATACTTTGTATTTCAATCAACCTTACGTGTAGCAATGGACGGACGTGTGCAACTTAGTGTCTCAAGTTTGGAAGTAACCACCAGAAAGTGGTACTTCTATGTACATAAGATTACGTACATATACTTCTCTGAAAAAAAGGAGCATAAGAAGCACGGGACTATACTCTAGGAGGAATATACGGAATTTCACCAAAAGGGTACAGGGTACTTGTCAAGGCAACAAAATCTGAACAGAAATGAAGAAGGAAACATTCGATACTGAACATATTGAAAAATTCCGTCTGCAGATTGTAGACAAACATCCCGTTGTCATACCAAATAGACTATACCAACCTAGTCCCTAGACGCCCACCTGACTAAAACGAAGTGAAAAGAGGAGAGTTAGTCCGAGGTTCGAGGTTAAATCCAACGAGACTGCTAAGCCTGACGGCCTGACGACCTGTCTATTAACAGCAGCTGGAAATGACTTGATAGAGAGTCGAATGAATCGAATCACAGAATCCTCAACATCGCGTACCAGTTCCTAACTGTCACTTTGTATAAACGTCTGAAATCCTCCATCAACAACCTGTGGTCTAAAGTCAGAAAAGATCACAATCGAACAAATTTTCACACTTCAGCAGATCCTGAAGATAACACAAGAAGTCCAAATGGAAACTCTCCATCTTTTCAATGATTTGAAGGCCGCTTATGACAGAATTTATGAAGACGACCTATTCAGAGGCATGTCTAGTGTTGTGAATCCCTGCCAAATTCGTGCATTTGAAATGAACGCTCGTAGCTCTATCAAGACTACACCGAGAAGTTTGATGTCAACAAAGAATTTAGACTAGGTATCATGTGAAGACGGTATCATGGGAATTCTTTAGCATCGTAGAGACTCACAATCTTTCACGACGATATTGGTACACACTTGGTAGAACTTCGAGAACTGTCATTGAAATGAAAACTGTCAAAATGGGATTAGAGGTAAACGAAGGCAAAACTAAGTACGAGTACTAAGTACGAGTACATGCATTTAGTTAAGAGAGCGCTCAATTCAGTTCAAATATGTTTGCTGAACTAGGTTGTTCTTTAGTTTATTTAGTTCAGTTTAGTTCAGTGTTTGAAAAAATCAGTTGAGTGCGATTCGGGCACATATTTACATTTGTGAAATTTGCTTCACATAGACCAAAACAATTATGTGCTCGCGCTACTGTGTTATGGGTTACCCCTATATCAGATCTGCGCAATATCCACACACCACGCAAAAAAGCAGGCAATTAAGTTCAGTTCATCCTTTATTTGGAACTAGTTCATTTAGCTCACTTGTTAGAACTCTTTTTTGAACTAGTTCATTCGTGAACTACACAAGCATAGACAAAACGTGACTGGCGACACGTTGAAGAACTACCTGACTTTATCTTTGATTCTGGCTTCAACACTTCAACATTCTACGCAAGAAATTGATCATCCTAGTCCTACTTTATGGCGCTGTATGTCGATCGTTTCAAGAACAAAATTCTTCGTAAGATATTCGGGCTTCAGAGTAAGGATTTAACAGCGAAATATACAAACTGTACAACGACACCGACCTAGGCAAAAAAATTTCATTAGTAGAGATGGGAGCCTTGCAGGGACTTGCATCCTTGTAGAGACTTGTATCCTTAGCGACGTGCTAAATGCGGCCTTATCAACAGGAAACGAAGGTATTCGATGGACTCTTACATCTGAACTCAAACACCTCGACTACGCCGATGACGTATGCCTGCTGTCACACATAATTATGGACCTTCACCAAATGACAGCAAACGTGGAGGGGGAGGCAGGCGTAGATGGGCTGAAAATTAATTCAGCCTAGGCCGAGCTCATCAACTCATGTGTGCATTGCTGGACAAACGGGTGAGAGAGTTGAAAGTTTTCAATACCTTGGGAGTATTGTCTTAACTGATGGCGGAACCGAACTGGATGTAACCAGCCGAATAGGCAAAGCAAAATCTGCGTTTGGGATGCTATCCACAGTTTGGCGTAGCAATGCGATTAGCTTAACCACCAAGCTACGATTGTTCCGTTCCAACGGCAACTGGGAAAGAGTTGGGGAGAACTGAGAAATATTTCCAGAAACCGCACACGATGGCGCGTAGGCATTGTCGAGGCCCTAGGACCCAGAAGGGGATACAGGACTTAAGAAGAAGAAGAAAAGATTTGCATCCTTGTAGAGACTTCAATTCCAACACAAAGAGAGAATGCAATAGAAGAAGAACTCGCCTTAGGTAATGTGGACAAGTAGACCACTGAGTGAACATCAATCGATTTGGAGTGCCCAACTGGAGGTAGTTACCTAAATGGAAAGACTTTTTATTTAAGGCTTCTGGCTCACCGCGAACTGGAGCGCCATCTACATAAGTAAGTAAGAAAGAATAGTTCTCCTCGATTTTCAATATTGAGGTGAGGTGAGGTGTAAAGGTGCAAATACTTGAAAAATATTTCAATTTTAAACTTTTTACCTCATTTAACAGAAACAGTTCAACGGCTGTCGTGAAATAAAATCTTACTTTCAGTCTGGACATGAATGCACTTTTGAAAGGGCTCCTCAACGATCATCGTAATACCTAATTTGGAATTTAATGGATTTTTAAAGGTGCAATCAAGTACTAAATACAGGTTTGGACATTATTGCATTCGACTGTATTTTATGTCACCGTTAATGTACTTCGAAAAGTGAAAAGTAATTATAAACGTCGCTTGAAAATAATGAAGTATCAATTGTAGCTATATATGTACCACAGACGTAGGCTATTAAATAATATTTATTTACTTTTCATATCGCCTGAGTGGTCGTGATAATAACATTTTGCATGGCATCCACTGACCTGAATCAGTACAAAGCAATTCGCGTAAAAAGTCAGAAAGAGTACATTTATCTGTCGATCTGTCATTCGGAATACGGATCTGCCCTGTGATCCGATCATTGACAGAGAAAATTTGACCTTTGAACAGACGTAAAATACACCTACTAGTAAAAGGAGTAACTCTTCGGAGGCTGTAAGTAAAATTGCATTTCTATGTAAATTTTTCAGGTATTACGCGGTTTTAGGCCAAAGATTTAAACACAGAATGTGGGAGAGCTGTGAATCGCCATGTTATCGGTTATTAAAGCTAAAGTAGTCACGAATAACCAGACAATGGTCATGAACTTAGCGACTCTTACAATGTCTGTATGGCGAATTGTTGAGCAAAGAAGTTGGATTCAATTTTATGGGCGGAATGAAATTTTTGCTGCAGAAACGTTGAGAATGTGACCAGGTTCTGTCACAAAAGAACAAACATTTACAAGTGATACAAACAATTCAAAGAAGACATAGAACGCCCTAGACGGCCACGACTAATGGACAACACGTCAAGGAAATCAAAGATTCGGCCCTAAAAAATCGACCATTGTCAATTAGAGACCTCGCTTATACTGTCAATACTTCACGTGGATCAACACAGATCATGTTTTGTGTCGAAGAAAAAGTCACATTTCGTTTGGTTCCAAAGACACTAAATTTTTTGGAAAAAAAACGTCGCATTACAACGCTCTTTGACTATTAATCGGTTATGAAGCGCATCATTACTGGAGATAAGGGTTGGATCTATCCATAGGACCCGAAAACAACCAATCAAGCGAATACCATGCAAAAGGTGAGTCAAGACAAAAAAGATGGCGCTAAAGTCGTTCAATAATCAAAGGCAAACTATTAACAAAGAATATTATTTCGCGTTATGCGTCGTTTGCACGGAGGGTATTTGCAAAAGAGCCTCGAATTATGGGCAGTCAATTCTTGGTTTTTGGACCACGAATTCACTAAAAATTCAGCTCAAATCGTTTCAAAACCAACGTATTCGCCTGATTTAGCGAAGTGTAACTTCTGGCTATTCTCCAGACTCAAGACTCAGTTCTGAGGACACCACCGTTTCGACAAGATTGAGGGGATAAAAATCGAATTGTTTCGCGCCTTGAAGGCCGCCGACACAGTATGGCTAAGTAAGTCCCATTCAACATAGGGCCTATCAATCTAGCATGAAGCTTATAACGATTCTCTTTTACTAACCTACCGGAAATAGGGTACATCATTTAAGCTAGTGAGTTAGTTAATCCTGATGAAGTTAATGCAAATTATGAAACCTTACAGTTAAGTACTTATCTGGGTTTCAAGGTACTAACTTTTTTGAATGCCGCCTTCATCTTCCAAGCCAGTTTCAGTAGAATACAAATATAAATTTCTCTACCTAAAGAGCTAGGCACATAAGTATGCACTCACTTGCTTACGGATACAACAAACAACTCGGTAATAGATTTAACGACACACTATCTACTTAGTTTGCAATCACTTGAATGTACTAAGCTCGAGGGTTCTATTCAGTTGTAAGAGAAAAGGCGTGAACCAATCCTACATTCTTGCGAGCCATCAAAACCTAATAGACAACAATCTGAAGCACTTAATCGGTGCTAATGCTTCTAATTCAATTCACTCTCCTGGCGTTTATAGTTTTTGTAGAATATTTGTTGACGTGAAATATTTTTTGTTTTTAATTTTGCAAATTAATGAGTTTGCTTTGCCTATTGGCGTAGAAAATGAAGTTAGACTCATTTGCTAAAATAATAGTATGATTCAAGTTTCTAATCAACACACGGATATATACATATTTGACGTCCAGAAAAGAATAGACATACATGTACCCCAATCGAGCTTTTCCAATGCTATGATGAGTTAAAAGGTTGTTTATTTAAAAAATGTCAATTATACTCTAGTAGGTTCGTTGAATATTGAATTTTCTTGCTGAGTAATCTGACGCACTGGTGCACGACATGCATTTTAATGAAGAGATGCCATATAAATCATGCGTCTTCCATACAAAAAAAAATCGCGCGACTGGGTCGTACTTCACCTTAATGCTGTAGACACAGTCAAAATATAAGGGGGACTAAGCCATTCAAATGCCCCCTGTTAATGGTACTCGTACATATGTCAACTATTTTAACACTGAGTTTGAGAGTGATCTGTCAACTAGTTCGTTGACAGCAGCCAAAAACATTAGTCAAGTGTTATCGGGCACTTGTGCTATGGAAAATGGTGTTTTTTTTTTTTTTTTTTAATGAACTGAATTTCCTGCGTTGAAAATGTTGGTCAAATCCTCTGTTATATCGAGAACTAGAGCATTTGCGTGCTATAAACCGTTCAAAGAGGTCCAAGAAGTAGTTAAAAACATGCCTTATCCGAGATGGTCTTTCGCACCAGTTACTGATGAAAGAATCGATTTAGTGAAGAAAATGGTCCTCAAAAATCGTCGCTATAGTTCGAAAGCGTTCACCACATTTTAGGTAATGTTTTGTGCTGAAGACGAGTCGCAGCAGACACGGTCGAGGACGCACCCCTATTTTCTAAAAAGATTCCCTCTGATTTTTTTCGTGGAACCCGTTTTGAGTCGATTGAAGAGGTAAACGAAAATTCAATGAGAAAACTGTAGGTGATCCCGGAAATGGTGTCAATTTTGAAGACGACAAATCGAAATTGAAATCCAACCCTAGCGGCCTAGGCCTAGTAAAGTGGGCGTGGTATTCAGAATTTCTGATGGAATTATAATGATTTTTTGCCTATTTTTTGTTTTTATAAAAAATGCCTTTAAAAAGTGGGAGTGCACATACATATGTATATAGTGCTGATGAATTATAGAGCATTTTAAGGTTTATGGTAAAATTTTTCGATTTCTACTAAAAATTTTCAAAAAAATGCAACAGCTCGGTATGGTATTACTTTGCACCTTCAATATGTCTTTCCCATGGATATTAGCTTTAAGTCCAATTGTTGAAATAGTAACGGAAAAATTCGACCCTAAGCGTACTTAATTTTAAAATTTCGATTTCGAATTTTTGGCTACACAGATTACAGATATGAAGTTTGAAAAAATCTGGGCACTGTACCATACAGACAGAATGTAACTGCAACTTCATCGTCATAGTAATGCCAAGTTTGATTAAATCTTGAGTTCGAAATTATTCTGTTTCCTGAATCAGTTATACATATATAGATGCAAGTAAAACGATGGAATGTATCCAGTTCTCATAACTTAAGACCTAGTCTTGCAATGAATACAAAAGATCAGTACCATATCTAAAGCTATCTATTAGCTAGAGTGTACAGCCGTTCAGAGCTTTTGGTGATTCTAATAAGAGATATCCGAGATGAAGTGGAAGGTAAACTCTATGTTAGCTTATGCTTGCTTATCCTGTGTAGCAAAACGGAAGTGAAGTTATATTTGAAAAAATGTTCACAGTCGGGTGACTTAATTACGTATCAACAGAAATGCAACAAATTAGACACATTATCAGCCAATGAAGTCCTGGTTCTATTCAACTGTAGGGTACTACATTATGGAGACAGAGTCTGATGGCATGATGGCATGTGAATGGAATCGATTATTAACCTCTTATACAAGAACTGAAAGCAAAAAACGTAGGAAATCTTATGTAGTCACACAAGACGTGCCAAAATTCTACAAATACCAAGGTGACTCTGACACGTATTAGCCATTTTTCGGACCAAACTGAAATGGAATAAGTTGTAAAACCACCTTTGTTAACACTGACAGGTCTAAGGAATGCGAAGATGAATACCGAAGCGCTGGTATAGTTGAAATTGCTTTAAAAACTGAAATCGAATCTTGTGGATTGTAAAGGATTTTTTTTTCTAAATGAGTAGGAAGACATGTTAAACCAGTTGTGAAAGTTGACAGATAAAAATGACAGCTTTGCACATGACAAGACTAATGCTTCAACAACACTGACATGTGGTGGACATATTTCTCAAAATTCGTGTTTTGGTTACCTATATTGAATTTTTTCAAATTAAAAGTGAAATGTCTAAATATTCGATCGTGAAAGATTTAAGTTGAAAATAATTGCGAGGGATCGACAGTTCCTAATGACCGGAATGCAGAGAGAGGGTAGCCCATATTAAATGAAAGTTTTCCGAAACAAACATGTGACTAAAGGGGCGGGAGCGCTATGTACAGACTTTTAATATTAAGCACAGACCAAAAGTACTAGAGATTGTCCAAGAGGTAACTGTAATACCGATCCCTGCTCTATGCAAAAATAACAACCAAAAACCAACAGAACCAATCAGCAAAACTGCCCTAGAAACCCACAAACACTCTCCAGTCATGAATCCAAGTCTTGACCCCACGTGTTTCATAAACTTCTCCATCAGCTCTCACCAATTCTGGGCAATTGCTGTTCAGTCTCCAGCCATTTCTGCAATTCGACCATTCCCTTGTCCATGTCAACAATGTATCCCATGTTCGCCGTTCAAGTATCGTAACACCAGTCCACGTTACAAAATCTGCTTATTCGACGAAAATTACGCGTACTCGCACTTATATCACACCACAGAGCCAAATATTGAACCTGGTTTCAAAACTTTAAAACATAAAACGATTTTTTTTTTTAAATTTTCAGTTTGTTTTCTTTTTAATTACTCAGCATTGTTCACTTTTGTTTTGCCTTCCACATTCGTACGGGCGAATGCAAAAAATCACTTAGCACTGCGTTAAGTTTGATTTAAAGAAAATTGTATCTCAAATGACCGGCCACCGAATGACTTCTCGGTACGACGCTTCCTGCTCAACTGAATCCGAACGTGAAAATGCGCTACAAGTATCTACGAGGCTTGGTACCGCACCGTAGCGCACACGTTGCCGGATTGGGCCAGTAGGTAGTAGGTACTAGCAAATTTCCATTCCGATGGAGGCACTCATACTCCCAATTGACCGTGAAAACGTTTTCCACACACCAAACAGATGTTATTTAACAAACTGGCCATTGTGTGCAGCGCTTGGGGTCAACTACAATGCATGGTACGAGTATCTATTAAGAATGACAGGAAGACGAAAATGTTGGATAACCTTGAAGTAGACCTTAACCTGTTCACTAAGCGACCAAAATATCCCAAAGCATAGCGTGAGCATGAATGCTAATTCAGTGCCGTTGATCAACGCGATCACATAAACTCGAGATATGTACGTGGAATTGCAATTAGATACTGTTTATCTTTTTTAATTGTCTTATTAGGAATTGGTAGCACGATCCAGTTTTCTGGTATGAAAATAAATTGATCCTTTTTTTTTTGCGGTATAGTTGACTATATTAACCATTGACGTATGTAGCCGAGACATGCGAGGAGGTAATTCTAATAGATCAGCTCTTTGTTAAACCTATTCGTATGTGCATCTGAGTTTATTTTTACGACATCAGGTCTGGAAGATGATATGCAACATGAGGTTCAGTTGATCAAACCAGTTAAGGTGTTAAAAACTTGATCAACAGATACGATGTATACCACTCAATGAATTTGGTGGTGTTTTACGGTGCATATAAAGCCACAGAGAAGAGTCTTTCATCTAGATTCAAGGACGGTTATGGGATTCATAAAGATCCAAGTTTTATATGCGTGGAGCTGTCGTACACGTTAAGAAAGTCACTGTGTCAACGTGTCGAATCAATTATTCCATTGGCCTACAAGGGCCTGAAATAATCTCTTAGTCATGTTCGAGGTATGTATTTCGTGTCCAAAAAAAAGTCATTCTTAATCGCATATAAAGGTGAATGTGTAAGTACTATGTATGTGTATCTTTCGTGTGTATAGTGGAGAAGAAAAGAAGAAGGAAAAAGAAAAGAAATAATGTAATACAAAGCAACGTACAGCAATCAGATTTATTTAAAAAAAAACTATCTCTCTTCCGCTAACAGCAATAATACAGAGACTTTCATAAATCTGTTGAATCAAACTTCCGCACAAAGCTATCGGCTCTAGTGCTGTAATGAAAATGACTACAAGAAGGGGTTCTCACTCCACTGCTTTGGCTTTTTACGATCAATAAATTTCTTACAACCTTAACATAGAAGACAATCCAAATGAAAAAGTCAAATCCTTGCCAACAATCACTGGATGTACAAAGCAATTGTCGAAGGTTTCACCTCTTATGGGTCTTTAGTCTGGTTGACAGCAATTGGTACAACGAGAAGCGTGCCGTAAATAAGTATGGATATGATTCTTCATATCGCTCTCCTAGACGTATTCATTAAAGATTTTGCGCCAACTAGAGCTCTCAGATTGAGAAAATCCAACCTGTGGAAATGTACCACCTATGAACATGCTATCAAAAGCAATAACGACAACGGGAAGAAAATACAAATTCGAAAACTTAATCCTAAGCCGTATAGTGGGAGTCCAATAGTACAAAAAAAACGACCAAAGAATCGCAGTCTACACGAATTCCTCTGAAATGAAGTACAGAAGGAAGTTTTCACTCGAAAACACTGCACACAGCAATCATTAAGATTATCAAAGGTGTGAAGTGAATTATAAACTGAAATTCTGGCAAAACAAAAATTGAAAGATGCATAGAAGACGGTCACCTTTTTCGTGTGATATAGGTATTTTGAGTGGATTCTCTCCTCTTAGCCAATCCATATGTATCTACCTACTTATCAACTATACAATCGATTCAAGTCTATTCAACCTAAGACACTGTTCACTATACAGTCAGTTTCTGGTGAGTTCCCAAACAGAGCAGAACAGAACGTACCAAAAAGGCGAATGCTTGGCAAGAATTGGGTCGGAAATGAACATCAGTGAAGCGAATACATCCATGTTAGCCAACTCATCCTAGACATCTAGGGAGAACTGTGTAGGTAGTTAATGAGCAAAATTAGAAAAAATCCTTTTGAAACTTATTCGATCCTAACTGGAATAATCACAGGACAAGCCATCATTGGAGTCATGCTCTGCTTTGTCAACTTTTACTTTGCTACTACTTAGCTTTGCAAGAAGTATGAATACCCACCCTTGGATGCAAGTTTTTCGAAAGCATCGTGAAGTTAATAGACTTTCCGATATCAGATCTCCTTTACTTCATTAAGAGTACCGACTGGTTCCTAAATCTGAATCTATTTTCTAAAAAGGGAGTCACAGTGGACTTTTCGAGTAACCTGACCTAAATTTCTGCAATTCACGAAAACGTAAAACTTCTGAAGATATTTTATGAAATATGTAAAGGGATTTTCAATAAAGACAAACAATTTTGTATTTTAGTTCAAACTTTTGTACGATCTATCAATATAAAAACGCCAGTCAAGGTATACACTTTTATCATCAATAATTGTCTCACCAGGCAGGGTGTGCATGCTTTAGTGGATAAATTCGAGTCAACATGGTCACTATTGAATGTTCTTGTGGCAGTTAGACAATTAAGTGGTTAAAATAACGAAAGTATCGCCAACAAAAGTGCTTCAGTTCAAAATGACCCAAATCACACGATTATACGTCCTTCACAGGAGTTGTGAACCTTTCAGTATAGATCTTGGCCTATACCCTTACAAGATCAAATCAACTCTAAACCTGAAGCCTCGTGATCATTCGACGCCCTGAAACTTCTCTTTTTGGGCCGAGCAATAGTTTGAAGAAAATCCTAAATTTCATCGAAAAATCAATGGCCTTCTCGACAAGCAAAATATGAGCTAACAAAGCAACAGACCCACATATGTTTCAAGAAACTCCAACGCATCTACAAAAAGTGATCGCGTGGTGTGAATTTTATGTTGGAGGTGTGATCGTTCGCTGTCGTGCCTTGCTGGAAGACTATATTTGACCAGAACTGGATGGACTTGATTCCAATAATATACATATGTTTGGTTCCAATAAGATGCCATGCCACACACCTATCAAACAATTGATCAATTGAAGTTGGTAATTGTATAATCTCGAGTAATGGTCTGGTCTAATGGCCACCTTACTCATGACATTTAACGCCGTTGGACCTTTTTATGAGAGGTTACTTTATGCTAATAAGCTGACACCGTTCAACGAGCTCAGGAACAATATCGAACGCGAAATTACCAACATCCCGGCCGATATTTAAGGAAGTGTGATGGAAAATTGCCTCCAAAGAAACGACCGCTCTAAACATGCTGACGGCGGCTATATGAACAAGATTGAATACCATACTTAAACTCAACATTTGGACTATAGCTGGAATAAATTTCAGCCTGATATTTCAATTATTTTGTATTTTATTGATATACAAAATTGTTATGTACGTATTGGAAAACCCTTCACACATGTCTTTTGGAAATACGGAAGAGCTCTATTGTCGAATCCCATCACCGAAGTTCAGACTGTTTTCCAGAGGTAAAATTGTGAAAAAATGGTGTTGTCTGGGAATCGATCGACGGCTCTATCTACTTGATATTGATGTACGCACTCTGTTTAACTTACAACACTCGAAAGGATAACATTTACTCAGAAAAAAACAAAGTCTGACACGAAGGACAAAACCTTAGGCTCGGAGACCTATTTGCCAAGATGTTTCTCATGATGCCTATGAGTAATATTATCCCTGTCATCATGTTTGACAGCAAATCAAACAGAAGTATTGAAACCAGCTTTTTAGGATTTCACTAGTGCTCTACCCGGCTGACTCCATGACTAACAAAACTAGTTTTCGAAAATAAGACCAAGCGATTTGGGCAAAATGGCTTTTACACTGAAATTTGTTGCTTTGCTCGCAGTTGCAAGGTGGATTCATTTGGAGGGATAACCAGGTTGTACTCAAGAAAGAAATTCGGCACTCCCCACACTCCAAACCTAAATCCACTAAGACTCACTGTTGAGATATTCAAAGGAGCAGGAGATGATTTGGTAAGAAGCAGACACCAACAAAATTTGATTCTTCCAAAGCTACAGCTACACATGTATGTATGTGGTAGACTACATTTTTTAATATACACTATATGTACATATACCACGAATAGTCTTAGAAACACATTCAAGCATTAGTGCTGAAACTGACATGTATAGTAGCACTGCCCCATCACTATCCTGACAAGGGTAATGGTGTCCGAATATTTAGGTGTATTTTCAAACCAATTTTAGCTCGAATACTTCTAGTGAGTAAGGTCATCACTTTCAGAATGCTGCAGGCTTATTTCTCTAATGAAAACCCAAGTCATGTCTAAAAAGATACACACTCCACGCCACTTGAAGACGCATCCTCCCTTTTAACGAACCATTTTCTGATTCACTTCTAAAAGTCCCTACTTGTAACAGATTGCCATCGTAATCAGAACAATAAACATCCAATTCAATTGCCCCTTACCACCTGATTTGTCATTATCTGTTCGACTCTCTACAAATAGTGATTAGCACCGCAGGTGGGCGGTGTAGGATTCTTGTCAAATCCACTTTTAAAATCTCGATTACCCAATCAATTAACTACTTATGTATCTCAGTCTCATTTGAATGAAGGCATGCCCTCTCCTCCTTCAAGAACAAAACGAAAATAAATTTAATTTTTGCACCAGGCCGATGGCAACCCTGTCCGAGTACATAATACTCTCGTTTAGACATCGTGACGCTGGTAAACGCGCCCAAGATTCAATTTAGTCTCCGAAAGAAGACCATTTTAATGTGTTTAAGCCATCGATGTACTATGTGTGTGAGGAGTGTGGAATCCAATGTGAGGACAATTCTCCAACCGGATGGTTGCCCTGGTTTTATGGGTTCGGTTTTATCGCTACAGACAGACTATGTGGCTCTTCGGCTGCAGTGGGTTGATGGTGGACTACTCGAATCTACTCCAGGGACGATACTCTGGAACGAAAAGCAAGTTGAGAGGTAAATAACCGGCATTCTGTTGTTGTACATAGGCCGTAACCCACCCCAAAGCTATTAGGGATGCCCGTTCTTCGTGCTATGTGCCTGCTCTGGTGTTATGGCCCCTTCTTTTTTGTTGCAGTATGTGTGCGTGTTTGTTTGTTCTTCTTTGAGGGAATTGGGTTGCGAGCATGGAAATTGTTTTTCTACTTCTGATAGTGTTGGGTTTTATGACTGGAATACGTCATCGCAGACCCAGTACTTTAGTTACAATGAGGAGGCTCAACCTCGTTTTTTCCTCTTCGATGGTTTCAATTCACGAGAAACAGTGTGGTGACGGACAATAAAGACTTTCACTGGATGACAATAAAAAGCAGCGAACATGAGCTACGAGCTTTTCCATGTTTCGAGTTTGTCGCTTTTGCTAGGAATTTCCTATTTGATGGGGGGCTGCACACTCATTATGTACAGAGTTGGTGGGTGTTGCCAGAAGGCGAATTATTATAGATTGTTTTTTTTTTTTCCTTACTATGAGAATAACCTCAGGATCACAAACGGAAGGTGTCCAATGATTTACAAACAAATAAGTTCGGAATGCCTGTAGGTACTGTACGGAAATGGTGTCCGGATTTTCTTTTTATAGAAATCTTTGTAAAATTTTTACGATTAATAAAATACGCCTTGTACGCTAAAACAGACATTTCTTAACAATATATGTACACACGCACACAAATATGTATTTTACAACAAAATTCGAGTTAAAAATTTGGTTTCTAAGAATAAAAATCGGCCCTAACGTCACGTACCTCCTCCTTTCCGCAACGTTACCATCAAACATGACATCCCCACATGCCTCACGTTTCTTGAGGAGTTAAACAAAATATTTTCGAGGACATCCACATTGTAGTGTGACACCTTTAGATAGACTTGTAGGAAACAACAATCAAACAAACAATCCGCAAAATAATAGTCTTATATCTGGTAAAGCGAGGCAGGTATGCTATCGATGCTAGATCAAAACAACATAAAAAGGAGCAACTAGACATCGACCTAACCAGCTTACTTGGTTCACGAAACTTAAGGCATTTACCTAACAAGCAGCCTAGCTAAATAGGGTGCATGTTGACCCCGCACCAACCCAAGTAAGTCAGTGTCTCCTATGAGATTTTAGATCCTAACGATACTAGGCCAAGATTTTTCCCATTGCTTTGGACCCCAAACAACCTTGAGCTATGTGCATACATGGTTATCAACCCTGAGGTTTGAAAAAGAAATGAAAGAACTTAAGAAAAACAAAAAGGATCTACGGAGCAAGGGGTTCCTAGTTCAATCCCTAGACAACACCTAAGACATTTCTCTCAAGGTTGGGACCGAACGTCTGATAAACATCCGAAACATCTATATAACAAATTACCCTTCGGATGCGGCTTTAAACAGCAGGATCCTTCCAGTCATGTAAAGAAATTAACAAGCACAACACGAATGGTCGTGAAAAACTAGAACCTGGGTCCCATAGACCTGTCGCGTCAAACATTTTTTTTTAATATGTCACATACAGGCGCTAATAAAGCACGAACGATGTTTTAAAACAAACTTTGCTCCTAAAAATATACCTCATGATATACAAGACGAAAGTACATTTGAGTGCATGGGGCATTTGCAATAATGAGAATCGAGAAGAAGTACACACAACGTCTATTCATTCATTCTATGGAAGACGGAAAGTATATTTGGGGAAAATTACTGATTTAAGGACGGAAAGCACTACAGTATGGAGAATTTAAAGCCAAATAAATCCCAGAACTTTGCCACAAATTCCATTCAAAGGAACATAACATTTCCACCCTTCTTTTCGAAACAACCAAACCACTCTGGCAATACCATCCCCCTACTGAATGTACAACAAAAGCAAAAACCATAAAATGAACTCCAAAAACCGACAAACTGTAGGGATGAGATGTTGTTGCCCTCAGACACTGACGGAAAAGAGGACAAAAAACAAAAAAAAAACGTCGAATCTATTGGAGAAGGAAACTCTATTCGTTTCAGCAGCAGTCACGATAAGCTTCAGTATTCGTTGGCCTTTCGGAGAATGTGTACGCGCGTTGTGCCGGTACTGTGGCAGCCGCTATGGACACAGTAGATGTCCTCGTGAAAAATAAAATGCACACGCAGTGTATGTGTTATGTGGGTATACTACGCAATGTGTGTCCTAAAAATATGCAATAAAATTTAAGTGCATTCAATAGCCAGTGATACAACCTACTATCCCAACAGTAGCATCGCGAAAAAGTGTCTTCTTTGCCCGAAGCAGAAGAAAAAAATATGCAGTGTGTATTAAAAATTACATAATCGGATCGAACTCGTTGGCATGTTAACCTACTATTCGATAAAAATAAAAAAATAAAGCATAAAGGGAAATTCTTGCTCGTAGTCCCCAGTTCATACATACCACATACCCCTAAGCAATCACACACACAACAACAACTTTTCTTTGGGTACGTGTCTAATGAGACATTCAACTATGTGGAGGAGGAGGTGTCCCCTCCATTGAATGTCTGAAACATGCTCGTAGTATACTATAGTATTCTGTTGGTGTCATGCGGTCGCTGCGCTAGCTTCTTTGCATACATTAGCGGTTGGAATTGTGTGTAGTATCTGTGTGCTTTTATCGATGGATAGAGGAAGTGAAGCTCATTTGCATTTCAAGTGCCTATTGTCAAACATCCACCGAATAGCCGAAAAAAAAGAAGTTAAACATCTCCCAATCTAATTGTAGGGGGAGTTGTTGATTTATTTACCACACTGAAGGTCGATCCAAAATTAGGACATTTAGGGGTTTCTACTTGAAAATAAAATGCAAGGGGTGACGACAGAGATTAACTATTTTTGGTAATAAAAACATATCAACCAACGAGGGGGAACTAACAACCAACATGCTTCCATGCCTACGAAAAAAACGGACTCCAAGCCGCACAGCACCTTAAATTGTTATTTATACATATTGTACATATACACATTGTATATATGTGAATATAAGGCACCTCTCTGACTGTGCACGTTTATGACATTATCATATTTTTTTTAGGTCCCTATTCTGCGCTTAATTTTAGTTGTTTTCACCCACCAACCACCAACCACCACCCACCCCGTACTGTACCTGTTACTATTATTCAAGGAAAAAAGAACGACATTCGTTAGAATTGGGTAGGGGAGCATTCGGAGTTCAGACCAAGGTAAGGCGAAAGTAATAAAAGTCCAATTTTCGAGTCAAGCGAATACAAGTTCGGCACGGAGGTGGAGGTGGAGGTGGCGAATTGGATACTTAACTGGGGACGAACGATGGAAAATGAACGCCTTTTACGACGATCAATCTTAATTGAAACGAGAGAAAGTTTTTTTTTTTTTTATGAATCTGTTTTGGTGAGATTTTGCATTGCGATAGCACTTAAGGGGATTACGATTAAGAATGCATTACAAGTAGGTAATCAAAATGAAGAGGGATATAAAGCGTCGTGGTACCAGTGGAGTCATTATTGTCTAATTTTGGTAAAAGAAATCGGTTTTATTTTATTGAACTTGAATTTGGTATTCATTGCATTCATTGCATGGTATTGCATGGTAAGGACGATATTGCACTATATTTTAAAGAAAGAAATGCTGTGCAGTGGAGGTCAGTAAATGTGCACTCTTGAGGAAACGATGTATGTAAAGGGGTTTTCAACAAGGACATAACAATTTTGTATTTCAGTCCAAACGTACCCTTACACTTTTTTTTACGATATGTCCATGTAAAAACGTCAGTTATGGTTAACGTTTTGATTGTGGTGTAGTTGACGAACGAGCAATGTTTGGAAATGATTAAAAACTACTATCGGAATTCTGAGCCAGTAACCGCTACTTTAAAATGACTTACTCCAATTTTCGGTCGTAACAATCGCACCATCCGACAGGCTATAGTGGAAAAATTCGAGTCAACATATTCACTATTGAGTGTGCCTGTGCCAACTCACCGAATGAAGTACCAAAGATATCGCAGCTTTAAGTGCTTCATTTCAAAACCAGCAAAATCAATTGATTCCCCGCAGCCCTTCACTTGAATTGCGAATCTCTAAGTCCACATTGTGGAGAATTTTACAATTTAAATATCATCGAAACATCATCTTCACCGATGAAACTCATTTTTGGCCTAATGGCTGTAAGCAAGATATGCGACTTTAGCCACCAACAAACCTACTTGTGGTTCAAGAGACCATTCGATCCACATAAAGTGATATTTGATATTGTTTTGTCGATGAAAATTATCGCTATGTTACGGTCAATGAAGTTTGCTATATTTTTGGCCAGAATTGGATGGCCTTACAACATTGATATGTGATTCCACCACATGCCACATGCCACATGCCACACAGCTAGTCAAACATTTGATCTATTGAAGGGGAAATTCGGTAATCGTGTTATCTCAATGAAATGGTCCATTCGAATGGCCACCATGCTCATGAATTGAATTTCTTTTTATACGATTGGATAACGTTAAGTTTTTGATTTATTCCAACAAGTCAACAACGTTAGACGAGCTCAAGAACAATATCGAACGCGAAATTACCAACGTTCCCACCAATATGTGCCCAAATGTGGTGGAAAATTGACTCAAACAGATCGATTACTGCAAACTTGCTCACCGTGGTCATATGAATAAGAACGACATGTGTACATACTATACTACTACATCTGGAATAGGTTTCAGTCCAATATTTCGATTAGTCTATGTTTCATTTAAATACAAAATTGTTATGTCCTTATTGAGAAACCCTTAGACACTTAGATTCTTGGAAGACCAAACAAGGACAAATCGGCCATATTTTGATTCATATCGAAACAGAACTGGTCATGGATGTATACTTATATCGCGCAGAACGGCCATTGCACTATTAGGTCCTAAGGGGTTCTTAAAAACAAAATAAACAACAAGGTTCGACGTATGTAACTAGTTTATTGCAACTTTTGCGGTGAATGCCGGCTTTTGTTAAGATTTCTTGTCAAGAGGGTGCAGTATGGCATTTTGTACCGATTGGTCTTTTACCGACTTAAAGACCATTCCCGAGCTCGAGCTTGAGCCAGTCCAGTAGCCAAAGCAGCAACCGCTTTAAAATTTTGGATTAGGCTACCGATGGTCTTAACAATGTGGTCTCCATGAAGCTTACAAAATGTGGCTTGATCTGAAATAGTGGTTAGCTACAGCAAACATGTTAGTACAATACAGTCAAGGGTTGGGTTTATGATCAATTCAATGAATGACCAACAAGCTCGTGTATCATTAACATTAACAGTATAACACATCCGTCAATTGCACACCACGAACGTATGTCCAATTTTGCGTTCTGCAAAAAAAGAAAAACTGCTCGAAACTGCACATCAATTGATTACCCCATTCCATGTTACCAAAGCCCACTGCTTAAACTTTACGCCTATTAAATTAAAAAAAAAACAAACAATGAAAGAAACAAAAGAGAAAACCTTCCGAAAACAACCCTTTAAAGCTGCAAGCTTAGCACCTATTTACACTTGAGAACCTATGTACCTGGCCGACTATTCCGAATGAACAGGAAAACAGTATCTGGTTGCCTTCTTCATCGCACTTATCTCTTTATCTGTGTACAGTCGGTAACCATGGCAGGGAGAGTCCATTAAAATCTACGATGGTAGCGATAAATTTCGTATTCGAATTAAAAACATGCCATCCCAGCCCAGCCATATTGATGGCCAACAGCACACCCCCCCACACGCTCATACCCAAACTGTCTGCTCGGCACTTTGTTTTGTTGAATATATCCTGACGTAGCTGAGTTTTTAGCCACCGTCACCCCCACACCGGAGAGGGAGAAAACTAAAAAAAAAACAGAAACCTTCAAGCCAGAGCTAACTAGTTGACTGGACATGAACCATGGCACCGTTTATTGCCCTCAAACTACACCCTCGACCACACAGCGACAACAAGCAACCGTTCGAAGCGCAATTAAGTTTTGCAAGCTTCCTTGTGTGTGTTTTCATTTTTTTCTTTTATTTTGGTATGCCTGCTTGCCCTGCAACTTGTATCCTGCAGCTGTGGGTTGCAAGTTCACAGTTATTTGAACTTTCCCCGCACAGTGGGGGGTTTTCTTCTGCATTCGTCAGATTCTACTTCAATTCGCAATTCACCGGAGGTTGGTCTCTGAGTTAAGGAAGAGCAATCTCCAAACCCAAATTAAGTATAATAGTATCTTAGTTCAGATATCCCGATCGTTAGGACGAAATCACCTCTCAACCAGAAGGATATGTCATCTGGAATGGTATCCTGAATTTAATTTAATCAAATTGTCCCGTCTAGTGGAAGGGTAGTGGTTGTGTAAACAAATCGAAATGAATCATCGTCATCATGGTTTCAACGTTTGCATGTTCATTTAGCATTAAGACAACAGCGTGTGTGTTGCTGAACGGGAGGCGCTTGGGGGACCGAATAGGAACGAATAAGCGACTATGGCCGGTTGTTGACTTTTAGGTGTGCCCACTGGCATTCATCTAACTTGGCTAAGGAGAAATTAGATTTCAGGTAGAGATTTGATTGATAAGTCCAGAGGCCGCACGAATTGTACGGCGACGGCGGCGGCGGCAGTTTTAATTGATGACCTCGGGTTTGGATTTGTTTATATTTCTTTACAAGTTGCACGGCGGGGACGAGGGGGCATGAGAGGCAAATGTATTCACATGTGGTGTTGGAAATGTGAAATGTTTGGGGGCGTAACTGCCTTTCAAAATCATAGAGGGGACGTTCAACTTGAGTAGTGGGATGTTGTAGGAGTGCAAAGAGTTTACAGAAGGTAGGCAGGTTTGAAGAAATCCATAGGCGGATCAAGTTCTCATGGAAACTCCTAAAAGCCAAAACCATTAACAATTCGATTTCTGTATGGTCCGGGCCTTATCTACTCATAACCATTAGTGTTCCACGGCATACATACTTTATATTTGTAAAAACCTCTCGGATGTTTATCAGATGTTTATGTGAGGTGAAAAGTGGAAAGAACCTCAGTGGTGCCTGGTAATCGAACGTCGAAATACCGCTCCAAGTTCTTAGCACTAGAGCAATGAACTCCCTGTCAGTTATACAAGCCGGGTGCTGAAGAGACGCAGTCTAGTCTCTTAGGATGGACTGTTCGTTCTATCAGTTTTCAAACAGAAATACGAAACCTAAGGGTTTTGCAGGATCACTCAATGTCGAAATAATATTAAAAGACTCGAGTGTTCGAACAATGACTAACTAACATGTAGGACCGTTCTTATTTCTCCCCAGGAACTGTAACAAAACTTACTGAAACATGAATCAAAAATTTAAGAATAAAAAGAAATTAAAGTGAGAAAAGTGTGTACAAAAAGTGACCAAAAAGGAGGGAAACACCACATGGATCCACGAAAGCAAAAGCGGCTTGGCCCGGCGCCTATAGCCTCATTTGAAAAATCATTTGAGGATAGTTCCACGCTAGCTGCAAACGGTTTGCCTCCACATGGAACAACGATGCATCGAGTGGCACTGACAATAACAGAAGCAAGCGAAGAAGTAAGTATACTTTTTTTTTTATAAAATCCATCTCCAAGGTTTATACTTAATCCCAGTGGCAGAGCCAATAGCAACATTCCACAATTGGCCACATTTCATCAGTATTAGTTCACTGACACCTAAAATCTAATAGCATCCCCATCGGCAGACAATCTAATTAAAGTGTCCAGTGCAAAACAAACTGCGTGACAAAATTCAATTCGCCAGCACACAGACTTTATTATCTTCTCACCCCTTTTGTGGGTTATTTACACCGCCAAAGCCGCCCTCTTAACATGATTCTTTGTGTGCCCATAGATACTGTGGCAAATTATTATTATATTTACCGCCTCGTGATGGTTGTACTAAATCCAACCATACTTTGTAGTGTTTGTACAAAATAATGGACTGGAGTGGTGTACTTTAGTGTCATGGTCCCATGGGGTGTTTGAATCAAGTCAAGGATACAAATTATATTTGATATTTGAACTTGAATCTCAAGGGATATAAATTGCTTGATAAACACAAGCCTTCAGATCATAAGTGATATCAATGACTGATGGTACTTCAGGGTCAATGTAAACCGACTTGGTGTACCAAAATGATAATGGCAGGGAAGTCCTTCCCCAAAAGATCTGATTTATAGGTATAGTGAACAAAAATAACAATAGCACTTGTCTTGACATGAAAAATGGTCAAAAACAACAGACTCTCAGGCTTTAAGGTATGTAGTAGTAGAATTAAATGCTAGAGCAGGGCTTTAACTACTTTGTAGATTAAAAGGCACTCACCCCAAATGTGTAGGTCTTGAAGTTTATTCAAATTGGTTTCTTGAGATTCCTTGTAAATTCTTGAGGTCCTGAAATGAAGAATAAATACACACGAATTTATTTATAGTTTCAAAAAAGGATGAATTGTAGTACTGGGACTTATAGTTCTAAGTTCGCTACGATGGCAACAGAAGACAAGATAACAAAGAAATAGAGTCCTTGATCTACACACTATTGAAATTCAGTATTTGAAAACTGAAACAACAAAATTTTACAAAATCTTAAATTTTTCAAGAACTACTATAAAAAAATGGGCGTGGCCATATATAATGTTAAAGCAATTTTAGGGAGTTTGAAGGCTCATAGTAAGGCATTTGAAAAAAAGTTAACTTGTTTTACAAATTATAACGAAGACGCTCAAATGATAATCAGTTTCTCCAAAACCACTAGACGGAGGAACTTAAAATTTTGTCCAGTAATTCCTGATTGTTCTTGTCTCAGAAAGAACATGGAATGGGTAGTGAAGAGCATGCTCGAAGAACCGATTTTTTTTATTCAGAATAGTCCGTTTCCCATCTAATGCGGAAATTTGGACGATTTAAAACCATTTTGATGAGTGGGACGCCCTCAGGAAGTCGGTACAAACCGTTTGGATGGTTATTATGTCCACAAAACCATTTCATTCATCGGGAAAATGCATTTTTCCGAAAAGGTCGCACGGCGCTAAGTTAGCTGAATGCGGGGAGCGGTCAAGTCAAGAGATGACTTCCCTAAAAATATTTATTAAAAAAACGTCCTGTTTTATATAGACCTTGTACTAGACCTTGTACAAATCTATAGACACAGTAGTAGATATCGTAGAAGTGGTTCTCAGAGTACGTCCTTAAAGAAGGAGGCCTACTTCTGTTATCTCCAAATATATAAAGCATACAGCTAAGGTACCTATCCTCGCATTCTATCCATTCTACAGGCTGTTGAAACAACAGCAAACATGGTACATAAAGAGGTCCTGAGGAAATACGAAAACCCTTCGGCAGTTCGTAACACCTGGGCTTGGAGGAGTTCCTGTCAAGGGTGTGGAATGCTACACAGACTTTATCTCCTTGCGGTGGATTCTGATTAACATTTCCTCCCGAACTAAATAATATACAGAACATAGTATGTATATAAGAATGAGTATTTTAAATCCGAAACTTTGCAAATTTATTTTGCATTTTTGGGAAAAATGTTGTACAGATCCAATGACAAAAAGCGCCCTTATGTACGGCAATATCTTTGTAAAGGATCATCCAACAGGAGGTGTCGTTTAAATTTCGTATCATTGTTGAACTGTCACTATTCAATATTCATTATTTAAAATAAATAAAAACTAGGAGATTAGATCGATACATACTCGCACAACGAGTTGTAATCGTAAAAATCCCTACAAAATCGGTGAAAATATTACGAAAATGTTGCGAAACGTCTTGCACAAGTCAAGAATGTGAAGCCATCAACTCATATTCGTCCTGCCAAGTTAGGTGAAAATATCGCGGCCATAGCTTAGAAAGTGACTCAAAACCAAGGTGCTTCCATTTCGAGACCATCACAGGAATTACACTCTGCATCGCAGGATCCGATTGGCACAAGAATTGAAGCCCGAAGACCATCCCTAAGCCCATTCACACTTTCGTTGATTAGTTAGAGGAAATTAATGATTTTTTTTTACAAAATTAGTCTGACTGATGAGGTTGATTATTATTTGGTTAAGTAGGTACATACACAAACCAATGCAACTGTCACATTTGGGGCTTTGAAAACCCAAGAGAAATAGTGGACTAACCTCCCTATCCACAACGAGAGACAGTTTGATGCGGCTGATAGAATGGTAATGCCATTGGGCCAATATTTTTCTCGAAAATGATCCTGATGCGACCATCAGTTACCGAACGTTGTTCACAACTTTTTGTTCCCAGAAATCGGTGCAATGGAAATGGATGACACATGAGACAATCGATCTGATGTCAAACATGTAATTTTTCGAGATATCATTCGACTTTTCAAGGTTTACGACAATGATCCACAAACGACAATATCAGAGCTGTTAATTGCAAAAGACAGCAGCAATTACCCGAAAACGTAATAAAAAATGACTACTTTGTCGACAGAACCAATGAGGACATTTAGCAAATATTGTATTCCATTACTAACCTCAGAGTTTGTACAATTTTCATAAAACTGTGTCACACTTTTCTACTAACTTAAAACGACACCTTTTGATGGATGACCCTATACTAAAACACACTATACACTGTGAAAACAAACGAGGAATGTCGACAGGTATAAATATCCTTTACGTGTTTAAAAAAAACTACATCTTCAAGAAATAGACGAAAAATAGCCAATTTTTAAAAATACCTTTACCTGCCAGAGTCTTCCATGAAGACAGACAGTTAGACAGAATTAGAATAATCAGTGTTGGTCTTCGCCATCGTATTAATGCTAGGTTTGACTAAGTTTGGGATTTCGCATCTCCTGTTGTTGCGGTCAGCACATGACGGAGCAAAAAAGTTCTTAAATTATTTGGATACATTTCAAAATGTTTGTGCAATTCCTACTTAGTCTACTGAGAACTATAATTTTTAAAAAAAGATCTGAAACGTCACACGTCACATTTGGGCAAGAGATCATTATTCTAAGGATCATTCGTTTATCAGTGGTACTCCAGAGTTAGCAAAGATTTTGCCTACTTTGGGCCAAAGAGAAAACAATTGTTTACAACACACTGAAATCGTAAAGAAAAATCTAAGGAATTGGGTCTACAGAGACATAAATTGCATTTCAGTTTCCATTTTCCTGGTCATTACTTCTCGCAGTTCTGTTGATACATAGAAAATCAATAAAACAGTTCGACAATATAGTTAAAATGTAGATGTCCTTTGAAAAATGCTAACTTTCTGGTCTACCGTTCTCCTTGTCCTGTCCAGTTCATTTGCCTCGACATGATTCCAAGGATAATTGTGTTTGACTAACTATTAGAGCTGACCGACATTCACCCTGAAGAATGACTCTAATCCTCTTTACCTGTCAGCTGACAAGTATGTTTCTATCTTTACCTAGTTTACGAGTCCTTGATTTGAACTTTCCCTCCTAGGTATTATATACCAACCCCCTTTTGACAACAGATCTTACACATTTTTTTGTATTTTTCCAAAAAGGAAATCCTTTTAAAAGTTAAAAACTTCTCAAACTACACTCACTTGATGGAAAATGATTTCGGAAAACAATAACACTAAAACTAACTTCACCAAATGACCTCATTTCTGCATGAGATGATTTATTTTTTGTTGTTAAAGTGTTAAAGGCATTGGCCCCCAAATACACCCTTTTGGCACTCCATCATGCTAAATGCTAGGCAAGGCTCTCTAACCCCAAACACAATATCAACAACGACAGCGACAGCGGCAGTGGGAGCCCTCATCCCAATTATCCATTACTTCCCATTTGAAAGCAAACCACGCAGTAAACCACGAAATCAGCATTCCGCAATCTAAATATGCATAGCACTTTCCAGCAACCCCCTTCGGAGTATGAAGGGGTGGACAGAAAATACCAAAAACCACCCCCTCATCGTCACGTGGCGATTATGTGAGATGCGCATGCGTTCGCATTCCCAACTGACAGTTGGGTTAAGTGGAAGTAGAGTTCCGAAAAAGCTCTCAGTATGTACACATGTATGTACCACCCCGTACAAGTAACCCCCACATAACAGTAAGCGACAAAATCAAGTCGTCTGTCCAGCTGTGTCTCTCACGAGCACGAGCTACTGCGACTGACAGTTCGAAAGCATTTTCGAAATTCATTTTCCTTTCGGCCTCTGTTTTCCTCTTTTGTCCTGTTCTGGTCTTCGTCGTCGTTGTCGACTTCTTCTTTCTCTTCTTCTTCTCCTGGTTGCGGCGGTGTGTGCCACTAGTATACAAAATTATTCAAAGTCCGTTCGTGAAAAGTGGTCGAGTTAGGTTGGTTTTGACTAGGCTGTTGCCTACTTTAAGGTGGAAGATAAAATATTTGTTTTGTCGATTAAATTTGTTTATTGGTCCCGATAATGAGGGAGACTGGAGAGGCTTCGCCAGGAAATTAGTGTGAAAAACCAATTTTCCGAGGATCCGTCGTCGAACTGTGCCAATCGGTCGTGGTGAGTGTTTGTCTGTGTGTATCTAGAGAAGAGACATGACGATTGCGAAGGGGGACGCAGTGAAAGGGTGGCGATTTCCTCCACCAAATAATGGCAACAAAATTACTCTGTGGATTATAAATTATTTAGAACGGTACTTTCCAATTTACAATTATTTAATCATTCGACGAACAATGTTGCTGTCTACCTGCCGTCCCCTATCAAGGCCTGACCGACCGACCGAGCGACCCTTCACTGTGCCTCTCTCTATCGCTCTACCTCTCTCGTTCTGTGTCAAAATTAAATCTTCAAGGTTGTGTGGGCTCTCTTTCGCTCTAAAAGGCAGCCCCCATACCATTCATCCTTCGAAGGAAGATGATGACTTTCTGTCGATTGTTCCACTTCAGCGGAAATCCTGTGTGTAGCGCTCGAAAGGAAGAAAATCATGGCGGCAGTGCGTGTGTCGCTCTGTGTTGTACTCGTAGTCTATTGTTGTTTCATAGTTTAATTAGATTATTTAATTATTTTTGTTTTATTTTGTCGCTTCTTGTCCACTTACAGATGATGGACTCTGGCGGTAGTAGTGCTGGTAGTGGTGGTGGTGCTGGTGGTGCTGGTGGGGACGAAGGAGGTGCAGATGACACAGAAAAACAGGGTGAATCGACGACGATATCAAGTGACCGTAAAACAACCCCTTCGAAGAAACAACTTCAAGATATAAGTGGCAAGAGGCCACCACCGATTAAGACGAACGTTACTATCGCTGGCGGATTTGTAGAACCCATTAAGAGTGCCACCTTGCATACACCGTCGACACCAAGGATTGAGCTAAGCCGTGCCTCAAGTTCATCACATCACGAGGAGGATAGCCGTGATAGTAGCCCAGAGAATGTATTCGAACAGGTGACGTTGTGTTTCATAATAAATATATACGGTTGAGTAGCCAGATTATGATTAGTATGATTGTTGTGTTGTAGTTGCTGATGTGTACGAAGTAGAAGTAAGTGCGGAAGTGGTTAAGACTTTTTTTGTGGATTTTTAAATCTTAATGTCATGACGTCATGAGCACTCGAAACCAATCGTTTAGGGTTGATTTGTCGAACGTCATAGTATAGAACCTTTGGATAAGCAATTGTGCGCCATGTGACGTCTTATTTCCGTAAGGACTTCTATTGAAGGAATTTAGCATTCATTTATGCATTTATGAAACGCCTACAAGGGGACTTGCGTGCGTCAAACTGTCACCCAAGCCCCTTGTGATCGTATTTTAGGCCTCTTGAATAAACATCCATTGAAACATTGGGGTGGGAAATAGTTTTTTGGTGTCTGTTTACCTGAGGTAGAAAGAGGAGAAGATGAGCAAGGAAGCGACGTCTTTCTACTATGAATCAGGAGAAATACTTTCCTAAAAATCCTTACAGAATACAGAATATAAGCTGAATGCGAGCAATAGACCTGGGTTATCCGTTGTTCAGAATCGGTTTCATTATTGTTGTAATCGTTTGAATAATTATCTCCCATCGAATGGGTGTGTATGTTACGGTAATTTCAAAATATCAAAACAGACATAAAATTCGTTTCATTTTTTAAAAAGTTGCAAAAGCACATGCATCGGGAATACTCCAGGCGTCTATCGTCCTTTGGTTAGCAAATTATCTTAAACAACCTGCCAACACACGTTCCATCTCTATCTATACAGATGGATCTAAGATGGATGTAGGCGTAGGGTCTGGCATTTTTTCTGAACCGCTGGGGATATCTAGATCAGTCCGCCTCCCGAACCATAGCAGTGTTTTCCAAGCGGAGGTCCTGGCAGTGACAACCATGAGAGACTGCCCGTGAGACTGCGATGAAGGCAATACCACCGGAAGGTATCACCTTTTTCATCGACAGCCAGGCGGCAATACAAGCGATTACCGCTATTGAAATAAAATCTAAGCTTGTGAATTGCTGTCGTGAAGAACTCAAGGTTCTTGGAACACAACACAAGGTTGCCCTCAGCTGGGTCCCTGGACACGAAGGTATTCCAGGTAATGAGAAGGCAGACGACAACCGGCTCTGAATCTACATCGCAACAGGTAGACACAAGTGAGGCCAATAGTAGATAGTCCTCTCTGGACGCCTGTTTGGTCAGCAGAAGCCTATGGCCTTGCTTTGACAAGAGGCGGCCAATTGACATCGCCAAGACGGCTGATAACAAGATTTGTGTGGCATGTGCGCCATCTTGCATGAACCAGAGCTCGTCCTAATTCATGTCTTCAATTTCAGTAAAAAAAAAAGTCGGTTAACATGGCTATGTAATGTCCATTGTTGACCGAAACGTTGCCTCCACTTCGAAGAAAAATGGTCCAGTGATGCTACCACTCCACAATCCGCACCAAATTGTCACTCTCTGTGGATGCATCGACTTCTCGTCAATAACCTGCGGGTTTTTCGAGCCCCAGATGTTGCAATTTTGTTTGTTAAATTAACCGCCGAGATGAAAACGCGCCTGGTCAGAAAAGACGATTTTTCGGCCAAAATCGTTGTCCAATTCAAGCTGCTCCAAGACTCAAACTGCGAAGCGATAACGAAGCGGATGGTCGTGTGCCTTCAATTGCTAAGTCGTTTGAACCTTATAGGCGAATAATCCGAGATCTTTGTCCAGAATTCTTCTCAAGCTAGTGCGTGAAATGTTGAGCTGTTGAGATCGATGGCGAGTTGATATTCGTGAATTAAGTCTCACACTCTCGGCTACAGCCGCAGCATTCTCGTCTTTTTGCACAAACTTGCGTACAACAGGAGCGTTTGGTGCTTCATTTCGGCCAAACCTTCTTTTCAAATAACGCACTGTTTGGGCTACACAGCACTCACTTTGGAAATAAGTTTTCAATATTTTGTTCCGCGGAGGTATGATACTAACTTTCTGTCAAAATTTCATTTAACAGCTGTCAGTGTCAAAATAACCTATGATTTGAAAAGAAACCACTAGATGGCCCACCCTTTATATTCGAAACTTTTAACGACGACTAGGAAAATGTTTTTCAATAAAGACATAACAATTTTGTATTTCAATACAAACGCACCCCTAAGCTTTCAGAATGATCTGTCAATATCAAAACGTTAGCCAAGTGTAACATTTTTATCACGAATGAGCAACGGTTAGATATTATTAAAAATTACCACCGAAATTCTGAGCCAATTTTCGCTCGTAATAATCCTCTCACCAGACAAACTGCACGCACAGTTTAGTGGATAAGTTCGAGTCAAAATATTCACTTTTGAATGATATTGTGCTAGAGATGATGATGAGCCAGATCAATCGATTCCATGAAGTTCACAGGGATTGAGAATCTCTCAGTTCACATTATGGCGGATTTTCTGGCTTACAGCCATACAAGAACAAATTAAGTCAAGAACTGAAGTTTCTTGATCATTTGAAGTGCTGAAACGCCTTCTGATTGGGTCCCCATTGCATTCACAGAAAGTGACCGTGTGATCTGAATTTCATCTCGAGGAGGTGTGATTGGCGAAAATGGTCAATGGAATTCACTTTTATGTCGTTTTAAGTCAAAACTGTGTACACTTCACATCAGTGATATGTGGTTCCAACATGATGGTGCCACATGCCACACAGCTGGTCAAACAATTGATCTCTTAGACATGGTGCTTAGTGACTGGTACATGTTGCTGGTTAGATTAAGGTTCGCAGATTTTTCAATGCAAAAAATTAGAACCGTGAATTTATCTATGAAGCTATGTACCAATTCGACTGTTTTTTTTTTCCTTCAAATAAAGCCTGAACAAGAAGCTTCAGTGGCCACTGTAGTTGGTGAACCAAAACCATAATATTTCAATAATAATTCAAGGTTTTCCTTTACTTTTTGAAGATGATATCGGTCAAGTGGGTGCCGCCATTATTAATGACCATTTGGGGTCTTTTTACAACATTTTCAATTGTTTTGGCGAGGACTTCTCCTTCTCCTTTAGAGCTTCCAGAGTCTGTGGCTTGTACCCATGTACCCCAAAGAATAAAGTTAGAAGCGGCCAATTCGGGCGATCTTGCCGGTCAGTGCAAATCGCCAAAACGAAACATAAGGTGACTCGAAAAAGCATCCTTCATCCACTGTTGCACGAGCTGTGTGTGCCCTTGCATCGGTATGTTGGAACCACATGACCTACAGTCCCAATTCATCAATTTCATCAATCGCTCACATGTCATAATAACAGTGTTATCCACGGCGTTAAACCACACCAGCGATATTCTTGTCGGAACGAGCATTACGAAGCCTTTCGGTGCACCTTGTTCAAGTCTCTTCCAGGCGAGTGGCTCACTGCCGAAGTGTTTAACCAGTTGCCGCAGAAGGGCCAATAAATCTGCACCAAAGTCACTGACGAATTATTCCGTGAAAAGCTGTCGGATGAAATATTCTGCTATCTTGAAGAATATAAAGAGTCGAAAAAGTATAGAAATTTTGGTACTGCTACCAGATTTAAGGCCAAATGCCGATAATATTTAGAATTATATTGTCTAAGCACTATTTGCCTCCAAGGTTAAGTCAATGTTGATATGTTTGTCCATACTACTACTCTCGCAACACGTATTGCTGGTCGTTTAGGGAGGAATACATATATTAAGGACATTCTGGCAAAATCGTTCAAATGCTCTTACAAAGCACAACAGGTCCGACTAAGATTTTTTACCATAACATTCGGACATGACTTATGACCTCGTTCTGTACACTACATACATCGACTCTTTGTATTCTCGTTTGATGCGAAAGACTTTGGGCCAACATCAACTTCTTGTGAACTTTTGGTCGGAATCAAACCGATTTAAATACCACTTCCCACTATAGCCATAGTTATTCGTTAATTCGTAGGATAGTAGCATTTAATTTTTCCTTACTTCTTGGTGTTGTAATTGTTATGAAATGATTGAAACTAATACACATAAAGGTTGGCACTGGAACACTACAGGAAACAATTGGACTTGGTTTTCGTGAAGAGGGCGCCTTGGAGTTACGCAGCTCCACAGAGGAATTATACTTTATGGATCCAGAAGCGAAAAAGGAGGAACAAGAAAAAATTCAACAACAATTACAGGTGAGATTATAGAGTGACAGTGTACACATTGTTTATTGTTGCATTGCATTTTGAGGACTCATTAGAATTTCGCAAAAATGTTGAATACGTTCGACTAGAGAAAAACAAATCACGGTGGCTTTAGAAAAATCGAACATTTTTCTACAAGGACTTGGGAAATCAGTGATTATGACATGATGTTACAAAAACTAGGTTGGAAACATGCTTTTTCATTATACAATATGATATCAGGCAAACAATCACAAAACCCTAATTAACTACATACTGAGGGGAGAAACTACACTTCATAAACAGCTGCTGCCTAGAGCTATAATCCGAAACCACTTTATTCTGAAGTTTAACTTGCAATTTACAACCATACCCAATCGCATCCGGATCGGTATAGAGCATGTAAACATAATGAGAACCTTCACAAACAGACGGCTCCTCCATTCTAGCCACAAACTGTGTGCATTCCACCACTAAACGCACAATTTTCCACAATCTCTAATCAATTCTTGCAAAATTTCTACGAATTTTCCTTTCCATCCAAAGCACATGCACACCGCTTTCAACTATCAAAACTCGATGTAATTAAAATTTCCCTAGCAAACAGCATGCAGTCCTCGAATTCGTAGTCTACCCCGTCCCGCTGCCTTTGAATTTAACTTAATGAAATTACGTCCGAAAACTTGTAACAGAGTTTATTAAATGCATCCAACAGCGCCCAAGGACTCGAACTCGATGTAGTTGTATGTAGTACGCCCCAAACACCAGGTGTATCACTCCCACTACTCTGTAAATCCCTGACAAGGATTCAATTGAACTGGTATCGTAATAGAAAACTTTCGTGCGAACTTTCATGTTCCTCATCTCAGCAAATACGCCTTCCATCTACTCTCGTAAGCAAAACCCTTTTCAACACAAAATGTCAACTTACAATGTCATGATGTGATGATGTTTCCTCTCTCCCCCCCCCTTCGTTCTTGTCCATTGAAATGCACCTGACAGGAGTCTTCTCCTGCTTCTACTGTATTGGGGTTGCATTTATGTCCTTCTTGCTCTTTTGTTTTCTCAATTTAATTAAACAGTTAAAGGAGCCCCACATTCATAGACTACTGGCTGGTTGCCTTCCGCCATCGTTACTTTTTTGAATGACACTTTCAGGGACAGCCTGTGGTTTCTCTGAATGCCGTGCCACAATAGCCCGTATGTAGGTTATTAGTTTGGCATTCAATAGGTGTACCGACTGTAAATAGGCGCGCAATACTCGTATCTACTTACATTATGAGTGAAATGTTATTAATTAAAAAGTTTATTTTCGTTTTCTCTCTATGCGACTTAGTGTCAGTTAGTGTGTGCTGGTGTGTGTGTGTGCGGTGTGTCACCGCATAAATGAATCACTCAGCACAACACAATAGTGAACGGAGGGAGGGAGCCCGGGAAGGGCTTCTGATTTAAATGACTCAAATCAAGAGAAATGTCCTTTCAGTTGGAGGCGATTCGCGTTCTGAATTACACTTGAAACGTCCGAAGTAGGCCTTTCTGTTGCGTTTCATGGTTATTTGTTGAAAAGTTAAAGTTTTGCCCATCAACACGGAAGGAAGCCTAAGGATATAGGAGGAATTTTTGTGAAGGAAGGTAAAACAAAAAAAAAACAGTGCAAAGAAAGTGCTTTGTGTATTCTTGTTGTTTTATTCTGTGGATTACATCATTTCCTGGATATGTTTTCTGATTTCCTTGCACACACACAGTTCAAGGACGGATGGGAAATATTTTTATGACACAATCTGTGACAAAGCTCGGATATTTGTTCGATAGATTGGGGAAGCGATTTTTTTCTGTGAAATTCTAGTTCTTTTCCAAAACATTTTCTTAGGAAAAACTCAACAGAGTGACAGGCATTTGGCATTGCTTTACGTGTACATGTTCACACATAAACCACAAGCAAGTCGAAGGACGTCAACCGAGAAGCTTCCTGTTCAGGAAGATCGTTTCCTGTTTTTCAGCACACAGCTACACGTTTTCAATTTAAGACTTAAGATGTCCAAGCTTATGATAAAAAAAACCGCCAAGGCAAGCCACTATCACACTCTCTTGCTTTCTTAGATCTGTGGCGATATTTACCCTGGATGTGTCTACATTTGGTAGTTTTTTTTGAACCCACATCCAAACCTTAGACATCCTTCATTCACATTCATTACATATGAGTATTTGCTGAGTACTTTTCGACACATAAAGCCAAAATGAATCCTGCTGCGTGAGATGTGGCACTGTCTTGTTGAAGCCACATGTCTTCCACATCCATATCTTCGATTTGAAGCCGAAAACGGTGAGAATTGACGATGGCGATTCCTCGACAGATTTAGATCTTCTTCTACACATTCACTCTCACTAGGTTCTCCCCTGATGATACAATACCGGACTTATAGCCAAGTTCAAAACCCACATCTAATACCTCCTTCTCTTTCCAGCAAGCACGACGTTCCTCGCCGCTGATTTTCAAATTCGACGAACACCAAACCTATCTGCAACAGCATCAGCGAAAAGATTCGGCCAGCTCGGAGGTTGCAGCTCTGCTCTGCATATCCGGTCGCACAAGTCGCATCTCCAGTGTTGGTAGTCAGGGCTCAGCAGTGAGTCGATTGTCTGCCATATCTGGTGTGTCGCGTTCACCGTCACCACATCGAATGCTTCTCGAGACATCGTTCTGTGGACCAAAGCCTTTGGAAAACGTTGTCGATGGTAGCATAGTGAGTACGGTGGAGCCACCGACAGCAGAGATTCTCGAACAAGTGCTTCTCTCACGAAAGCATGATCCTACACAAGCAGTTTTCGCTGAAGGAATTAAAATTGAAAGTTCCCCGCAAAGAAAGAAACCTCCTACGAGCATAAGCAATGGAGAGACCAAGCGTAAGCCAACTGACATGAGTAGACAGAGTCGGCAATCATCGTCAAAGATCGCTATTACACGTGGCAACCGGCTCACACCGAGTAAGAGCCCCGGGCAGTTAGTGGTGGGCACAACGCCCAGTGGAGCGGAATACATTCGCATCAATCTTAAGCCCGATCACATGTATGAAGATAAGGGAATAGCACCCAACGAGAGGGTTATCGAAGCTCCTTTGCCTGGCGCGAGGACAACCGCACATAAAAAGCCAATCTCCCTCAGTTTGGGCCGAAACGTGGCAATCGACGAAAAGCGATTGACACCGAGCTCCAGTCCTAAGCCATCTAGACACTCTGCATTGGCTAAGGAAACTCTTGGTAGCCGATCGCCATCGCCGGCTAATGTGTCTGTTTCTCGAAAGAGCTCCTTCTGTTCGCTATTCAAGCAGAAGGACTCTCCAGATTCTCCAAAAGATCGCGTGCGGTCACGAAGTAAGAGCCGAGATCGCTCCACGCCGCAGTCACAGAATCCGACTCCTAGCAAACAAAAATCCGTGTTAGCCATTTTCAAACCGAAACGTCCCGAAGGTAAATCGAAGAGTTCCTCACCCATAGATCCAGACTTTGGGCGCCACACCCCGTCTAGCAAGACAGATACTCCACTGGAGACCTTCTCAAGTGCAGGATCAAGACCTTCTAGTCGACTAAGGTATTATGACACTCCGCCCGACGGCAAGGCTATCCACATACCTCTGCACACTCCGCCTGAAGAAAAGGAGGCCCGCAAGCTCATACAAGCACTCGACCCGAGACCACAATCAGCACCCGCACCAGTACCAACTTCTACTACACCAACCCCGTTAACCTCGTCTGCTCACAAACAAAAGACTACTCCACCAACACCCGCAGCAGTAATTGAACCCCAACCGGAACCAGCTCCCCCCAAGGCACCTCCTCCTCAAGAAAAAGTCGAAAAAATTCAAAGGATCGAGAACCTCGACGCAATACATACGCTTCCACAGGACATCGATGATAAGGAACGCACCTGGAGCCTCGAAGTCAATCGACACAGTTCTCAAGACAGCCAAGACACCATTCTATCGGATAGTTCCTTACCGAATAACTGTGCGACAAAAGTAAGTGCCCGCACGAACCTCGAAAACGTCACTGAGAGTCCTATTCGAGAAAATGGAATTGCAGCCGAGGTACATCGCATTCCATCAGAACCAGATGCGATTATGCCTCTCGCCCAACCTGTTGAAGATGCTTCAGGAAAGGAGAAAAGAAGAATCCTCTTCGCGACAAGATTAGGCTCCGGTAGCCAGGAGCAAATTTTTAGCACACAATTCAGCCTATCCAAAACGGAAAGTCTATCGAGCCAGCTGTCAGAGCAGGCTTCAATTGTAGAGAGCCCCCGTCAGGAGCACTTGCAGCGGAAGGATACCGTACTGCGACGACCAGAAGATGTGGTTTTCCAACAAAAAGTCACCACCACCACCCGGAAGGTGGAGAACTTAAGAAAGCTTCGCTCAATCGACGATGGTCCAACTTCAAAGTCTCGGTCAACCTCCGAGGAGGAGAAGCAGCCTCCAGCAGTTGTCGGGGTTATGATGCGTAAAAAAGAGGCACCCAAGGAGGAATGTCGAAGGAAATCCTCCCGCTCGGCATCGGAGGAGGATGATGTCGCAACTCACAGACACTCTCGATATCTCGAGAACTTTGACGTTCGCAAGAAATTCCATGAGAATGTCGCCGCACGGAAGAGCACAGCTCCGGTAGTTACAAAAGAAGAAGATCTTAAGCAGACTGATGAAACTCCGGAAGCAGAGACAAAAAACTCTCAAGAGCCGGTTCCAGCGCCAGAGGAGGTACCTGAACCAAAAGCATTATCAACAACAGCAACATCATCATCACTGCCTCCGGCTCATTCTCAACAAGTCACTCATCAGCATCACCTCCCATCCGATAGACAATCAGTCGCATCGACCGATGAACCCGCTGAGTCCTCCGAAAGCGAGCGGGACTCGGAAGCAGATCCCAATCGCTTGAAACGCCATCTACCGCGTCACGTAGTCAGCGCCATTGAAGATCACGAGAGTACCGGTCTGGTTTCACAGGACTCATTCGACGACGAGCTTCCGTACATTCCGACAACACTGCCTGAGGAGCGTGCTCACGGTGTTGCCCTGATACCAATGAAAGAGCGCGTTCACATGGAATTGAAAACTTGCCCACTGGACCGTCCCCGGTCCACCACACCACTGAATCCTTCCCATCTTGAGGAATACTGTGGCATTGTGACACCCGAAGCCGGTGATCCAGAACACCGACTACCAGTGCGTGGTGAGAAGCTACGCATCAGCCTGCCTCGCAAGGATTCGACCAAGGAAAAGGCACAAAAATCGAAGTCTCCCCGACGGACATCCACGTCGAGTGGAAAGAGTTGGTTTGAATTCGCCGAGGAGGCAATCCGCGGCCCGCCATTGGAGAACAACAAGCCGACGACGACGACGGGGACAACAAAACTGACCGACGATAACCAGCCTCAGGTGCCAGTACCAGTTCCAGCGCCAGCTTCACTGCCCAATAACAACAGGAAGCCATCTGGCCAATGGATAGACTTTGAAAATATCCCCGAGAAACGGAAAGCGCCCAAGAAGATCACAACCCTGCCAAAGGATTCGCTGGCCGAGGGCAAGATTATGGGGGTTGTGGTCCACTATAACTATGTAAAGCCCGAAGAGTGTCAGTGTGAGTGTCACGAAGTCGAGCGCGAGTCAGCTGTGACACATAAGTCTATAGCTTCGGTCGATTTATTACATCAGTCAGGAGAGGATATGCAACCTCTCCTGGAGCCTGAGGCGTTAGACAACGCCGATCCAAGGTGAGTTCACAAAGAATGAATAGATTTAGAGTAACCTTTTCCTTACTTTTAGTGACTCATCCCGAGACTACAGTTGCTATACAGACGACGAGATCGAAGCCCCCAGTAGACCGAATCAAACACAAGTACTGCCTTTCCGTTCTATGACCAGGATAACACATAACTTTGCTTTTTTACAGAATGAGGAGTTCCCGCTGCGTGGTGGACACAGTCCTAAAAATAAAAAATTTCCTGACCACCGGTACTCTTAAGGTCGACAGGAGCGTTGTGCAGGACCGCCTATTTGTCCGAGAGACATTCACACAAACAATTGTAAAAACCAAATCAAAACTACAAGGTGTTCGCTTGAAGAATGACAGTTGGGAGCGAGTTCGTAGGGTAAATCAGATTTTGTTACCAAAAAATGTTTGTTTTGTACGAATTCAGATCCTCGAGTGCACTCCTAACTTTTCTTTGTCTCGTTATATTTCAAGAATTGCTGACTCCCTGTATGGGATCAAGATTCAAATAACTTTTATTTCTAAGCCAGGCTTGGTATTTTCAAAAATTTGAAAAAATGGAAAAAATAGCTCGCAGTAGCTAGAACGCTGAGAAGCATTTATAGGCTTCAATAGTTTTTGAATAACATGGAAAGATTTTAAGCTTTAGGAATCCCGCGTAGGTTCAAGGTTTTACGTCTATATTTCCAAAGGATGACCTATGTCTCAGGACATATACATAGGTACTTTAGATCATTGTTGCAGATGAACTGATTAATATTTTAAGCCTATCAGGTTTGGCTTACATTAAAAAAAAGGCCAACCTTGTTTCGGTACTTTGTTCAAAAAGGACGGATGGCTATTCCTGGATATTTTCTTTTGACATAGAATTAGACTGGTCAACCGAAGACTAGTTAAGCCTCTCTAATATGGTGATTTCTAAGTCTTCATAAGTCTTCATGAAAGTTGGGGATAAGATCGAAGTTTGTAGAGCAGACAAAGAGTTCAGACTAAGAATATTCTAGATTTCAAGATTCATTCCAATGATAGTTGTGGTCTCAACCTTGTTAACCTTTAATGGATCTTGTCAATCGTAGAGCACAGCGGTAGCCAAAGGGAAGGATAAAACCTAGTTTCCAGGGCTAACCCTGGTTCGTACCGCCACTTTACAAAAGGCTCTGATACATGAATTTATTAAGAAAGACCGTACTATCCTTGATCATGGTTAGATTTTGGATATGAGCCTCAAGAGTCTTACGAACGTACTCATATTTCAAGTATCAGATATGAATTGTATCTTTAAAACGTTATACTGAAATGCATTTCATGCTCTAGAGCTCTAGTAAGACCTTGTCGCCAATTTTTGAGTGTGATTGGGAGGTTCTCTCCATATAAAGGAGATTATTTCTTCCTTAAACCAATCGAACAGACATTTTAGAAAACTACCGCCTTGGCTTATTTCGATAGTCATAGGGTCTCAATACCTGTACCTCCTCATCAGCCATAAGTTTCTACGTTAAGGCTACCTTCGTTCATTTTTGGTCAACGTTCCAAAATGAGACTTTCAATAAAATCGAAGACCGAAAGCGAAAGAAAAATTTAGACATAGCACGTTTATAGTATAACTTAGACAATTCGAATGATATGGACTTCTTGCTGCTTGGAAAGGGTTGCTTAAGATACATTTCAAAATTTCAAAAATGAGAAATTAAAAATTAAGTTTTCCTAAGCAGTATTTTATAAACAATTGGATGTTTCAGGGCCTGAATTCACGCCAGCAATAAGACCATGAGTTGCCTAAGGTCAAATTCGATTGAAATAAAGAGTTGGGAAACATGTTCCCCTGATCAAAGCCCAATAGTGAATGGGTATATGGGAAATGTACGATTTGAGTTACCTACTGAGCTGAAACAAACTCTTCTTGAACATATAGAAAAGCTACAATCCGCCTCGAATGGATCCTATGATACACTACCCTCCCTATTACGTAGCTCTAATGAAGTAGGCATAGGCGTACGGCATTTTTTATGTCCAAAAGATATCTGGGAATGTTTATTGGTCATTCCTTCAAAATTTCATCAAAATTTGTTTTGGATAAAACAAAAACGCCCCCTTAAAGTAGGCGTGGGTTATCTATGGACGAATTAAAGATTTCTTACAAAATACTCGAGCAGAACATTCATAGCTTGGATTTTAAGCACATTCTACTGATTCACTATCTTTTGGACAATGTTCCAAATGCAAGTTTCACTTTGTCAATTCGATTGACTTGGTTCTAATTAGGTTTGAATTTACCTTATGGCCTTGCTTTGACAAGAGTAGGACCGACCGAATTATGATAAAGGATAGGAAGTCCCTTTCACGAAGCATAACTCTATTCGGTACCACATGAGAAAGCTAAGACTCACGGATGAAGATTTATGTCGGGGATGTGGAGACGAGGAAGTTAATGAGGATACGACCCACTTTCTCTGTCACTGTCCTGGGTTTATCCACCCTAGATTCAAATTTCTAGGGCGACACTTTTTGTGTGACCTTAAAGAATTAGCAAACAGACCAAGAAATGAAATTTTTAGCTTCATGAAATCAACAGGATGGTTTGGTGATCCACAAGATGTGAGTTAATACGAGGGTTTACCAATGGGAAAGGGACTTTATCCCCTTTGGGTATCACAATAGGTCTGTATTGGCCTGAGTGTGGCGATGTGATCTAGTCGCCTACCCACATACCTAACCTAACCTAACCTACCTTATTTTCAAATTCCGAAAATAGTTCATTAGATTCCTAATACATATGTACATATGTTTATCCTTGAACAATCATTCCAGAAGTGCTATATTGCAACTTCTTTTTCAAACCAATCAATAATAAATGTTTTTCCACTTTGCAGGCCTTCACTGCGTGACCCTTAGCAATTCAAAGCGCCCTGTCACCATGAACTTGACTGCCCAACTATCATGATTCTCTCAACGAACACCATTGTAGCAAAACATACAAAATTTCTTCATTTAACAAAAAAAATTAAAATTGTTACACAAAAAGATACAAAAAAAATATGAAAATCGTTTCACAATAACCTATTCATGGACTTATTCACAATAAATTATTAATAAAATTGATTAATATTAATAAAACCTTAATTCTAAGTCCTATCTAGCCTTCCTTGCAATAGTTACCTAGCTATATATACATGTAATTTATAGACACATAACACACTTATAAATATACACATACTCTCTCTCTATATGGCTTTAAAAAAACAAAAACTTTCTATACATATATAAAATAAAAAATAAAAAACAAAAAAACTTTAAATATATAAACACTTTAGTATCATTAGTTAGGTAATTTAGTATTTTTTCTTTTCTTTTTTTTTAATCATTTCTTTATTATCGATATTCGACTCTTTGAATGTAAAGGATCATATTGTAGTCCTGTTTATTTTTCGTTAAACGGATCTGCAATTTAACTACATAAGTAAGATCTAACTATTTAATGAAAATTAAAGGATTGTTCGCATTGATTGTTTATAATGAAATTAATAATAATATTAATAAGCAAATTATATTGATTAGTACTAGGAGAAAAACAAAAAACAAAAAACAAACAAAATGTGCATGAGTTCAACTAGTTTCATTTCCGTTCAAGTTATCACTTAAAAATTTTTCAAAAAAACTATAATTAAAAACAAAAATTTTAATAAACTTATTAAAAAAAAAAAACAGAAAACTGCCACCATTCACAGTAGATTAGGTAATTGTTTTTGTTTTTCCAATTTTTTTCTTTTTAGGATTGCGCCGTTCTACAAGTAGGTATTTATTTATTTTTATTTTTTACTTAAACTTGTATGGAAAAACTACTAGAGTATTATTCATCCTTGAACAGAATTCACTTCTTTCTTTCATTTTGTTTTTTAAAGATAAAATCCAATGAAACCACAAAAAAAAAAAATTTTAGAATAAATTTTTTGAAAGTATTGTTCACATCTCTACAAGAAAAGTGACAAACATGCACTTCATATGCAATAATAAAAAAAAACAAAAAAACAAAAACAAATTGATGAAAATAATAAAAATATTTAAACTAATTTAAAAAAAAAATTAACAAATGTGTTTTAAATAAATTAGGCTCACCCATATTTTGATGCTGGTAGAAGTGGTTTTTCAAAACTGGAAATAGAAGAGAGAAAACAATTGGTAAGCCGGTGGTTATACAAAACTAAATTTGCAGAAAATTTTGGTTTAAAAAAAAAAAAATACTTTAAGGAGCTTCAAAGCAAAGAAGTCACATACAGTGTTGTGCAAAAAAATAAGAACAGGCGTGTCTGATAAATTAGTCCTGCTTTTGGTTTTAATAACGGCAGTGCATTTACGGGGCATTGAACACACCAGTTTTTAACAGAGTGGATTAGGTATTTCATACCAATTTTATTTTAAATTTGCCAAAGTTAATTTCTGTTTTTTGGCTTAGACGTCTTACTTAGCTCTCTTTTAACATGCTCCTAAAATTTCTATGTGATTAAGGTCTGGGGACTGTGCTGGACATTGAAGGACTCGTACATTTCTATCCGCAAACCACTTTTTCGTCACTTTGGTAGTCGATCGAAAATATGATCATTATCCTGTTGAAACTGCCAAAGCTACTGTAAGTTATCGTCTGCAAATGGATACATTACTGTTTCCAAGACCTCAACGTATTTATCTCTTGTTAAAACATCTTTGATGCAGTAAACTCGACCAACACCATAAAATGAAAAACATCCGCAGACCATAACGTTTCCATCACCATGTTTTATTGTAATTCTGGGATCAAATTCTTGTTGAATTTTTGAAGGCTGCCTTCTTACGTACTTTTTTTTTGGTAACTGGTGCAAATAAATTAATTTTGGTCACGTCAGACCACAGTATGTTACGCCATTTCTGAGTTGATCTATTTAAATTGGTTGTTGCAAAGTGAATTCTATCCCTAATGTTTTTGTTTTGTAGAAGAAGACAGTTTTTAAGATGGTAAGCTTTCAAATTGTGTTCTATTAACCTTCTCCTAATAGCTGATGTATTAATGGTAAGATTTAGCTCGGTTTTGAAGATGGATGTTATAAATGGATCTTTTTCGCACACCTTACTAATAGCAGGTCAGTTTTAAAGGACGTTTTGCGTTTCTGACCGCGAGTTTCTGCAGAATCTTGGTGTTTCGTTAGGTTAGGTTAGGTATGTGGGTCGGCGACTAGAACACGTCGCCACACTCAGGTCAATACAGACCCATTGTGATACCCAAAGGGGAAAAAGTCCCTTACCCTTGGTAAACCCTAGTGCTGATTAGTATCTTGTGGATCACCAAACCATCCCGTTGATTTGATGAACCTAGAAATTTCATTTATTGGTCTGTTCGCTAATTCTTCGAGGTCATCTAATCTAAGGTGGATAAGCCCAGGGCAGTGACAAAGAAAGTGGGTTGTATCCTCATTAGCTTCCTCGTCTCCACATCCCCGACATAGATCTTCATCCGTGAGTCTTAACTTTCTCTTGGTGTTTCAAAGCATTCTTTACCATTCCAATAGAGCACGACATATTTTTGGCAATAACTCTTAATGAATTTCCTTCATATCTTAGCTTCTTTATAATGCCCCGCAGTACTGCCGAGAAATGCTTATTTCGGCCCATTTTGCTTTACAGACTATTAACAATCTTATTGAAACATTAAGCTTTTGAGCTCTTTTTATACTTACAATGAAAAAACAGAAAAAAAAAATAAAGTTTCAAAAAAATTATAATACGATTTGCTTACTGTGCCTATTATTTTGCCCAGCAGAAAAAACGACAACCTCATTAAAACTTGTGTATGCTTCTGAACACAGCAATATTGAGGAAGCTGCTGTCTCGTATTTTAAGCGTTACTACAGCTCAACAAAAAATAGTAAAAAATTAAATCATTTGAAGAGCATTTGAAATGTAACAGAGAAAGGATATGTTTGCAGGAACAAGTGTTCTTATTATTTTGCACAACACTGTATATTAGTCCAATAAAAAAGAATACTTTTACTTTACAAGCACCGCAGTCGTACCCTCTTTAGGTCTGATTTTTACATTCACCTTGCACCTACATATGCCTGATTGGTTTCGAGAAAAATTTCAAACTCAAAATTTTAATCAGACTTGACATTACTATGATGGAGAAGTCCAAAAACGTGGATCCGTCAATTTCGTCTGTCTGCATGGTAGACTACAGCCTAAACGACTGACCAGATTCGTTTCAAACTTCATGTCTGTGTTTTCTCGGCTCACACCTCGAGGTGAAATAGGAATTTTCATTCTAACCCTATAGAGGTACTTTACTTAGGGCCGATTTTGGTAAAAATTGATTTTCTTAAAAATTACTTAAAAATACGTATGCAATATTTCAAAGTTGTTAGTCTTAAGTCAACTGGATTACGCTTTGGCCATCTATGGTTCCTGTCCAAAATCGACCAAAAATATAATTGCTCCAACATACCACCAAGCAGCAAGGAAATGCCTAGGTGCTTTTTCAACCACACCAACTATAAATATACTTGCTGAAGCCGGGCTCTCGTCTTTGCAAAACTCAATGTCAAACTTCACTTTCAAACAGGATCAATAATAGACAAAGATACGAATAAAGCTATCAACCATAAGCGCAAAAGGAGGATCCCTTCCGTAATACATCGAATTTTGGAATCTGGAATCTATCTTGCCAAATTCAAAGCCAAATTCACACCAACTCAACCACCATGGACACTCCATAAGGACTCAGTAGTACTCAATCTACAAGAGTTGCGAAAGGACGTGACAAGTAACGCTGTCCCCAAAACACGATTCCTCGAAATGTCAACTGATCTGAAAATTCATATACACAGATGGTTCAAAAACAGAAACAAACACAGCTTTTGCAGTGGTAAATCAAGAAGGGTCTACAATCATCCAAGGAATCTTACCTAACATTGCCTTCATTTATACCGCTAAAGCACTAGCTATACTCGAAGCCACCAAAAGATGTTCGCAAACAGTCGGAAAATGGGCCATATACTCCGACAGTCTGTCAGTACTTGATGTTGAGCGTTGTAGGACAAATGCAAGGCAATGGCGTACCAAGTTTGAAACTGCCACATCGAAAAAATGTATTAAGGCAACATTTTTTGAAAAAAAAACAAACAAAATTTAAAGCTTCTAGATGGCATTAGTACATTGTTATCAATATGATTCCAGCATTAATGCAGAATACCAGGCCCACTTTACTGGGCCTGATGTGTAAGAAGGGCTGGAAGACTGGAATATCAATACCCATAATGCTATTAGTGGCATTAGAGTGCAATTACGTACTGGGTCCACTTTATTTCAATAATGGTCTTAATTTTTTGGCAACTATCCATACATCCCTCAGGAGGATACCAATGGCCTTCATTCCAACTTTAGTGGGCCCACCCCAACGATCTATTTTTGATCATCTCCTATTTACAGTATGTATTAAAGATCTTCACTATATAGTTCAACACCTTTCTGAAGTGTACCTTGAAGACGCGCCAAATGAGTTCATAGACAAGACTGCGAAATGTTCCTATTATGAAGGGTTTTTCAATAGAAACATAACAATTTTGTATTTTAATACAAATGTACTCTTAAACTCTTTGTACGATCTGTCAATGTCAAAACGATGCTCAAGGTTCACATTTTTATCATAGTGAAGTCCAGAACGACTATCGTTTTATTGAAAATTACTACCGAAATTCTGAGTTGGTGGTCAGGGTGGACTGAGTCAAATCAGTCTCAGTCAGGAATTGGGAATCTCTTAGAACCAGTTTGTTGATTTAAACGACTGAAACATCTTCGAATGGGCTCTGCAAAAGTTTGAAGAAAACCCTGAATGTCATCGAAAAGTCATTTTCAGTGTTGAAGTTCCGTTTTGGTTTAATGGCTTTGTCAACAGGCTTGTTAACCACATCTGCCCGAAATGTAGTTGGATGGTCAATGTTACGATCAATGGAGTCGGCTCTGGAAGACTAATTTTGACCAGAATTGGATGATGACATCAGTGAAATGGGTTCCAACAAGATAGTGCCACATGCCACACAGCTGGCCAAACCATTGATCAATTGAAGGGTGTAACATCGAGAAATGGAAGAATGGTGGAAAATTTACTCCAAAGAATCGATCGCTGCAAATGCGATCGCGATACCCATAAGAACGAGATCGAATATCATACTTAAACATAACATGGAACACCTGGAGTTAGTTTCATAACGATGTGTTTCCGAGTATAGATAGTGGATTATTTTTTTAAGTACTAGGTAGTGTGGTAGTCCACTAATGTATGTCGGTGTGATAACAAAAAGTATATTTGACGAATCGGATGAAATTCTTGGTATCTTTGACTTTGATACACCAGTAAGTAATGTACTCTGATAAGGACACAATTGACCACAGAGTGGTACCCAATATGCCCCAAGGATTATGCTCGATGGAGAATCATCAACTTGGATGGCACAACTTAGAAGGACATACATAGGATGCCTAAGGTCTTGTCTTCAGTGTTAAATCAATAAGTATGGAGACAAAACTTAGCAAATCACGGATAAGAAATAGAGATAGGGAGACTCTCTAGTCATTCCGAGGAAACAAGCCATAAAATTAGGATTATCGAATACTGATGCATGCAGATACTCGTATATACAGCATACTAAATATTCACTCTATAAAAGCCTAGACCAACGAATTTCAAATCGAGACTCATCATCTCTTCATCGACTTCAAAGTCGCATGTGACAGCATTCATCGTCTTGAGCTCTACGATGGTCGAATTCGTAATCTCGTCAAAAGTTGATCAATCAGTGCCGCGTGACGATGGAAAACACACGCTCCAAAGTCTTCTTTTCTGGAATAAATAGCGCGCAGGGCAGGTGTTGACGCGAAAAGAATGTCTTAAACTGGAAACTGGCGAAACGCCCAGGACTTAGCAATAGTAACTTCGAGGTAGCTCAGGAGTTTACCTAAAAAAATTAACAAATATTTGGAGCAACAGATCGATAGGACCCAGTGGTTGCTTCTCACAACTATTCGTGTATCGTATTCGTATATTCTTTACACGAATGAGGGAAACTTGTATATGAACTGAGATGTTTGGCAGACGCTCAAGAAAGGTGGAATCATAAAAGAAACTTTAGGTGTTTTCTAGGGAGTTTACCTACCTCGGAGTAACAATGAACTCGACGAGTGACACCTTAGAGGAGATTCGGCCAAGACTTACCCAAGGAACACGATCGTACTTAGATTTAACGAAACAAATGGGTTCAAAACTCCTAACTCAGACGATTAAATGTATGCGCTACATACCATCGACCCTGGCAGTTCTACTGTATTGAGCAGAGTGTTGAACGATAACCAGGAAAGCAGAACAAATTTGAAGCACTTTCGAGGAAAAAATTCCTCTTCAAACCTCCGTTTTAAGGGTAGAGCTATCGCGTATCTCAGAGCGCTTGGTCTGAAGAACTATAACCACCGTCCAGCAATCTCCAGACAGACAGACAAAGGTTTACTAAGTTGCAGTTACTTGTTAAGGGTATTGAAAATAGTACTTACAAGCAAAAATAAAATGTAAATGGCAACACAAGTGACCCCTTTAAGAGAACTCAAGTGCGTTTCTATTATCCGCTTTCTCTTACTCTTCGGATAAATCACCAAACACGTTCTCAAGAGAAACTGGAGGGGAAATACCGCGGCGAATATATCTGAATCTCAGAATTGACTAATAAGAGCATTTGAAGAGATATTAAAACGCAATCTCCTTCGCCAACTTTGCCTTCTTATAATTTTGCAAACTGCGAAGCCTCGAAAAAAAACCAGATATTACCACATCGGCCCGATTTGGCGGCCGGTTTGGCGAAATCTTTTTCATTTTTATTGACATAATTTTTTTTTTTCTTTGCTCAACCATCTACAAGATACTATCTGTAGATACTTTTTTTTGGTATTATGGCTGTCGAACACAGTAATGGGGGATATCAGTTTGTTTTGCTTTGTACATTCGCAACAATGGATACTTTTGATGGAGGGACCGGTTTTTTTGCACTTTTGCCATTTTGCACTCAAAAATAAATGAAATAAAAGAAACTTGGTGTGGTGACGGAGGAGAAGGTATATATATGTATGTAAGTACTTTAGTAAGTCTATTGATAGATCAATCAATTTGACTCGAATCTCTGCCACGAGAACTTATTGATTTAACAAAAGTCACATGGCTGGCTGCAATAAGGGGCTTTTAATAATTAATCAGATTAAATCAAAGAGTATAAGAGTTAGGAGGAAGAAAGTGCCCAAATTTGGCAGCGCATGAATAATTTCCATAAATATTTGGGCACGAGTTGTATTTATAGGTACAAGTACGCAAAAAGAGACAGATACACATTGTTATGCTTTAGGACTTGTCAAGGAAACCGGTTTCGACTAGTAGGGGTTTGGGTTTGGTGGTCATTTGCCGGTTGGAAGTGATTAAAGTTAACTTTAGTGCTCCGAGAAGTGGTGGACTATTTGCATAAAGGGGTGAATGGTATTTCAGTCTGTCGGAAATAAGAGGCTTTTGTGTATATTTTAACAAGTAAGCTGCAGAGTTCTTTTATACTACAAATTCTTTACAAAACGAAGATAACTTACGGAAAAGATATTTTTTTTATTCTTAATAATCATAGTCCCTTAGACGTAAGACTGCAGTTATAAAATTCATCCAAAATCTTTAGTTTTTACAAAATTTTTGTTAGAAAACTAAACATTTTTACATGCATTTTGGAAAATTTGCAAATTTTTATGTAAAATGCTTGCACGTACCAAATGCCGATTGTATATTAGTTTGGTTGGGTTTAGATTAGGTTTAGGTTAGAGTGGCTGTCTTCAGAGAAGTTCAGACACACTAAGGCAAAGGAAGGTCCATTGTGATGCCGTGGATAGTACCATTTGGCTGCCCGTACCTTTAAATAAAATAAAGGAGGCTGGTGACGCCTAGAGTACCCAGCTCGCCTAGATTGTAAAAAAGAGAGCTCCTAGATGAAACAATCTTTCATAGGACAGAGCTGAGCCTATGTATAGGAGATGAGGTACGGATTCAGCCTTTTGGCATGTGGGGTTATCAGATAGTGTCCAGTGAGAACACAAATAACGTGGCTTGTCATCGGTTCAATGTCAGCTTTACAATTTCTTGCAACGTCAGTGTGGTTGGTCACCAAGCAAAGTTGAATGTTGAGCTACTCGGACATCTCCAGGAGTCACAACAGGCAGTTTAAAGCGGACTTTGAAGTAATAAAGCACGATTCTAGCGATTTGATTGCAACAATACTCTGGGGGGCGAGAGGAGAAGCTCAGCTCGAGCTTGTAGGCGAAAGCACCGCATCCCATCCCTCTATCAGGTTTGGAGCCGAAGAAGTAGAAGTAGACTGAACTGTTCTCAGAAAAGGGACCAGTGACCCATTTATGTACTATGGTCAGGGATTTACGTGCGGAAGTTTTGGTCAATAACAGGGTCGGCGAAATTTAGTAAACGAGGATTGACCTTCATGATAGCTAGATCACTGTAAGGAGACTTTGCGTCGAACAGCCAGGTTAGTAGTCAATTGCTTGCTGAGAAAGCCTAAGCAACACAGATAAAGCATAATGTCTAGCGGTGCATTTCTAATACACGTATGTACATGCAGATCTGTCCACCTTAGAAAGAAAATTCAGGTGAATAGGCCTAATAACGGACACATACAACCAGTGAATGATACGAGGTTGAAAACTCCAGCCCTTACCTATAGCCTCTTAAAGTTGCTTTCTTTACGCTTTTAAGATTGTCTGGCCAAGTATTTTGCACTACCTTTTAAGGAAAGAGTGGTGACATGAAAATCTTGTGTTTCCTCGGGAAGAGGACAAGTTCTGTGTTGAGGTGATAGTCTCCAATCTGAGACCCAGCTAATGAACCGAAGGAGAAACAGTGTGTCAACAGCAATGTCATCTGCAACAACTAACAAAAGTGAAACAAAACCGCTTGCTCACTCGCTCGAAAAGTGATACTATTCTCATCTTTTATACGTTGTTGTATGGTTACGCATACGAAAGTTTTAAACCTTGCGCCGACCAAAGCAGGTAATGACAGTGGTAACGAAAATGAACTATGATGTACAGTCCCATGTCTGTCCCATTGTCATACTCATTCTCCTGTGTATGATGTTGACAGAGGACGCAAGTTGTTGTATCAAGATCAGTAAAGCCACCGTTAATTCCTTCAACGCTACCGGGGATTTTGATATTTTTTAGAAGACATTATAAACTCAGTGCGTGGCAGTAGTAAGACCGATACTGACGTATGGTAACTTGGTCTGGTTGCAAGCCTTAACCTTAAGACTATGATTAAAATACAAATGAACGGGACAGACGCTACAGTAAACACCCTATATCCACCCTGTAATCTTAGATTGGAAGTACAAGGTACACGTTTCCTTTGTCATCCACCTGTGTTGCCTTACTGGAGCGGCAGCAGTTTCGCACACCAAATTATTTGATGCCCCATTCGAGTGATTATGCAAGGTGAGTTGGCCGTCATGCAGACAGGAGCAAATACAACTCGAAATATTTTCCTCTCAAAATAACTGAGTACGACGTTATCAGTTCTTGACAAGGTCGATCCCTCTGGGCTATATCGAAGCGAAGCGAATAGAAGATTGGTAAGGTTATGTTAGGTAAAGTGGCTATCCCGGCGGGAATTAAGATACACTTAGATCGGAAGAATCACCGGGTGGCCAGGAAACCTCTACCTATCTCAAGTGAGTAGGGAGATGGAGGATCACATCTCGTCCTTGGGAGCTGATTGTTACAGTACTAGTCTCTTATGGGTAAATGGTGACCATTTTGCTATTGCATTTAGCTCTATTTAGCGTTGAGTTCATTAGATCTTTTAGGGTTTGCGGGGATTACCCTGAAATGGTTATAGCTATGACATCAGCATACGCTACGACTGTACCTATAGCTTTGATTTTGTACTGAAATGAGTTACATATGTATGTATTTATTACTAATATCCACAGTAATGGAGAGAGCGAACAACCCCTGGAGTGTGGCTCTACAAGTGCTTCTACTCGATTTTAGAGTTCGTTTTGTTGTGTTGTTACTCGGTTCCTTTAGTACGAATCTGGCCACTTTGCGTATACATAAATATGTACCTACATATCTAGATTCGCCCAGTAGTTGTTGAACTCTTGTTGTATCTATCTATTGATTTATAGTTTAAATACTGTCTTTTCATGATTCAGCTCTCTGTTACGTGCTCAGGTATCACCTGATTTTGTTACGCTTGGCAAGTGAATTAGTTAGTTTGACGTACTAACAGCTAGCGCTTGAAGATGCAAAGTATCTCCACATTTAAAGAGAATTTCATTCAAATTCAAAGCGGAAGCAGAAAAGTTAATTTCCGCCATAAAAGGAGCTATCATCTCCCGGAAATTTGGTTTTCGTAGATCGACTCTTATTCTCCCGTGACTATGAATATGCATTCCTGGTTAATGAATATTCATAGCCATGGTATTGGAGTATTGCCAAGTCATCACATAACCACAAATTAATCAGGTACTTGTAGATTTGTGACTATCATATGCGAAGATATAAACTAAACGATAAAACGTTTTTTTTTTAAACAAATAAAGGATATGGGATGATTCACGACAATACACACAATTTCATATTTGACGTCAGTTATACATACGTACATATGTATGCACGTGAGTAGAACCAACATGCGCAGTGCAATATTATTAAATTTAAACGCAAAAGAACCTTTGATCTTGAGAAGATCCATTTACATTCTTAAATTAAGACGTATGCGAAACGTTTTCAATGAATTCTATTAAACGTAAGTGTGAATGTGCTCATATTTCCAAAAAAAACGTAATAAATATCGACATCATCTGCAGACGTATCTATAGATACATCTCATGCGATAATTTAAACAATTCCTTTGTATGAGTTTTACACACACTTATGTAAAACCACTGCGTCATAGCTTAAAAATGCAATGGCAATACTAAATACAACTAAAGAGAGTTGAGCCTCTACCTACTCTTTTTTACGGCGAAAATATCTATCACTCTTCTTGCGATTTCTAAAATTATTCTTCTTGCCCTCTATCCTCAAATCTGGTGCAGTTTAACTACCTGCTGCTATAAAACCCCCCTTCGAACCACCCCTTTCAGCAATGACTAAACCATTACGTTTGCATCACGTTTGTAGTGGTGTGAAAAACGTTAAGCATCGCGGCGAATTAATTTTTGTACATACTCGTGCTTCGCTTCGTTTCATATAAAATGATACCCCACCATGCATTCGGATTCATTGTGAGTAAAACTTTTGAACGGATAACAACACAAAACAAAACGGAAAAATCCGAAAAAAAAACCAAATTCTCAAGAAAATCATAAGTAAAGCAAAAAATTTTGTATAAACAAACAGTGACCTTACAAGACAACGAACTTTTAAAGTTAACTGACTCCAGAATATTTGTGGAAATTTCAAGAAAAATCCCAACTAAAGAGAAAGGCGAAGAGTGAGAGAAAGTGCCCAAATCGAAGAGACATATCAAGTGCCTTGAACTTTTTTTTTCTAAAGACTTTCAGTGCGTAGCCTAGGTTGCATATCAAGTATCGATTTAACAAACCGAGTGCATTGGGTTGAACTTGTTGAACAGAACCCCCATCTCATTTTTTTTGTATTTTTTTGGCAACGTAAACAAAGAATAAACATCAAAATGGCCTTCATGATGCCCGTGATGAAAAACGAATTCGACATCTACAACGGTAGTCGAACCCGGAAGGTGTCGGAATGCAGCAGTGCCAGCACAACCGGCCAACGATCCCGCAAGGTTTCCGAATGTAAATCCGAGTGCCAGAGTTTCTCCACCTCACCCGGTAATGGTTTCGAATACATGTCGCCGCATCACCGCTTGCAGATGAACCGCTCGGCGTCATCGCGTGCCGCATTCCCAAGGAACGCGTCCCGCACATCACAATCGTCAAATGCTTTTGCAATTTCGCCCACACGCACCTACAGCCAGGCGTCAAGCCCACCCAAGACTCAGGCCGGCAGCCAAGGCAGTTTGAATAAGTTCCACAATCGCTTGGTTGACAAGCTTCGTAAGTCTTTTCGCAAGGACAGCGCCAAGCGCTCATGAGAGTCGACCCAGGTCTACTATGCTAACCAAACTTTCAACGATATTGACAATAACTGCACAACAACGACAACGACAACTGTGGCGATCGTGGCGCCACCTACACAACAGTTCACAGCAGCAACACCATCTTCCATTGTCCAATCAACCCGGGCGCTTCGCATCCAAACCGATAGTGATAATGATGAAGTGACAACGCCGCAACAGCAGCAGCAGCAGCAGCGCTTTGGACGCTTTGCAACAATGAGGCGCCGCATAACAGCACCTCTGATGGGTCGAAATTCAGCAGCAACCAAGCGTTGCCGGCGATGTCGTTCAACGATGGACGTCGATTGTTGTCGTTTACGTTCTTCCATTGTGGTGGCCAGTGGAGGAGGAGCAGGAGGAGGAGAAAGACTAGAAAATGGTGGATCTACATCCACAGGAGAATTGTATTCCAGTTCTGAAGCGAGCAGCATGACTGGCTGTGATAATCACACCACTGCCGACCAGAGTCAACTCCTATCAAAGTCGAAGCAACGCAGAGCATTTTTCCGGCGTCGGAGACGCTCCACATCGCGATTTAGTTCCTGCAGTGCACCAGGTTAGGGACAATTCATAGTTACATGTAGTCCCCGACTGCCAGCGAACTTGTTTTCATACAAAACGCTTTGCGATGCTTTTATGATGCAGGGAATGTGTACATATGTCACGCTCGCTTTACGTGCTTCTGATTGTGTGTACCAGCGGAGGAACGAGTTGGCACAAAGTGCCTATTGCAGGAATTGCCTGTAAGTTTTCACAGCAAAAAAAACAAAAACAATAATTGTGACAGCAGAAATTTGACAAGTGATTGTAATATCGTAAATATCGTAAATTTTCTAACTAATGTAAGTTCTTATTGATTTTTTTGTTTTCCTTTACATACTTTACATATCTAAGATAGTTAAAAACAATATCCATTTTATAAAAATAAAACAATATCGTATATATATATACCGTTAAAGAATGTAGTAAAATGTTAAGGAATATTTTATAAATATTTGTACATAAAAAAAAAAAGAAAACAAAAAACTTTTTGCTTAATAAAATAATTTTTAAATACAAAGAAAAGAAATGTTTTTGACTTTTTTTTATTTTTGGGTTAGTTGTTTACCAGAAAATCTTTCGAGTTCGAAAGATAGTGATCGAAAAAAAGATCGGGAATGTCAATTCGCTGCCAAAACAGATGTCAATGCGAAGGTATCGCATTTAGAATGGGAAGATCGTTTCGTTTTAATTTATACATTTTTCAGATGATCCCTTAGATGTGTGTGTGTTCGATTCTCGAGTATGCTTCAGTCTTGAAAGCTGAACAGGTGGGTATGAATAGAACATTGAGACGTAGAGTTGGGTCAGTATAGGGAACGAGTAAACATAATGGAATCACAGAGTTGAAAAGTAATTGGCACTCGAATTCGTAGATTATACTTATGTCCATGCCCAGAATACCAGTTTCAATTAAGGAATCCATGTACATATGTGCAGTGTTGAATTCGGTAGATATTTTGAATCACAGGAGAAAGGTTCTCAGTTTGTCAACAAAAGTAGAAATGACTCGTTTGACTGAAAGTAAGGCTCAACTCTTCGCAGAGGACAGTAACATTTTTGGACGAATTAGTAGATACAGTGGAAGTCGGTTTTAACGAATCGTCGGTTAAAATGTTCTCTTCCCTTTCATTTGGTTAGTTTCATTTTATTTTGGGGGAAATCATTCTTTGAGCCTTGCTTAGTAGTCTCACCGGAGATATGAATTCACGCAATCCCAGTGTGAACGCAGACAAAAGTCAAAGAGTTCAGCCTTGAGACCAAATTCATGGAACTATGTGATTGTCGACTAATTTTGAAAGGATTGGAGGGTTGAGCAAGCTGGTTGTCGCTCTCCATCTATTTCTGACAATATAGTCGGTAGCCATTAGAAAGGCATAGATCTTTGCTTGACTGACGGAGACATTCTTGCCCAATAATTGGTAAGGTGTCGGTCTACACACAGATATCAACACCAGACCCTAGACTAGTTTTGGAGTCATCCGTAAAAATTCGAGTACAGCCTAATTCAGGCTCAGAATCTGACTGAACCCAGTTCTGAATTTGCACAACAGCCAAAGACTCGGTGTAATTGGATCAGATGGCATATCCATAGTACAACACATGATAAAGAGCAGCTAGAGTAGAGCCCGGCAGTCCGTTCTTTGGAGTTTAGTGCAGAAGGCAGTCAGATACCACCAAACAACTGACCGTATAGATCCAAACGATCTTTTTCGGTGATACGCCCGGAAGCTTCTTAGATCTCTGCTACTTGACGTGCTTTGCCATTTTATCTGGGATCACTTCCAAACATTTCGCTTGACTGGAGATCTGAACAGTGATGCCCTCTAGCACTGACTGCGTCAGACGGGTCGTAAAACTTCTTCCGAAATAAATGTCGATGGTTTATTAACACGGAAAGTGTAAAACTGGTTTAGGTAGCGATCGTATGATATCTTGGAACAGTTGATGTTGAAACCAGGAGTGCAATTTTCTACGGAGATAGTTGAGCGTCACACTTTTAGAGAGTGATCACTCTACGATCGCACTGTCGAACAAAAAGATCGTAAAAATGTCATGATCACGTTGCTGTTCACTTTAGAGAGAGCAAAAGGATTATAGTCACTCTCAATAATCAAATATCAGCTCAAACTATCACACTCCAGCTCACGTTTATCATCAGTACACGTTTTGGGTAGCTGTGGCTAAAGATATTTCTAAATTTCCCGGACATTGGTGTTTGCGCCACTCACGTGTATTAGTCAGAGGTAGGGCCTTTTGAAGTAACTTAGTGTATGATGGCCATTTCTAAAAAAAAGGCCTTAACAGATACAATTATGGATTTGAGTCATCTTAGTTTTATTTGACATTTCGAAATCTCACGATTCCGGCATCCGTGATTCACAACAAAGGTTGAGCAATTAGAACATTTTTAACTTGTCCTGGCACTGGCTATGCCCCTCCTGCATTATAACAAGGTCTTCACAGAATTTTTGTGCGAAATTCCCTTGCGCTATTTAGACGTGATAATGAAGCAGGTAATCAGACATCGTTTCACCTTTTTGTAGACTGAAACCAGTTTAAATATTTACTGAGTTGTTGGTACTAAAATTATCAACAATATTACGTTGTAAACCAAAAAACGGGTCAAAGAACTAATTGGAGATCTCAACAGCATTCCAAATATAAAAAGCGTTTCGGTCTGAAGGTCATTAAACAGTGACTCAAAAATGTATAAACCATATTTTGTTTAGCGATTTTTTTTTTTGTTTGTTTACCTTTTGTGTGTTGCGAGTATCTATATGGCAACGAGAGGGGAATGTGAGGCGAATTTATGAAATGTTAACTCACCCGTGCTGGTGATGGTGACTGGGAGGTTCGTTCATCAGTTTTTAGAGTGCTTTGTACATCTAACTATTCTACTGGCTTAGGTAGTAAATAGTGGAAAGAAAAATATGAATACGGGGATCATTATACCACTTGGCAAGTGGCTTTCTATAACGTAGGTACCTAAGTGCCCCAAGAATGACCGACAAAATTAGAGTTTTGGGTCAATGAACAGACGATTATAGCCTAACAAGCAGCTGTAATTATATTTGAAACATTCACATGTTTTCTGTAGTTTACAAACCCAATCGACGAGATAGAACATATTCTTCTTAATCGTAAAATAATTGATTTGAATTGAGTTCATTTGTTCATATATGCGTATATGAAGGGTATAGGTTACACACGTATATTTAGATAGACCCACTTTCTAGGTCACCCAAAGAGTTTTGGATACAATACATCCTCTATTGATAAGAGTAATAGCACAATAGAAATGCTATACTTAAAATATATCTCAGTATGTTTTCCCAAAGGAAAATCAGTAGAAGTTATCCTGAGTTCACCGACTGCCAAGAGCAAGAATTTCACTATGGTGCCCGTCAGTTGCACATCCTTCCTCGGGATAGCCGACAGAATTGGGCAGAGCAAACTATTATCAGAAATTCTAAATATCTACACTGATCGTTCTATGATAGGAAGGGGGTAGGAGCTGGACTTTTGCAGTGTATTTCATGTGGAGGTTATGGCCATTCGTGAAGCCGTCACTAGTAAGATCTAAATTGGTAAAACAATGTCGCGCATTTATGAATAAGATAACGAACAATTGTAACTTCACTCTGTGCTGGGTTTCTAGCCACTCCGACGTCCAAGGAAATTATAAGGCTAGAAGTGACACAAAGAAGGAGCTCTCGACTGCCAAAAGGGGGATTCGACTACTCATTCAAAAGGTAAGACGTAAGCCCGGCACCAGGCAAATGTAAACGTGTAATCGCGTCAGACAGATGTGACTATAGTTGAGCAGACGTAGGATGCTACTGATCACCGGATTATTGACGAAGCACTGTGCGTAAGGTAGGCGCACCTTAAGGCTTGGAACTGCGGCCTTGCCTGCAGCTTTTCTGTATTATCCCCAACAGGAAAGCAGATTCTGGAGAAATACTTCTTAAAGGAACTTAAGATCATTCCTAATTCGGATATCAATACAATTTGGAAAATCGTCCATAAATCGAAAATTAGTTCCAAGAGTAACAGAAACGACCAGCTTGTGTGGTGACATAATGCATCTTCTCTGGTCCAAGTGATTTCTACTGTAAGCGGTGGATAGCCACCCAACCTTACACCTAATATCATTATCCTTCCTTGACAGAGTCCAAATAGAAGCTAGATCTACTGGACAACCTAATTTGTAGATTCACAGATACGGGAAAGGGGTTGGGTTGCGGGGACTAGTACTAAAGGAGACCGATTTAAAAAACGGGATATGACTGGTACTTAACTGATGAAGGAAGAATAGCAGACGGAGAGGTGGAAACGAAAGTTAAGCTCCCTATCGCACACATGTAACTCTTAAATCACGAAAAGTTCGTTACAAAGAAAGTAGCTCCTAAGAGGTCACGGAACACACTTCAGCAAGTATGTACTGGATTGAAATTTGATGACGTGTAGTTCAAAATAATTTTTCTGACACCAAACTGAGAATAAGTTTAGGTCATCTTGAAGATATATGTATATGTTGATGAGCTCGATTATTAAGGGCCCAAGATGACTGCCTTAAGGTACACCTAATGTGGGTTAGAAATAGAAGTCGGTTCGAAATTTTTTCAAATGCCTTACTGAAGTCAGTGGGACTTTGCCGTCTTTAAACGCACGCAATACCTGTGAGACAAATTCTGTTAGTTTTATGATTGTCGATCCACATTTAGGTTGATATCGCATTCGTTGACCTTTCCTCTAAAGGAAGCCTCTGTATTCCAGTACATATTTTTGTGTACGTTACGTGGAAACAGAATATAGCTTCCTTTTGGTCTAAATGCGTCTCTCAGTCAGCAGAAAAACGTAGTCTAATCTAACCTTCTTCAAGAGGTGTAATTTGATCGTAAATTCCGTTATTTCTCAACGAGATAGTGTAGCTGGACATTCGGAACCTGACAAAACAACCAAAATGTCCTTAAACTAGGCATTTAAGACTGCTTTTGGACACAAATCTGCTAGTAACAGAATTTGCTCCTCTAAAAACATTGAATCGCCAAGTGGACAGCACCCATTCAATGACACTATTCATAGATTAGGAACGTAAAAGTGCGCGAAACGCTACATAAACTGTAAAACTATGCTTAGATATTCTCGGTCAAAATAAGACAAGAGGTAGAATGGGTTTGGCCAAGAAATGCAATTTGCAGTGAACTTGTTTACGCTCATCAATATGGGTTAGTCTCCAAAAAGTTTAGCTTAATGTCAAGCGTATGCTCAACCCTAAGTTAGGTTAGGTAACAGAGGCAGGCCACATAAGCGACCGCACTTAGTCAATTTAAGGAGCATTGTGTTACCACATGGATCTAAGAAATTTCTCTCGAAAAATCAAACTCGGGGACCAACGAGGCTATTTCTGTTGGCGGTAAGCCAGTTCACCTTGAATATCAAAGAAGTATGCAGCTAAATGCAATCATCTTTGGGCGAACAAAACCTCGCACCTAGTGAAGAACGGTTTCTTCCCCTTCTTCGTCCATACAGCTTCTTCATTTGCGAGAATGCCCAGCAAGACAATTGCTATGAACGACCTTTTTAGTCTAATCAGACAGTTGATGGGGTTCTATCCAACCTTGGTTCTACCCTGATTTCAAGATTCAAGATTTTATTGAGACTAATGATATCACTACATTGTTTATACACATTCTTATTACAGTATTTGGTCGACTTAATGATATGTCTGACTTCAACAAAAGTAAAGCAATATATACATACGTATATTTAATCAAAATTTACTTACAATATTATTTGTATACCATATTATTTTGTGTACGCTTGCTCCCGGCGTACATTCAATTCTTTGCTTTTTTTTAGCATTTTTAACTTAATGACTAGAACTTAAGACTAAAATTAAAACTAAAACTAAAACCTACACTAACTATAACTAAAGATTATGTTATCTTACAAGATATCACAAGAATGTAGTTTGCAGGACCTGCATGCGTACAACAAATGCAGAAGCTTGAAAAATCCTTAATGGTTCATATAAATTGCTATACAACCCCAAGGAAATCCAAATCTCTCTGCTTTAAAACAAAGGTTTACGCTAACAATCCCTTAAATAATGTAAATTTATTTTAAGTTAGTATCATCCCCTATAGTTAAGAGAAGATGATTTTTCATAGAACGGTGCTAGCTGGTGTCTATTTGTACCTGGTCTTATTGAAGGTAATGAGTCTTCGTTTAAAAGGTTTAAAGGTGACAAATAGTATTTGTCATTCAAACTGTAGTTGATATTAGAGTTCATTAAAGATCTTACCAGTGGGTTAGAGTGTGAACGTGTTCGTTCCATTTTTTTGAGAAGAAGTTCTATTTGATAGTTCATAAGGGGTGTAACCTGAGTTGCTTCATATATAGTTTTGTTAGAGAAAAATTTTTTGTTTGCTTTTCTAAACATTCCACAGCAAAATCTCAATATTTTTCTTTCGAAAACTTCCATTTCTTTGGCTACAGTGGGTGATATGGTAAACCAGGTAGAGAAACCGTATATCAGAATTGGTCTTATGAGGGTCTTATATATTAGTATCTTAGTTTTTCCTAAAACATGTTTAGAATTAAGTAATGGTTTAAGAATTCCTGTAACTATTTTTGCCCTGTTTAATACGGCCCTTCCATGCTTATTAAAGAGAAACCGGTTGTGAAAATTTATTCCCAGATACTTTGTTTCTGAACGTAGTGGGATTGGAAAATTATTGATTTTTAATGATAGATTTTTGCTTTCTTTAACCGCACGGTAATGTCCCTTTCCGCTAGCATTTCTAAAACATGTGAGACCACATTTACCCGTATTTATTTTTAGTCTCCATTTTTTAAAATAATTTTCTAATGTTGGGAGTTTTGCTTTGATTTTATTAAGAGCTAAACTCGGTCGTAGGTCGCTAGCCAATATAGTGGTATCATCAGCGTAGTGAAGTGATCCCGGCTCTTCTGTCATTGGGTCTGAGAGAGGAAAATCTTGAAGGTAGATATTAAACAGGGATGGTCCGAATATCGATCCTTGAGGTACGCCTGAATTCACAGGTACAAAATCTGTGTGCTCCGATCCAATGTATACTGAAGAAGTTCTGTTTGATAGAAAACTATATATCAATCTGATGAGCCAATTCGGAAAGTTAAGTCTTATGAGTTTAAATAAAAGACCGTGATGCCAAAGCGAATCGAAAGCCTTTTCGAGGTCAATGTCTAGACTCATTGTACATATCTTATTTCTAAGGTTTTGAACAACTTTGTCCTGTAGTATAAGCAGGGCATGCTCCGTGGAGCTTCCTTTCTTAAATCCAAATTGATTGTTTGGGATAATGTCCTTATCTTCACAAAATTTATGTAAGTGATCGGCTAGTACCCGCTCAAACAATTTTCCAATATTTGAGAGGAGTGAGATCGGACGAAAGTTCTTTAATTCTTTCGCAGCTTTCTTTTTAGCAATAGGAAAAATCTTGGTTTTTTTCCAAATTTCAGGAAAGTAACCATTATTGATACAATGGTTAAATATTGATGAAAGTACTGTGTCTAAGGAGTAAGGACATTTTTTTAAAATGAAATTTGAAATTTGATCAACACCGACGGATTTTTTATTGTTAAGCGACGTTCTGAAAATGTTAACGTTATTAGGTGAAGTGAACGGAGATAACCCTGGATCACAAGCACTGTTAGATGCTGAAAAGGTGGAAAGGGTTTGGTCAAGATGTCTTTCCTCAAATTGATTTATAGCAGATAAAACTTCGATTTCAAAATTTCGGTCATCGGTTGGAGCTCTTTCAGAAAAATCTGCAGTATAAAGGTTCTTAAATGCATTTAGTTTGGCTTGAGTATCAATCAGTTCCTGGCCATTATCGATGAGCACATCTTTCAAGATATCTGTGCCAAAGTATCTGCGCCCGGTTATCTTATCAATTTCTTTAAAAGCATGCGGAGATGGTTTTATTTTTTTCAGCCTCGACTTAAAGAAATTGTTGAGGTCTAAATTAGCATTTTCCTTAATAATTTTACTTATGCACTGTATTCTAGAATGAAGTTGTAGATATTGCGGGTTAACTCTATTAAGATGACGATGATACAATCTTTTGAGTTGTTTTAGCCAAATTCTTCTTAGTTCAATCAATTTTTTGGTTAAATCCGAAATGCAGTGGTACTTGTGATCAGTAACATTATGAATATTAGAATGATATTCAACCTTAGAGATAATTAGTGCGTTTAGTTTGGCTATTAGGGTATCTATTTCAGTATTTGATATGTTTCTTTCCACTGGTACACCAATTGAAGTCAAAGAGCTATGTAGACTTAGTCGAAAAACCTCCCAATTTGTATTCTTAAAACTTCTGTATGTATCAGGTGGTATCAAAATAGGGAAAAAATTTTCCACATTAACTTCCAAAAGAATTCCAAAATGATCGGAGAATACCGAAAACGTTTTGCAGGTTGACGCACTTGAAGAGTTGTTCGGATTGTGCGCGGGGTTAAGGGATGAAGATATAAGAAAAAGGTCCAAGAAGGAGGAAGATCTAGGATAAGTTGGGGTGCAAGGTGGTATTAAATCCAGATTTAAATATGGGCCATTGTAGAACCAATTGTTGAAGAGGTTTCCGTTATTATTATGGACGCTATCTCCCCATGCTGAGTGCCGGGCATTGAAATCTCCGCCAATTACAGCGGCATCAAAATTATTAATGACGGAATAAAGTTTATCAAGCTCTCTTGATAAACGCTGTCCAACGTTGGATGGAATGTAAATGCTTCCAATTACCATACGGAAGATTGAACCAGAAGAGCGTTGTGAGGAAATCGTAGCAAGGCACACAGAAAAGACATCACTTTGGAAAGGAACTGCCGAAAACTTGTACTTTTTGTCAAGTAAAATCGCTGTCCCTGTTCCAGTATCATTCCTTATTATATTGTATCCCTCGAACGAGGGCTTGTACTTTTCGGAAAGCCTAGTTTCTGAAAGGAAACATATCTGAGGGCTTTTATTTTTTAAAGTATTTAAAAGCGCAAGTCTTTTTCCATGTGAAATTATTGAGTTAACATTTATTGATATAATTTTTAATTTTGTCATTGACGTCATTATACAACAATGGAGGCAACAAACTCAAGGTAGGAAAACATTTTTTCCTCCTTGGTTTTCAAAACTTGATACTTAGGCCAGAATTGCCTTATTTTTGTCAAAAGATCTACAAAAGAAATGTTAAACAGATATTTTGCTTCGTTCAGAAAGTCATTGAGATCTCCCTTTTGATGTGGAGCTATTGGAGTGTGTTCTTCACTATGTTTGATAGGAGCGGAGTGAATATATGGTTGTTTGTGTAATGATCTTACCTTTTCAGCGAAAGAAACGTTGGGATTTGTAAAATTAAGAATTGATTCCTCAACAAGCTTTCTTGTTTTACCTACTGCTTCTTTAGCTCTATTAGTATATGATGACTTTTTGTCTTTATATTTGAGATACGCTGGGCAACCCTGATAACTAGCTGCGTGGCCACTCTCGTTGCAATTTACACATTTAGGTTTTGGAGTTTCTTCATTTTTTTCTCTAAGCATTTTGAACGAATTTATACACTCTTTTGAGTCGTGATTTTCACCACAAAGAACGCATCTGCTGATATAAGCGCAACACTCCCCTGAATGCCCAAATCGCTGACATCGATAACAACGCATAACTGCCCGATTATGTTTCTTCTCCCAGTACACACGTTGGCAGAGAATATATCTGACACTGGTGAGATCTTTAATGGACTCTCCTATCTCTAATTGTACAACAAACATGTTTAATTTTATATCTAACTCCTTAGTTCTGGGGGTAGAAAAGGGTGTTATTTTACTTATCCTTACATTAGGAACAATTTCTCCTAGTGCTTTTTTAATTTTTTCAACTGGGGTGTCCCCATCAAGACCTTTCAATAATACCGACACTTTTTTCGTATCTTTAGGGGAGAATGAAAAAGCCCCAATGCCCGTATCGCGAAGCTTCTCAATAACTAGCTTATGAACAGCAGAGTTATTGACGTAAACCTTTGTTTTTCGGTAGCCCATGTTAACAAACTTATGTTCTAAATCGGATACATTACATTCTGTCGATGCAAGTTTTACTAATTCGCTTAAAAGAGAGCAATTAGCGCCAAAGATAAAAATAGGAGGACAAAAAGGGAGTTTATTTACACCTCGTGGTAATGATTTGACATTCGAGTTGCTTGTGGTATGTTGGGACTGCAGTTCTGCTTCCTTTCGGGGTGTAGGGATGTTGATATGATCGAGTGACGTATTAGTTCCCAATACTTCTGAGTTGGCCAACGGAAAGAATTGGTTGCTTGAAAGTTTAGAATGACTTGTAGATAAGTCATCTGGTTGACTTTTTCTTTGCTTCGGATGGTATTTGCCGGCAGCTCGTTTCAATTTGTTTATGACAGTTGTCCACTCAGAAGTGTCCACGTTTTCGTCATTGTTTACATCCATGCTTTGAGTGTTATCTCTAGCGAAAATCTTAGTGCGTTGGGAATCCGAGGTTGGAGATCTAGCTGGTGAGTCGACTGCACTTCTCTTTAGTGCGTTCGCGGGATTAATATTTAAGAGAGAGCTATTTGCTCTTGTGGTGTTTAATGAGCGTGTGTTGTCAATTGATAATACATTATTACATTGACTTGGAATATCAAGGGAAACACGTGCACTGGTTTGCGATTCGCGCTGGTCACTTTTTTTCGGTTCCAGCATTAATGCGGAAATATTATTTTCAACTTTTTTACCAATTTTTATGTTTTATAGAGTCACTGTCTCAGGAAAAGGATTTATATGAGCGGCGAAAGCCGTCAATTAGAGAGGTCACAAAGATTTAGTTGATCACAATTAGTACGCGTCTGTTCGTCGACCCTACTACTAACTCAGGCAACAATTCCGATTGCATTCAGTGAATTTCATCGACGTCTCGCTCGAAACAGTTTTCAAATGGGCTCGGCACAGGCACACCACCCACATGCATACATAATCGAGAAAATCTTTGTAAATACCTCGACATGTCTCGAAAGGAAAAGAAGTGGAAAATTTTCATCACACAATTAAATCATGGTTTGCCCACATCGTCAGCATTCCTCATTCACTTTCCTTGGATGTGCCAATAAATTCGCCACCCTTTCCGCCTACACACCCCGCCACTAGGAAAGTCCGAGAGGGAAAAGAGTGCAGTCCACCCAATTGGACCCCAGGGGGAAACACAGAGTGGCGATGATCTTATTCTAAAAATAGCAAAAAGTTATTTATTGCTCGCCTCGGCTAAATGGCGATGCAAAGGTCCTCCCTTGCATCCACCAAGCATTCTGATGACTTAATCTAATTGATTTCACTAAAGTGATGGACGACTGAGTGTACGCTGTAGACACGAAGCAGATCTTGCGATCCAGACGGATGCGACATTCAATTATTGCATCGCAGCGAGTAGCCTCGGCCTTGGGTTAGGACCAACTCGAGGTAAACACTGATAGCACATCCAATTTTGGCAATAATTTCGCAACATTTGTGTACATTTCCCTTGTTGACTGTAAGACAAAACAAAAAAACTGTCGTAATCCATTTCATTGGGTGTGTGTAAATATTTACAAAAATTCTTACTGTAATCGGAGACTCCACATGCGGAACCTAAAGCCTTTGGACAAATGAACACAGAAAGACCGAGACAGAGAGAGAGAGAGAGAGAAGAGAGGGTACTTTTCATTGCAAGGTTTGCATTGGTGAAATAATTAAATTACGTCTTGCTGAGTTATAGATACTTTTCAGTGTGGAATTACACCGACGAACTTGAGTTGGAGGCTCATCGATTGGATTACATTATTCGAAGTACATATGTAGCTGGATAAACAAAATGTGTTTTGTTTCGGTTTTTTCTTTTTTATTTTAACATATTAATAGGGCTCGAGTGGCAAATATGGTAGAATGAGGACTGTCGACATGGTATTGCTATAAAAAAAAGGGAAAGAACACTTTATGCGTTGAACAGAACATTTATGAGGAATTTCTGGTTCAAATATTTACTAATAGTAATGAGATCTGGACAAATACACTTTTAAACCTAAAAATGAGCTCAAGGCTGAGACAGAATGGAAGCTCAAACTCGGGCTTACAATCAGCTGGAGGCCAAAAGCATCGGACCACGCTAATATCCTGCAGGAGCATGTTGGGAATACTTGTATAACAACAACAGACTACATGACGCCTTATCTTGACTTCATCTATCCAAGTAGAGAGGAATACCAAGCCCGAAAGTCTCAGAGGTTCATACTGATTCAAATTGAACATCGGTGTAGAAGCAGGTATATATTTTCTGACGCGCCTGGCATATCTAAATCAGGTATACTCTCGATCTATACTGGCGTTTTCCAAGCAAAAGTCTTAGCAGTCAAAATAGATGTCCGTCAGACTGTCGAGAAGCTCATACCACGTGAGGATGTCACCTTTTTCATCGACATCCAGGCAACAATAATAGCAATATCTGCTGCAGAAATAAAATGAAAGTGAAATTCTGTCTTGGAACACAGTATAAGGTAAGAATCTGCTAGATCCCTGGTATGAAGGTACACAAGGGAATGAAAGGGCTGATGAACTGGCAAAGAAAGGCTCGACATTTGACATGGACCAAACCGACCGAGCTCTAATGAAAGTAAACAATAGATGCAGTGACCTCTATTGATTAAAGAAAGAACCAACAGACTGATGCAAAAAGAAACTACCCTCATTGGAGTGATCACGGGGCAGAGTGTTGTCTGCGGTACCACATGAAGAAACTATGAATTACCAACGAAAATCTCTATCGCTGATGAGAATGTCCAAGAGGATACTAGGCACTCTCTGTGTGTTTGCCCAAACCTCTGCCAGTTAAGAAAGAAATTCCTGAGAGAATGCTTCGATTGAACACTCGTCCAGGGTACGAACACGGAGATGAGACTCTTAACAATTAAAAACAAATTCCAACCAAAATCGGGGACTATCAACTAATTCGATCGACAAGGACAGAGATCTCCTGTCATACTGTGTGAAATCCTTTGTCAACACTCTGATCGACTCATGTCAGCGTGGTTTCAGGGCAGGAAAGATCACATCTGATCGAATTTTAACAAACCGACAGGTCCTAGAATAAAAAACCCATGAAATCCATGAAGATACTCACCTCCTTTTCATCGATTTCAAGGCGACATATGACGGCATCTATAGAGACGAGCTCATATCTAGCTTTGCCATCCGTGCTAAACTCGTTCCCCTATGGAGTTCGCTCTCTGCTCCATCAAGGTCACTAACGAACTCACCGAGACCTTTGATGTCAAAAAAGGACTAAGATGTGATTTTTCCAACATCTTAATGGGAAGGATTGTGCGAAACTCCCTAGTCAACAACGAAGGCACACTCTTTCAAAAGTCTGTGCAACTAACTAGCCAATGCCCACGATATTGATATTGGTAGACCACAACGGGCTGTGGCGTTCACTATAGTATTGAAACAGAAGCCGCAAAAATGGGGGCAAAGCCAAGCATATCCTGCCAACGAGAAGGGACACACAACACCGAGGAATTGTACAGAACGTCAGAGTCGACAATTATAACTTCAAGGTAGTAAAGGACTTTGTCTACGCCGCCTCTGTTGTCAATTCTGAAAATCTTTCCAATCTCTATTTCTTCGGGCGGAGAGGTCAAATGAGTAGGACAGCCATATCCCGAAGAACTAAGGAAATTCTGTATAAAATTCTGATCATCCCAGTCCTGCGTTATGGCGCTGAAGCTTGGGCTCTACATATCTTAAATAGATGAAGACATCCTCGGTCGCCCCGAGAGAAACATTCGTCGTACAATTTTCGGCTCGGTATGCTTTGACGAGCTTTGGAGAAGGAGATTCAACGACGAGCTATACGAGCTATGCAGTGATATCTACTTAGTTAAACAATTGCGCATGAGTCGTTTAAGATGGCTGCGATGAATGCATATACTCCGGCTCGTAGAGTCTTTGTATCCAACCCGAACCTCACCTTAGGTCGTTGCCACAGAAAGAAGGGCACGTCAACCGACTTGGAGGGTGCAACTAGACTATAGAACCTTGTTAAACTATTTCAATTAAAAATCGTACACGTCTGTACAAAGTCCAAGTTGAAACTGAAATTCCAGTTCGTCTTCAAGCCTACGTTCAGGTATACAGGTATACAGCTTCAACAGAAGTTATTTGCGTGTAGAAATACGCTTAGGTTCCGTAATCAGGTAATTGGAACTTTTCTGATCACGCCATGCACTGAGCTTAGGATAAAATTATTATCAATAGGGTAGTCTCACACAATATCCTAAATTATGGAATTAGCCATCTCGTTAAGAGATAGTGAACAATTTGGGACAGTTTTCCAGTTGAAGGTGACAGATAGCACAAATTTGATCATGACTTGACGATCAATAAAACTGTTGACATCTCGATAAGACACTGCACTGTACTTCAGCCGCGAAAAGACTTTCTTTAAATCAATGATCTGTAGGACTTACAATATAGAATCTCGAGAAAATCCGAGAGCCATTAACCTTTACTAGAACTTCACACCACTGAGAGGTGTATAGGAACGCAGGGAGCACCTAATTTCAAATTCAAATCAAATCCAATCAAGTGCTAATCTAGGACCGAATCTGAGTTCAAGTGCAAAGAAACTTAGTTTCATTGGTTGACTGAGAGATCAATTCGAACCGTGCGTCTTCTCAAACAAAGTCAGTAAACACAAAACCAAATCACAAACGAAACACGTGCCTCACAAGAGAGGATCTATTTTTGTAAAACTTACTAATTGAATGATAACAGTGAAGCATCTTGAAGCATAATTGAACGATAAACAGAAGTTAGCACGTAAAGAAAATGGGCTAAACGTGAGTAAAATATTGAACAAAAATAATACGTCAAGTTGTGTAAACGTAAAGACGTCATTGAAGACTGTTGAAAGAATAGATAAAGCCACTTAGGGTAACATCAAAGACCTTTTCAAGATCTGATAAGGCTGAGTGAAACTCCAAACGAACCGGAAAAACCAACGTAACTCTCAATGACTGGCAAGGGTTTGATGAAAGTTTAGCCTTGGAGAGGTTTGGTCGTGAATTTCGTTCAGGAAAGCAGCACCCCGGATTCATGGTCATCAAACCTTAAGTTATTAAAAATGTAAGACTAGACTAAAGTTGATAACAATCCATGTTTCCACTTTGGAACTGATGACCGGGAAGAGTACACATGCATCGGAATATTACTATGGTTTAGCAACGATATGTGAATCAGTCTCAGATGATGGAGAGCTTTCGAAACAAGCAGATACACCCGGTTCTGATATAGACCTCACTTAGTTGGCATACTTGTGGAAGGTTGGGGTCTGCGGTAGTCCGAGAGAAATCCAAAACGTTACTCTTTGCACCACATGGAGAAAATATGGAACAATTTAAGCAAAACAACATGTCAAGACCCGAAATCGAGATGTGGTTCCTTTGACAAATCCTTTGATGACCAAGTTTATGATTTGATGGCAGCTGTCAAGAGACGAATATTCTGACCTTGTACGTATGTATGTACACTGACACTGTTTTTGAATTCCTTTGGGGATGTTCGCAAAGCAAAGATCATAAATTTAAGTTCGCAGGATTACTACAATAAGACCACTTCCTTCGCGACAGCATAGAAGGCGAGAAGACTCACCACGCAACCAACACTCAAGAAGGATAGGGAGCAGAAATGAGTAGATTACAGAAACCATAATCAAGGGTTCAAACGATCCTTAAATGTTCCGTCAAAAGCAGTGCTTTAATGTGAGGTAGGCATTTCGTTACAGAATGGTATGAGGTGCTGTGAATTAGAATCAGGTTCACGCAATCGAAAGATGAGTCCAATTCAGCCTCGTCAAGATATGGTAGTACTTACACCCAGTCAGATCTAGGCTGGCATGGGAGTACCTAACTAACGTTTCACAGAATTGTCTGTAGGATAGGAACGTAATAAAATAGGCCAAGCTTTGGGATGACACCACCCAACTGAAGCATACCAAGCTTCTGGGAACCTACTAGTAGGATAAGAGAATAGGAAAGACCTGCCCAAGCATAGACAAAAAGGGGTCATGATAGACTCAAGGAAAATATCAGAAAACTTGTGGAATGTGAAGATGTTAGTCTCCTCAGCCCAACAAGCCTGTTTGGTCGATTTGTTCAAATATCTCTGCATGAGGTGGTAACAAAGATCGAAAGGCCACTTCACCACAAAGAATTGATGCTAGCAGTGTTTCTAGATAGCAAAGGATCAAAGGAATTCATACGACTAGCACTAGACCAATAAGCCATACATAGACCCAGTAATCTCAGACTGATTTGAATACTTTGTCGAAACGAGATAACTCAGAACTAAGTCACTGCCAAGTACATGCACTGACTTCTAGAGGGGCCCTATCCCCTTAACTATACATACGTCTGTCTTATGAGTGTCTGGAGTCAGTTAGATCATGTGCCTGGAAAGGAAAGGTTAGGAACTACTGATGCCATCAGAACCATACCGACTTCCACCCTTGAAACCATACTTGGATTGATCGACCTAAAGGAAACAGCAGCAAAGAGTGCCTTACGCCTAAAACAATCCAACTTTTAGAAAGAGGGCAACACGGGCTCCAGAATATAGTGAGCTAAGGGCACTTGTGTACTGATACAGATTATATATTGCAATCGTTCCCTTAATAAACGAAAGGGCCATCAACTCGAATAATAGGAGTGGGCACCAGTGGGCTCTGGTATATATGACAGTGTGTTTGAAGTACTAGCAAACGCAGAGGCGGCACGACAACTGTCCACGAAACTGCACCTCAAGGAGACAGTCAAAACGTTATCAAGACCATCTCATACAAAGTCGTCAAATCTAGACTTGTGAAACGATGCCATGAAGAACTCACACAAACCTCAACTTTCGGATTCTTTAGGTTCCAGACCTCAGCGAGATTCAGGGAAACACATAATCGGACACTTATAAGCAAAAAAGGGATCCGGATAGGACGTGGCAATATTAAGCAAGCCTCCGCGCGACTATCTTATGACAGAGGCAGCACACTTTCATCTTGTCTTGTTTACAGAACAATTTGGGCAAAACATGGCAATGCTAAAACCAAGCAAAACCTAACCTAGCGCTCTTCTCTTGATGACCTCTCCCATGGATATGGCGATACAAAGGCAAAAGAGAGCACATCTCACTTCCTGTGCGAATGTCCAATTCGGTGCAGTAGTAGGAAAACGACCCTCGGCGAATACTACTTCGAAAACCTAAGGGGATTCCACCACTGGGTGGTTCAGGCAGCCTGCTTAGCTTCGGATAGCTACAACTTAATTTTTGTCTTCGTTCTTAGGTTACCCACGACAAGGATTCACAATGGAACCATTTCCGATCCGATTGCTAGCTATGTCCTAATTTATAGGACCTTTCAATATTTAGAACGTACGCTCCTAAACTGCGTAGAAAAGAAGTCCCAAATTACAAATTCCAAGTCAAAATCAGTTCTCGACAAAGACCTATCTATTGAACCTAACGACATCAAGCACGCACTCCTGATATCGACTTCCCAGATCCACCTTGACACTCAATTCTGACAAATGACCCCCGCAGATGGCTCATTACCAGTCCTATTTGTAAAGAGCCTAAGTACCTGCACACTTTTACGCATCTTGTCCGCCGTACAATTAATCTACGCACTATGTCCCTGACCATTACTTTCCCACACCCCTCCTCGAAGGGTAGTAAAACCTATACACACACCAGCAGTACGTCAACAATACAACAGAAACAAAAAATGGCAATAAGGCTGAATGAACATCCTCATAGCGAAAAAGAGAACCACGCTGCTCTTAATATTTGCGCCTGTCATCGTCATCCGCCACAGTCTGACGCAATACCGTCGCACAAGAAGGTGATGGAAAATTCCACTGATTCAAAGAAAAGCGGCTGCCGAAACGTCCTTGACTACTGCACAAGGACACAAACAAAAACACAAAACAAAAAAAAACTCTCAAATCAAAATGGGGTGTGTCTGCCACTGGGAATGCAAAATTAAACTTGAAATGAAAGGAAAACGAAACAAGTAAAGCGAAAAGGAGAACACAAGGGATGATAGATGCCGCAAAGACCTGGAGGCCTTGCATAAGCAAATCCTTGTGGCCACGGTGACGTGCGTTCGGGCATAAACACTATGAGGACTCGTAAATGTTCTCCGCACACCGCACCGCAAAACGTGTGGATGGCTTCCAAATATAGTTCGATAACTTTGCCGGTTCTGAGGCAAAAGGGTGAGAAAGGGATGCGATACGAGTTTGTAAATAAATAACGACACGGAGCACATGATTTCGCCGATGTTGGGCTGATACCCATTCAACAGATGCATGAACAAAACATAGTCCGTCGTCGCCAGTTGTTTTTTTTTTCGGGCAGTCTATGTTGATAATGCATCGCGCCAGAAGTTCAGAGACTTTTTGAACGAAATCCAATTGCCAAGACTTTTTAGAGCGCGAAAATGATTGTCTTTGAGCCAAGAACTCGTCGGAGACGAGCAAAGGGGTGCTGCTCGGTACGAGGATGGGGGCCACGCACTACAGAGATGGTTGTTGATGCGTTATGCATGCATACATCTCTGCACTTTTGAGATATAAATAAAGAGATTTAAAAATTTTATGTGTGCCGTAAATGGTTTGTAGCGTGACGGGTAAATGAGCCAAAAGCAGACATCGCATTCCATTTGGCAGCCGAACGAGGCGAGTGAATCGAACGACGAAAAGGTTGACTTTTAATCAGACACACAGAAATAAAACCGGAAAACAATGGCCGTGCTTCTTGACTTGACGTCAATTGGGACGCCTTGAGCGGGGTGTCAGTTGGTAACTGGGGATTTTTTTTGTCACATTTTACATAGATAATCGAACTCGTGGTTTAAGCCTTCAGATGAGACAAACTATTTTGGTCATATTTTTAAAATGAGTAAGGGTTTTTCAATAGGGACATAACAATTTTGCATTTAAATAAAACACAGAATAACTGAGTTATCGATCTGAAATTTGTTCCACATGTAGGTAGTACACATGTTGAATTTAAGTATGGAATTCAGTCCTGATCCTATGACCACCGCGAGCACGTTTGTAGCCTTCGATTCCGAGCAACTACTCTTCCACACACGATGGCCCAAAGGAGGGCAATTTCGCGTTCGATATTTTGATTTAATTGTGGTGGGGGCGAAAGCCCCCATTTATTTCGGTTTAATACAAGCTAAAACTAAGACTTACGACTAACTTAAAACTATTGCTTTAAACTAAGAAGAGAAGTGAAGGAGATCAGATTTGAGGCTGGGAATGCTGCGGTTAAAATCAAACTGGGTGGAGTTTGAGTTAACCTTGCGCAGCACACGGGAGATATGTAGGTTCATTGGAGCCATACAAGGTGCGGTGAGTCGGGAGATAGAACAGACGAGGCCATCGAAGGTTACGTGGGTTGGTGTTGAAGAAGATTAAGTTGTACAGAGATGCGCAACAATCGATGAGAACAATCGATGAATGAAGAGAATATCGGCAACATTTCTACGTTTCTCGAGGGAATTCAGATTAATGAGGTTGAGGCGGTCTCGATAGGGAGGCAAGATAAGTGTGTCGTTCCAAGAAAGACCACGAAGGCCAAACGAAGAAAAAACGTCGTTGAATGTTCTCAATTCGCCACATGCACTTGCTGATAGAGGGACCATACTTGACTGGCGTATTCAAGTAGAGGACGAACCAAGCTAATGTAGATTGATCTAGTCACGTAAGGATCAGAGAATTCCTTGGACAACCTTTTGACAAAGTCATGTGATGAGTTCGATTTTTCTGAGCTCCTCTAACGTTGGTGGCTTGTTGGCATATACCGACGACTTAACGTAACCATTTTAAAATACCCATTTAACAATTTCTCGAGATTACGCGATTACCTGACTTGCCCTTCAATAGATCTATAGTTTGACTCTATGGTATATGGCACCATCTTGATGAAACCGCATATCATTGATGTCAAGCCCAACCAATTCTTACCAAAAATAGTTACGGCCTCTTCCTGTCCAATAACGCATATTTTATTTATTGGCGATTTAGACAAAAATTAACTTCATCGTTGGAGATGATTTTTCGATCAAATTCAGGATTTTCTTCAAACTTTTTTTCTGAAGCCCCATCCTAAAAATTTCCGTACATCAAATGATCAATAAACTTCTGTTTTCAAGTTACTTTGACATTGGGAGGGTGTAGGCCAAAAGTTTTTTGAAAAATTCGCCGAAACTGATCCTTAAATCCTGTGAACGACGTGGAATCCACTTTTGGTACTTGGACCAGTGTGGTGTTTCATTGGCACAGAGACATTCAATGGTGAATATGTTGAGTCAAATTTATCCACTATAGCCTGTCCACGTACAGCAGGTATGGTGGTACGAATATTATGGCCAACAATTGGAGGTTGCGACCACTCACTCAGAATTGTGGCATTGGAAAAATGAGTTCCAAACGTTGCTCGTTGCAGTTAAATGCTGTTACGATGCACTACAATCTCTAGCTAGACATAATAGGATGGTACTCGGATGGGTTCCAGGTCATCAGGGGATTGTAGGCAACGAATCCGCAGATGAACAAGCCAGGGCTGGCTCAGTATCTGCCTTCATTGGATTTGAATCGTACTATGGTGTCAACTGGGGTGCAGCCACAGCCCTGATTAACGCATGGGAGCATAAACTTCGTCTAACCCGTTGGGAAAATGTCCCGAAGTTACGACAATCTAAAAGGTTAATCAAGCCATATTCCTACAAGGAAATTCTGAGTTTAGACAAAGACAGTATTAGAAAGCTGGTGAGTTTTCTAACAGGTCACTGTGGCCTGAAATATCACCTCAACAAACTTAATCTGTGTCCAGACATAGAATGTAGGTTCTATGTGAATGTCTGGCTCTCCATTGGTTGAGGTGAGGTTTTATCTTTTTTCGAAGAATTAATATAGTTTTGTCATTGAATCTGCATCAGCTTTGCTACATAAGATGGAGAGGAGACGCAAAGAAATACGGTGCCGTAATAACACTGGACGTCGAAAATGCGTTCAATTCTTCAAACTGGGGACATATCTTGTACTCATTTAGAAAAATAATGGTGCCAGGGGTCCTAATCAAAATAATAATCGATTATTTCGAGAAACGGTACCTGTTTTACGATACCGACGATGGGGTAAGACAGTACCACATATCTGGCGGAGTACCACAACGATCGGTACTAGGTCCTATCTTGTGAATTCTTATTCCAAAATTCTTACGCCAAAATCCAGGAACCCCTTGCTCCAGTCAAAGATATTAGGCTGGCAGAAAGACAGCGAAGCATGAGAACATGGCAGGAAAGATGGAATCAGTCAACGAAGGGAAGATGGACCCATCGACTTATACAGGTTATACATAAATGGATGGACCGGCACCACGGAGAAGTGGATTTTTATCTCACCCAGTTCTTAACCGGTTTGGGCTTGATGAATCTCCAAATTGCTCAAACTGTGGAGAGGCCAGAGAGGATCCAGAACATGTGCTCTTTCAATGCCCACATTTTCGCTTGGAACGCAGAGGTCTTGGGGAAATAATTGGAGAAATACCAACTCCGGAGAACATCGAAAGCCATATGTTGACATCGAACGCAGTATGGTATATGTACTGTGGAACAAACAGCAGCGGTGATCATAAAGGAACTTCGGGCCTCAGGGAGAGCAACCAAACCCAAACGGAAACTCCGTCAGAACAAAAAATAAAGTGCACGACTGGGTCGTACGTACTTGCACCATAATGCTATAAGTGTATAATTTTATCAGGATTGAAGTCCAAGTCTTGCTCTTCCCAGTAAAGTAGGCGTGGCATTCCGCGTTTCAATGGAATAATAGTCATAACATTGTAGGAGTTTACTCAATGTCTTGTTTTTAAAAAACACCTTTAAAAAGTGGGCGTGGCCAGATAAGGTGTTTGAGTGAATTATAGAAAATTTTAAGCGTCTATTACTTTGCTTAAATAATTTTTTCTCTATTTCTAGTAAAAATTTAGAAAAAAATTTTTTTTATAAAAGTGGGTGTGGCAATTCTAAGATTTGGTACGCCATTTTGTTCCCTTTGTCTTATAACCTAGAAATATTAATTTTTAGCCCAATCGCCGAACAAATGCCCGAGAAACAGCTGATTTTCTATATTACCGTTATTCGAATTTTTCGTGAAAAACGTGGTATACCACCTCATAGCATATGCCCAAACTAACCCACCCATCAAATTTTATCGAAATCGTTGGAGCCGTTTTCGAGAAAATCCATTTTAACTGAAATCGGCCTTAAGTAAACTACCCTTAATTTTGAGGTTAGAATGAAAATTCAAATTTCACCTCTAGGGAATATCCCACAGACCCTATATATGAAGTTTGAAGCAAATCCGCCCAGCCGTTTAGGCTGCAGTCGAATATACAGACAGACAGACAGACAGACAGACAGACAGACAGACAGACAGACTGACAGACAGACAGACAGACAGACGGAATTGCCGGACCTACTTTTTTGGACTTCTCCATCATAGTAATGTCAAGTTTGATTAAAATCTCGAGTTCGATTTTTTTCACGATTGCAATACTTGCCCTATAGATAGGTGCAAGTAAAAACCTTTGCTACATAAAATTGTCAGTTTTCATCAAACAAAGCTTCTGCATTTTAGTTCAGTTCAGAGAGCGCTCAGTTTAGTTCAAATCTGTTTGCTGAACTAGTTCGTTCTCCTAGTTCATTCAGTTCAGTATAGTTCACTGCTGTGAAAATTTGGTCTTGTGCGATTCGGGCGCAGACATTTGTAAAATTCCTACTTCCTGAACAACTGAACTAAATGAACTTGGAAACTCAGTTCAGTTATTAGAGCTCTTTTCTGAACGAACAAGTTCAAACCTACTGATACTGTCAAATGTTTATGTGTAGAAACTAAGCAGGTTGGGATGAAATTTCGTTCCTTTTCCTACCCAATGCTCGTTACAGACAGATTATTGATTAAAGAATCCGCAGATTTTCGACTGAAACCATCAAATCGACCGTTCTAACCGATCGAATAGATATGGTTCTAAACAGAGTTTGGGAAGAACAAACTATTTTTCTTGGGACATATTTGAATCCTGTGATTCCCCCAAAGAGACTTACATTTCCAAACTACATATGTGTTGCTCATTGAATTTCTACATATATCACCGCACCCTGATTCCTCCTCAACCCTTCCGAGTAATGAGTAAAAAAAAATTTCCACAATCACACTTCCAGAGAATTACTTCGAAAACTTTCCCGCTCGAATGAACCCCAGTGACGGCAAATTAACTACCGTCACCTCATCCAATAAATCCCCCACATTCCACATCGATAATACGTTGATACGTTATACTGCGCTTTTTGATATCATTTTAATTTAATTAAAATCTCAAACCAGGTGTATAAATAATTTCCTCCGCAATTAAGTTCTAATAATAAGAAATTATTTCCAGATACTATCAAGGTATACTTGATTTAAAGGTAGGCCGGGCCGACACAGAATCGTGCCTTTCACGCGACCGTAAGACTAACTTGATTAACCTTTGGACACTCGACTAGGTCCAATGGTGAGCAATCCAATCGTAAATCGATGAATTAAATTTCATATTCTCTATCTCTCTCGGTCTCTGGGTATTGCGTGGGTAGTTGGATATTCCCTCAGAAGATTAGATAGACACCGGCGAGGATGACTATCGATACATGGTGGAATTTTCCGGTTACAACTTGATACCGGCCTACACGATGTTTATCAAAGAGACACGCACTTAAAGCGATAATCAATTTCGGGTGATATACAGCACACAACTTTTCCGGGATAGATGTACTCGTACATATGAATAGTTTACGTAGTAAAAGAAATAAAATATTTTACTGTTTTATTGATATGAAACTGACAATAACAACACTGGAACCGTGTTAAACAAAACAACAACTGATAACAGGTCAGGTGTGGCTGGTGCACGATTATTGTTGTTCTGATTGTTTCAAGTGCTGGCTTATTGAAGAAGTCTTGCGGCCTTGATGACTACTAGTTCGTATTGCGCAATATTTTCGAGTTGAACTTGAGTGTGGGTCTACATAAGGGTTGATTGATAGTGCTTGAGGTGATAAGCGCTATGCACATGGCGTGTACTTCTTCGAGATCACGTTGGTCTTCCGTGTGGACTATATGTTCATAAACAAGCTGATACACATATAAGTAGATCATGATGTAGACTTAGCAGGGGTTGTTTTCGCCTATCACCGAAGCATGGTTCCGGACTCTTCTTCAGGGACATTGTTGGCTCAAGTCCCAGCCATACCCACTGAACTCCCACACGACACCTACAACCCTATGCCACAATAATTTATCGCTTCTTATGATCTCCATTTCACCTGAATGTAACAACCTTTGATCCCACAAACGATCCTCATGTCAACATCTAAGAAAAACTAGCTCTCGAAAATAATCTTGACTACATCTTAGGAAAGTTCTTGATCAGACGTATTCTGTAGCAAAGGAAGCCTAATAGACCTCCAGAATTTTTGGAAAAGATAAGCTTTTGACTTGACGGTTGCTAGAACTGTCCTTTTGACAAACAGTCTTCTAATTGGTTTTTCAAAATTTTAAATTCTATCTAACGCTAGTACCCCTAGGACCCTAGGTACCAATTTGACTTTTCTATATCCGAGGTCGACTATCTCCGAACTTCGGTGGTCTGTCCTTTCGTCTTCCTAAACATTCTAGCGCATTCCAAGCGAAATTGATCCCGATTTAAGAAGTCCTCAGGAAAAACGTGATATCCCCATCTTTTCAGGTAGCCAAGTAGCTTAAACTGCTTGAAAGCTTTCTTCTTCACTGATCTTGGTGATCTCATTAAGACCCAGCTACTGGTTTCACTAGTAGGTATGGAAGATCATATTTGTCCACGTGTGCTGGCGATAGGTGACGTAACCTGACCTAATCTAAGTGAAGTGTTACCTGGTTCACTAAGTTTGTGGTGCTATGGGGCATGTAAGGGTATTTATGAAGAGGATCAGCTGTGTTCTATATGGTTGGTAGGAGTTTTCTAGCCTTTTTTTTCTGTTGTGAATGTTGTGTAAGTCGGAAGTAACTTTGGTTGTGATGCGAACTGATGCGAGCTAGGATCGAATAATCTGTTTGTAAATCGCTTGATTCTGATCCTTTTCTACCCTGTTCATCGGTCATTCTATTCCCTCGAAAGCCCATATATTCTGGAATCCAGCAAAGGGTGATGCTGTGCCTCCAGCTGAGAGTTCGTCTTAACACTTGTTAACCAGTTTTGAACTGCTTGTGATGGAAGTGATGGCTTTGATGATAGCTTGGCTACCTGCATATATAAAGATGTCTGTATGATGGCTGCCGTTCAGAGTGGTCCAGCTCTCAGTGAGTGGGGAGTTTTAGGAAGCGGGTAATTGACAGTTCCTCTGACAGGTCTCACTATGGCGGTGTATATCCCATGGATTGTGACTGCTTTAGGTCTACCCTTTTACTGTATTAAGACCCAGCCACACTATTTGGCCCATTTGTTCAGGCCATTCAACGCTGTTTGTAGGAGATCAACGATTGTGTGCAGGAACTTTCTTCTTTCTTGTATCATCGGCATAAAAGACGGCCCTATTCCTGCCTTGTGGGATAAAACTCCACCTTGAGCGGGGTTCCACACGAAGCCATAGCATGCCCAATTCTTGGCCATTCTTGAGCAAACATTCAATCCAAACTGAAAGGATAGGATTTGCGTGCGTCTATGACTTCAAGTTCACATTGCTGAAGGCCCCTTCAATGTCCAATCCATGCCGTAACAAAAATTAATAACACAGCATTGTCATCTCCGGGTGGCGTAATTGCATTCCAGAGAAACAGCGCCACCATAAAAAAGGGAGAAAGTCATAAAGTCAACAAAGTCCGTAATGTGACACCACGCTTACATACCGGCGATAACCAGAAATTAATTCAAATTCAGTGGCCAGTTAAACCGCTAAAACCTCAACACCACAACGTCGTCATCGACACCGACATCACAAAGATGTAATTCAAGACCACTTCCACCTCCATCTCCAATTTAAGCCACTGCTGCAGTAATCCGATCCGCATTGTGTGTGTTTACCTTACGTTTTGACATTTAAATGAGGTGGTAACCAAGAAACCACGAGCCACTACACCACCGCACCACCACAGTTAGTTCAATTATTTAACCTCCTCGCGAGGAGAAACTCCCTCTGCCGAGTACTAGTTTGAAGGGGAGGCACATCGTAAACCGCCGTTCGTGCCAGGAAGTCGTTGCTTATTAAATTACTCTCAAGGACATGCTGCAAACATTCACGTATGTCCTGAAAAGAGTACGTGAACTTAAGAAAATCAATATTAGCCATATTGTTGGGGTAGGGTTCGGGTGTCTGTCAGTTAGTTTGGTTTTATTACGAAGCGAATGTGGTTGCTGATGATGACGAGATGGATGAGTAAATTGTTCGTCAAGAGGATCCTTTTAATTCCTTTAACGAAGTGATGGAGTGTGGCAAATGTGGGTCAAAACGGTGATGAAAGGAGCCATAAATCAAATGACATCAGAATGTTTTATTGGCCTGAAAATTCCCTCGTTGTACGATTGCAATTCTTATTTCGGTGTGACGGGTTAGATTTATGTGAACGTGCTAACGTCGCGACGTAAGGTTGCTAATAAATGAGGAATTTAAGGTGTCCATGGGGATGAAATAAGATATTTAAATGCAGGACGCGATTGAAAAGTTTGATATCCAAACTAGGTAACGAGCTAAATTGTAGGTGCATTCTTATTATTCTATTCTATATTATTTTTTTCTGGACGTGCATTCCAAAGTTTTAATGATTCTTTCTGTAATACGTAGAATGTACAGGGTGGTTCTAAAAAACTACGGTTTAATCTTTGCTTTTATGTTGTTAGTTGACTGCCATTTTGGTTTTGCATGCCTTTTTTCAAAATTTGTGGTATCAAGCCCAAAATATAAAATTTTGTGTTTCTTCTTCTCTGAAAGAGTTTGAGTACTATTTTCGCAAACTTTTTCTTTTGGGTCATCCCTTAGGAAGAACCAATGTCTTCATTTTTTTTGAAATTCTTCGGCATAAGGAAAGTTTTGGAAGAATATTTATAGTGTTTCTGACCATACGTGCCAGCTACGGATGATGAAAGTTCTTGAGGATTGCCCCATACTTGTCCCCATTTACCATGATCTGGTATAAGTGGTCTGCCTTGGCGTTCCAAATTTGTCGAGTTGAAAAGATCTGTGATACGATTTCTAGGCATCCTTGTTCTGTATAGTGCCGTGGCTCAGTGGTTAGTGCGTTGGACTATGCAGCAAGGGGTTCGAGATCGAATCCCAGTCGGCATTAAACAGTAGGCCCCTTCCATTCGTGTAAAAAATATAACACGCACAACACGAATGGTTGTGAGAAACTAGGCCTTGGGTCCCATCGACCTGTTGCGCCAAGGATTTTTTTTTGTTCTTTATAGTTTTATGACGATATATATCGGCCTAGCTGTATGGATACTGAGCTGATCCCCTACTAGTCCCTTGGAAAGACACGTGTCCTCATTAGAGTCCCCCTAGCATGAGATCCTTTTCGGAATTATTTTGAGGTTGTTCAACTCTTACTACGACTGGTGGATCCTTTAAAGATCTAAGGAAGAGTGTTGGCACTAGTCACTGGATTTTCTCTTTTGATCATATTATTGGTACTTGCCCAAGTATATCCGTCTTTTGTGGGCCAGTGCCACAGTAGATACGAGCATATGTTCTGGGATTTCACTGTGTGAACTCATCCCAGAATCAGCAGAGACCTTCTTCACATATTCTCAGTTTCATCAGGTGTTCCTAGAGCTTATAGTACAAATCCCCGTTAGAAAGCCCATTAGAATACCAAGGTTATACTTATTCATTGCGATACATCCTGCAAATCGTCTCAAGTTGAATTGGACTAAAAGTTTCTTGGCTTGCTTCGTGCGTTTAGGTCACTTCGTTTCACCCACTAAGCTCAATGAGTTTCTGCAGGGATTCCCACACAGGTTTATACTTTATGACATGGAAGTCAAATGCCATGAGGGGCTTGGCTCTCTGACACATATGTATGTCACAGTTGGCATGGTTGCTTGGAAAATTGATTTGGATACATATATGTATGTGTGGCGTTTCAAGTTTAAAGATGTTGCTATTTTTGGCCATGTATTCAGAGTATTTCGTTACAAGGCCGAATAGCCCTGCTCCAGTTCCTTCGTCAGTTCTTGACCCATCTTGTTGTGTGATTACTGAGTCTGTGGATTGCGGATTCACTGCGCTAAGTATTTTGAAAGTCGAACCTTCTTATAATATCGTGTCTGGGACAGGCTAGGAGGTGTGGTTCAATGAATTTGCTTCGATGTAATGTATGTATTTATATCTTTCTATTCCTTCTTTCGTTCTACTTGCACCACAAAAAGTGATCATGTGGTGCGCATTCATTTTTCCGTCGATGAAAATGATCACCATGTTACGTTCAATAGAGATCGGCAACGTGCCACGTTGGAGGACTATTTTTGTCCAAAATTGGATGAACTTAACATCAGTGACATGCGGTTCCAACAATATGGTGCCACATGTCACACAGCTCGTCGAACAATTGATCTATTGCAGGAAAACTTCGGTAATTGTGTTATCTCGAGAAATGGTTCTGTCGAATGGCCACCTCGCTCTATTTATAGAGTTACATTAAATCGCTGGTTTATCCCAAAAGCCAACAACGTTAAAAAAGCAAACATTCCAATGTTGCCAACGTTCTAGCCGATGAGTGGTAAAAATGATATCCAAATGGAAACATGGTCGCGGTGGTCGCATGAACGAGGTGGAATTCCACACTCAAATTTAAGATACTACATCTGGAATAAATTTCAGCTCGATATCTGAGTTGTTTTTTGTTCTATTTGAACACAAAATTGTTATGTCCTTATTGAATTTGACCTTCCACCTCCTAGAATCATACCCGTCGCAGAGCATAGTCCTGTTCCACCCCTAAGAGCTAAATGTAAGTCGATGACCTACACTAATTCACCCAAGCAATTCAATTTGCCAACAAATTCCATACAACAAATGATTGACGGCTTTCTCTCCCCCCCCCCCATCCATCACTTTGTAAGGCTCTCCCACCTCCAACCCTCTTGACATGGCCTTCGACTTTCCATCGATTTATTCGAAACCACAGATTATTAATTATTTCGATAGCTATCTTTACACAAATCCACCGTCCCGAGCCATTGTTCAGGACAAAAATAACCAAGCCTTTTTCGGAAACTTTTACAACTGGGATTGGTGTAGACTCTCATTCACCGAATGTGTCGGTAAAGAGGTCAATTTATGGTCATTACGTGTGTTTCACATTTCTTTTTGGGTTGGTCATGGTCTGGCATACTGCGTCCAATTAATTGAAAATTCATTGCGTGCCTCCTGGGACTTGTAATAATTACATAACTAAATTTACCTAATCGATATATCGATTGGCAGAGTGTCCTAATAATTGTCAAAAAAAGAGAAAAAAACCAACCCATTTTTAGAACTGCATTGACGTACCTGAACATTGAAAATATTTTGAAAACAACAATTTGCAAAAATTCAAAACACTATCGAACGTCAATCGAAGGGTTTTTGGCACAAACAATGTGGGGACCTCAAGTGTCACAAAAAACAAAACACATAAACAAATGGATGTCATGTGTCAAAGTTGACAGGCACATGCATCAATTTGATAAACAAATGATGGCCCTAACTGACATTTTTGACAGTTCGTGTATTCAAACGAGGCGATTCGTTAAATAAAATCACATCGTGCGAGAAATCATTCACCTTATGGGAATTAAATTCGAATTCCCTCACAATGCACGTGACAACGTCGTGATTAATTAATATCTCACAGTCTCCACTGCTGTACGAAACTATAATTAAGTTGGGTACACGTTACATGTGGCCACGTAAACGTCATGGTACCGGTTACATTAGTCAGAGTTTTATTCTTACCTTCGCACAAGATTTTCAAATAAATCGAAGATTTATAAATTTAGATTCAATTTCGGACATCTACTGCGTATGCCACACCCATCTTGTGTGCATTATACCGTAAGATACGTAAACAAAATGGCCCACTCTTTCCTTTTTGTGTTTTGCTATTCTCCGACTAAAATATTTTCGAAAACAAGAACAGAATATTATAGATTTTCAACAAGAAAATAAGATAAAAACAGAAAATGGAAACGAAACACTCATTATTTGACGTGCGTTCGAAACGATCGCAGCAGATAGACCGCGCACGGTCTTGATTCTCACATGACGCTAAAAATAGGAAGCGACAGTTTGTGAAGAATTTCAGTGGGATTTGTTTTTGTGGGCTGCAGGCAGTATGTATTTTATGATCAATACGCGTCCACAGTGTCCAAAAATGGTCGCCAGAACGAGACGTTTATCCCATTGGCCTTGGCAGTTGTTGATAAACATTGGGCGTAAGCAATTTTTAAACAAAAAGTTAACATTATAACATAAATTGTACAAAATTAGTTTTGGCAAGAGTTTTAGCTAGCGGCGCTATAATTCAATATTTTACTGTCTCAGGGCAGGATAGAGATACAAATATTTGAAACCCACATCTAATCTGACAGATCATAGTTCGTACTCCGTTCCTCTGTCCTTTGTCAATTAAGAACTTGAAGATCATTACACGCCCAATAGCCTAGCTCTCCTTGCCTTCTATAGAAGTTGTATCCATGTAGTGCACTGCTACAAATCAAATCAGGAGCAGCAAGGGAAGAGTATCGAGCTCTGTGAATAGAAAAGAGCTACGTAGTTTTCCAACTCAAGAATATCGAAGAATCCTGCGATAGGAACAACAACCGGATGTTCTTTAAAACAGGCAGAATGGCTTTAAGCCCGGAACGTAGGCTCATCAATACACCGAAGGAAACCTATTCACAGAATCGCAGGGAATAGTAGATGCATTAAGGAACCATTTCCAGCAACTACTTAATGGGCTTCAGGTATAGAGAGTGACCGGGCAAGAAAAGAACCCGCATTCAGTTAATGAAGAAGCCATTTGCCCTCCCAGTTTTGAAGAGGTTGAATCGGCTATCAAAAAGCTGAAGAACATCAAAGCCGCCGCCTCTTATGGCCTGCCAGCATAGCTTTTCAAACATTGTGGAGATGTTTTTTTAGGGATGCATGATCACATTACCATCACTATCACTATCAGTCAAGGATGGGTGGATGAAGCCATGCCTGATGACTGGATTATTAGCTCTATATACCCCATCTGCAATTAAGGCGAGCCTATGACTTGTAAGAACTATAGAGGCATATCCTTGCTTAATGTCGCGTATAAGATCCTATCCAACGTATTATGTGAACGTCTGAAACCAGTGCCAGTGTGGCGTCCGGTCCAGCAGATCAACGATCGACCAAATTTTCACACTTAGACAAATCCTGGAAGAGACCAACGAGTTTCGAGTCCAAACTCATCACATTTTTATCGACTTTATGCCGCATATGACGGCATTCATCGTCTTGAACCATCTACAAGGCGATGGCCGAATTTAGAATACCGATAAAACTGATTCAGGTGTGCCGCTGGAAAGGACAGTTTCACTGAAATATTCCAAACATACATCGGATTTAGGTGTGGACGCGGAAGGCACTATCTTCAACTGGGATGCAGACGACATCAACATCATCCGCAGCTCGATGCTTTTACGGCAATTAATGAACAGGCGAACTCCACGAATGAGACTTTAGTGTAGATTCGGCCAAGACTTACCCTGGGAAACCAATGGTATCAGATATAATGAATGATCCTGCCAGTTTCACTAAACACAGTCGAGTGCAGGACGATAATCAGGAAAGAAAAATGTTCGATCCCGTATCCGAAGAGGGAGCATGGTGAAAAAGATACAACCCCGAACTCTATGAACTATATTAAGATCTGGATGTAGTCGAAAAAGGACAAACACGTCGACTACACTGGCTAGGTCACATAGAGCGAATGGATTCCCCCAAAGGTTCGAAACCGAACCTTTATTTTAACGATCCAGCTATCATGGATACCAGAGTGCTTTTTCTGGATAATTGAAAGCAGAGTGCTCGGGATCAAAGGGAGTTAAAGGCTGCCGTGTCTTAGGCAGAGACTCTTCAGTAGTCGGAAGTGTAAGAAGCACTTAACTAAGATCTCGCCGTTCGAGCCTACTTCTCAACCAAGGCGAACCGGCTAAGGTGAATGCCAGTCCCCTCGAGCGCTTTATAATGAGCTCCGGCTGGTTCTGCGAATCACAATGGAAGTACTCTGTGGCTGTATCTTAAGCAACCTACCACGTTAACCTAAACCAACCTAACTTGACTGGGTCGTATACACTTGCACCTTAATGCTATAAGAACCTAACCTTGTGACGACTGGAATTCAAGCTTTTCTCTTCTTACACATGACGCCCAGTAAAGTGGGCGAGATGGAATCATAATGATAACATTTTACTGATCCTGTCCAGAAGCTTTCACGAATTTTTTGGTTTTTTTAAAAACGCCTTCAATAAGTGGGCGTTGCGTACATATGGTGTTCGAGTGAATTAGGCCTAAAAATTTGGTTTTCACATTTTTTTCCGATTTCTTGTAGAAATTTTGTAAAAATTAAATTTTTTAAAAGTGGGCGTGTCAATTCCAGAATTCGGTACGCCATTACTTTCAATTTTAAACCCAATTGCTGAACAAGTAACCGAGAAACAGTCGATTTCCAAAAGCACTGCCATATGTACAAATTTTGAGATGGAAATTTTTCAGGAAACTAATACTTCCCTTAAAGGCAGTAAAAAAATACGTGGCGCAATAGGTCGTACCAGGGCCAAGGGCCTAGTTTCCCACAGCCATTCATGTTGTACGTGTTATACTCTTTACACGAATGGAAGGGGCCTACTGTTTAATGCCGTGTCCGAAGGGCAATTTGGTATTTGAGAAGCTTTCTCAGGACAGTTGTACTCTCGGATGTTTGTCAGACGCTCGCGAGAGGTGGGGCCGTGAACAACTTTTAGGTCTCTCGATTGGGATTCGAACCTCGAACCACTTGCTCCATAGTCCAACGCACTAACCACTGAGCCACGGCGCCCACAGTAGGCTGTTAAGGTACAAGTAAAATAAACTTAAGGCTTTGATGTCAGCTAGGAGAGCCATATGCACATGAAAGACGAACAAACTTGGGTCACCCCAAGGGTCACTAGTCCATGTCAGAAGGACTACGGATTAAGACCATCGAGCGACGTTGAATGCTTAAGGGATACTTCTATGGAACAAAAGAATCGTTTTCGAAAGATACTCTATTCAAATGTACAGTCGAAAACACAATGACTGAATGTCTGAAGCTATTTAGTAAGGAATTAAGCAAATAAATCGGATCCATACTTTAAGATGTATAGAGCCTGACGAATCTCGTTACACTATGATACTGATGAGAGTGAAAAGCACTCAATCACCGCAAATATATTTATTCTACGATTACTCCTCATAAAAAAAGAATGAAATTGATTTATTTAACAACAAATACGATCCTCACTACGGATGAATTTCTGCAAAATGACGCCAACATGACTAATTGTTAAGTTGTTACTATGTATTCCCCGCGCGTTTGCTTCATACGTGTATGATCAATTTAAATCAGGATATCGATATTTGAATAGCTATGTAATTATTTTAAGGAAAATTTATAATCAAATATCTAAACCACAGACTACGTGACGATGTGTAGATTTGAAGATAAATTCACTTGGCATGCAACCGACTCACTCGCCCATCTGAATTAAATGATGAGAACCCTTTGCGAATCAATTAAGTTTTCAGTACATGATGCACATGACAATAGGCCGTTCGGGTGGATTATGTCAATTTATTTTGGTTTTTTTTTTAAATTATTCATTAGTTGCTTACATTTTTATTTAACGGATGTCTGAGTCCGCTTGTTCACTGGAAAGTTTTACAGCAGCCAAATACATTATTTATGAAAGCGAAATGTTAATGCACAATGAAAATAGAACTCGACAGGCAAATGGAACTTTTCGATTCGAAATATGCAGTTGGAACGTGCTATTGCACTGAATGCTGATGGAGTGAAATAAAATCGAAAGTTGGTATGCAAAACTTGAATAATTTAAATAAAATGTACTTCCGTTGGTGATTAAAGTTAATATGAAAATCGAAATTAGATTTGCATAGCAAATTGATTAGAGAGCCGTAGCTCAGCTGAGCAGTTTGAACAGTGAAAGCGTATGACGGTGTCCAGGTGGAAACTGCAACGAGCCGAAGAAGGACTTAGCAGAAGAACTATCCTTTTGAACCATAGGTCGCAAAATATTGCAGAAATGAAGTACCATGAAGTATGTAGGTAGTAGACTTGTGTAGGTTACGAACGAACCAGTTCGAAAGAACTAGCTCGTACAAATGAACTCAGTAAACTAGTTCCCCATTTCATTTAATTTTTTTTCATTTAGTTCAGTAGGAGAAAAAGCTGAGGTGTATTGAACGCCTTTTGCCTTGTTTATTGGGATAGCACACAGCACGAGCACGTTGTGTTGGTTTGGATTCACACGAGACTGAGTTTCTTGAGCTGTGAACTATACTGAACTAAATGAACTAGAAGAACGAACCAGTTCAGCAACCAGAATTGAACTAAGCTGAGCGCTTAGTGAGCTGAGCAAAAATGGACAAATTTACTAGATAGATAGTGCTGTGCAAATTAATTGGGACAAACACTTTTTTAAACATAATTGTAGGTAGGCTTTGAGTTTAACGCTGGTTTTTAAATATTTTGGTAAGTTCTTCACGTATTAATTATAACAAACATTTCTTTTGACTGTTTTTTGGTGTTATTTCATATTAGATGTCTCAAGATCGCGTAATTAACTTAGGTATGGACATCTCAGTCAAAAAGCGGGCAAAAATCATTGCTTTACATGCAAAACAACACACAAGCAAAACCGTAAGGGAGATTTCGGTTGATGTTGGCGTTGGAAAGTCCAGTGTTTTCAGAATTATTGCGTTGCATAAGGCTACAGGTGGGATTGCAACAAGTCGGAAGGGTCATTGCGGTCGTCGAAAACCTAAAACCACGGCACATGATGACATGGTATTGCTCCGAAACAGCGTAATAAATCCTGGGAAGACAAGTGGCGAACTTCAGAGGGACTTGGGGTCAGCTGGTGTACACATAGATTCGACTACTGTCCCTAGACCCTGATTAGATGATTCTTGTCCCATACGTTGTGGGCAATGTTCTCGTGAGTACACATTGTTGTACTCCTTCTCCTCCTCTTCACTCTCCTAATAGTATTCATTTTCAAGACACAAAATAAAACTTAAAATGAAAAGTGTAGCAGCATTCAGGTAATTTTTTCGGTCGAAAGCCACTTCGAAGTTCAGGGATACAGGGTAAGCGTCTTGAAAAGAAGTGGCAATGAAAAACCCCAACCTGGCCATATTGTCCAAGCCCCAAAGCACCCGCCAAAAGTTATGTTTTGGGGTTGTTTCACCTCTGAAGGTTGGTTGAAGGAAGGTTGAAGCCTATCGAAGGACGGCAGTATGACGGAGACGTCTTGACCCATAGGCTCCTGCCAACCATTCAAAGAAGAACTTTTAAGGAAAATGTGATTTTCCAACAAGACCTTGCTCCATGACACACTTCCAAAAAAATTAAGCAATTCTTCGCGGAGCAACAAATTAATGTTTCGGAATGGCCTGGCAACTCACCTGACCTCAATCCAATTGAGAATCTGTGGGCCATTATCAAAACGAGACTCAGGAAAAAGAACTGCACTACGAAAAAGAAGCTAATTTAATCAATTATTGAGGTGTGGTTTCATGACGAGGAAATGAAAAAATCGGTATGGGAGGTTCAGCAGAAGAAATCTGTATGGGTTCAGTTATATACTCTACAGACAAGCAGGCCAAAGATGTCCAAACACACGCAAAGATTTAAGCTGAGCTCAAATATGCAGAATTACTAGAGATGAGACTAATATCTGACAATAATATCGCCATCTACATACATTGCTAGAGTGGTTTGCCTTAAAGCGTTAGATTCCAACATAGCTTCGGTGGCGTATAAGTAACAATTTTTTCTAAAATTTTTTGGTTAGAAAATTTGTATTTTTTTTTACGCACACTGAGTGCAACAAATGACTTCGTTTGTGCCTAGGATGCACAGAAACAGAATATCCAAATGGAGTAGAGCTGTGAAAACGAAGATTTTGGATGCCAGTATCTGGTTCGGTGGCGTATTTTTTTCACACAAATTTTGAATGCCAGTATCTGGATATGCTGGGCATCTGGACACTGCGATATTAACGGGAATGAAAGGGCCGACGAACTGGGCAAAATGAACTGGATCAGAGCTTGATCAGAACTCCCACTAAAAAGAAGGATATCGCCACCTATCTGCGTAGCTATGAGGATTATTCTCGAGAAGAACATCAATATGACAAACGTAAATCGCGCGAAAAGGGATGTATATCTTATAATTTTTTTGATTTCCCGGAAACGTCAACATACAGAAAAATTTTTAGTAAAAAATGGCCAAGGGCGTCATCTTTCACTAGATTTAGACGGTTGTCGTTAGACAGGTAATATCACTGGCCAGGATACAAGGACTAGCATGTGTAGGAACATTAGAAGCACATTGACTGCAGCTGATCCCATTAGACCTAGGAAAATAGATGCAATAAAAATCGCAGGTTTAAAAAAAAAACTATACTTTAGAAAAAGTCTTATCTAAGTCGGAAATTGCTCGCTCCATTATGCTTCCAAGCCACGGCAGTGAGTTTCATACGAAAGTCCTGGCACAGGCTGCACGAGAATTATCTACGAAACTGCACTCAGCCATACCTTTCACAAACTTGGATAAAGGATACCGTCTTCTTTTAGTGCCACGACACATTTGCATTCAGAGGATAGAGTGGACGAACGATTTAGCAAGAAAGAGGTCCGGACAGGCATAAAGCTTATCCATTAGATGGAGCACGCTCTCATCATGTCATGTCTGGACAAAGCTTGACCTATCAGGAACGTCACCATCGACCATCGACCATTTGTAACAATTTCGGTTTGTTTCAGGGGGGCCACTAAGTTCTACTGAGGAAACAACCAATCTTTTGTTTTCATTTAGGACTACTCCACGCTGGCTACAAATACAGCCTCCCCTCCTACCTATGTACATATGTACAATACAAAACAAAAGTATCCATAAGATTGCTTTGCTAGATTGTATTTACAATCTCCATTATAAAACGTAAACACCAAAACAGTGGGTAGGGTACTCGTATAATGGTATTTTTAGAATCAAAACAAACTTTTTTAAATTTAATTTGATTTTGTTTACACTCCGCAGTATGCTCCTATGGGACATTCCATATCTGGCAAGTGTCAGCCAGAAAATATTCACGAACGGCGCGCTAATCATACGAAAAGTAAACACTTGTAGGGTGAATCACTACAGTACACCAAATGCGTTAATAGATCTTCAGCAGGGTGGTGCTAATAGAGACGGCTAATTCTTTTGTTATGAAATACTGTCCGCTCAAACACTCTGACAACTGAAAAAGTTGCACTCACCACTTAGCGAACAATAAACGTGGACAGAATTTTCGAAAATAAATCTAGCCACTTGCCACTAAGCCAGAAGTGCATCATACGTTTTTTTTTTTTTATTAAAATTGTCAACCACGAAAGTATTGAGATATTGACACGTAAGATTAGTAATTCATAGATAGTCGATGGTGAATTTTGACATGCAGTCGGTGCAAATGGCTTGGAAACATAGCGTGCTGAGGGAGATGATGACTGGTGTGGTCAGTGTCGACGTGGCCTGAGTCACGTAGCTTAAATGAGGTGTGGATGATATGTTTTATTTTTTGTTTGCAGTACAAGTGGGTGTTTTGCACTTATGTAGCTTTGGAATAAACCTATTTCGGATGACATCGGGTAAATAGAGGGACTGGCTGGGATTATACGTGCCGGCAGAGGAATTTGGGCCGCATCTACTAATCGACTATTTGGAAATTCAAATATCCCACGTATCGTTATACAAAAATAAATTAAAAGATCTATTTATAAAGTGCGGCTGATATACGTGACAAGAGCAAACTAAACAGTGATAGGCAGAAAATGCTGCTACATGGAATGGGATGCAATCGAAAGGTCGACTGAATTAAGGGTATTTGAATGGCCTTACCATGTGTAAATGTACAATGCGGAGGAGAAAACAAACTAAATGCTTTCCAATCTAGGCAAGGTTTCCAACCAACTGGTTTCGCCAAAAACTACTAACTTTTTATACGTAGAGTCAAGCAATGCCGCGAATCACTTAACGAGATTACTGTCAGGTCCGACCTATCGTTGTGCTGTGTTCCAGGCCATAGGTAATTCAGATAATTACAAACCGGATGAGCTATGTACCTAAAGAGGGTGCAGACAGTGACCTGTCTGACAACAAAAGGAATCGTCAGGACATATCAAATCGTCAAGATACCGCAAGCATAAGAATGACAAACAATAGGACAGTCTTACTTGTAAGATAATCTGACTATAAACGGATTGTAAAAAGCTGAAAACCAGTGGACAAATCTAAAAGAAAAACAGTTGAGGCACTGTCTGTTATGTACATACATATGTACATATGTACATGTGTCCGAATGTTTGATGCTGCTTTCAATGATTTTTAGAAGCTATAGAGACGAAGAAGAGTGCGAAGCCATGATACATCTGTGCACTTATGCTGTTCTATCAGTTTTAATACAAATTTACATTTTCCTCGCAAGAGGTCTATGGGACCCAGGAAAATCCTAGGCGCCTACTTCTTCGAAGATCCAAACAATTTAGTTAAACTTGATTTAAGCTAAATAAAAAGCTTGGTCAACCAAACTGGATTCGACATGAGTTCACAAAGAAATTGGTTGCCCAATGCAGAGAGAGAAATGATGCAGCAGAGAAGGGATAAAGAACAGCTTTTCCGCGCAAGCGGGGCCCAATCGAAGTCACAGCTACCACAAAGTCTGTCACAGCTATAAGGTCAGAGACGATGCATAATGTCTGAGCGTGTAGCTGAAGATATGAAAAAACTATTTCTGGAAGCTATGGCGACAATAACCGAAGTCAGGCAGAATGAATCATTCAATCTGAACGATGATAACCGATATTTCTGTCAAACGAACTGAGGGAGGTTAAAATAGCGATATCCAAAGTAAAGCCCGATAGTGTTGCTGAAGCTGATAGCCTTGCTGAAAAGGTAAGCATCAAGATCAACGCATTTGAAACGTATCTTTGAGTTAAAGTAGGCCCGATGAATGAATTCTCAGCATTGTCTGTGCCATCTTCTAGAAATGAGACTTCCTAAACTGCGTTAACTAAAAACGATTAAGTTTCCTTATTGCCACTGATAAAATTCAGATAAGAGTCAGCAACCTGATTGGTCTGATACTGATAAATCAGTATTACTTTAGGTCAGAAAATTCTGCCATCGACAAGCCCGGGAAGTCTAAAAGTCCGACTCTTTTTATGGAATTTAAGATCGCCTAGGCGCCGTGGCTCAGTGTTTAGTGCGTTGGACTATGGAGCAAGGGGTTCGAGGTTCGAATCCCAGTCGGAACACCTAAAAGTTTTTCACGGCCCCACCTCTCGCGAGCGTCTGACAAACATCCGAAAGTACAACTGTCCTGAGAAAGCTTCTCAAATAACAAATTGCCCTTCGGATACGGCATTAAACAGTAGGCCCCTTCTATTCGTGTAAAGAATATAACACGCACAACACGAATGGTTGTGAGAAGCTAGGCCTTGGGTCCCATCGACCTGTTGCGCCAAGTATTTATTTATTTTTAAGATCGCCTACCCAATTTCTTCGATTTTGCAGGATTGCAGGTTGGCTATTTCATCAAATTGGAAAATAGACTGCATCCGCTCGACACAAGGAGACATTCAACACCGCCATTTTGGTCATGCACGGTTTTCTGTGGGTGGCTTTACTTTTCAACTCTAGACAAATGGTCTAAATCGATTCAACTCTTGCACAAACTCTTTAAAAAAACATCCCGAGAAAAATCTGCCAATGAAACTGTCAAGTATCTGCCAATCGTGTGAAAACTCTATTGTGGTATTGTCTGACGACTGTCTGACGTTTAGAACATTGTAAATTGTTACAAGTGCATCTGCATCTTTGCTGCTGAATGGTAATACACTTTTCGTTTAAGTTTTATTTTGTGTCTTGAAAATGAATAATATTAGGAGAGTTTGACAGGAGAAGGAGTACAACAATGTTTACTCATGACAACATTACCCACAACGTATGAGACAAGAATCCTCCAATCAGGGTCTAGGGATCACTGTGCAGACCCACTGTGGTTCTGGAGTTGAACACTTTCAACACTACAAAGTGATTAACCATATGTTTTTGTATAGCCTTTCAGACATGCCAAGGTAACAAAAGGCACCGCTGCGGGCTCGTGCGTGAACTTACGGTCTACTATACATTGTTTACAATTGATTAGTGCACACGTGCGTTATTTTTCCGCGATTCCAAATGGAAAACAATTATTATGGTGGGAAACAGTGAAGAACGCGATACAGAATTGTTTATAAACGAAAAAAAAATTCATGAGATGTAGAATGTTAATGACGAAACGTACCTACATACCATGATTGGCAAAGGAAAAGAGAGACGCGGACACATCTTTGTCTGTTATCTTGTGAACGCTTCGAAGAAAACGAAGATAATGACAGAAAAGAAAGGACAGTCTCATACATGTATTTTGAGATTTAGTTTTTGTCAAAACTTTGATGACCAACCCATCAAATCATCAAAAGACTTTGCACTCATTCTTCACTATTTTGTACGAAATCAAAAAATTTTATTAAGACAAAATATTTAGATATTCGAATTCTCTATAATTCGTCCATACATCAATTTAAGCCACGCCCACTGTTTAGGGGCGTTTTTATCAAAATACCGATTTTGATACGATTCTGCATGAAACTTCAACAAACACTCAAAGATATCGTTGTATCGTTGAAAAAAAGAATGCCTTACGGCCACGCCCACTGCATAGGAAAAAGCATAAAGCATCATATGATCCGTTCCAAACGGATTGTAGCTTTTCTATATGTTTTTAAAACATATTTTTGTACACGAGGTACACGAAAATTCCGGGAAAATGTTCCGCATGTGCGCACTGAACAACTAAGGTGTCGCTGCGGGTTCGAGCGTTAAAAAAAAAACTTTAATGTCCACCGACACTTAATGAATCAAATCCAACGAGCTTGTCAAACGTTAACAAATCTAAGTACATGTGTCCAGATGCAATGCAATTTGACATTTTCATTTCATTTAAACTAACAATAATAAAAAAATAGGTAATGACATTTTGTTTTAAATGTTTTCTTTAATGGAATCTGCTTCAGAAGTTGTATTTAAGTAAATTGTGAAAACCAGTTGAAAGCTGTGACTCTTAACCTCTCTGTTTATGGACATTTTACTATATTTTAACGTCTTTCATTTATTTTTACTAGAATACTCAAGCTCAAGATGTAGATGAAATATTTTTTTAATTGTGTTGTGTTGCGTTATTTTTTTGTATGGAACAAATGATTTTCGAACTTATTTCCGATAACAATGTTAGGAGAAGTGCGCCATGTTGGTATATAAATAGTGAATAACTTTGACATTTATCAACCGATTGAAATGTCAGTTCAGTACAATTTGAACCATGAATCGCTTCACACCGAAACAACGCACCGAAATAGTGACACTGTCCATTAGAAATAGTCGTTCAGTTGTGTTAACTTGACGAGGATATCGTCGAAAATATCGAAACCAACAAGCACCGTTTGACAACACTATTCGTCGTTTGGTGTCAAATTTTGTTGAGTACGTGACAGTTGGAGATCGTCGACATGCTGTTCCTTTAATTCAATTCAATTCACAAGACGTTCCTGTGAACTCGTTGAAGCGGTTTGGGGTCGGTGGAACCACCTTGCGGCGCATTTAGAAAACTGATTTGCATTTGTTTCCACACAAAATGCAATTGAGTCAAAAAATATTCCCGACACTCTTAGGCTTGGAATACTGTCAAACAGTCGTCCGGATGGTTGACACTGAACCAGATTTTTGGAAGCAAATTTTAAAGACAGACAAGGCCCATTTCGCACTCTCTGGTGCCGTTAACAAGTTAATCCACACGAGATCTATGAAACACCATTGCATCACCAAAAAGTGACAGTTTGGGGCGTCTTGACATCGGGAAACCGGTCAATGACTACCAATGGCAATGCCTAACTCGATGAAATATACCAAAACTGCAGACGGAAACTAACAATATCATACCACACTCAGAATACAAGCAAAGATGTTCTCTCAGAATTTTTTGCAGAAAAAAAAACCGGTAAAAAAAAAAAAGGAGTCATCAGGAATAATTCAGTGAACCTGTGCTGAGTGCCGGGACAAAACCAGTGTCTGCGAAAACGAAAAGGCAGAGGAGCCAGCTAGACTCTAGTAGTTAGTTAGAAAGGCTAACAGATGCATAATTCTAACAAAGGTTAATCGCCAATAAAGCCGACAACGACTACTGTATAAGCTGTAAGATGAACCAATTCCAGATCTTATAAAAACTTAAGTACGTGTGAGCGTCAACAAATCAGATAGTTTCTAGACCTATGCACAGGCTCGGGTACTCCCTGCAATAGCTGAACAGTGTAATGTTTCCTTTTCTTAATGGAAAACATACTTGTCCTCATGATTATGTCAGACCCCCATCCGGATATCAAAAGGCATTTTACACACTTCCACGATTCGCCTTCTTCCGCATCCTTTCAAATAAAAAAAAAAAATACTTGGCGCAACAGGTCGATGGGACCCAAGGCCTAGCTTCTCACAACCATTCGTGTTGTGCGTGTTATATTCTTTACACGAATGGAAGGGGCCCACCGTTTAATGCCGTGTCCGAAGGGCAATTTGTTATTTGAGAAGCTTTCTCGAGACAGTTGTACTCTCGGATGTTTGTCAGACGCTGGCGAGAGGTGGGGCCTTGAAAAACTTTTAGCTGTTCCCCGACTGGGATTCGAACCTCGAACCCCTTGCTCGATAGTCCAACGCACTATGTAGAACAGTCTAGAGAAGTGTGGTGCAAAGCTACTCGCATTGAATAATAGTACTGTAATCTATTACATGGTATCTGCCAATGTAATATCTGTCATTAGAAGATAGTGAAACTTTGTCATGCAAAGGTTTGAGTCAAACGGACTCCAATTTGTTATGCAACCGCTGGGTGTTCCGATCTCTTAACCCTTCAAAAAGCGGACTTACAATCTAGGTAATCCGGTTTATACCAGTATAAATTCCTGTTAAACATGCAAACCTAATTAAGTGGCTGTTTAAGCAATTATAATGGCGTCAAGTCTCCACTTAACAGTAATTATCTGTCATTAAAAAGATCAAGATGTTTCCCGGTGTCGCTATTGCAGGAATTCATGAAACCCGAGCAAAAAAAAAAAAAAAAAACCTTTACAGCACTTTCTAATCAAGGTATTCGTGTGTATACACAGTTATTAACAGTCGACAACGTTTCCCTTTACTTACGTCAAATATTGACCCAATAAACTTGCACCAACATACAATTCAATCGGGGTGTCAATTTGCTGGTTCTTTGATTTCTGCAATTCGAGCCAACACCAGCCGTTCGCGAGTCGCAATTTAGTTCAATAAATAAATTCCACGAGTCATCTTCTGTCAGTAATTGAACCGGTTCAAAGCGGTTAGAACGCTTGACAGTACAAATTAAATAGAATCGGTCTCATGTTCGAGTGAGTGTCATACAAAGCTGTCTCGTGTTATTAGAAGATAGCTAGCGGTTGGGGGAAAATTCCCAAGATTTGATCTTTTAATTGAAACTATGAATGGATAGTGATTGGAACACGCAACTGTGACAGATATTGATTTGGGGGAGAACGCATTTCTCTCATTTGGAGACGAAAATGAAGGACAAATCCATAGAATAGGTCAGGGTTGTTAAAACTTTGTCATTTTATGAAGACCGACAAGCCCTCAGTTGCTTGGAAGTACATTTTCCATCACCAATCGACACACAGATACATATGTAGACTAGATTGCCTGCAATTTTCATGATCACTGTGCATAACGTTGGCCCCCAAACGCGGCTCAGTGCAAAACAAAAAACATTCCATTTTCTCTGTGCCCCCAACCGACATAAAAACACAAATGACATTCTCAGTATGATGTTAACAAAAAAAAAATAAAATAATCAGTCAGTTACCTCAGTCCCTGACCTCGATATTTGTGCGACTAGAATTGCATTTCTACATAATTATCCAGCAGCTACTACTACTGTATTTATGGTCAAGTGTCGTATTTCAAAGCCTGTCATCCAATTATGGTGGAACACACAGATGCGCCGCACATTTCGCATGACAGACACACACACATGCACACGTTTTTCTAATAACGTATGTAACTAGATAGATTCCAACAGTGCACAAACAAGTTAACGTACAGTAGTCGGTCGTTCGGTCGGTCGGTATTAGAGAACCCAATCTGTGGCACTGCTGGTGTGCGTTTGAAAATGTCTGAGTAATTTCAGTTTAAAAGTTATTGGCACACCATTGGCTGATGATGTATTGTTGGCGATGAGCTGCCCCCAGGAGTTTCATTTCTTGATTTTTGTGCGTGCAAGTGTAGAGATTGAGAAAGTCTACTCATTTTTTACACCATTACCATCCCTGGGACAGTGTTTAGGTGCAATGACTTCTTATGTCTTGAGTGTCCCAGACGGAAAGAAGGCATACCATGGGGGCACGTCTGTCAGCCTGTGGAAGGCTTAGATGACGACCTTGGTAACTCTCAAACCCGAAACAACTCAAATGATGAGAGCAGAATTACTCTACGACTTTGAACAAGGATAAAGCAAACTTGTTGAAAAGCTGCCCAAGAATCTAGGAGAACTAGAGGAATCGGGAGAAATGAAGAGTAACCGAATGGCCGATGAAATAGACTTCACGGTAAACTGTAAGGCTTGAGCTTTAGATCGTCCTGTGTCCACCCTACCTACACATTGCAGATCATCATTTCTCGATGACCTCTAGAACTGACATTCACCGACACCGAAACAACGTCCGATAAAGTTTATTGGGTTTTCGTTGCCAGGACAAGTATCCCCGACAAACTAAGTAATTTCTAATAAGAAGGTGCCTTGTGCAGTATGACAAGGAAACCTAGTTTATAATAAATTCTTCAACCAGTCCCCAGAAAACAAAAAGAATCCTCGTTGTAGTACAATGCATTCAGGGATGGTCTTGAAACCAATCGGCATAGCTATATACAGTCAACTGACAGAGTGAAGTACATAACAATGTCGTTAAGTAAAAGTAGAAAATCAAAAACTGACTCAAAATGTGGAAGAGTTGAAGATATGTCAAGTATGTTGCCAAAGACGCTATCTATGCATGTGTTTTGAGGTTAGTCGATTACGTTGATAGACATAATGTCTTTGAGACTCAACGCAGACTAGAATAAGCCGATAGGTCCTCTCATCCAGTACATAAAGCCTAAGGTTAGGCAGGAACTATAAGTCTAAATTGAAAGATGTACTTCTCTTCTTCAACAAGACCCGACCTAACTATCTGTTCAAAAGGCTGCACTGCGTTTGGATGTGTCATTGGTACTAGATTACCTAGCCCATCCAACAAGCCTGATTTTGAGCTACTGGCGAATATGGAAAAGAAGTTTTCTGAAGTCCAAGCGAGAGAAAGATCTGTTGGAATATGTACCACCTCTTACAGGAGTGGGTTCAAAAGTTGCTACGGCTATTACGAGGTTTTGAGTCGTTTACTTTGTGCCTAAGAAAATGACAGATACTCATGGAGTGTTGGCCAAAAATGGAAAACGCAAAGAAAATGTAGGACATGATCAAGGGTCCCTAGGTCAGTTGTGTGAATAATTTTTACTTTAGTGGTTTGTAAGAATCTGCACAAAACGGTCGTACTCTAGGACGATCCACTTTATCGGTAATCAATGCAAATCCATATCACATTTGCATGAAGGATATTGGGTTCCCTGTCCCCCTCTGTATGATTCAAAAGAGTGGAAGCTGATATTGAAGAAGCAAAAGGATTATTAGAACGGATTTTGAAAGACTTTTTAGCGAAGTTTTAGCGAAAAAATGTTTTCTTTTTTTAAAAAAAACGCCCTCAAAATGTGGGCGTGCCCAATTACAATGTATAAATGAATTATAGAGAATTTAACTTTAAGCCTAAAATAAAGTAAAGTACCCTTAAATTTGAGATTAGAATGAAAATTGTGATTTCGCTTCGAATTGCGAAAACACAAAGTCTAGAGATGAAGTTTAAAGCGAATCCGTCAAGCTACAGTCGACCATACAGATAGACAGACAGACAGAACTACTTCATGGACTTTTGGACTTCTCCATCATGGTAATGTCAAGTTGGAAATTTTTCATGAAACCAATACCTACCCTATATGTAGGAATAGATGGAAGTAAAAATTGTACCCGACTATTTCCGTTGAAGAGTCTTGTTATACGATGCAAAGGAGCACCACAGGGTGTATTCAAAACATTGCTTTTGAACTCTATGTAGGTACATATGTACATTATTCGGTTAGAAATACTGGAACATTCAACAGTTATGGAGAAGTTGTTAAAATATGCAAGGAAACCAGGAGTCATAGATCGACTGTTCACACTAAGAGTGAGTTATCCTTTCCGCTCATTTTTCTATCAGCCAGTTTATTTTATCCGTGGAATGTAGTTCATCGATATTCTGGCAGAAGAGCAGAACGAATATTTTGTTGGTTTAAGTGTTCTCGGGATAAAATAGACTAAATTTTTGGTAACAACAGAGATGAAACCGTGGGCAATAAAAAACAACCTACTTTTAAGGAACTTGCATCTCTAGTCTTAAGCTTGGAACATCATCGTAGATTGATTTCTATTGCATTTAGATTTGGAAATTGCGCAGGCGTTGTTTTGTGATCCTTTAAACAAGGCTCTCTCTTATAGTAGTTGTTGAATGCTTATGATCCTTGGACAGGTGTAATACCTCAGCTAAGGCTTACAAGTTACAAAATATTGAGGTAATGATATGGATCCATTCGATCGAAGGATCATTATTTTAGAAAAACGATACTTTCACGAACGAAAGTAGATTTAAGTTCTTCAGATCCGATGGGAAGAAAAAAGTAGGGCTAACCAAAAAATGGAACCGAGGAACCCAATACTGGTTTTGAGGACAATGCCAGCTTTGGTGACAGAGTTCTTTATTTGGCATGATATCTTGCATGCATCCGCTAAGTCCCGAGTGCTTGGAAATAACACCAGTCCAACTATCCTAAGCATTCTGTAAATATTTAAAGAACAGGGTTTCTTCTTAGGGTTCAAAATCTTCCACAATTTTCAGATTTAAATGCAATAGACTACACGATTAAGACTAGAGTACGAAATTCCTGTTTTTTCCATACCAGAGGCTTACTCTGAACTCTAGCATATGACAAGAAGACTTAAAGCAATCCAGAAACCAAATCATCAGATTCCATAAAATACAACATTGAGCCTAAGCAACTAATCTCATATGGTTTTCCTAAACTCAGAAAAATTGTGTGACTAAATTCTTAGGCCCGACACAAACAGTGATACCAGAATTGAATTTTGCTTGTGTTATCGATAATTTGTATGAAAACGTCAAAACTGACATGCGATGACGTCTGTCAAATCACTTTTTGTCACAAAAACTTGTGGAGTTCTGATTGACTTTACTAGTTTTTTTTTTGTTGTTGTGTTTAATTGTAGCTTGAGTAGATATGCAATCTGCGTTTTGTTTGTTTATCGTATAGCTAAGGACTTGGAATGTCAGTTCGCACGGCAGTACTGCCAACTTTCTGTGATGACATTGACACTATTTGCAGCTCTGGAATTGTTTACTCCCAAAACAATGCACGAAGATTTTCTTTAACATCAAACTGTCTGTGTCTGTCTTTTCAGCACCACTCAGAATAAAAACGTCACATATCGCCGTAACCAAAGTCCAAAGTACCGAGACCACCTAAATTCCACGTCCCAAATACTGGCCAACCTCATGAGCATAAGCACCATAAGCAAATACCCTACAAGTATCGTTTTGCATATCACAATATTGAAAGGTTTTATGTTCCGACAATTCCACGACCGTATTCATCCGGAACCCAGGGGGCATTTCCAGCAAAGTTCCATTGTCACGTGCCGGGTAGCTTCTGTCATAGTAAGCGTTTTTTGCTCGGCCAGCCGTTACGCTTCTTCGAAAACCGCCACACAAAAGCCCCTCCATTCAGCAGTGGAATTTTCCACTCACTCGCTTGTCGGACACACGGTTTGAGATTCTAAAATTAAATAACGATAAAAAAAAAAGAAAAACAAACGAACACCGAAACATTTTTTTTTCTCTCCATTTTCGCAATGTTGCTGTTGAGGTTTTGTTTTTTGTTTTTTTTGTTTTTTCGCTCGTAAAATGCGGCGAAACAGACGTTGGCCATTCATGACAGAGAAAGCGGAAAAAACCCGAGAAAAAGCTGCGCGAATATTATGATTAATAGAGGTTTGTTTCGTGCACTTTTTCTGTTTCGGTGCCTAAGTATTTTGAGTTTGGTAAGGTCATCTCTCCGTTCATTGTTGAACGTTCCATGTTTTCGAAGGACCCTGTGAAGGTTGACGTACAGCATGAAATGGTTTTTGAACTCTGAAACGGCAGTGAATTCTCATGGGTCTAGTCGAAAACTATGATCAAAACCGTGACGTCATTTTCAAAACTGACGCAGATTGTAGAAATTATATTCGAGGGGGGCCAACAGCGAGCCATTAATGATGTCTATTTAACTTTCATCAATAAAGGCCCCCCGTTTTCGTTATGAAATTGAGTACCAAACCATTTAAAGATGCAATAAAAGCGGTACTAATGATCTCAGCGGGACAGACTGAAATCTTTAAGAAATGCGACATTCCATTTGACCTTGGGAAATTGTGTGAGCGGCGACGCATTAAATGACTGAAAGCAATATTTATAGACACTTGTACTGAGGATAATAACAATAATCTATTTTTGAAGTGGTATTGAAGTAAAATCAAAAAAAAAATGTTCAGATTGGTTGATTTATGGTGTGGCACCTGTGTGCAGCGGCTATAAACACGTAGCAAAGATAGACCGTTTATAGGAAATGCAAACGTGACTAACAAAATGCCTTGTACGACTGATCTGCATATCTCTTCTGAGTATTGCAAGGTATGACGAATGGTGATATAATATAATTTTGACGAATGCTGATTAAGATTACGTTGAGATATCTTGACGCTTATAGATTTTGGTCATATGATACAATGCATGTCCAAATCGGGGAGCAATCTTTTCGGGGAAATGTTTTTAGCCGAACATTTCGTGGAGGCTTATCGTTCTAGATATCTGAACTTGAAATTTGTGAAATACATACATAGTAGACGAGCTGCAAAAAAGTGACACCATTCCAATGATGCGGACTAAGAAATCAATTAAGTAAGGTATTTGAAAAATGCTCGTACTTCAAAGTGTAAGAGTATTTAAGTCGGAAATAGCCCAAGAGCTGCAGTTCTTACAACAACTTGTTAAGCCAGAAATATGAATATCCCCAATCCATACATACAGCATACATACACAAAGTGATGTCCTGCGCCACGAATCGCTGTCAATTGTTACGGATGGATCCAAGACCGAGGACGGAGTCGATGCCGAAGTCTTCTCAGAGGTCCTAAACATACACCTCACTCCTACACTACCGCAGCGTTTTTCAAGTCAAAGCCAATGCCATTGAACAAGCAGCTGATTGGCTGGCGGTTAATGCAGTATCAGCATCGGCATTCAGACACCCATAGAATCTCTTGCATCCAGAGATCTGGGGCAGTGAAAGACTGACACTTTTCTCTTGGACAGTGGCTGAGTACTAGACCACTGTAACATACCAACGAATTGTGAGGCTGACGAACTGGTTAGAAGAGGCTTCTCTGGTTTAGATAGTATAAATGTCATCGAGGCGCCAAGGTACCTATTATGCTAAATACCCTATCATAGCGGACGCGGTAAGTGAAGCCAATCATCGATCAACTCGACCAATGCAACACCACCAGGTTGCTCTGGCCGACCTTTAATGGAACCATTGGACTCCTAAAACTCAAGAGAGGAATATAGGATTATAGGAAGAAGTTCTCAAAGACTGGGCATCCCCCACAACGAATTTTTCAAAAACTGTAGGGACGAACACGAAGAAATGACATTATTCACCTCCTATGCCCTGCACTGCATGGCTTTCATACAAAAGACTAAATTGTTCTTAGGTTGATCCACCAACCTTACACATAGGCAGCACAATGGATCTTCTTCTAGTCTAAGTGCATCACCCAGGGCCGGTCTTAACCAACCAACCAACTTAAGACAGAAATGAAATACCAAACTACTTGTTTTTCTAAAACTTGAAATAAAGGTATTTGGAGATTTATCTGGAACTCATCATCGATTTTTCTTTCTAAACGAGTATCTGACAGCAGCTGGAGTCAGATATACTGAATTTATTTGGATAATGTGTCAGGGTCATCCAATTTGCGGTCCGTATTTGACATCCCTGTTTCAATCCCATACGTCAAACCGAACTGTCATCCATAAATCTAGATATGGCTGCCATTAGTGAAAGTGTTGAAAAAGAAACAAATCTATCGATTTGGCGGAGAGCACAGCATTTAGGCTTGTCTTACGGCACATTATGGGGTATTTGCATCTACTTCCTTGTAAAGCTCAACTCACTCAAGAAACCAAGTCAGCTGACCCCAGAATGCATAGAACTTAGTACGCCGATTGGGTCCTTGAACACTTGGGCAACCAATTTTCACACAGCATTTTCATCACCGATCAGGCTCATTTCTCAATGGGTAGATACATACGTTAACAAACAATATTGTGACATATGGAGAAGTGACAATCCACATGTAAATATCGAAAGACAGTTGCACCCACAAAAAGTGACTGTTTGGTGTGCAATTTGGTCTGATAGTGTCATTGGTAGATACTTCTCCGAAAATTAAGAAAGTGTAACCGTCATCGTCAATTCTCATTGCTATAACCGAATTTTGTTTACCTCATGGCGAATATATGAATGTGGAAGACATGTGGTCTCAACAAGCCGGTGCCACATCTCACATAACATGACCCACCTCGGCTTTGTTGCAAGAAAAATTTTCTTGCGTCTTTGTGATGTCAGCCAGCTACTAAGATCATATGATCTGCTGCCGTGGGATATCTTTTGCCCACAACCCGCAAACTTCTGACTCTTTGAAAACGAATATTCGTCAAGTTCTGGCGATATGTGTCATAAAGTAATCGAAAATTACCTTGTGAGAACCAAGTCCTGCTAGAACTCCCGCGGAACATATTTGAATAGTGTTACAGCCCATTTATGTATGTTGGGAAGATCCAAATGAAGATCATAATGAAGTATAAAATTTGATTGAAATCTAAATCATAAATGTTTGAAGGAGAAACATATGTAGAAAGAGAATCGCCAGCAATCGGTAAAAATATCACTCCGACTGAAGTAATCAGGATTCTGGTTATTAGCATCACTACGACGATGGATTCACTTTGGATCGATCGAAGATGAAAAGGTAAACCGAAACCAAGAATTGATCCCGGAAGTTGTCTATCGAAATTCCTGGCTAAATCGAAGGGTAACTAACGAAGGAAGCTGGCAATGAGACCCCAGATTTACTTCCAGGGAAGGCAGGATCGGTACTAAATACTTCCGTTCTGGCATTTGTTAAAATTCCTCTCAGACCTAGAAAAAGTCTATTGACTACGACACAAGAACATAAACTGTTGCGCTATGAACTTTTACAAAAGATGACAACAAACCCTCATTTTACAAAGTTTTAGTCTAAGCCTTCACTCAAAAACGGATACAATTTTCTAAAGGCAAGAGGTCCCTCATCTCACGTCATTCCTTAACAATTTCTCACTTTAACTTCAGAATAATCGTTCAGCTTTCTGTGGCTGGCAGATACATACGTCTATGAGGTAAGTAACTGGCATAAATTAGTCTTCGAAGATATGTATGCCAGACTTTACATTCCTACATGCACAAGGTGCATTCATCTTGTCAAACATGTGTCCTTGACTACTAATTCAAACATAAACTACATAACTAGACCGCAACTATTCATTTGCATTACAAAATAGCATGTCACTTGAGGAAATGCTGTGCAGTCAAGAGGTAATACCCAGACACCGGTCTGTCTGTTCGCTATATCTGTGGGCAGGAGATAATTTCTTCCGGAATGAATAGCTTTACAATCGAAACTAGTATAGTCGCGTGGTACTCTGTTACCAACTTGTGACTGTTTTACATCACCGCACTATCAAGTGACACTTATATTAATTAAATGAAAGGGATTTGTCACTTACCTACCATTTAAATCATGCCGCAAACTTTTGCTCGCTGATAAGATGGATTTTGTAATTATTTCCACATACTTAGTGGATGAGTGGAAACGTCAGAACGCGTATTGTAAATATCAACAAGCGCATGTGGCAGAAGATTGACTTAGGCAATATTTACACTGCATTTGAACAGTCAACAATCTGGATTAGGAACACACTCGTATTCCTCATATTTACTGGACTGAATGAGGGTCTTAAGATCTTTAACTTTGAACACCACAGTTTCGCGTTTGTTAGTTGTTCTTGTTGTTTCTGGTTTTTATTTAGAGACCTAAATTTGGTTAATTTAAATTTTCAGGTACATAAAGCAAAAATGCTCTGACGCACAAATAAAAGGCGAAATATGGTTCCAAAGAGCAAAAGATCAGTAAACATGACTAAAATAGCCGTGGATTTTAGGAGATTACCAAGGTCTTAAGAGACAGAACAATAAGGCAGCAAGGCAAGACTGCCTGTAACACCATAAAAACGCTATAAATTGTTGAAATAAAAATACAAGTATCGAATTGTTGAGTCACTTAAACTATAGCTAGAACGACTTAGATCAAAAAAAATTAGAATGGGATAAAGTCTAGATTTAGATACATATACATATGTATGTATCTATGGCTTTAAAAAAAATATTGGTTATCGGATTATATTGGCCAACAGATAGCAATAAAATCCCAGATATTCTCGACATTTTCGCAACAAAAAATATCTCGTCAAAGTAAAAGGACCTGACCGTACTCTGAAACCAATCTACAATACACTTGGCGAACAAATCACTATGAAAGAAAATAGCCCAAGAGTAGCTAATAAACTGACAGATGGGAACTACTTCAGAGAGAAATTGGGTGAAAGCATCTAGCTTACAGGCAAAACTGAAACAAAGGACCCATTAGAAAGGGCTAATATTCAAAGTTACCAATGATGCCAGCACCTAGTAAATAAAGAAAATTAAAAGGAACATATTCCAACAGTTCAAAACAGAGAAGGTAAAGAGTCGCAGAAGTAATTATGATGCCAAACCCAGCCAGTACCTAGTACCTAGAGAAGCTACACCCTACCTCCCAAGGTCGATACTGCCTATGATATTTAAGATACCATCGGTTTGGTTTTAGAAATAAGCTGTCCACGATTGATCAGGTGCATTGGGTAACAGACAGAATCGAAAAAGCATTTGAAGAGAAAAAGATATGAGCTTTTAAGCCATATGATGGCGTATACAACCAGCCGTATGAAGGCGTATACAACCGGTTAGAGAAGACCTGACCTGACCATAAATTTGGGTTCAGAAGTAAGCATTCGACAACTGACCAAGTGCACAGAATTACTGACGTAATCGAGAAAGCACTCGAAGAAATAAAGTGCACGACTGGGCCGTACAAACTTGCACCTATGTGCCAAATGTATTTGAGGTAAAAATAAATAAACAGATATATATGTACATAAGTAGGTAAGCATATGTAAGTTGACTATAAGTAAACCATCGTTCTAAGCAGATTGGCCAAAAACGTCATATATCATCTGTAGGATTTGATAAAGCTCTTGAAAATTAAGCATCGTCGTTACTTCTCCTTCAATTTCACTCATAAGTTCATTGCCTTTAAGTCCCTAAAAATGTAAAAATATTTTCTTTCTCTCTCTCTGTCTTTTAACCAATGAAAATGAATTTCAGACAAATCCAGTAGCACGTGCGCACCAATCAAAACCTGTATCGTAAGGAAAAAACGTTTCCATGACAACAGCTGTGTTCTAGGAAAATCTTTTGCAATGGTATATAATTTTGAAAATCGGTTTACTAGGAAGAAGTAGGGATAAAATTCATGTTTGGCTAATAATGATATGAAAATCGTGTTTTTGTTAAGCTGATTGTAAGGAAAGTGGAATTTTTGGGCAGTTTTAACCAAAAACGTGGTATGCCATCTTATAGGGTTTAAAAAGGCGTATTCTAATATAAAATTTAACAAAAATATTTGGAGCCGTTTCCGAATCAATTGGCTCCAACTACTCGATTTCGCGAAAAATACCGTTATACTAACTTTTGGCCAAAAATGTGATACAGTTCCTGATAGAATTTGAGATGTTTGATCATATGTCAAAATCTAAATAAAATCGTTGTAGGCACTTTCAAGCAAATCGGCTTTTAGTCACCTTGGTCGTAAGTACCGTTATATCATACTCAGACCAAAACGTGGTACGCCATTGTGTTGCATTACCTCGTACTAGTCCAAATATGAAATTTGAACTAAATCATTGAAGCCGTTTTCTCGCAAATTAACTTTTCGCCAAATTGGCTAAAAGTAAAGTACCATTTTTGCCAATTTTGGTAAGCAGCACGATATATCATCTGATTGCAATTGACCAGACTAATTTAAATATGAAGTTTAATCAAAATCGTTAGAGCCGTTTTCGAGAAAATCTATTTTAACTGAAATCGGCCTTAAGTAAACTACCCTTAATTTTGAGGTTAGAATGAAAATTCCGATTTCGCCTCTAGGGATTATCGCACAGACGGGTGCCCTATAGGTATAGGTGCAAGTAAAAATTGCTTGATAAGTTTTATCTTAGTTGCAGTATTTAAAAGTATACATACGTATATCGAAGGGTGGTGTTTCTAGTAAGTAGAAATCTGACACTACTATGAGCACGCGTTTGCTATACTCATAGTGTCTTATAGAAGATATTCACCTACCCTCCGAAAAAAAAAAACAAAAAAATATCTAGTCATGACTCTATTTAGATGCAAAACTGCTCTAAAAGTTAGCTGTCATTAGCCGAAGGTTTAAAAATCAAAAAATTTGTGTGAAATTCCACATTTTTTAGGTCAACTTTTAGCGGATGTTCTCTAAGAAATTTCAGTAAAAAAAATGTTTGTTTTTTTTTTTTTAAACGCCCCCAAAATATGGGGGTTGAAATACATAATGTATGCGTGAATTATATCGCATTTTACTGCCTATAAATTTTGTCTCAATGATTTTTTTCAATTTTTAGTCAAAAAATGAAAATATCGGAAAATTTTAAAAAGCGGGTGTGGCTATTTCAAAATTTGGTACGATATATCTTTGCGAATATTTCTCATATATTACGTACCAGCTATTCGCTAAGAAGGATGCAAAGATAAACTCAGAGAAAAGAAAGTTTTGAAATTCCAACTGTTCTGAGATTTTACTATTTGAAAACATTAAATGCCTGTACGATCACGATACAGGAAAACAACTTGGCTATATATACTATACAAATTTTTATCACATGCCACGTTTTTCCATGAAGTGTTTGGAGTATCTCCCGACTTTGAAAGCTATGCTCCGATCCTAGACATCACATCCTACATCCTAGTACAACACTTAGTGTAGATCTTATAAGGACCACTTGAACATATAATCAGTTCAATCCTATAACTAAAATGAATGACTAAGTTAGGAGTTTTCAAGAATACATGGAGGGTCAACTTTAGGAATCATTCGTCCTAGGAGTTTTGATCAAAGTTATGGCTATTAAAAAATTTGTCAAAATTAAGAGACAAAGAACATCCATTACTTGGACAGACTGTCACAATGAACGACTGACTATAAGTTGGAAGTAGTAAAGAACTTATTTTGACTCCACTTTCAATCCTAAAAGGAACATAAAGAACCAAATGAAACCTGGAAGGACAACGCAGTAGATCTGGCCCACAAGTATCAATTTTCATATACGACACAGGCATGCACTGCACATATATTTGTAATATCAAGCGCCGTCAAAAAGTTGGACACAAAAGCCAGGACATAATAGAATGTCCGGAAAAGAACCAGTGCATTGCTAATTTATCATGGGAAGTTTACGAGTCAACAACTTATTCTGAATATCAGTGATGAATTACGATGAGTCGGCGTATATTGAAGTCGTAATCACCGTAATCACGTGCAGTAAACACAATCAATCATTTATTGACATTTACTAGTGTGTGGTGAATCGTCTCAAGCCTGCACGTTCGAACGATAATGGACAGGAAAAAAAAATGTTTTAACTTTCAAAATGTTGACAAGCTTCACTAACACTGAGCCTATCTCTACCACCTTTATACACTATCCATGAAGATGCATGTAAAATTCAGATAAAAAAAAACATGCATGGATTGCTGCCTTATATTCATCATATATTCGAAGAATAAATCAATCGTTAATCGCCGAAGAAATAGCAGAGAATATGTTGAGCATATGTTGAAATTTTATGAAACTATATCAAAATCGTTGGAGCCGTTTTGATGTATCTTTCGTTTGCTGTACAGTATCCTTCATCTTGAGGATAGGTGAAGCTTAAGATCCCAGATATGAAGTGTGAAACAAATCCGTCCAGCAATGTAAGCGCTAGTCTTAGTCGCAGATAAACAGAAAGACTGACCCACGTTTTTTGAACTTCTCCATCTTAGTATGTACTGTCAAATTTGATTAAAATTTTTCAGTGAACCAATCCCCTAAGGTATAGATGCATGTAAAAATGTAAGAACCTCGAGATCGAGATTGGGTTTGTTTTTGTAGCTGAAGCAGATACATGTTAAGAATCGTTTGATTTGCACTCTCAGTGCACTGGGCGCCCAGCTTTGTCTTTAATGCCCTAATATGCGTACTACGAGTGAGTGCAATTAAGACAGTTCTATATTCCCGCATGCAATTCATTAAAATATTATTGATTATCGTGAAGGGAGCTTTGACGAACTTGCAAAGCTGGATGGGTTGGGACACATAAGGGGGGCGTCTTTTTATTTTCTTTCGAATCCAGTTGTCACTAAACTATTAGTCGCCAGAACTGCATGCATAATGAGTGCATAGTTGGAAAACCTTAAAACTTTCAACACCTTCAATGACTGTTCTTAAAATATGCCACGTTAAGAGAATTGTTTCTTATTATTCAGGTCTTACCTTCACGACTCCACAGCTGAACAACCAATTACCAATCCTTCAGTGGCAAGTACCTTGGTGTGATACATGTTCCAAAACTTAACTAGAACCTCAAGATTGAGCAGCGGTGAGGACTACGCCCGAAGATGGTCTTATGAAGGTACACCGCGGTAGTACGGCCTATATTGTCTTATGAATCCCTAACCTGGTAGCCTGTGTTAGGGAAAGATTACAACATCAAACTTATCAACAACGGCGACCATGAAAACAGGTCCTACAGAAGGCTTTAACGTAATATTGCACCTTTTACCGCTTCACCTTCATAATATACTCATATCATCACGTAGTACGGTCAGGTTAAAAGAAACAGGATGCTGGTGTACTATACCTTATAGTCACAACGACATCCTGTAAATGGTGACCATGGGATCTGGTAGCCAATCCAACAGACTATATATGTAATTCTCAAAGTGGATTTTGGGAAATTACGTCTCGGTCACTTACCTAACCCGAGTGGAATGGAAACCAGGCAGAGTGACCAATTTTCACCGACGCACGGTTCAAAATGGATCTATGGTTCCCTCAAAATGCATGCATTGTTTTCCAGGCGAAAGTTTTCGCTGTTCAGGAAGCCTACCATATATGTACTTAAGGGAAACACCACACCCTTTAGCACCATATTCGTTCTCAGCCAGTCAGTTATTAAGGCTAGCGTATTGGTCTCTACATCCTAGAAACTAGTAGAACTTCCCCGCTGGGTCAACGATATAGAATCCTTCAGTTGCCTGGCCACAGTAATATCAAGAGAAATGAGCAAAGGATAAGCTACCAAGGCGGATGAACAGGCTCAGATGGCTCCCTTACTGAGGGTATAATCTTTGCGCGCTATAGCTGCTTTAGAGGGTGAGGAGGGAACTATTAAATTGAAACCGGACAGATATTGCTGGAGTTCTGGCAATTAGTACTGTTCTACACAGTGTCCAGCTCTAGACAGGCCCAAACAGCGCTAAACCCCTTTTTTAACCAATCTAACAGAGCTACTGGCTCTTCAATTATGACATCGTTTCCCTTTATTACTGATGGTGTGCCCATGGACTGATGGTGTGTACTCTACTTAAATAATGAGGCTCCTATCACATTTCTATCTTATCTGAACAAATGTTGGATGACGCAAGACATTGATGACTGTCGTGGAAGAGAGTATTTGGTGCAGCAGCTCAATTTTCTGTCAAATAAGTATTGTTTCCGGATTCTTTGACAAGTGTCACACACAAAACATGTGCTTTTGCAAATTGATAACGACTCTTGATACCCTTGATTCTTTTGGCAGAATGCGTTAATAAGATCTGACAACGGTATCTATTTCTTCTGCATGAGTGTACCTATGTACATGTAGTACAGCAAAAAATTTAATTCTGACAAAATCCCGGAAAGTGTTATTCTCTGTTAAAATTCTAGACACTGACGACTGTTTGCGTTGCATTTACTCGTACACATACCGGAAATTCCTGCAAGCGAACCGGAATAAATATTTTCATTTCGAAATCGTTGCTCAAAAATTTTGATTCTCCCGCGCGTTATTTATTATCTTTTGCTTGTAAAACAAAGAACAAGCACCGCCGACCGATCTGGCAAAGCAATTTGCAGTATCAACAAATTTTTGATGAATGTGATGATTTAGCAAACTTATATCATCACATAAAGGTCAGGGTGTTGTGTTTACAATATTTTGGCATACACAACAAGATTGGCTGGCTACTTGGCATCTGGTCAAGAGAAGAAAAATTCATTTGGCCGCCTCTTTAATTGTCATAAAATGTATTTTTAAAATCATATTTAACAAAGTAAATAAAAAACAAATCGCCCTTATAAGATCGGCTAATTTAAAGTGTAGTCGTAAAGCTGCCTTCAGCGCGCTGTGAAAATAGCTCAGAAAAACTGGTCACCTTGCCAAGAACACATTCTTTAAGGCTTACGATGTGCGATGCGATTTCGAAATTTCTTTTCTTTCGCGAGAGAAAGATATTAAAAATATTTTTTTTTCTTTTATTTCGGACGGAATTTGCTATGCAAAATGTACATAAGTAGTTTAATTCGAATTTTTTGACGGGTCGCCGGCAAGTGTCTGGTATTTTTGAGCGTAAGCGTTCGGATTTTTCTGGGAAATACAAAATTGCAGAAAGAATTAAGGACACCATGAACAGGGGAATGGAAAATGGCAGTCAGATTGAATAGTCCAAATATTTATTGTGAATACAATGTACAAACTGTGACTGGTCTTGTACGTTCATTGTCACGGTATTCTTTGTGTAAAAGTGATATGGGAACACCGGATGTTCGGCGCCATGTTTTCGTAAATACTTTTTAATTTGGCTAATAAAAGTAACATTTAGGTGACGGACGGGAAGAGAGGGTAGGAGCTTTGGGATCGCTGCGGAATGCAAGGAATGATCATGCGATTGCTTCGTGATCGTAGGACATTATTTTCGAGACGATCTCTGCTAAGGCACTCATGCTAGGTGCTGCCAGTTGTGCTTGATTATGGGCAAACAGGGTAGCCGATGGATGGAGAGAAGTCGGTGGGTGAAGAGAAGCCGTCGCTGCGACCCTTAAGGGTTGTTGAGTTTATGAAATAGAGGCGATCTTGATGAGAGGGTTCCAGGTAGACCTCGTAGAGCAAAACGAAGCAAACATTGAATGTTCTTAGACACATGATGAATTCCCTGAAAGGTGGACAAGGCTTGGCTGGCGTTCGCAAGGAGTGGGCGACTGAAGGCAGTGTAGAGTGATTTGGTCACATGAGGGTTGGTAAACTCTTTGGATTGTCGTTTGACTAAACCGAGTTTGGATGTAAGAAATATCTCATCACAGTGCGAACAGAAATGAAGTTCCCTGTCGCCCCTCGAATAAGAGTACATGTTGGGCGTGAAGCAGATAAAGTCAAGGGGCGACTGGTAGGACTTCCACTAAAAAGTAATAGATTGGCATTTACTGATGGTGGGATCTAGGCTGTAATTAAGACACCAAATCGAAAAACTATTGATGTCTTCTTGAAGGAGACTATAGTCTTGGCAAGAAGAAATGGATTTGAAGTCACATAGAAGTGGAAAGGACTCTATCAGATAGTTAGCAGCTAGAATGAAAAGCAGGGTACCTAGATGACTGCCTTCAGGGAAACCGGAGGTGGATACGAAAGGAGCCGAGAGAAGGGCTCTAAAGCCAGTCGAGGGTAAACAGTTTAAAAGGAGTAATTGATGAAATATCTCATCGAAAGTATTTTTTAAAGTGGAAAGGGCAGAGCATGAGGTTTGTGGATGGGTTCAGTACAAAGAAATTGTTAGCAAAAGATTGTTTAAAAAAGGTTGCAAAAAATGTTGGCAATTGTATATGAGTCAATGATGAATTCTTTTCGAAAGACAAATAGATAAGGTAGTCCCCGCAACAAATTGGAATTCAGGTAGCGCTGCCAGAGAGTGCTATACGCCGAGATAGTTAAAATTATCAGCGAGACTGCCCATAGATTGTTTCTCGTGTTGCATAGGGAGCGAAGCTTGAAGGATTTTACGAAGGGTGGCTCTGCTACATAAGGCTGGGGGGATTTGTATTAAATGACACCGAAGCAAGCAGCGTTCCACCAAGCCCACTAAAGGCCCACTCAAGGCTCAACTTATAAAGTTGTCAATATGCGAACAAAAGTCAAGCTCCCTATCACAGATGACACCTAAATCGCTCAACAATGACACTGAAAGGAACGGTTCGTTGGAGAGAAAGTAGTGCCTAAGAAAACGGATAAGCTTTGTCCAAATGTCACCACTTTTTGGGCTTTCAATTTTGAGCTAGGAGGATGAAATTTGATTTCTGACCTCATGACAAGTAGAAGTAGTACAAGTGTACCTAAACATTTTTGAAGTCCGCACACTTCACTGTTTTGTACGAAATCGAAAAATTGTATTAAGACAAAATATTTAGATATTCAAATTCTCTACAATTCGTCCATACATATGTGGCCACGCCCACTTTTATGGGCTTATTTATTTATTTATTTTTTTCAAAAAAACTCATTTTGAAGAAATTTTGCATGTGACATCCATAATCAAACGAAGATATCGCTGTTATTCAACAAAAAATTTCCCTGCGATCACGCCCACTTTGCAAGGGCTATTTAGTAGGGTAACAAGCGATCGGTTCAAGACGGATTGTCCCTTATACGTATACGATGAGTCCTTGACAAAACTTACTAGAAGGAAATCGAAAAGTTTTTTTCTCGTATTTAAAAAAAATACGTGCGCAAGATCGGACTAATGTTACTGGTTTCGTGAAGAAACACAGCCATGAGTTGCATACAAGTTTTCCAACACAAATCCAGGTTTGCAAGGACAAGAAAGGAAGCAGTTGTTGCGCATTTCAAATTGCTCATCGACAACCAAAGCAAAACTGGACTAAAACGAAATTGAAGATAAGCCTGACTTTAAGAGGTTAAACAACTCATGTACAATGTTCTTTGATTTAATGCTGAATGCCTGAATCCAACCAACTGTCATCGGTAGAACGAATTGAGCAGTGACTGGCATACCACAGGGCTACATAGTTTCACCACAGCACCTAAGCAGCGGAAAAAAATGGACTGTGATATCTTATCTAAAAGATGATGTTTTATTTCAGCTTGTGGCACTTGTTCAAAAAAAGAAGGACATCTTAATATGTACTTGTATAACGTAGTGAAGGAAGGAAGAGACAAAAACCAAGTTATTGTTAGAACCTGAAAAGCGGGCTATGCTTTGTCATCCCTCCAAGGCATGCAGGCAAGACTGGATAAAGCTCTACGAAAACCGGCCAAGATTTCAAAGTCCCTTCAGAACACTATTGCTCTTGGATGGTTTAGGTCAGAGGAACTGTACATACACAATTCGACCAAAAAAGGTCCATTATGATGCCCTATAGCCCACCAGTTACCCGGAACTAATGAAACCAACCCAAACTGTTGATAAAACGAAAGAGTATTGTGACGCCTAGTGACGTCAGTTCGCTTAGGTTATCAAAGAAAGGAGCTCCTATATGAAGTAGGTTACTTCCTTCTTCTCCTCATCCTAAGAGTTTCTGGGGAAGTCATGTCAAAAGAGGCATAACCTTTTGGCATGTTGGCTTATCAGACAGTGCCTAGTGAGAACACTGATAACGTGACTGATCTGATCTGATCGCTTCAATAGAACTTAAATTGATCAAGCCTAGGCCAGATCGGTTGGTACTACTAAAAGCGTTCAGCCTTAGATGAATATAGCAAGTGTCCACTTCATTCGGATCCTGTGGGTCGTACCCAGTCTGGCGAGTTCCTCAGCCTACAATGTCTCATACCTTAAGTGAATGTTCAATCTCATTTCCCTAATCTTGCAGTCTCAGTATGCTGGTTCTATGCTTGTTGTAGTCTATTAAGATCACCATTCAGGAACAGATTTCAGAATCGGATTCGGAAGGATCTCTAAAGCTCTAGAATGACTTTTCTCTGCAAAGTCTCCCTCATTTCTCAAAACCCATAACTTAACTTCATAAACCTATTACCGACAACCAATGACCAATTAGCTTCCTGTTTGAATGTGAATTGCCCCATTTGATGTAATAAAGTTGTTCTAATCGATGAATAGTCATCTTTACTGCCTCTGCTTTGTTAGAACACGATTGCACGATTATTATGACTAATTAGCGATCTAATAAGAAGCTAGTCAAGGCCTTCATTCGAATAAGGGTAATTATATTACGGTAGGTCTTTTCCCACAATCAAACCAGCTTCCCATAGCAATCATATGAGTTATCTGAATAACTTTCCATTTTTGTTGAGATTTTCCCCCAACAAATCTTTAGAATGCAAATTTCCTATAAAATTTATGGCAGATCATTGTTGACATGAACCAGAATGACTTACCAAATATCCCAGACATTTATCGGCGATCCGTCATTTGGATCTTTTCCCATAAATTATCTACTATCGACAAATCCATGTTGGAATGCCTAATTGATGGCACTGTCACGGGGATTTTTTTTTACTGTCAAACATGGTCTTTTAGTTTAGCCCGACATCGACGTCAAAGAAGGTGCCGCCAGTCTTCAAATCATTTGATCTTAGTTAATCGAAGATAATATTGAAAAAGAAAGCCAATGGCCTTATCGAAACTCCACACGTTTTCCATCAATCAATTAAGATGGGCGTGTTATTCTTATTTTTTTGTTTTTTTTTTGAATGTCAGTCGTTTGTGTGACGACAAGGCAATTATGAGCAATCAGTGCGACTAATGGGTGCGCGATATCGTCATATCGTCAGCAAACTGCGTTGTTCCCTGTCGGCCAATTTATTACGGGGAAATTGTGAAATTCCCTGAGGAGATTATGCGGAAAAAAGAAACTGCGCCATTCCCTAGTTTTTGGTGCAACGGAGTTGTTCCTGATTGAAGATTGAAGAAAGGTCGCCGCCTTCAATTAGACTTAACGAGTTTATTTGTTTGGATTGCATGTTGTATGCTATCAGAAACGAAAACACTTTAATTTAAAGGAAATTACACGACTAGAAGTACAGCGTGATTCCTGCAGTTGTAGCTGAAGTGGGTGACAAAGTGGCATGCGATAGATAACATGACTCAGTGGAGATTTTCCGCTGCGAATAGTGCTGGCGAATACTATTAAGTGTACATTTCTCTGAAGTGTTTGATCGGTTACGTCAAACTTCCAGGGGAACAATGATTAGATGGTATGCTAAACAATAAACTGTAAAAGCATTATTTATGAATAGAAACAAAGTTACAAAAGATTACATCATTTTGTAGTGTATTGTGTGGGTTAGTTCCAAGAACTTAGACAGACCTCCGTTTGCATTACCAATGGTAAAGCGGCTATGGTTTTACTCAGCTATTTTGAGGAATTATTTCTGTTTGATATATGTACTTTGAGCGATATATATAAACACCTATCTACAAAGGCCATTTCAAATAACACCCATGGAATAGTTGAAACATAGTAAAGAGCATTGGAGAATCTCTGATTCAACACGTATCAGCGCTACGTAGCGTACATGTTTCTAAGGAAAAAGGGTTAAGGATGAAACATTGCTTGTATCTCTGTCTAACCGGTTTGCAGCTTGCTATAACCTGCTCCTTGTTGGACTACAAACTCTCCAGTTTTGCTAAAATAGACTGAACTGTCAGTTATACCGTCAAATTGTGATTTTAATTAGTCGATGATTTTTGTTGTCATATGACAAGTAGTGCCATCTTGTTGAACCACATCTCATTCGAATATTTTAGTTAGAAACTTCAAAAACGGGGTGGATTTGGTAGGAATCTGATTCGACAGAAGCACTCTTTGAACAAGGAACTCAACAACCTTGGTTCAAGAATCACGAGGTTATGTGAATATTGTCCTCCATCTTCACTTCATGAAGTCTATGGGCAGAGTTAGAGATCTCACAGAATATAGGTTCGTGTAAGAAAAAGTAAGTTAAGAGATAAACTACAGACGATTCAGCCTTTTCTATCAACATTTTCTGCGTGCAGTTCTAGAAGCCCTATTTCAATTGGTCCTTCGAGCTAGTCGAATGCAGTGAGAGTTTACCTGTACCTAAACGGACTGTATTTTATTTAAAAAAGAAAAGCCTAAACTCTGAGAGGAAGTGTTGCTAATTTAGGGATGAAATACATTCATAATTAATTTTACAAAAAGAAAAAAAAATTAAAACAATATAAAATATTTTTTTTAAAGTAAAAATGGTAAAAACGACTCACCTTACAGAAAACCATTCAAAATCAGCCATTTTCTGCTCAGCTATCCGGAACTCACTTAACACTGAACTGAATTATAAATAACGAAGTTAGAACAACGAACGGACGATACGATTACTCGGGTTATTCAGAGCGGAAAATATTAAAACGGACTCTTGGCAACCATGGAACCAATTTTTTTAGAAATTGATGAAAAGACAGAGGACTAACCGACCGATACACTATTGTGTTGAACTTATTCAAATACAATCGAACTTCAGAGGATATTCACTGAAATTAGACCTTGAGACGGACTCTCTTCTTTTTTTTCAAAACTTACATTTTCAAACACTACGCGTAGCGAAGGATCCACATGAACACCAGGAACGGGAGAATTATTTTCGGGAAGGGCAACTCTGCTACGAAAGACTAAACTCTGCGGAAAACTGATCGAAAACTGGTATCCTTGGTGCCATTTTCAATGAAACCTTTTTCGCGTTGCGTACCGTAAATTTTCACACAAGACACCGATTTACTGAACTATTTTCAACCTAATCACCGGGAACCGCACTTAAAAAAAATATTGGTATCCCCTGAAACGAAATAAAACAAAAATTAAACATCAATAAAAATATCCTAACTAGGATGTAAATTCATACATAAATACGTATCGCTTATTTACTTGAAAACTGTCATAATTCGAAAAACTCGATTTTTGAGTTAATGATCCAAAATGTTTCGTTGTCATTCTCCACATTCTGTGAAAATTTCATATGTGTACTCTCACGTTAGAAGAGAATATACCGAGGGTCTCCCTGCAAGATGGCAGTCAATTGAAAACTTTACGTTTTCTGCAAAAATAGGTCTGTTCGCGTACTCTCTCAAAACAACGAATTTTCACAAAATTCTACGAAAAGTCACCAAATACTGTTCGAATGCGCAAAAGTTTCGTAGATTTTCGTAGAAGAGAGCGCTCACGAGAGTACATTTCCCCATGCAACGAATTTTAGTGCAGGAAATTTCTTTGCACTGATTTACGAAATCTGTCAGATACCTGTTAGAAATTTTTTGTTGTTTGTGTATTTGCATACATTTGCTTTTGACATCTAAAAAGTGGCCGAATTTCGTTGCTTTCGCATCGTTTACTTTTTTGTGATTTTACTAATCTCTGAGAGAATTTTACCCCAATCCTTGAAATTTCAAAATCTACGAATTTTTGGTGCAGAAAGTACGCGAACAGACCTATTGTGTTTAATTGTTGTTATGACACTCTACAAGTAAATTAGCGATAGTAGACTGAATGCTACATTTCCATCAAAATTGAATTTTAACAAAACTTTAGCTTAATCTTCCTTAATCGCAAGGATTTACTATACGATTTGACGTCTATAAATCTCATTTAAATCCGAGATTCATGAGACACAAATCAAAGCAAACGTCATTTTCAATTACTGACAATGAAAAAATTAAAACGACAAATAAATTCCAAAATATTAAGCAATTCGGTAACCAATTTGGTAGTTTTGGCCAAAAATATTAGGAGCTTTGACAGCAAACACTAATATAAGGTGGAATCACCTTACGTATATCTAAATCTAAACACAACATATGTAGCTACATATACATACATATATGTTCATATCTATTCGCAGCTAGAGCATGATTCCCAGGTCACGATATACCTACATACATATGTATGTACATAAGTACCAACTATCACGTGCACAAGAACAAAAGTACTTGACAAGTTGTTCCAAGTATTTTCTAGCTTTTTTAAACATTTTGTTCGCATTTTCATTTCCACAATTTTTGATAAAAATGGAAGCTTTTTGAAAAAGTATTAAAAATATTGTTTTTTTTTTAATCGTAATTTGTAAAGAAAAAACTAATTAGGTTCGATCAGCAAAATAATCACCAGATGAAAGCTTATATATACTCTTCTCTCGATTACCAAGAGAGCTACTTTGTAAACAGATATATAATGCACTAACTGTCTTCAATAGGCAATCAAGTCCCTGGAATCGTGCTCTTTCACATCAAAAGCCACTCAAACTCTTCTTTAGCTCTCCCGGAGATAAGGGGGTGGTTTAACATTACCCTCTGTGCGATGCCAGACTAAAGACATTACCGAAAACTGCAAGGCTGATGAGCTTAGTGTCCTCACAGAACACTGCCTAGTAGACCAAAATACTAAACGGTGTGCTTCTTTACAAATAATTTCAGGAGAAGACCCTAGGACGAAGAGAAGGATGAAAGCACTATTTATCAATGATCTCTGCAAACTGGTGTCCTTAAACATCATGAGTCTCATTTGCTTCATAAGCAAATCCGAGTCCTTCATATGAATTCAAACGAGTAGATCGAGAATAAACTAGTAGAAGCCAGAATAACCCTTTCCATTCGCCACTCTTTGGATTAAAAGGCAAATTCTTATTGTTGATTCGAGTCTTTGTCAGGTAGTTCGTGGTGTTATGTAGAAAGCGTCAACTTTAGAACGTTTGATTATGTAATAACATTTAAAACAATCACAAGTATAAGTCTAATCGGAAAATGTAATGGCCAGACTTTGCTCCAGCCGAACAGCCTTAATGATCACCTTGTACCCTGTACACGTGATTTAAGATTAAATATTAAATTTCATAAAATTACTATCTAGAAATTCTATACATTTTAGTTGTGATTTTAATCTTTTTTGAAACTGCTATCAAAAACGTTGACTGATTTGAGGTAGTTTTCGTTTTTCCATTCTCATAATTTGTGCATACTCTTAGGCTCTGATTTTGCAACAATTTTGATTGTTATTTCGATTTTTTACGGATTTCGTTTTTAAAATGTTTAGTTTTTCTTCATACTGTTTTTTTCACCAAATGACCTCTGTACTCTAAGCTGGATGCAATCGTTAAGAAGTGTTTTCAGATTTGAAAATCATTGACAAAGTGAAAAAAGGTGTTCCACTGCAGATTTTGTAACGTTCGTCTTCGCCAAAATTAGACCGAAGGTGTAATAACTGATCAAAGGTGGCCAAAACTGAAGACGTACTGCTTGACAGTACCGTGGGTTTTGCATTTATTCTCCTTTTATATTTCTTATCGAGGAGTTCGTTATTAAATATACATTTTTACAACCAAAGAAGATCATCAATCTTTCAAGTCATATCACATTTTAATTTGAACTATCTATTGGCGTACATGATGCGCCTTTTGATAGGAATTTGACCCATTTTGGTAGACGTTTGCCATTGAATGAACATAGTTTTGAAACAATAAGAAAAGAAAAGTCTGAAAAGCACAGAAGGGATTACAAATCTGTAATTTGTTTCCCCTACTACTAGAAAAGAGGTCAAAATGGCATAACCTACAAATTGTTAGAAAATATCTATACAAACATTTAGCGCGTTATCCTTATTGGATCAAGCACTTAGCTTCTTATAACGATTCGTAAGATGTTTATTGCATCTCTAACTACGAAGGGCCCTGTAGTTCAATCCAATGGCCAAAATGTAATTTTTACTTGGGACTTTGAACTCTCTGTTAGTCTACAGAAGTTACGGACATTTGTAAAAATGCGAGCATATTCCCACTATGATCATGTGATACTCATCGAAGTCCATTATGGTTGGGTCTCGAATTAAATGAGACATTCAGTACGGAAATTTAACAACTGACACAAAAAAATAGCAACAGGAGTAGAAAAATACGATTTTGACTTCACAGGTGAAAAGATAAAGATTGCAGAAATATTTTTTCATTGAATTCAATTTTAACTGTCACTTCCGCTCAGCAAAGAGCAGAGAAATAAAAACCTACAAATGTCGAATGCAGGGAATTAAATTTCCCAACACCACGGCAACCAACGGCAGCGACAGCCATTTTACAATGTTGCCACCATTTAATTTTTCCCTCAAATATCTGACATATCTGTCAGAAAGCGACTGAAAAACTCTCCTCCTACAGCGCGAACCATCGACCTGTGTGTGGTCGGGTGTTGACTATTTTCAAGATTTTTTTCCCCGGTAAACAAATCGAAAAACTACTTTTTGTGAAATCTCACCCAGAAGCAGAATCCTCGAAGCAATGAATGTCAAGCAGGAAAAACACACCGTGGACGATGAGCTTGTGCCCGTCGTCTTTCATCCCGGTACGTACAGCACTTACACAATACAAACCTTTCAACCGACCGATGAAGATGCCGCTGCAGTGGCAACGCTGGAAGAGAATCAGTTGCAACAGATCAGGAGTTCGGTTGGCGAGGTTGCCGTGGAGCAGCAGATAATTCATCTTAACGAAGGCGATTGCGTGGAAATCGCTACGGTGACCACCACGAACCCCAGTGGAGAGGTGGTAGCCGCTGCCATATCCGATAACTCGTATCACAGTGACAATTCAGCTGAATATGGTATGGTGCCCGAGACCAGTCGTGCTAAGACCTACTACTGTCCCAACTGTGGCAATTGCTATGGTGCAGCTGGGAGTTTAAAGCTGCACATACGTGCCTGCACTCGAGAGAAGGAGGCTCCTTCGAATGAAGGAAGGAAATGTGAAATCTGCCAGAGGGTCTTTAACTCGGCGACTTATTTGAGGGAGCACATGCTGCGACATACTGGCAAGGGACCAAAGAAGTGCCCGAAATGCTATCGCAAGTTCATTGACGACGCCAAGTATGAGGCACATTTAGAAACGCACAAGTTGGAGGAAAGAATTGCCAAGGAAGCTGGTAGTCCAACACCAGAATCAGGACCCAGTGGTGAGAAGAGAGTAGTGAAGGAGTACACTTGTTCATTTTGCTCGAAAAATTTCACCGTGGTGTTTGATTCGCGTCATACCAAACGGCGGTACGCTTGCGACGATTGTCGGGAGAAATATTCAAACGAGGAGATGCTCAAGCAACACAAGGCGCAACTAGAGGAGAAACGAGAATTCCGCTGTGAGAAATGTGGGCGGAAGTTTGTCTTCGAGGGATTCCTGCAGAGACATATTCCTTCTTGTGATGGAACCATTCGAAGACGACGTGACCGCCAGTAAGGCTTTGCAACCCTCATCAGTTTTTTTTTTCTATTAATTTTCTTTCTCTTTTCGTTTTAATTAATGTATAACGTTCTCTTGAAATAAAAATAAGTTTTAAAAATATGAGCAGTTGATCGAGATCTTTTGGTGTATCTGTCAGTTGTGTTTATTAATTGTGGAGGGAAATCCAATCGTTTGTTGGTGGGAACGGCTGGTAATTCACTAGAACTGGATTTGAAAATGAATCGATTGATGAGAAAAATTCACTTAAAACGCTTCAAAACGATCGAATATAGTTGGTATGAAAGAAGAAGCTGCCATACTTTAGTCAAGCCTATCATTAGGTAAAGTAGTCTTATTGCTTGATTGATTCATATATCACGACGCCATCGAGTACGATCAGTAGTACGATACTATTCCTAGTATAGTGCGAGATATGAAAGCAGAATACTACCAAGTTGGAGAAAAGAAACATGCATATGTAACCTAGTCTGAAGTAGGAATGGACATATGTATTTCACTCAGATATTGAATATTTGGAAGTGATCCCCCCTGTTATGTCCAGTCACGATTGAACAGAAATGTATTCGATAGCTCAGTGGCGCCAACTCATATCCATTGTAATCAAGCTCAAGTCGTTACCATAACATGATAGGACGGACATCACAAACACGAAACACACAAATTTAGATTTACAGACTTCAACCATTTGCAAGCAGCTTGTAGAAATTACTATTTTCCCTAACTACATACTATGAGTAAAGTTCTAGTATTGTTTACCTTGTACCATGACAATGCATCGACAGGATGAAATGATAATGAATGTATGTTTAGGTATTTTCGTGTTCTGTTTTGTTTCTTGTATAAATGAAATCTTGACCTGCCTCTAGTTTGACTATTTCTTCGGCACACTGTGCCTCCTAGATAAAGAAAAAATTAAGCTTTACAAATTTCCCTTAACTTATGCTATAATTATAAAACTTATAACACCTTAGTTGCTCGGCTTTGATCCCGCGGACGATGATCATTTGCAGGCACAACTTTATTTCAACAAAAAAATAAATTTAACTAAAGGGGCACCGCGGCCACACTTATGTCCACATTTTCAAGTTAGCACGCTTAGCATAATCTTTATAGTCAGAGTGGACATAGAATTCTTTGAACATTGGCATAAGAAGTTTATCCTTGGGAATTGTCTTGAAGATGGGTTCACCGTACCAGGTGCCGACCTAAAACCAACAAGTAACCATCATTGAAATCTTTGAGACTCGCATATATCTCCATGTAACTCACCTCCCATCCCTTAACATTAGCCATTAACTTGGCTTCTTCGTCACGATTCCTTCGCAATTGCTTCAAGTATTCCCGATCACGTTCGGCAATAAGAATCGGAAAGATGACATTCTCGGCAGAACGCATCTCAATTTCTTCACGCTTAATCTTCTTCGCGGTTATATGGTAAACATAGACGCCTATGGTGGTCATGACCGCATAGCCGGTGATCATTTGCCAGCCTGCAAGTAGAGAAGTAGTGATGTAAGGTCCCGTTATTGGTGCTCATGAGATGAAAGATATTTACCTGTAAAATAGCTCTTTGGTGGAACTCGAGCAAATGGGATTTTCTTATACCCGCCCGGTGGAGGCATATCCTGCTTCTTTGCAGGACAAGCTGTAGCCATGATTCGAAGTGGTCGGATGAAAATTAGGGAAAATAAGTCGAAAGATATAAATTAGAACTTTTTCCCGAGATGAAAATTCTAATGTCACAAATGACAAACACGGCGTTTGCATAACAAGGCGGGCAATGATGCCAAGTCTTCTATACATAGACAAATAAAATTTTTGTAAAATATCAGGTTTTGCCAGGAAAGTATAGATTCTTTCGAATATTAACGTCCATTCCATGAAGTTTGCTATAAAATGATGGCAATCCAGTATAAACCTAAACTTTTGGAGTTCTAAATACCTTTGTTCAATAGTCTTGGAAGACTCGGAGAATAGGGTTGTTGTATTTTGTTTCAAGCCATAGAATATCTTAACAACATTTTAAAAATATTCATTTATTTTGATATAAAATTCTACTCAAAAACTATTGATGAGATGGGACAGTATGAGGATCTGTAGTGCATCCTCCATCATTTAGAATATTTCAACCATAAACGTAAGTTTGCCAACGATATCTATTCGGAAAAGCTGGAGCGTGATCTGAGGTGTCAACGTGGTTTAGTAGCCAAAAATATAGATTGAATTTATTCATATTTATGCATATTCATAGAAATTGGTAAAAACAATGTAATATTTGTAAAAGAACACTTAAAAGTATATTCATAACGCAGATAGCGTTTCATCTTTATTTAGAGTAGAGATAAGTCGCACTATACTCAATACTTGTGTCTCCACCCATCTCCAAGGACTCCGCCATGGCTGTATTTTATCTTATCGTGGAGTACGAAACTTCTGATAGGAACTCTGACTAGATTGATGATAATTAAATCACTCTGACTTTGCAAAGAAGGAATAACTATAGAAGCCATCTTCTTGTGTTGGTCAACAAGCTCTAATTACACTTCCACACAACAGTAACTGTGTAACTGTCCGTGGTGGTCCAACTGCAGAGAATTAAGTTAGATTTGATAGTAGTTAGAGCTTCTTCAAGATGCTCAGCACATTCAAGGGAAGCCAGGGGGCGATTGGAGTAGGGGTACCCACGCTGTAAGGTCGCTAGTGGAGGGATGGAAGCTAAAGAGTGAAAATCTTAATTCCAGTGATGAGCGTATAGTAAACCGTGCCCAGCAATGAAGAATTGGAAGATCAGCTGCTAATGAGTAGTCTGCATACGCAATAGCAAGTAGAACGTAACCTATTGCTAAATGTGGAACAATGGCTTTCATGCCCAGTCTGTTCAACTTGTAAAAGTCACTCCAATCAGACAAACGTGCATGCATTGGGTCTGCCTTTTATTTCAGTTGGCACTGGCACAGCAGAAGAACTTAAAAACTAGTTCAACTTGTAAACATATTGCGTTTTGTTTCAAATTGAAAGAAAAAGCCTTATAAATGTCATGAAATATATTTATTTACTAAACAAAGTAGTTTCACAAGTTAAAATAAAATAAACGATATCGTCGATCAAGACAAAGTGGGAACAAAATACCCATCTGTACGGGTTTTAAAAAATTAATTTTACTTTCCTGCAAATAAAAATTTTAAAATTCTTTAAAAAAAACTCCCCCCGATCGACGCTATATACTTTTTTAACTACGTTTACTTAAATTTGTCCTCATTCTTCCCATTCACACTGGAAAATAATTGTAATTCTTTAAATTCAATAAAAATTAGATTATAATTCTTTCAATTATATTTACACATTTTTAATATATTTTTGTTTAAAGAATATTGTTAATTCACAACGATTAGTTCAATTACTTTTGTTTTATATGAACTTAATTGCGCAAAAAAGAGAAGAGCTACCAAAGAAAACTAAGAAAATTCATAATAAATGAATTACTTTACTTAAAAATTGTAAATTTTACGAAATGATGGGAGACGCATTTTCTGAATTTTCCTTTAACTCTTCGTAGATTTACATTACAACTTAAAGAAGAACAAAGATAAATACTTTATACAATTAAATATTGCTCATATCGATGAGGTCATTTTAATAAAAAAAAAAAGGTTCATGAATATGCGCAGGCATTTAATTTTAAAGTAAACATAAACATTCAAAGTTCTTGCAAATAATTTTGTTTTTTTCTTTTACTTCCATACATTTAAATTATTTTGATTAATAATCTTTTCATAAATTTTTTTGTTTTTCTATTTTTAGCGAATGCAGCAGCATTCAGAGTTATTTCTATTTTAAACTACGATAAGATACTTTAAAACATAATACACTTAAAAACTAGCAGAACGTACAAAAATTCGAAGAAAAATAAGATTTTCTGTTAAGCGGAATCATTTAACGAATGCTTCCGGTGGAATTTTACTCTCCTTTTGAAGTTTTTCGAATACAAACGCAGCGTGATTGTAATCCCAGTTGGTTTCTTCTAGGCATCTGGGAATAATAAAAGAAGACATGGTTTATAAGTATTGACAGTACTGAAAGGTTTAGAATTGTTGTTTGATGAAGTTATAACAAAAGGACGACAAAATCTCGCGAAACACGGTCACATTAATGTGGAACACTATATTCGTCTCGACGGTGTGGTGAGAACAGACTGGAATAACACGAGAAAGAGGGACTAATGATGTAATGGACTTCATCAAGTCAATCTTTTGACAGTATTTAACTTAAGCGACAAAGTGTCACCCCAACGAAAAGAGCCTTTGCCCGGTTCTTTTAAACAGACCCAAGAAGTTTTCAAGTGGTTCACCAGATATTAATTAGAGTGCTCCAAATAAGTTTACATTTCATGCAAACTATAATAAACCTCCGAAAACAATACCTCAGCAGATCGCCAGTCACTGTTTCTTTGGGCTAAGAAGGCAATTGAGTAGCAGAGCCCTATCTTGAAGAACTAAGGAGACACTTTATAAGACCCTGATCATCCCAGTCCTGCTTTATAGCGCTGAAGCATGGGCTCTGTTTAAAGCGTATGAAGAAATCCTCAGTCGCTTCGAGAGCAAGATTTTTCGTGTAATTTTCGGTCCCGTTTGCGTTGACGGGCTTTGGAGGAGGAGATTCAACGACGAACTATACGTGCTGTACAGCGAGTTAGAAAAATGCGCATTAGTCGTTTAAGATGTCTAGGATATATAGAGCAAATGGACACCACTGCTCCGGCCCGTAGAGTTTTCGAATCAAACCCGCAGGGACAACGCAGTAGAGGAAGACCTTCGGGCACAAGTAGAAGGGGACCTCAACCGACTTGGAGTGCGCAGCTGGAGGCAGTTAGCTAAGGACTGGGCTAACTAGAGAGACTTGTTGGTTGAGGCCCAAGCTCACCCCGAACTGTAGCGCCAATAAACTTTAAAAATGTAATAGACGATCTTTTAACGACAACCAGACGCTTTATATATTCTGGGGAGATGATGCCCATCACATCAACACAAATTACTGAGTTTATACCGAAAAGGGAGTGTGCTTAATTTTGTAAGAACGATGTCAGCAACGCATAAAAGGTAATTTTTATTAGAAAATGGGTTTAATGGACATGCGGAACCAAGTTATTTTCATTATTTCATGATTTAGCATGACATGGCTCCGAACGCCATCATATAGGACTGCTTTAAGTCATTAGTTTTCGTTAACAAGTGTCGAAATCCACAAACTTTCAAAGAAAATCAACAGAGACAACTGAAGTAAGAAATTAACAGTGTTTTTACTTTAACGCACTTCAAGCTAAATTGGCTTCCTTTTAAAAGTTGAGATCAAGAATGCCATTATAAAATACTTTTGGGGTCGAATTTGAGACATGGTAAGAGCTGCAGTTAATCGCATATGATTTCATGCCATTTTATATAGATACTTTGTACGATTTGCCGAAACAATACTGTCTGTGTTCGTGCGTATAATTACTTACTTTTTACTCCATTCCAGATTCATGTTGCTCTGCGTGCTCATGGCCTGAATCATTTGTAATTTAGCTTCATCTGGTATTATGCTGCCAGCAGCAACTTGTGGTGCCATCATTGCAGCAGCGGCCGCTTGTGATGTTGAAGGCTAAACAGAAAAAAATCCCACATTATTGTGTTCAAACGAATCTAAGTCAAACATTTCAAGCTTACCTGATTAACTTGCAATCGACTTTGCAATCCTCCACCTCCAACTGGTATAGGTGGCAGACCAATTGGTTGGGCTGCTGCAGGGGCAGAAGTCACTGTTGGTTTGAACGCTTTTTTGGTCTGTGCATAAGTTGCACTTGTTATGAATATCAATTCGTTTCTTATACAAAAACCACCACCAGCGGGAACGATTATAAATTGCCTTTGGAAATATCGAATTTCGGTGTTGTTGTTATTACTGCTGCCATGACTTGTACTAGCCCCTGAATCGACATTGAACTCTTTGAAAACACCCGCCACAGTAAAGGAAATCATTTTTGGCTAAACATGATGAAAGACAGTTAATAAATTATGATTTCATGGGAGTTTTGCAAACTTACTGTGAACAAAGTCAAATCGACGGTAAACGATTGTGGATCATGTTGTGTCTTAGGCCACTCTGTAAATGTAGACACAACGGGGAGACGACCAAACTTAACCAGGCGCGACTTATCGCTGTCAGCGTTAAGTCGTCGCAGGTTCCGGTTGAATTTTGAAAATGATGAAAGTCTGCAAGAAATGGTATATTTTATGCTATTCAAAGCCTTCAAGAAGTAGTGCCGTGAGACTTACCTCCCCGCATGACTGATCGGTGGCAATGCAATAGACAACATCGCCTGTTCATGATACGCATCCAGCAGTGGTTGACGATTATCCGAATCGAATATAATAAAATATTGCTCCAAGAATTGCCTCACAATATCTGCGCCAGCAGCATCGCACAAAAATGACGCTTTCGGTTGTGGGAGGGTTGCGGTATCATTCACATCGAAAAGAATCTGTGGTTCCAATTCCTTGCCATCCTTTATAGTTGGTTTATTTTATTTTTAATTTAACGTTTTACTTGATTATTTTGAACGGATTTTTGTTTAAGTTTTAAAAGACTTACCAGCTTTGTTAGTTTAGGAAACTTTTTGCGTACTTCACTGTGAATCAAATTTAAATTTAATAAAAAAAAAAAATAAATAAGGATACGATTTTGTAAGTAAAGTTAGAACATTACAGTTTCTTTTATCAGATTTTGAAACGAAATTTAAACGACAATGGGACTTGGGGCGTCGAACCAATGTCAAGTTCGTGAAAAATATGCAAGCAAATACTGAAGATAACGATGCCAAAGTTGATATAGATGATTTAAATTTTAAACGACTACTCGGACAGTGGAGAGAAATGCAATCAAATGATTGTAGCTGCCGTTGATTTAAATTAAAATCTTTGAAAGGCCCTTTGTGTGCTGAGACATGGTTTTCTTTTCTACAGAAATAAACGATTAAATTGGAGTTTATAGCTCGTCTTTTCTTCTAGTCGCGGGGGACGCTAATGGCAGCACCTTTACCTTGCTTGTTTGGGTTATATATGATGTCTTTTTTTTTTTGCGACGTTCTTTTTTTCATCCATTGATTGGTGTGCACCTTTTTCGGGAACACCATCATCAACGAATTTATAAAAATATTAACAGTCCCTAACTAATCCCCTTGGCTTGTGTGTACACAACTCCTGCACGAGGAGAACCAGTGCACCAGTGGCAGGATTAGCTGCTCTTTGACTAGGCACGTTGTTGGTTGTGTGTTCTTAAAGCGATAGGATAGGAATTTTTTTTTTTTTTTTGTTATAGTCCATCGGTAATATAAGATGGCTATGATCTGGAGTGCCCATGTATAAGGACATAGTTTAAGTAGTTCAGGTATTTTTTTCTTTTTGTTTCATTGCTTGGTAAGGCGTTGCAAGAAGCATCGATTTTGATCAATTCTCTTTACGATTACAATGCAACTCATCTATTTCTGCATCTTGTGTTTGTGTCCTGCACGGAGACCCTTTCAAAGCATAGTACTGTTCATTTTGGACTAGTATGTATTCCGTCATTTGATGGTATTCCGAGTTCCAATGCCCGTCTTATGATGCATTCAAGAACGATGGCCAAATGAGTGTGATTTCTAACTTTGGATTCATTTCCTTCAGTATTTTTCGAGAAAAGAAAAGAAAAGAATATAAAGCCTCCTTCCCATTCATCGTTACCAAATCGTTTCTCTCACTGTTACAGAGATTAAACAGAAAGATAAGATTAATTTAATCGGAATGATCTATTTATATTTCTAAAGGAAAATTCTGGTTGTCGTTGCCTCCATCGCCATCGAGTACTCCGCCGCACAAATCGCGTCGCCTTAGTAACGTTTTCTCATTCAGCGAACGGACGAGTGCCTTATGTGAATGTGTGTCTCTCAACCGGAGGATGCAACGTCGGGTGCATGTGCCACCAGAATACATTTCATTTCTAATACACAAATTGATACCTGATATAGAGTGATTGATCTTTATAACGTGATCGCAGAGGATTCGACTTGAGAGCTAGCTCAGTTATGTGAGCATTCCGGAAGACCAGCAAATGAGCGAGTGATGGAATCTACAAGAAAAAGTTACTCATTAAACTGATTACAAAAGAACATGCGCTCGCTTCTACTCTTACCCTATTCTCATCGAGATACAAAATTTTCAAGTGAGGTAACCTTTGAGTGATGTTCTTAAAACTTTCCATGGTTACCATTTGATTGTCATTCAAATTCAGCGCCACTAGGTCTGGGATATTCTTCTCAATAATATCGAGCGCAGCAGACATCATTTGTGGTCGGGCAAGTGTAACGAACATGTTTTTGAAATCAGGATCCGCATTGAATTTTGATAAATCCAGAGCCCGTGTATTGACGTTGTAACGTTTCACCATGGCTAGTTTAATTTTCTCTTTGAATGTTTCATCAATAGGCACTTGAGGTGTACCGGGTCGAACACGAACAGGCAATTTAAAACCGTCATACATTTGAATGTTACGATCGCAAGCTTGAAGCTTCTCTGCAATGCGAAAGTCATCAACAAAGAACACAACGCAGTGTTTTTCATTGCGCCAGTAGTGCGGGATAAATATATCCGGCGATATTGTGGCCAGTATTTGACGGATAAGGTCATCTTTGTTATATTTTTGACCAAAGTTCATCTGCAAAGAAATAGAAAGAAAGATTAGTAAAAGTTGTTTTCTTTTGTTTTCTAATTAATGATGACTACTCTCAAGAAAATCGGCATTTGTATGCGGTTCTAGTTTCCTAAACCATTATACAGAAGGGCGGACATCAATGTAAACACTTCAATCCCTGTTCCGTGCCATAAATAGACCCAATCTCTTGAAACTGCATCCCTACATCCAGCATTGTTACAGAGAAGACTGTAGAAATCAAATTTATTTCAACGACTTTCTTGCTGTAGACGACTTCCTAACACAGAAGTATGTAAGCCATTCATTTTTGTCCCTAAATAGAACTCCTGAACTCCGATAAAACAATCTCCTATGACGTCCATCCGAAACTTTTTATCTTAACTATTAGACTCAGCTTGTGCCCTTCAAATCTGTGTCTATCTAGCTATCTGCGACTCAGCTTTAGGTAAGGGTAGGTAAATACTTAACTATTTACATACAATTCATGATATAATTGCGAATGACAATAGATGACCCACCAGCAAAAGTATCTGATTTCTACAGTAGGTTTCTTATTGAAATGTTTCGCAATTGTAATTCACAGTTACAATTGCCACTTGTATCTGATTTCTACAGTAGGTAAACAAAACACTTTTATATAAAATCAATAACCTTTGCATAATAACTACATTCGTTTATCAGCCTCTTATTGAAATGTTTCACAATATACAATCAGGCACAATCTACTGAGTCAGTCATACTTTTGTCAATAAAATATAAGTATGTACCTATAGACTTCCTTCCAAGACAGTCGAAGAATATTATATATTTGGAAATCTCTATCAAATCTAGTTTATAACATCTACGAAACGTGTGCAGCCATTAAATGATATTGTTCGCATTTTGAAAGATATTTCAAATAGGTGCGAACATGCGATAATGAACTTTTGAAATGTAGTGCAATGACTTAAAGTTAACTTAATCTAAATAATCAATTCCTTATCAGACACATACTCTTAATAAGAGTTACTATCAGTCTGTTGTTGTGGGCGGTGACAGTTTGTAATATGAAAGGTTCTGTTGTTCTAATTTTATTCTCCTAATAGTTTATTCAAATAAAGGTGTAACAAGAAAGGCTGGTTGGTAGTATACTTTTGCATATTTATTTATATTTGGTGTGTCCTCGTTGTTCGACATTGACTTAATTAATTTATTGTCGACTTCGTATCTATAAAATTTATAATATCTTGGGAATGCCATAGAAGTTGATGCTTTGTCTTCTATTTGAGGCAACAAACAATGTGTTTAGTAATGATTGTAAAGATTACAGATCAGTCGTATGTTTTTTTGACTCTAGAGGACTGGAGACCTTGGCTTCATACTTATCTCGATTTCGTGATAATTTAAATTTATTAAAATACATACAGCCAGACAAGAGTGTCGAATCAAAAGTTATAACCATGCGTACAACCTTAACAAGAAAGACAAGCAACTGGCTGCTGTAAATCCGTAACGAACACGCTTTGTGTTTAAGAGACAGTCTTATGCTGTTTGTACCAAAACTTAGTGGGGACAATTCATCTAAGCTTGGTAGTTTTCTCGGATATCATCGTATTTTGGTACCCAGTGAAGGGTACATTAATACTTAATGTTTGCCTGACTGTGGATACTCATAATTCAAGTGTCAGTGTAGTACTACTAGCTGCTCTTCAATGCCGTTTTACAACTCCATGTCTATGGTTTTGGACGCATCCGTAAAAAGGAATGGATGGTGATACTAGGAAGAATTTTAGGGGTGACGACTCTTAGCACTATATTTGTTCATTTGACCATTCGGAGTAAGCTTTTGGGAGTAAAAACGAATTGCTTTCGAAAATCGAATGATACTGAAAGAGCGGTGAAATACTGATTGAATTAGACTTCACACAATTAGGAACAACCGAGATCTGTCAGAAATGAGTGACCATGTATGGTGTTCTATTTAAGAAGTATCTTATTTGGAAACGCCTCTTTAGTTTTCCAGAAAACTATGCGGCTGCAATGCAAGAACTGTAAGTAAATTTCTGAGGAAGTTTAAGGATTTGTTCAAACGCAGAATGCTTACGCCCACTTATCAATTTGTTCTCTATTATAAAAATATGCACACATGTTGTATGTACTATCTTTAGGCCGCTGTGTCGCCCCGTTCCATTGAAATATTTCTTTGGTTTCGTCGCCGCCTTAATCTTCATCTTAGCTACGCAGTTAAATAACGCTCGAGGAAGTCGTAAAACTATTGACACATAGTTTTTCCCCATTAATACCTCCAACGATAACCCATTTTCGCAAGCCATATGCCGATTGAATAAAACAATTTTCTTGTTTGTTATAATATATATTTCACTCAAAAAAAGTGTTTTCTTAGCACACGATGGTGTCAGATGTCAACCGACTGATAATACTCGTACTTATCATCATCTCCTCACAGAAAATAATTTGCATTTTCAAAACGCAAATGAATCTCGTTTCCAAAACACACAAAACAAATATGTATCTTATAAATGTATTATTATTCACTTGAAATCAAAAATTTACTTCTGCACTTCGTTCCCTCGAATTTCTGCTGCTGGTGGTGGCTGTTTGGTGCCGCCTTCGGTTTTCACTTCGTAATTATTAAATTCGTTGGACAAGTGCCAAATAGCTAACAATGTAAGCAAATCATTGAAACTCATAACGCTTTTGTCGCTGGCATTTGTTGCGGATGTCAATTGTTCGTTTTTGGCGAAGTTAGGTCCACCCAATCGATTGTCATTGTACTCCGTGGCTCCGAAGAACTGTGTCAATTCCGACAGAGTTGGGGTTACAATTTCACCTGGACGAGCTATCCGTGACACATGCTGACGGCTGGGCGGTGCGTCTGTTATCTCCTCGCTACTGCTGCTGGATGAGGATTTATCCACGACATAAGTAAATATAGGATTTACAAATAGACTCAATAGAAGAATGCAATAAATTTGCGGTGAGGAAGGCATCGTGTACTGATCTTGCCAAGACGAATAACGTTTTAAAACTGATCAAGCAGATCGGCCACCACGGGCTTGGACATGAGATGAAGTCCACTTTCATTTAGTTTTTATGTGATAAGAATTGTCGTTAATTTGAGATGCTGCTGCTGCTGTCAGCACGGCGCACTTGAATGCTAAGCGGAAAGATCACTCTGTTGATAGTATTGCATACATAATATGTACATATAAATATGTGTGAGAACATTAAGATGAGAGAGAAACTATTGTTTGGTGATCTGGAAGATATAATTAGTGTCAAATGGAGAAGCGTTGCAAAATAGAAGCGTTTATTGATTCTAATTGTAGGGCATGCGGGTCTAGATCCCAATTAAAGCGGACTGCGAGGATACTTGATTATTGAATTCAATTAAATGGTGACATAGGAATTGGCGCTAAGCTCTTCCGATTTGTCATGAATCTATCGAATGATAGGTCATCGATCAATACAACGTTCTTTATCACTACACACTGCAGGGTGTGATAAACATCATACAATATTTGTTTTTCAACATGTTTTATGATCAGGAAAGTACAGAAGATAACTAACGAGTACAGAGTAGTTTTCAACTGAAATAATCTCGCTCTTGGGTGACGTCAGTTCTGGGTGATTCTGGGAATATCTAGCTGCGATCGTATTCTAGCAATGTGCAAGAAGTAATTGTTTATTTAGTGTTCGATACTCGCAAAAGTATCGGCACCGAATGTTACTAAAAATAAACATTCGATAGTGATACTCATTTATGCATACAAACACGAACTAAAGTGCCCCAGGTTAATCATTCGAATTGGATTCGTACACAAACTCATAATTCAGACAACACGCATTTACTTAAGAAGGAATATAAACTAAGTTTTGTATGGTCCACTTCCATATGTCCCGTTTTTCTCTTCTCTTGCATTCTTCTGTTTCTCCCATCCAAAGGTCTCACTTTCAATTAATGTGTTCTGTTTCCATGGAATTGCTTGCCTGTACAGCATACTTAAACTCCTCAGTACCAAGACTTGCGTGTTGTGATCGCAGTACTGTATGAGCTATGAATAGGGAGCAAGTACTATGTATTGAATACTAAATACCGCATACTGAAATTGAATTTATCAGTGATCATTCATTACTTAAAAGTAATCAAATCGCACAACACTGTCTGTCTTAAACAACTGCAGTAATATTGATGTTTTTGAAAGTCTAGAATCGGATTCCATCATTGAGGTAGTAACAGGTCGTTTTTAGGTTTAAACCCAGGTTTAATGGTCGACTCGTAACCAGTGACTTTGATGAGCTAATTCAAAGAACCTTATCCACATACTAGCTGATATATTACATTGATGGCGAGGGATGCTGTTGCGTGTTTTAGATAGGAACATCATCGAGGGAGCATCTCTGAAGAGAACAATCGGTTTTAAATGTTATACTCTACTCAGGCGGCTCATAAAGCTCTGCGCCTACATATGTACATAGGTAATTGTAGGTGAGAGACACCACAATTGCAGTCTAACTGAAATTCAGTTATCCGATGATACCAATCATTTGAGTCTTACCAAATGGAATAGAGAGGCACTGGTAAGACATTTCCAGAAACTATATATAATTTTCGGATTCCAATTTTATTGAGGTCGTATCGAAAAGGCAAAAAACAGTAACGACATCAAGTACATCTAAAATCACTTTTGCATGCCTTAGAGCCATTCCAGTGTGATATCAGGTTAGGTAACTGATCCGGATAGTACATCAGCAATTACATGAATAGTGATGCACGTGTGTTGTGGAACCTAGAAGAGTGTAAGTTTGTTTTGCGCAGTAAGCTTTACAAGCGTTTACAAAATATACAAATTCAAAATTAAATGGGTTTCTGAACTTGAACGCCATTTGTTAACATATGTAATACTCGACCATAGTTTGAGTTTAGAATGAAAATTCCGATTTCGTTTAGAACTCTCGCGTTCTCATAAGTCATTTATGAGTACCGCTGGTAAGGATAAGCAATAGCATTAGCTACGACACAGTTCTTTGTGTGACTCCACACGAGTCTGATATCGGCTTCCTTATTCATGGAGTTCATCTCAACTAAATCTTAGAAACCTCTTTTCACATTAAGACTATATTTCTCCTTCAAATTGAATGAGGAATTATTTGAAATCGATTCATCTTCTGTCTGAAATGAAATGAATGCGATAAGCCAACTGAAAGTACTCAATTAATATGACAACGCTAATTGCAGAGTATCATGTTATACGTCCTTGGGACTGAAGATACGACTTCTTATTTACAGATTGCAATTCAGTTGATTGTGCCCTGTATCAAGTTAATAACAACACTTTGCGATAGATAATTTCCTGATGTTATTGAACTAAAATGACCGAGCCAAGTTGAGTCAGGCAAGCCTTATCCACCCCAGTTCTAACATCAATGAATAAAGCACAACCACCACCTAAAAACGGATCATTTAATCATGTCATCATACAATGTAGAATATCTCAATTGTACCTCATCAGATACCATTTTTACAATCGTGTTTACGACCTCCAATGAAACGCCGAGAACTTGGAATGTTATTCACATTTCGTTGGCGAAGATTCCTCAAAAAATTGTTTATATTCGAATTTCGCGTTTCTAATGAACTATAGCGTATCATTTTTCTTTCTAGAACAACGCTGACTGCACACGCGGTATCGTATAGCATTAAGAGCAATTTTTTTGTTTGATTCAAGTGTAAATCCAATTTTTAGCATTAAAGCACCTGCTTTACATAAACAACGTGTATTTGCAAATTTAATCAAACGCTACATACACCACGTGTTAGAAGCACGGTAAACAATCCTATTCTCTCGCCACATCTAATGCGAAACAAATATAGAACTCTCGCTCTGGCCTAGTTCCCGTACAGTCTGACACACATTCGCTAAAATGCTCTCTCTCGAAATATGACAGACGTCGGACGGAAGGAATAAATTTCGACAGTAAAAGTCGTATTACATTGCTGCAAAGTAAGAGCACCGCGGAGCAATTTATATTTTCGCAAAGAAATACCGTAAATCCCTCGTATGTAGATACACTTTATTACTACAATTACACAGCTATTTCTAGCTAAATACACATGAAATCGAGTGGCACTAAGCTCTTAGTTTGTGTATCTGGTACGTTGCCATCGACAAGTGCTTACCACCATCGCTCTCTCGCTGATTGGTTTTCCTTATTCGCTTTGATTGCTGTTGATAAAGTTGTTGTATCGCTTTTAATTGTTTTCAATTCAAAGTTCAAACTGAAGCAAAATCATTTTCAACTCAGACACAACTCTGACAGTCATCTTCGGAGAGCTATCGAGTGCGGCGTGCGCGACATTACGTAAAAAAGTGTGTTTCAGTGTTAACCTCTGTCGGTGATGAATATAAACTGAACTGAACTGTGATATTTACTTTACACAATGGGAGTGTTTGATGGATGGGATTACTGCGTGCTGGCGATCGTGCTGCTCATATCGGCAGGAATCGGGATCTACTATCGCCTGACGGGCGGAAAACAGCGCACCACGCAGGAGTATTTGCTGGCAGATCGAAGTATGAGCATTTTGCCGGTTGCATTTAGTTTGATGGCAAGTTTTATGTCGGCGATCACTCTGCTGGGTGTGTCCATGGAAAACTATCAGTACGGCACGATGTTTGTGATCATTAATTTGTCCTATGTCATCACGACTCCCATCGCTGCATACTTAATTTTACCAGTATTCTACCAACTCAAGACGGCCAGTGTGTATGAGTATCTGGAGAAACGATTTGGTTATGCGACGAGACTTGTTGCGTCACTGGCATTCTCTCTACAGATGGTTCTCTATATGGGTATCGTTTTGTATGCTCCAGCGCTGGCTTTGGAAGCCGTTACTGGTCTTAATCGGGTGCTTGCCATTCTTGCGATCGGATTTGTATGCACTTTCTACTCAACGATCGGTGGAATGAAGGCTGTACTGGTTACCGATGTCTTTCAGTCTCTACTTATGTTTGCTGCGATTTTTAGTGTGATTATATGTGCTACGGTTAAAGCAGAAAATTGGAGTACCATTTGGAGTGTGGCTCAAGACGGCGGACGTATAAATTTTTCGGACATCAGCCCCGATCCCACAAGACGTCACACATGGTGGACCCAGATCATCGGTGGGGGATTTACATACCTCTCGATTTATGGAGTGAACCAAGCACAAGTGCAACGTCTGCTGTCTGTCAAAAATTTAAAGGCATCGCAGCAGTCGCTTTGGTGGAACTTACCAATCCTTTGTCTGCTAAGTTTCAGTACTTCCTTCTCTGGACTTTGCATTTACTACTACTACCAAAATTGCGATCCACTCCTTGAGGGGCGCATCAATTCCCGCGATCAGATCATGCCACTCTTCGTCGTGGACACGATGGGTCATTTGCCAGGCGTTGCTGGCCTCTTTGTGTCCGGCATATTCTCTGCCAGTCTTTCGACCATCTCGTCGGCAATCAGTTCCTTGGCCGCAGTAACCCTAGAGGACTACGTCAAACCATTTTACATTTACCTGGGCAAGGAACCGCTAAGCGACAATCGCCGCGCACTGCTATCAAAAATGCTCGCATTCATCTACGGTCTGGTTTGCATTGGCCTAGCATTTGCTGCTCAAGCTCTGGGTGGTGTACTTCAAGCGTCTTTAACCATCTTTGGAGTCGTCGGAGGTCCTCTCCTTGGTCTATTCACCCTCGGAATGTTCACCAAGCGAGCCAATCAAAAGGGTTGTATAGCTGGACTTCTTCTTGGTCTCTCCTTCGCATTCTGGATTGGATTTGGACAGCCGAAACCTCCACCGCCCCAACTACCCATGTCCGTTGAAGGTTGCCCAATTGTACGAGACACAACTGCCAACACACTGATAGCCTTTCTAGAGGCGACCAGGGCCAAAATGGAAGACAGTGACTACTTTTATCTCTATCGACTGTCGTATATGTGGTACTCTGTGCTGGGTTTCCTGTCCACCTTCATTTGTGGTTACATCCTCAGTTGGATTTGTGAAGTACTTAAACTCGATGAAAATTGTCGAATATACACTGATAAGGATCGCAACGAATACAATTGTGAGCTGTTTATCCCACCTCTTGCGAGACGATTGCGCTTGAAGAACAGCAAGCGTGCGAACCAAGACGGTGAGTGTGGACAGGATCACGAAACGAACGGAAAAATACAGACGGTATCAACAATTACTTAATATTTTTACTTTTTTTTTTGTTTTTACTAATTTTTGTGTCATTGCACTTTAACTATGTACTGTTAGGTATAAGGAACAAATTTTTAATATACGATTTTTCAAACTCGGAAATGTGTTCTGATTTTAGCTGATGCGGTGAGTTTGGTTTTCATGGTCACTGTTGATGTGATTAGATTTACGATTTTTTTTTCGCTGTTATCGCCGCTTATCAAGAATTTTGCTCGTTAAGTCGTGTCGTCAATCTGAGAACGCGAGAGTAATGGATGTGCTCAGTGTTTAGAAATAAGGAGAAACGTTTGACTCGATAAGCGGACAGGAGAAGGAGAAATACACGATTAGTTAACCGTCAGTGGTGACTCAAGTCGCACTTGTAAGTATTATACGATTCATACCGGTGGATAATATATAATAAATTGTGAAAGGAAAGTATCAACTCGTCGACTTATAGAACGTTCGTTGTTTAGTTTGGCGTCACAACTACTAATGATTTTTTAGTTAGCTTTTCCATTTAATGGGAAGTCGATTCTGGGTGATTAACTCTGCGCGATGAAACGCTGGGTAAGCATGCAATAGTGTGTCCACCATGTGAGATTTGATGTGAAGAGATACTGAATAGACATCTGGCTTTTTATTTACATATCTGGCTTGCATTTACATATTTCATTTTAACCGAATGAATCTGTTCTCTTCATAACCTAAGTTTGAGAAAAGAAATTTTATTTGTCTTCTCGTCTTTCCTTTTGGTTAAATGCAAACTTAAATCGAAGGAAACTAGCCACTTTAGCAAATATAGTTTCAGCAATTCAGCTTACTTGAGCCACCAAGTGTAAAAGTGCAGAAAAATGTAGACCCTTTGCGGTTATGACCATTTTTTAAGAAATTAAACTGCTAAACGCCGACTGGGCCAGACGGAATATCTTCAAAACATAGAAAAACTGTCAATGGCAACTGATACTAAAATAAAGTGCACGACTGGGTCGTACGTACTTGCACCGTAATGCTATAAGTGCATAATTTTATCAGGATTAAAGTCCAAGTCTTGCTTATCCCAGTAAAGTAGGCGTGGCATTTCGCGTTTCGATGGAATAATAGTCATAACATTGTAGGAGTTTACTCAATGTTTTTTTTTTTTTAAAACACATTTTCTCAATTTCTAGTAAAAATTTTGAAAAAAAAAGTTTTATAAAAGTGGGAGTGGCAATTCCAAAATTTGGTACGCCATTATTTTGCACTTGTCTTATAACCTACAAATAATAATTTTTAGCCCAATCGCCGAACAAATACCCGAGAAATAGCTGATTTTCAATATTACCGTTATTCGAATTTTTCGTGAAAAACGTGGTATGCCACCTCATAGCATATGCCCAAACTAACCCACACATCAAATTTTATCGAAATCGTTAGAGCCGTTTTCGAGAAAATCCCTTTTAACTCAAATCGGCCTTAAGTAAACTACCCTTAATTTTGAGGTTAGAATGAAAATTCAAATTTAGCCTCTAGGGAATATCCCACAGACCCTATATATTAAGTTTGAAGTAAATCCGTTTAGCTGTTTAGGCTGTAGTCGAATATACAGACAGACAGACAGACAGACAGACAGACGGCATTGGCGGACCTACTTTTTTGGACTTCTCCATTATAGTAATGTCAAGTTTGATTAAAATCTCGAGTTCCAAATTTTGCACGAATACAATACTTGCCCTATAGGTATAGGTGCAAGTAAAAATTAAAGAAATACGTAGCTGCATTGTGAATACCTGAGACGGATTTGTTTCCCCCATAATCGTTTAGTAGCTGCGTTCGCTGTCCCCCACCCTGCTTCGAAGTACCTTAGTATAGGAGTTATTCGTCGCACGACTGACAATCTCTAATACATGCTTCTTATTTTGGATAGGAGATTGCACTGGAAAAGCCAATGTACTACAACGCGTAAGCGTACGCAACCTCGAATCACACGGTCCTTGTACGTGGTGCTTATCAGCCCTATACTAATTACGAGATACATACGTATATGATGTAACTGTCTGGTAGCTGGCTGCAATCACAAACTAAAGTGCAAAGATCACCATGTGTGTATGCGTATCAGCGATGCACTAAGAATTACTCACTCTACAGTACTAGATATTAAGTTCCATCAAATAGATGGATGGAAATTTAGACCACCTCTACGCAGATGATTTCAAGATCGAAATCATTTCCGCATTCGTCTCTGTCTTCCAGATTACTAGTATTTTCCTGATGGAAATGTTAGTGAAACTATTGATCCTACTGGGCAATATCATTACCATCCTCCGAGAAGAAGTTTGTGCTATCAACTGTAGGTTAGAGAATGCATTAAGAGAAACATCCATCGATTACATACTAAGAGTCCAGCAGCTCGAAGACAAATCCAACAGACAGCTACGCGAACATGCCACTATTCTATAGAGAACGTACAAACTCTGGAGTTCACATTTTTTTAAGACGATTCAGTAAATTAAGAAAAGAATCAAGTCATCTGTTACCATCCGGTGGAGCTATCTTAAAGATTTATCTTGGACCTGCTGTCGCTTGTAACATCAGAAACGGGTGAAGGATAGCTCATGCCAATCGGTAGTAAGGTAGATGTGTAGGGACCTGGCTGGATGATATTAGGCTTTCCTGAAGAATAACCAATGAATGACAACTATTATAAGTTACTGCGCCTAAATTGGCAAAGTCTCCCGCATCATACAAAGTCTACCACATTTCAAGCACGTTTTCCTCAAACAATTTGGACACTGACGAACAAAATACACATATGCATGTAATTTAAAAAAAAAAAAACACTTTTAACTCACCGTAACCTGATACCAACCGAACGAATTCGGCACCAATTTCTTCACTCCAAACTTTCCTCGTGGAATTGGCGAACCTTTCCGCCTGCCATCGCGTTCCGGTCGATCAAACTGCAACGAAACAAAACACAAACAAATTAATTTCGCAATTCAATTCTGGGCAAAACCATCAATCTTGCGCTTACAATCGACTGAAGTCCAAAGAAGTCGGGCATATCGTCGTCGTCTTCCAGCCTCGAGCGAATGGCCATTTCGGCCATTCGGCTCTTCAGCCCACCCTTGTTGTTTTGCTGATAACTCAGGGGTTTAAAGCTAACCCGGCGTGTTGTTGACCTATCCTTCGTCCGATCATCGTGCTCTGGAAGCGTGAAATATAATTTTTATTTTTTTTCGTCTATACGCACTAACAATGGCGGTTCCACAAACACCTTCCTTACCATCAGAATACGAATTCAATCCACTGAATCTGTTTCCATTGTTATTGTAATTGTTACGCTGTCCTCCGCGTTTTGGCATTTTTTTATATTGTTTTTATCAACAAATGTGTTCAATAAATTGAATTGAATTGTTGCAAATTGTAGAATAACACGCGCAAAAAAAAAACTAATTCTTCTTCTTTCACACGAAAATGAAATGGTGAAGTTGATCTGTCAAGTTTGCTAATAATTTTATGAAGTTGGTCGGGGTTGTAAATAATCGATGTGCGAGGTATGTATGGACGTACCTATTCGAGTGAAGTTGCAAATGAAAATTGGATATAATTTAATTTTTTTTGTTAATTTGCCTATCCAGACTAGATTTATAAACTCTGTTAGCTGGATTACAGGATCAAATGAATATAGTTAATCTGCGCACTGAAGTCCATTCACTTCAACAAACGAAAGATAATAAAATGATTTTAAAATATTGTTTTTGATCAACGAACTCTTCCACCTTGGTTCAATGACTTTAGGTAGTTTCTGGTCTCTTTTTGGTCCTTTCGCGATATACTTAATGATGAATAATTATCGTTTTCATTAGAAATCATTAAGGTATTCAACTTTCATCCCTCTTTTCTTTCAAAACCCTTTTTTTTTGTAATTAGTTCTTAGTCAGTGAATACATTTGAGCATTGACAAAAACCTTTCAGGCTTCTCTAAACTACAGTCAATAGATGTCAGCACTTAATTACGACTTTGGTTGTTGCCAACAACAATTTGGTTAAGGTAAAGCAAAAACGTCAAAGGATGTGGAGTCTTGTTGTTGATGAGTTACTTGAGAAGTTGACAGGTCATGGCATTGACTGCCAAGTGTAAATTTGAAGAAAACATTATGTCATATATGTTTATGTTATACAAGGGGGACTCGAGTATGTAGCTTGACAGCCAGGCTAACCCAAAAACCGACAAAAACTACAATAGTACCCATAAAAAAGAAAAGAAACGATTGGTACCGCTAAAGTTGTCGGGTATTATACTAATATCAGTCCAAGAAGTTAGATATTTATCTTAGAAACAACCTGAATAGTAAATCCACCTGCTAAAACCATATGGAAGACGGGACCAGAAGGGCGACGCCATCTGTAATTAATTTGTTGGAGAGAAGCCTAGAGTCCGACGATCCTCAGATGTACATTGCCTTTGTGAGATCATAATGATCACACAAGAAGCAATTACATAGACAAAGAGAACGAATCTAGTCACCCCGAAGTAGTCAATCAATAACGAGAAAGGACAACCATGAGAACTTGCCCAACTGCTGAACAAACTCCTCTCCACCTTGCGGAGTATGCAACCAAAACGATTCTAAGAAGGATTAGGTGGAGAAAATTGCATTACATAGAAGGTATTCGATACACTACTAACTATCACTGCTGGCCTTGCATAGAGACGAGATTATTAGAAGGTTCAACTTCCAGGAGAATGTTGCTATGAAGCTAGGCAATAAAAAGAATTGAAGTAATGTACAATCCGCAGACTGAGCATTCATACAACGAAGTGGTGCATAAATGAGTCAAGCAAATACGAAGGAACCATAAGCACAAGCACCAGTATCTTTCAGGCTGAAATCTATGGCATGGACGTGTCCAAATCAATCTTGGAAGAAACCATGCGAACTGCGACATCGCTATAATGTCAGGTAGCTGAACTGGTATCATGCACCTTGACTTCTATGCAATGACATGGTCGACTCCCGACCGAGAAGGGGAGGATCAGTAAGTTCGTGAGTCTTGAAGCATTCTGTGAGATACTGGATCACACCCTTCAAGAAGAATCCAAAAAACGAGGGTAGAAAAACAGGTCAAGAACCTGGAATAACGCTCAGGGCATGAGACAAGTCAAGAAATATCGCAATGAGCAGGAACATCCTGGGTAACCTGAGAGCACCTAAGGAAACTGCAAGTGTATCTGAAGAAGATCTCTTCAGATTTTGCAATGAGCCTGAGATATTGTGGTACACTCACCCTTAAAAGAGTGAAATATTTGGCCAACTACCAATTATCAGATAAGGAAACACAGCCAACTCTCGTCGTTTGTGTCTCAAAGGAAACTGGGTTAGAGAGACTGCTTTTGGACAGGGTTCTTCCGCGTAAGAAGAGTGCATAAACCTCAAAATAATTCCGAAACTCAGTGTTCATGCAAAGATATATTCGTTACTGTTTTAAAGAACCTATTATACAATTTATATAATAGTAATTTTTCGGTTTATATTCAATTTAAATTCTTTTAACGGATAATTCAAATTTAAATATTTAAATATCTCATCCATATGTAAATCGCCTGTCAATTGTCATCAAATGCAAGCGTTGTTGTTGTGAATCAGGGTGAAATTGACACATTGCTGTTGTGTTAGTGCTTTAGTACCGAATTGACCGGTTCAGTGGTGAATTGAAGGATTTTAACAAAATGTGCGTGAAAAGTGCGGATTTCGGTAAATCGGTTACGAATTATTGTAAAAAAAATATTAAAAATAAGTTTTTTTAACTTGTCTGATACGTTTTCATGTGCGGTTAGGGTTATCGCCCAGAAATATGTGTGTAATTGCCCCTCAGGAAAAAAGAGCTATTTTCCTTCTCCAATCGAGCGATGCAAGTGGTGCCAAAGTGTTTCTGTTTAGGAAGATAAAGAGTTTAAAGCGAAGTGTGGTGCCCTTTAATAGTTTTTGTTTATTCATTTTAAAGTAAATTCTGCTTTGTTTTTCCTTTTTATAATTAAAGTTATTTTTTGTCTACCAATTGCATCATTTGTCATTGCTTGATAGGTGCAGTTTTAAGCGTGAAAGTGTGTGTTTTTTCAATATCCTTCAGTGTAAACGGTTTTCGTTCGTATCGAGTTCAAAATACAATTCAGTGTTTGAAGCTGCCCTGACGTCTGATTTCAAGATTTCAAGATTTCAAGATTTCAAGATTATTGACCGACAAGGACGGTTTTGTATAAGGTAAGTGGTAGAAACTATAAGTTTATTAATTTATTCAACTCTTTGCTTTAATTAGTATGTACATAAGTAGACATATAATCCTTTAAGTTTTGCTACGTTTTACATTTTGTCATTCCGTCATTCCCGCGTAATACTGTCTTCCCTACAGTCAGGAGTTTTGTGTGTAAGAAGAGTGAGAGGAGTGTATATTCTATTGCGTATACGTAATTATTTTTCTGCTTGTTCCATTCCACCCGGTGCTGAGTGTGTTGGCTATCACGAAGTTTCATGTTTAAATAAAGGTTCAGGGATAGAAAACTGTACCTCTAGTGGCTTACATCAGTCAATATATTCGCTTTGTCCAAACATAGTCCAAAATTCTTAGTGCACCAACTGTTGACAACGCACATCATCAATAATTTCAAAATAAGTTAACCCAGTCACGTATGTAGATCCATGTCAGTAGTAGTAGCAATAGTAATTAGTTGTCTCTACTACATCCGGCATGATTGAATACTGCAGTTCCGTGTGGGGTCTTGATACTGTATGCATTTGGATGAGATCAGAAGTTAGTTTTCCTGTCACTGTCGCCATTCCTATGAACTTTTGTGCGGTGATTGCGTCATGCGTCGTAGTTCCCTCGTAAAAAGATCGATTGGTACTCCGATTCATATGAAGTGGTTCGGAGGTCTATGCTTAGCTTGTCAGCTGTATACTTTGAAACTACCACATTCTCGTTTTCATCTTCCAAGTCAGACAGTCTCGAACTATCCTGACTGGGAATTTTCTTTAATAAGCAGGGTAAGACTCTGGGGAACATTGCCTGCTACTTTTTAGCACCAAAATGTTCTTGTTGTAGTACAACAGTCATATTCTTCTGCAAATAGTCAAGCAATCAAGGAGTTTGTTTCCTCATCCCCTTCGTCGTATAATTGTCCACGAATGGTGTTTAAGGGCCTTCGGCGGTGTTCACAGAAATGTATTTAGTTCTCTCGTAGGTCATTGCCTCACAAGCTTACAGAATGTGTTTTGGAGTCCAGTGGGAGACTTGTGGAATCTTATGGAATATGCGTTCTAAGAAAATCTAAATACGTAGATACTCAGACTCAGACTTTGCCGATTTGTCTAGCTCTGTTCATCTTTCCCTATTTTGCAAAATGGTTCAGAGCTTATGAAGGGTGCTGCTGCAATGCTGGCCTTGGTATAACTAAGTGGCTTTCCGAAACCAGCTCGGAATTTTAAGATTGTTCATGGTGGCTGCTTAGTTGTTGTCTTAAGGATGGCTAGGTGAGGACGTTTTTGAGAAGTACGTGGAATACAACCACGAGTTGTAGGAAGGTCTCCATTAGTTAAGTTGGGAAGGTTCTCATTGGCCTGCTTACGTCAGTCTTTGTACTTTATTGAGTTTATCCCTCATAGTGACTAGAGTGGTCCATTTTGTCCATGCGATTGCTCCATGGATCCACCTTACGATATTCCATATATCAGATATGTCTGGAGTCTGCACCATGGCGAGCAAAGAAACCAGAGGATGCTGTCACTCCAAGAAAACAAGAAAAGACTGTAGACTTTGCACAGCTTCCTGCCATACAAATCCCCTGATTTCGATGGGATCTTACCAGTGGAATTAGAACAGAGTTTCAATACATTAAATCCCTTGCTCTACTAGGTCCTGGAGGAGGGTGAAGTAATCTCTATACCCAAAGTCGGTAAGACGTTTACCACCTTTCGACTTTCATCCGATTAGGCCATCCTTCTATTTATTAAAGATCCTGGAAACTGAAGCACAATTTTTTAACCTGAATGTTGCCAACTAGCCTTGCATTGGATTGAACAAATGCTGAAAAGCTAACCTATCTATGCTGAGCTGGGATTCTGCCCAACTAAAAGGTTGGTGTGCAGGGGTATTCCGCAAGGCGGAGTATTATCACCATTACGGTGGTTCATGGTAGTCAGTGGGTCCTAACTTTTTAGTAAAAAGGAGTTCAGTGTCTTGGTTGTAGATGACTTGGGACGGTCATAACGAATCCCTGGTATGCAGTTTTTGACTCTAAGCTGGCTGCGCCCATGAACATGTGCGTGATTTGTTTTCTATGCAAGCACTTACACACCTAAAGAGCCATGGCCAAAATCATCCATTTGCTGTTGTTTTTCTGCTTGGGGGTAGAGAGGGGGATCCCTCTAGTTAGCATTAGATACCTGGGTGACGTGCTCCGATGAAGAGCATTTTTGTATTCCATGCAGTAAACGACGCACGTGCAGATTGTCGCATAGATGCACATCGATACCCCGTTCGGACGATTCACATGTTCTTCTCGTTAATAAGTCGCGACTTGAATTTTTATGCAACAAGACGCTGACCAGAGGCAACGCCTCTCCAAATGTGTGCACGTCAATGTGCCTTGCACTGACTGGTATGAATATTTGGTCGAGTTTGTCGAAGATGTATGTAATTGAGGATCGTTATGGCCAAGTTTAAGTCGACGGAAATGACCTTCAAAGTCATTACGACTTACCCGCGATCCGTCGATTAGCGGACGAAGGGGATAAGGGATAAGTTGGTTCTGAAGGAGGTAAACCTTTGTCAATTGTAGTATGGTACTGAGATTCTGTCACAAACGAATGCAAGGCAAATTGCTGTGTTGCTGTATCACTTCTTTCATGGCATTGTTGCAGTTTTGCGACACCTCCTCTGGGGTTTTAGCTACTTCGGCTAGCCCTCTTGGTCTCCGGATAGGAAGTACTTGATCATACTTAATGTATCCCAGGGCAGGACCTAGAACTGATCCCTGTGTCACCCCTCCTATAATTGTTGGGCCTTTATCTGTATCGTAGTAGAGCGTTCTGTCTTCAAAGTAATTTGTGATTATTCGTAGCAGATAGTTAAGTATTGGAATATTCCTCAGTGCTGTATTCCTTCGCTCTACACGTCGTAGCTATCTTAAACGACTGATGCGATTGAGTCGCTGTACAGCTCGCAAAGTTCGTCGTTGAATCTTCTCCTCCAAAGCCCGTCCACGCAAACGGGACCGAAAATTAGACGAAGAATCTTTCTCTCGAAACGACTGAGGATCTCTGCATCCACTTTAGACAGGGTCCATGCTTCAGCGCCATAAAGCAGGACTGGGATGATCAGGGTCTTGTATAGAGTCTCCTTAGTTCTTCGGGATAGGGCTCTGCTACTCAATTGCCTTCTTAGCCCAAAGAAACAGCGATTGGCAAGAGTTATTCTTCGTCTTATTTCTGCTGAGGTGTTGTTTTCAGAGGTTATACCAGAGCCGAGGTAGATAAAGTCCCTTACTACCTCAAAGTTGTAAGGTCTACCAATTTTAGGTTTAATTAATCTGCGAAAGCCAGCTTTTCGATCAAAATCATTGGTATAACGAATACTATTAGCATAGTCTACCAGACTATGGGCCACGCTATGATTGGAGTCAGGACGATCAAGCTCTCCGGCTAGGCGCTCACTTGTCTGATTTGTATCTCTGTACCTCTCTTTTAGTCGGTATGTTAGCTGAGCGATTTGGTGGGAAACCAGTTGTTTTACTGGTCTTACACCGCTGAGTATGTGGATGGTGTCTGCTCTTCGATTTGCTATAGGTTTACTTGGGGGCGTCATACTATATATCCCTACTGTCCCAATATCTTCTATAAATGGTGTCTCCAATGGAATAGAGTTAATTTGTGGTCTCCTCAATGGTTGGTACATTCGGTACAGTGACCACATGGCCAATCAGTGATGTCATCATTGAAAGAATGGGCTGGGATCGGGGCTGCCATATATTTTAATTCATAATAGTGGACAAAAGTCCAGCTCAGCACTCAGCAATCATTGAAGATGAACGAGATCGCTAGAAGATTCGGTTTCAGCAAAGAAAAGGTTCCCATCTTTCAAACAGCTTGTCATGTCCTTACCATTCTGGTTGCATGTGAGGCTTGCTGTTCCTTGGTTTCAGCCTGTCATTGGCTGGATTTTTTGTCAAGTCTGTCGCATTTAGCTCGTCATTCGTGTGCTTTTGGTTTCAGAGCAATTTGCTAATGTTGTCCGTGGGAATAAATGGCTGTCAGTCAGAAAAATATTTCTATATCCCTTTCCGATCCAGATCGTCACATTTATCTGGCCATCATAACTTTGTCTTTTGGTTTTAATGGCTCCGCGACAGTGACCAACTTAGCCAACTCACAGGATTTGGCGCCCAACGATGCGCCACTCTTATTGAAACTATAAATTTTTTGGACGTACCCCTGGTATTTTCGTACCAATGATCGTCGCTTACTTCACAACGGACCAGGATACCACCTATTAATGGGAAAGCATTTGTGCTGGAGCCCTTGGATCGGAGAAAGTTAAAAAAGAAGCTTCCTAGAGAAGGAGGAAGAGACTATGCTTCACCTCCTATGCCAAGCTCTCTCAACTCGAAGATATAAGAGAATACTGCTTCGACAATCTTGGCGAATACCAGCAATGTCCATCTCCAGCGATTTGTATCACAATTGGTATATTCTCGTCTTAGCCTGTCAATCGAACTTAGCATAACCTAGGGTCAGTTCTAACACATTCCGAAGGTTATCGTCTACCCATTCTTTTTGAAGATATAGTGACACAATCTAGATCTTTCGTGTTCCATTCGACGTTATGGAATAGAAAGTGATTTGTGGTCCTTGTTTGCATTACGAAGATACTTCCGAAGCACCTTGGCGACTGTTGATCATAAGGCTGATGAGTGACTAAAAGTTTTTCGGCGATCATCTGTCGCTGTTCAGCACTGTCTCGTGCCAGAATCATGATCCTGACCGATTGTCATGCCTCTCAGTGGACTCTCTGTAGTGGTCTCAAAATTTGTATCTTAAGGTTCGTTCTCACGCGAGAAGTTATTGCACCGATTGCTGCTAACTGCAGATTTCCTTCGATTACCCACCCAATTGAGGTAATTAGTCCACAAGTTCCAACTGAACATATACGAATCAGATCACACGATCAGTGTCGAATCTAATTGAACGCCTTGGGGGTCGTTTTAGACAACAAGCTTAATTGAAGCATAAATCCCGAGGAGATATCATAAAACCGAAACTCAATTACAGCACAGCACCTCCATCAAGTAAACCTCTGTGTGGTGTGTGTCGAGCGCGCCCAAAGGCAACATAATGCAATATTTAGTCTCGCTCTCTCTTTTTCTGTCTCTCTTTCTCGGTCTTTAGTTAAAATGCAGCCCCCACGCATAGAATGCACCATGAATTCCCTCTCCCCCGTTGACATAACTCAACTTAAGCCGACCACCGGTACCGCCACCGCCGCCGACGCCACCCAACATCGTGAGACCCCCAAAACGATCGTTTGGATTGATTTTATTACTTAGCCACGATCGCGGCGAAGTTAAAAGCTGTCTCTGTGTTTGTTTGCAGTGACGCGTCGTGGCGTGCTTGGAAGAGAGAACGAGAGACCATTGCCAGAGCCAGCAGCAGCGCGCCTCAGATACTTTTCGCAAACAGACCGGATTACCAGTTGAGTTTGTTCACTGATTCGCGCGGTACTTTGCGCGACTTGGGTCAGTCAGTCCAGAATATTTTCGTAAAATTTTTGTTTTTCTTTTTTTCGTTTTGAAAGGAGATTCGCTCTCGTCCGTAGTACCCTACGTACCCCCTCTGTCGCTCAGCGGGAGCATCATTATTTTTGGTGCAAAGGTCACACACTGATCGTGGTAATCTCTGGTGGGCACTTTCGTACGATCGTCGGTTTAACGGATCGTCAGCGGCGTCGGGTTGGAGTTTCAAAATATTGCGGGTCGTGGGTATGCGCTATCAAATGTCAGATGGTGGTGACGTCGTCGTCGTTGTTGTAGATTTGGCGGGAGAAGATGATATCTGATCGTGTGCCAGTGTGCCAGTGTGCGAATCGAAAAGAATGAAAATGTATCCACGAGATACAAAGTAAAAGTTCGATAGGAAGAGGAAGAGTTTCGCTTTTGATCTAGAAAATCTGAAAAAGAAAAGAAAAAGTTTTCGTGTTGCATATGCAAATTAAATGGAAAGGGTCTCACAGAAGTGACCTCCCCCGGTGTGTTTCGATCCACACCTGTGTGTATGCGTTGTATCTGTGTTTGCATCTTGTGTGGTGCATGTGTGAATATGTGTTACTAGGTCGTTCGCTTTTCGTGTTCAAAAGTTCGAATAGAGTAACGTCATATCGCTCGCGTCTCGCGTACTTTCAGTTTCATTCATTCAAATCGAAATAAACAACAGAAGAAGTATCTTCGTTCCAAGTAACAGGTGAGTTTTATTTTATTTGCATCTCTGTGTGTGTGGGTGTGTGTGTGTTTGGGGGTGTAAATCTCAAATGTGACGAGGCTGAGGGCAGTGGAATTGCTTTGCGGATCCATTTGTTTTTCTTTCGCCTAAAGAACGTGTTCCACGAATTTTGATTAGCATACTAAATGAGTCTGGGAAGTGGATAACCGGAACCGATATTGTTTTCGTTGGATTGTTTCAATTAAAATAGACAAACTTGTTTCTAACGCCACCGCCGCCGCCGTCGCAGTTCTCTACGTACGCATCATCTGCTTGATTCATGGACACACGCAGACAGACAGATATTGGAAAATGCGTGGAATGAAGGAAAGAGGCACGTGCTAAACTCGAATGGCTCTCATTTATTGGATTATTGGCTTACATTTGCATAACGTGATCTGTAGGTCAGTGATCGAAGACTGGACAGACACTAGTTATTATTTGACGAGTGGGCTTCTTGTGGAAATGCTCTTCAATTTTGTTTTGACTTTGTCTCTCGTACAGACAAAGTGGATAAGAACGTCTCGCTCTTTCGTTTCACTAATGACAACAACCACTTTGAAATAGTTCAACGACAAATCATAGATGGCAGCAAGCGGGTTAGGTGAACACATCCCTGTTGTGGTGAGGCATGCACAGCTTTTGGGAATGGACCGTAAGGTGCTGCTTGGGGACCTATTAGGCATCTGCTTTTTCTTTTCCACTTGTCGTTGGTACTTTTTCGGGTTTGTGTATGCCCGCTAAGGTTTGGATCCTAAAAACGTGATGCTGAGTTCCAGAGCACGAGGGTATTCCAGGGCGGGCGTGCAAGCTAAGGAGAGTGCAGACTGGAACCTCCCTGATATCGAGGGTGGAACTGCCAACACCTATCAAATCGATAAAGTTCCAATTAGATACCGCAGTCATTGGAATGGCAAATGGTAGGAGGAACAATGTCAGCACATGTCTTTCTTTCAAAGAAATCTGGGGCTGGAGCTGGACCGTAGGCAAACCATTAGACTTATTTAAGCCAATATGACAAACCTCAGAAAGATAGTTGATGTCCTTATCGGCCGCTGTATGGTAGGCACTGTATCGTGGTCCCTTCAACGATTTCTGTAGATGCTGTAGAGTCAAGGAAGACAAGGAACCCATGACACATTTTCTGTGTGCCTGTCTTGCCCTATCGAGTACATCTTCGTAGATTTTAACGATCTAGCCAGATTAACTGGTTGATTCAGGACTTAAGCAAAATAAAAAGCTTCGTCTTAGGCTTAGATTCATACCGAAAAGGGTTTCCCTGCCTCCTATCCCACGTGGAGAGGTAGTCTACGTATGTATGTACATATGTAGGTCTCCGGTGCTGGTAATCTGGTTTTCTGTTCATAGTGCCCTCTGGTCTAAGTGCGTCCCTGCTGAGTGGAGATAATCGCCAATTTCACCCAAGAAGGTGGTGCCCAAACCGTTCTTTGCTACTTCGTCGGTTGCTTCATTTTCTTCTATTCCTACTCGATCTGGTACCGAGTACATAGTGACTTTGTTAGTCAAGTCAGGTATTTTAATTTTCGTTCAGGTCTCACGTACCAACATGGACCGGGTAATGTACGAACCCAGCGCTGACTGACGGTATCTTGACATATCGATAACGTGAAATCTTTGCTTGGAAGATGCTGTAGAACCTCCTCTCAGAACTCCTGGATTCTGCGTATCTAATCCAGGGCGGTATTCTTGTTTGTTTTAGAGCTCAGCTTTGCTCCGACTTTGCTTTTAAAAGCAGTTGCGCATGCCCGAAACTCCGCAAGGGTTCCACGAGTATTTTCCCGCCTACACCAGTTCTGACAACATCTACATGTGTTTCGTTATAGGCCGGGGTCGTTACAAGCGACATCTACTGTACGTAATTTGCTTTTGAATGTCAATTCCAATATCTTCTAGTATCAATAGCTACACATGTGGCACCTGTCTCTTCTTAGTGAAAGCTACAACGGCTCTATAGATGATCATCATATTTGTGTGACTTTTAGTCTTCTCTGATATGACTTTGGTGAGTATTTTCCATCAGTTTTTGTGGTAAACTGTCTGCAACTAGGCTCAACACTAGTGGGGAGAGAACTCCTTCTTGTGGAGAGCTTATAGTAATGTTGTTCTGATGGTTTTCTATTCCACTGGTTTCCAGTATTTCATACATCTTTTCTAGATCTCTCCATATAGCTCCATGGGAGCTCCTATCGTGTTTCTGTCAAATGTTGGATAATAGCTCAGATGACAACTTAATGCGTATTACCCCCTCAGAAAGGTTTCTGCCTTAACTACCTAAACTCAGCTGCAAATCAGCCCTTCATGCACGATCAGTCTTGGAAATGGTGATTGTTTCCAATCCTTGGGCTAAGCTACATCATCTTAAATTTGTATTGATTCTGAAGGATTCTCCAGCTCTCTACTCGGAGAACTTAAAAATAAAATGAGCACACTCATGCCTGGCTGAATGACCTCAATGCAGTTCTGATCTTACTCATTGCAAAGTGGATGTTCCTTGAATTCTTGACTCGTTCTACCAATTGAAACACGTTTCCGCAATTTTAACTTAAGTGAGTCTCTGGCATTGTAACTTAGGCTTATTTTGGTCTTCAATGTGCTGACAGTCATACCAAAACTTCGAATGCAATATTAGTATTCGTCTGAGAATCGGATAGTGTATGAAATCATAGCTTCTTCTCAGAGTCAACTGTGGGAGATGTGGCCCTGGCCAAGGAAATCCACACCCAGACCAACGAAATCCATCCGTAACTCCCTCTCATACGAAGGCTTAATCTGTTTACCAGGTTTAGTACCCACAGAGATTGTTTGTCTATATCTAGGAATATAAGCTATCCATTCCAACCCGTCCACGAGTCCTGGATACTCCCTATCGTTTGCTTGCAAAGTTACCTAACAGCTAAGCTCAAGTTGTACACTTGCTTGTCGGACAAACTGTCGGACGATTCGTTTAATCGAATAACTTTGTTGAATTTGCATGGATGTCTAAATTTTTCAAATGAAATCTGCTCAACGAAGCCATTTATACCCCTGGCACGTAGTCATTCTGCGGTCGTCTATTAGGCGGACTTCTGAGTCAAAGCGCCGAGACCACCCACAATTGCTCACACTCCGATCATGTACTAGGTGCCCGTGACGTAAGAGATGAGTTGCCTACCATATTTTTGGACCTGGATTGGCATAATAAAACCTCACTCATTTCCAGATTTACCAAACCCTGACTGAAATAAATGGCCCAAACAAACAATACAAATTAACCTCACTGCAAAACCATTAAACAACCATTCGAAATGTATATTTTTTTTATTTCAAAAAGAAACACATTTCTCCGGCAAGCCAAAGCAAATAAACAAACTCATTGAAGCCATTTACACAAATGGTCCATTGTTCCGTAAACAAAACTCTGGCCGAGCTGCTGAAAGACTTCCCTTCCGTTTGGCGTGCGATCGGACACATTTTAATGAACACCAGAGCCGTGTTAACAGCGCAAAACAAATCGAAAAAAATGTATCCCAACCATACTCGTCGTGTGGCCGAGATCCTTTGTTCGACCCCCCGACAATGGATACACAAAACACAAACCATTATCCATGCTCACTTGAAATACCAACCACTCGTCACAATGGGAATTAGATCATTTCGCAGGTGAATTCGATACGAGAACTCATAGATACTCGGACGGCGTTTATGGTGGCCATTTGTTGGTAACAAAATTATTTTTTAACGATGCATTGCACTATACACAGAGTACACTCGTACACCGATGTGGTTGTGGAACGCTGACCATTTACGGGAGCACGGTATTAAGGTCGCCGCGATTCGTTTGACACTTATACACTCGCATGCGGGTCGATTAAAATTCACATTAAGATCGATATCTTCGGGGATCAGTTCTCGCTTTTATGATGGATTATGTGTATATGCAGCGAAATGGATTTTTTGTTGTTGTACGATATTGAGCAATTAACGAGGTGTCTATCGATGGATGGGTGACGCTTATGGTTGCTCGTTAAAATTGTTGGGATTTCTGTTTTAGAAATGAACTCTGAAGTCAGTTGGGAGTTTCTCAGTGCCTCGATTGGGCCTTGGGATACAATATGGGATGACATAATTGCTTTCGGTTTTTTTTTCAGTGAAAGATACTTTGTTGGCTTTGATTGTAAAGTCTTCTCTCTAGAGAAGCAAATGGCTTTCCAAGTATCTAACGAAAGGAATGGCCCAAAGGCCACACCTCAAGGGATCGTTTCATGAACTTGCTCAAAACAGCTACTAGAGAAAGACAGATGCATTGTCAATGCTCGATGTTGGATCTCCAGAAACACCTAAAAGTTCTTTTAAAGCAACACCTCTCTTGAACTTCCGACAAACATTCGAGAGTATATACATATTTGGACCTTTCCATTCGTGTGAAGAACATAACCCGCGTAACACGAAGGATTTGGGAAGTTAGGTTCTGGGTCCCACGGACCATGGTATTGGTAGATGCATTATGTTTGGTTTTGTTGACTCGGAACCCTAGTCGAGAAGCTAAATCGACTTAAGAGAGTCCTCTGCTCGAACTCACAAAAAGTTCTAAGACTTTCCCAGAAATTCATTAATTTCACTGCAAATAAATCGAAAGAGAATGATAATGGTGATGTTGAGGTCTTAACTTGGACTTAGGGTTGATGCTCGTTAAACCGACCTTGTGTTGCCCATAATAAACAAAAAAAGCTCTGACAGGAGTACGCCTAAGGAGACTATTTCTACTAGACAGAAAACTGGAACTTAGTTTCCAACGAAAGGACAAACCAGAAAAAGGCATCGATCGCATTCTTCACCTGCAAGTGAATCTTCAGCTAAAGGTTGGATTGGCACCAAACCTGTGACCAATTTTTAAACTAAGCTAAAGACAAAGCAAGCATTCTTAGAGACTAAAATACAGATACTAGTATTTGTAGCCACAATCAGCGGGATAAGACCGACAGCCTGATTGGAAACCATTCTCAGTGTGGTACCCCTAGACCTACACGTTTAGGAGTCTACTGCCAACAGGGTCTTGAGGATAACTCTATCAAATTCTAAGGACCAACCTATGGATCAGATGAAGATATAAACAACGTCGTTGAAAAACTATTCTCTGCACTGTTCCAAGTGGAAAACCAATGGGAGACCAATGAACCAACAGAAGGCAAGTCCATATCTATGTACGCAGACGGGTCAATGGGTTTTGAACCAGATTTCCTGACTGCACCAGTGTCTGGCAAGCAGAAGTTCTGGCAGTATCAGAGGCAGCCAGAATGGTATCAAAGATGGCATGATACCATGGGGGATGTGCACTAAATTATTATGCGCTTTTGGAATGTCTCTCCAAAATGTACAAAACCGTATCTTGTGTTCATAATAATTCAGTAGGTATACCATTTCAAGTGATTGCACCTCCAAATTTGAGTCTACTTCGATGGGCGATAACTTCAATTATAGTAAAAAAAAAACCCTGCTACACGTTGGACCTCCCTGCCTTACCTTCAAGAATCTCCACTTGAGGGATAATACCTCTTACCTGTTTTTTACATATTCGCGATCGATAACAAAGATGATTTAGCCATCTCCGTACATCACCAGCTTTTGGGCCTTAGATTTTGAGCTACAAAGGTGGATGAAATTTTTTGAGAAGGAGAAGCAATACAAGTGTTTTTAGAATCATTCAATTGCCACCATCAAAACTTTGCTATTTTGCTTCAAATCGAAAAATTTTATTAGGACTAAATATTTTGATATTCGAATCCTCTACAATTCACTCATACATTATCGGTATCCACGCCCACTTTTTGGGGATGTTTTGATAAAAAAAACCGATTTCAATGGAATTTTACATGTAACATCCCTTAACGTTCGAAATTATCATTGTAATTCAATAAAAAAAGTGAAGTATGGCCACGCCCCCTTTATGTGGGCTGAATAAGCAGTCTGTTACGGTATCACACCACCCATTTTGCTAAATCTGAGCCAAAAAATTAAACTTAGACTGCACAATATATACTGAGGCTGCGGCGACTAAGAGGCTCACTGTTTGTGTCACTTTCGAAGCCTGTGTCGCTTGAAGAAGAGAATACAACAAAGATATTACTTCCAGGACTTACAAGAAATATCTGGTGTCTGACTATAAGATCTTTCCAAATTTTTGAGACCATATTCATTAAAAAAAACCCAGAAGAAGCACTGGAATCAAACTTCTATTGGGCACAACAAGGACCTTAGTGCACTTATGTGGAGTCTTCCCCCCCTCAATCAGCCAATAGCCCTACCTACCTACTTAAGATTTTAACTGGCTCCCTTACCGGTCATTGCTCTCTTAAATACCATTTTAACAAAGTTAGCATTAGTGAAACTAACACTTGCAGATTATGTCTTAACACGGAGGTTCGGTCTTCCTTGTCTTCTCGATTCTGGCGCATGTAATTCAAAGATTCTTTAGAACCAACTTGTTTCGCCTGTTCTTCAATTTTCTTCTATGCTTCTATGAAGGTACCCTGGGAACAGTCGGTAATTAGAAGGGGGTATTCCTCGATAGATCTTACAAGACATCCTTTCTTGACTATGAGGCATCGCCATGGGTTCATCCATCCATAATTTTTTGTTGATTTTCTGCATCCACCCAATCATAACATTACCATCATGTTTGAGAAGCTCCTCTGGAAGGCTATGAGTCTTTATCACTTTAGTCACTTTATCTAATTGATGTCCATTAAGCAGTTCCTGAAAATGGTCCTTAAATACATTTCGGACTTTTTTTAGTCCAGAGTATTGGGGCCCCTTTCCACAAGTGACGCAGACAGATGTATCTTTTAAGCCAAACACACTAAGATCCTTACCGAAAGGAAAGCGAACCGTAAGAAGCCCAATAAGTTGCTTTGTGCTAAAAGGTAGCGAGAATGCTGCTGATTTTTTACAGAAGTTCGTTTGATCGACTTGCATACCAGAGGGTCATGCCACACACAACTGTGTTTGTAAAAGGCCCAATCGTCAATGGATCCCCTGACCGAGGACGCGTAAGATCCTGAGAAATCATTCTCTGAGCCTTGTCTAGCAATTTTCACCGGCAATTCCATTTCCTCCAATTCCAGACTTGCAACCAAGTTCAAGGAGATCTTCGATTCTCGAACTATTTTGGAACGGGTTGCAGGGTTAATCAAGAACTTAAGCGCGGCCTGACTGTCACTACATACGCAAATACTCCGACCCCTTCACCTATTCTCATCTCTGTCTATTATATCAGTGCCTAGGAGGTAATGGGAAGTAAATCAAGCAGATCATCTAGAGCAGAGCGTTCAGCCAAGACAGGTCGTTCTTTGGAGATTAATGTATTATAGAAGGCAGTCTCACACTTACGGGAAGGACCTTTCTACCAAACAATCAAACCATAAAGTAGAAAAGTCTAATCAAAGCTGTATAGATCCCAAGGATATGCCCTATGTCTTGCTAAAACCATTCGTAAACTGCCAGACAACTGAGGGCCCCCTAGATGTTGCTTCACTAGAGATGTGGATAGTGACGCCCTTTATCGCTAACCAAGTAAGACCGGTCACAATTCTTCTTCTCGTAAAGAGAACCACATCAGTTGTTGGAAGATTCTTGTGCCCAGAACTACTCTGGACTGTAGCGTCACCTAAAGTAAGTTGTGCTACTGGGACAGATCGCAATCGAGGCTTCTCAGTTAGGTTTACCAATAAGTGAGTGTGAATACGTTCATCTTGTGATTGTGTCTACTACTCATTGGCTGCTCCTAGCTATTACCTTTCCTATATGTTCTCTGCTTCCGCTTTAGCTTCCAAAATGCAAAGTTACTTGAAAGTCAATCCACAATCGGCACAGATCTAACAATCCACTTGCTATCAATCTTCTGCACAAGCCACCTCTGTCCACCGAACAACAGTATAATTTCCTGAACTGAATTCCAATGTTGACGTCCGACGTCAAACGTCAAACGTCTTTTCGAGATCCTCAAAGTTGACTAACATCTTTCTCGTCCCAAAGCCGACAACAGCTCCCAGAATACTATATGAATATGCAGACCAATGTACAAGCAAACAAAGCGCTTTCTTTGAGTACGAAGTCGAAATGCGTCAGAGCCGCCGAGGAGGCAGATCTTGTTTGCATCCCATTAAACCGAATGATCCGTGACATTAGACTATGATAACACGACAGCCAGTAGGAGGAATCTATTCCCATTTGTTTACACAAAAACTTCATGAAGAGATGCTCTTTGTTTTGTTCGAAGAAGATTGCTGGCGGAGATGTGCAAGTCAGTGACACGCGTAGACCGTGAACTATTTTTAGTTGGTCGCGGATCGTTTAGCACTGCATGGGGGGATTTGTGCTAACTCTGCGCTCCTATTCCTTGGAAATCGATCACGTAGTCAGGCGATAGTTAACCGTCTTAATGTCTATCTGGCTGTGAATGTGTGTGTGTTTTGCGTCATCGTGGTTAGCGATTGGTTGACCAATCGATCAAATAAATTATCGAACCGCTTGTATACGCGCGCTACGACTTGCGTTGGTAAAAATGCATAAATGTGCCTAATTAGACTTCCAATTAATTGTTCTTTTGTTTGGTTAGGCTTGTGTGTAAGAAAGTATTGATAGATACGTATCACTTATACTAATGACAGTATTAATCTGTGTCCACGTGTGCCCCATCGTCTACGTAAGTTGATCCCTTGATGAGTGTTTGATTGTTTAGATCAGGTTTCGAATGGCCTTTAAGCCTTTCACTGAGTGTTGATTGGAGTTGCGAACACCTGCCAGGAAGTTGGTGATTTTTTAAATTGTTATGCGGTCGTAACTGATTGTAGCATCTTCTGCTATTGTGGACAGTGTTTTGCTAAGGTGCATTCTACACTGTACAGCTCTATAATGTAGAGACTCTTGCTCAGTCTTTCTACTGCTGGAAAAACTATAGTGTGAGCCTTCTCGCTGATCGGTCTCCAGGTATCCTCTGTCTATCAGCACTAGACGTTAAAAAGGGCTTAAAATTTCAAATCCAATGTCATTGTCTAGGATATCTTGAAAACCCCCATTTCTCCCATAAATTTCTTCGAGCAAAACTTTCCTGTTGTTTCTACACCAAGTAAGGCACCAATTGATTTAGTTTGTGCCAAGGATGCACAGATTCAAAATATTTAACTCGAATTGCTTCGTTTCCTAGTGGAAGGTAAAGTTTTGTGCATATATAGGCGCAGGGAGGGGTTCTCATTTCCATTTGTCATCAGTGCCAGACGTACAGCAGACAAGTTCGATCCTTCATCGCGAAATAGTTAATTTGGTTGAACGTTGCTTACATGTTGGTTGAACCCCAGCTGATTGTAGCAAACTATGTCAATCTATACGCATTGTCGAGCGCATGGTTCTCGATCTAATGGATAAGCCCGTCTCAATTGTGTGCTTAAGCCTATGACACCCTTCAGTCTCGGATAAACACGTTCATGAATAGAGGCATATTTCACATATTCTTAAAACTGACCAGCTTGTACCTGTAATTATGAACATCGCCCTCTTGCTTCTAAAGACACTTTACTTACTTAAGTCATGTATCCCCTTGTGGGTCCTAGGGACTCGACAATGCCTACGCGCCATAGTGTGCGATTTTTGGAAATATGTCTCAGTTCTCCCCAACTCTTTCCCAGTTGCCGTGATTCCTTCTCAACTGTTCTGCTCTACCTGCCGTCTTGAGTAAGCGGGTTCCATTGCATCGCGTGGTTAGCTATGGACCTGTCACCCTTTCGGAGACCTGTCCAATCCACAGCCACTTTCGTTGTCATATTGTTGTGCCTATAGGTTCATGGCCCGTTCTCTGATAGAGTTGTTCGTTAGAGATACGGTTTGGCCAGAAAATTCTAAAGAACAGTAACTCACATATTCGATCGAATGAGTTTCAATTTTCCAATAGTTGTTATATTCAAATGAAGACTATTGACAAATACTACTATAATTATTATTTTCTATTAATTCATACACAAAGCAATAACACAAGGTAAGTTCACATGTTAATTAAACAAATAACGAAAAAAAATCAAGCAAAATGCGGAAATCCGAATTCGATCAGTTTTGTGAGTTTAGACTTTATTGTGAAATTGAGGTGAATTAATATTTTGTATGGCCTCCTTAAGCGGCTTAAACAGCTTTTAATCTGCTGGGCACACTATGAATAAGTTTTTAGCATTCTTCATTGCTAATATTTTGCCACTCAGTCTCGACTCATGCCACACTACATCCATAGATCTGGCGGAATGATCCCAAGATAAAACCTTGAGCTTAAAGATCCCCCAAAGGTGTTAAATGGGGTTCAGATCCGGGGATTGAGGTTTCCAGTCTAAAACATTTATCCCTTTGTTTTAAAACCAATCGCGAGTGAGTCTCGCTGTATGTTTTGGATCATTGTTTTGTTGAAAGACAATGTCCGAATGTCCTTTTCCTCATTTTCTGAGCGATGAGACAAGGCTATCATTCAATATTTGAATGTAGGATTCTGCTATCATTCGACCCTCTATTCTAGAGCACACCCCAACCCCAAAAGAGTGCATGCATCCCCATATCATAATGTTACCAGCCCCCAAACTTGGAGGTTTCTTTTACCAAACGTTGTGATAGAGGCTCCTTAGGTTTTTTCTAACACCATTCTCTACCATCCGAACGCAGACGATTGACTTTGGTCTCATCTGACCATACTACATTTTTCTAGCCATTAATGGTGCAGCTTTTGTACTTTTTGCGAACTGCAAGTGCAGTTTTCTATGGTGATCCGTCAGTAAAGACTTTCTTATCTTTGATCTTTCCTTTATTCTGGCTGGTCTAAGAACTCTCCTTACAATTACCCGGTTGACATCAATTCCATGAGTCCGTGCTATGTTCTTTTTTATTTGTACAGCGCTGGTAAATGTTTCACTAATAACAAATCTGACGATATTATGTTTCATAACCAGATGTAACTTGGATTTTCGTCCAGAGGGTTGGTTTTTGCTGTAATATTAAACATTTTTCTGTACTTGGTGATAGTACTGAAGGAACAGTTTAACTTTGTGGAGATTTCTCGATGTGTGCTGTGTTCCTCCAATAGCTTTTTGATGTTTTCTTTTAATATCGGGCTGATTTCCTTCATTTTTTTTACTTTTTTTTTGAGGGGTGGTAAAATTACCCAAAAAGAAGAGAAAAGGTCGAAAAACCATGAATTGCAGAACGGAAATAGGACAGTTAGTTTAGCTACATTTATTGCTTTTGTATCTTTTTAACGAAAACTTCATAAATTAAGAGTTTACACAATACTACTTCACAAGAACAAAGAACTCACAAAACTGATCGAATGCACTCACACCTCACTAAATTAATTTTTGATAACGAGATTTCGGATAAGTCAAATTTCTTATCCTTAAAGTATTCAGCTTGAATATTCGAAGCAAATCATGTATACAAAATTTCTGCACTGCTTTACAGTAACGTTTTGTAAAATGTTTTTTAGAAAAGTAGCTCACATTCGATCAAATGTGTGAGTTACTGTATATCTAAGCCACCTATTGGCGAACGTTTGCAGCTTCCTCGTGATAGTGGCGGTCACCTACCAGGTACCATATAGCAGCACGGATTCAACGTTGGAACGGAACAGTCGTAGCTTGGTGGTTAAGCTAATCGCATTGCTACGCCAAACTGTAGATAGCATCCCAAACGCAGATTTTACTTTGCCTATTCGGCTGGCTACATCCAGTTCGGTTCCGCCATCAGTTAAGACAATACTCCCAAGGTATTGAAAACTATCAACTCTCTCACCCGTTTGTCTAGCAATGCACACATGAGTTGATGAGGTCGGCCTAGGCTGATTTTGCTGAGTTAATTTTCAGCCCAACGACGTCTGCTTCCCTCTCCACGTTTGCTGTCATTTGGTGAAGCTCCATAATTCTGTGTGACAGCAGGCATACGTCGTCGGCATAGTCTAGGTGTTTGGGTTCAGATGTAAGAGTCCATCGAATTCCTCCGTTTCCTGTTGATAAGGCCGCATTTAGCACTTCGCTAATCACCAATTCCTCGAATTCCTTAGACAGGCTTCCTCTGTGACGTGACATATGGACCCAAGAATGTCTCTCCTTCAAACGCCTTTTCAAAATCGATGATGTGGCAATCGATATTCAACACATAATGATCCACAGGGTGTTGATGTGGTCGACACAGGAGGAGCAGAAGGACACAGAATTCAGAAATCTCTAGTAGCTAGCATCCATATTGAGTTGTTTATCTACACCAATCTAAACAGTTCAGTATGTTTGCTTAGAACACACAGTCCTACACTGTGATAGAGACACTTTTATAGCAGAAGCTGGTTATTCCCAGGAATTCCATATTCTTAATGGTTTCAATTTCTAGGAATTGAAGGCGAGAATCAACAAGTATCTGCCGGCTTTTTGAGGCGCTGTATGAGGGTGACACATTGCTTTGCGTCTTCTCTAAACAGAAGGTGTACACCAACGAGTGGTTTAGGTTCAGACTAGATGCTACCATCGGAAATGTACCAGTTCGTTGGGTTTTATTCTTCGTCACTACAGGCAGTTCATTGAGCCCACCATACTGCTCTTTGTGAAGTTATCCCGTCCATTGTAACATGTCGTCTAATCTTATGACCATGTCAGAAAAGTAAAACTAATCGTCTTAACCTTGAGGAGTCATTTCATGCCCGTATGTCCTTGACCTCGTCGCTCCATTCAAGTTCTACTGACGTAAGTCGTTAATTCTTTTAAAGCGGTTCCACTCGGATTCTCTTACGATTATTCTATCTCTCCGACCTGCTGCTCCCTCTTACCTTGCTTCCTTGTTTCGGAGTCATCAACCAATAGACTACTATGTGTATTCATTTATCTTTAACTGTCGTATCTTAATGTGATTAATCTAATCAACCAAGTTCGGCTAACTGGCTGGCTGACTTGCGTCAAAGAACATCCCGCCTGACGCAAGTCGCCTTACTTTTGATCAATTTTATTAGAAGGACAGCAAACTTTTGACATCCTGTTAGCAGTACTAAGTGCGCTGCGCTACCACAGGCCAAGAACATTGACCTAAATCCAGTCACCATCAGTGTAATCAACTGAAACTGGTTGCAACATAAATTAAAAACTTAACAAGCCGCTCGTACACAACACAGCTCACAGCCCACTCACTCAACTGGTAGGCGTTCTCCATGTATCGCTTCTCTCTCGAATCTCGATTCGTTATGATTGACAATCTTCCCAACGATAAACGATACATGTACAAATTGCCTGACCCGGAAGCAATTAATCATAGGAATGGCATCTTTCAGATATGATGCTGATTCCATCCCACAACTGAGTGGGATGTGGTTATTATTTTTTTTTGCAAAGAAAACATCTAAAAATAGAAAGCCCTACACGAGGGGCCTTAGACAGAGCAGCGTCATCGTCTGTCGGTGGCGCTGTCGTCTGTAATAAGAGTGCAATCAACCTCCCTTAATCGCTGTTGTCTCCCATTAATTGTGTACTCCTTGACAGAGTGTATGACTGAGAGAGAGAGCGAGAGAGACACAGAGAGAAGAATGGCGACGCGTCAAGTCATCAGTGTAATTGCGCGCCGAGAACTCCCATTATGGTGCGAATTAAAAAAAAAAAAAAATAAATAAATAAAAGTGCGATCGCTCTCAGATGGTACAAATGAAGTGGAAATATGAATGCAAGTGCCCAACACCGTAAATGTTTTTAATTACTTGGCACTTTTACAACTGGAAACGCATACGTCCGATGCGATTATTCAAAACGGAACGAACGTTCGGACGTGTCAGATATTAAGTTACGTGATTACGCTCCCATACTTGGATTGGTGTGGTTTTTATTCTTTGAATTGTTAATGAAAAGATACGCACAACTGAATGGATGGCGCACAGTGGGGTCTAGCGGATAGTTTTCTTAGATTGCTTTGTTATAAAGGTTTTTTTCTCCAATAAGGACATAACAATTTTGTACTTAATTGAAACACAAAGTAATAGAAATATCAGACCGAAATTTATGTCAAATACTGTACACATGTTAGATTTAAGTATGGAATTCGCTTTCGTTCATTTGACCACAGCGAGCACGTTTGCAGCGATCGGTTCTTTGAAGCCAATTTTCCACCACTCTTTCGATATTGTTCCTGAGCTTCTCTGACTTTGTTGGCTTGTGGGCATAAACCAACGACTTAACGTAACTCCTGGTGGCCATTCAAGTGGACCATTTCTCGATATAAAACGATTGGCGAACTGCCCGTGCAATGGAGCAATTGCTTGATCGGCTGTGTGGCATGTGATACCATCTTGTTGACACCACATGTCACTGATATCAAGTCCATCCAATTCTGCTCAAAAATGGTTCTCCAACATGGAACGATAGCGAACTCCAGCGATGATTACTGCTTTCTTACTTACTTTCTCCAGATGGCGCCACAGTCCGGGACGGACCTAGGTCCCAACCAACAATAACTTTGGATAACTACCTCCAAGTGCGCACTCCAAGTTGGTCTTACACTTGTGTGCCCCACATAAGGCTAGGTATGCCTCTACTTCGTTGTCCCTCCGTGTTGGAACCGAAGACTCCTCGGGCCAAAGCGTTGGTGCTCACTCGCTCTACATGTCCTAGCCATCTCAAACGACTCTATGTCGCTGTAGAGCTCGTAGAATTCGTCCTTGAATCTCCTACTCCAAAGCCCGTCATCTTTCTCGCGAAGCGACTAAGGATATCTTCATCCGCTTTAAATGGAGTCCACAGTTCAGCGCCATAAAGCAGGACTGGAATGTTCAAGGTCTTGTATAGAGCCTACTTAGATCTCCGTGATAGGGCACTACTACCCAACATTGACGACAATTACGACCGAAAAGTGTAAACCTTGTCTGTTCGTGCTGTGCGTGCTACACTCTTTACACGAATGGAAGGAGCCTACCGTTAATGCCGTGTCCGAATGGCAGTTTGTTATTTGAGAAGCTTTCTCAGGACAGATGTACTCTTGGATGTTTGTCAGATGCTCGCGAGAGGTGGGGCCGTGAAAAACTTTTAGGTGTTCCCGACTGGATTTCGAACCTCGAACCCTTGCTCCATAGTCCAACGCACGCACCACTGAGCCACGGCGTCCACGTCTGACATTCCAACGTTGACAGATTATAAGAAAAATTTTAAGGTGCGTTTGTATTAAAATACAAAGTTGTTATGCTTCTACTGAAAAACTCTTTTGTACTGCTTTCCAAAGTATAACTTCCTTCATTCGGCAGAGGTCACCACTGGCTATTTGACGCACTTTGCCAAATTCTGGTGTCGACTCCCCTATTTAGATTAGATAGGTTTTTATTAATGAATTCATGATAATCAAGTGCTACTTAAAAATTGCGATATCATTTCTTGATATTTGACTAATTTACCAGGAAAACCTGTCGATAGTAAATCGTTTCCAAAAAATGTTACATCCTGTTTGACGAAGTGTCGGGTATTTGGCAATAAAATGTCAAGATAACCCTACTTGTCTGGCGGATTCAGCGAAGGGTGTTGCTTAAGGATTTATTGACGTACAAGCTGTGGGAATTCTTTGAATCAGCGTTTGAAGATCTATTGCTAGATCACAGGAAGTATTGCCTGGGGAGAATCTTGTTAGAAAACTGACGATCATTTGTAGTAAGGAGAAATCTGAAAGGGACGAGACTGTCTTAACGATTTCTTACCTTTAGCTTATCAAGATTATACGAAGATCATTCATTTTCAATGATGTGGTCTAAGAATAATGCCCTGGGGATGCCTGTTAGAAGTGTTAATAGGATTGAAGATGTAGCACCTAAACAGGACTCAGTACTGGCATTTGTCTAAGTCAGATCTTCATAGGATATAGTAGAGTTAGCTTTTCATTTTTTTCGAATAAGACAGTGTTTGTCATAACTAGTCTATATTTTGAAATCCTCAATAAACTTTGTAACGCAGTCTTGAGTCATTTGGTCTAGAAAAATACAGTTGATCGTCTTCTGCACATAAGTGCATCCTTGAAGCTGTTCTGACTTATTCAAATCTTGATGAGTTTTAGCTGATATCGGACAGTTGTTTCAAACTACTCTATCAAAATCCTTAACTTAGGTATGGTAAGGACTTGCAACATTCAAAGGGTCTTCCAGAGATCAGAGGAAGATTGATTTTACTAAAACTCCGAAGAGTAATAACCCAGTATAGTGGTAACCTACGTTGATCTCAACTACATCTTTGGTGACTTTGAGATGCAGGGATCATAGATTGTTGGGGTCAGTGGATGGTGAATGTCTCGCTTAGATGGTCTATGCGGATTACTATTTTTTGTTAGATAATCGAGCTTTGAGTGATCAGAGTCGAGTGCTTGCACATTCAGAATACGCGCTCCTTGCATCTATTAGGACGTGGTTGACTTGGCGGTTCGACTATCTGGAGAGTGACAAGATAGTTGCTTTGTGCTGTCGTGTCGTGGAGGCTGTATTTTTTTTTACTAATCCTCCAAAGATGTTTTCACTATCGATTTTGACATTGCAGTCCACTCAGGCAATTTCTGTCCGTCCTTGATAGAGTCTTCAGCTATGCTGAAATACGAACTGATATTTGTGTGCTGATATTTTCAAATGTTGGCTTGATCCTGATCACAGCCGGCGATCGATTCCGAGGCTGTGCAGAGCTGGTTAAGAGCTTTGTTCAATTTGTTTTCTATTTCAAACACTACGCAGGCTCAGACTCTGGAATTTTCTATCTTCTGCATCACAGAGTGAGTTCTAAAGAGCAGAGTTATAAATGCTTCATTTGAAAGCGATCTTTCAGAATTATAGAACTCTATAATGAGAAGTATTTTCGCCTCCATTTTTTCTCCAAATAGTTTCAACTTAATACAAAATTTTAGCTTACGTAGACCAAATATTTACAGCCATTGAAAACTGCCATTCCTACGTTGACTTCTTTCTTCAAAAGACCCTGTTCCATCCCAATCCTTTAATGGTGCCATCAGCTTACTACTTTTTAGCATACCTCCTCCGTCAGGATATCACACCATGGTATATTTAATCTTGTTGACATACTCCACAAAACAAAGGCCTATCACTCAAGCATCAACAATAAAACACTCCAAACAATGGAAGAATATGCTGGCCACACCAGAATCCTTCCAATGTACTGAATTCTCCGAAAGATACGCCAAGATATTGCCATCAATCTACGACATGGTGGTTAAACCTTATCTTAAGGACTTATTCATTTTGATATACATATCACCAGTACCAGTAGGTATATATGTATATTATATACATAAGCAGTAAGCAGTATCAATAGCGAAGTCTATTAAGCCATATTCGTTAGTCTGTCAGTCTGTAACTGACTTTCTGTTTGAGCTTTGAATTTTAACCTAGGAGCATGAATTGCTCTCCCAATAAAGACATGGTTTCAAGTGCTGTGTCAGAAGTAGCGCCGTCTTGTCGGTACGAAATGTCCTGCAGATCACGGGTTTTAGTTTGAGGCACCAAATAGTTGGTTATTATGACGCGGTAAAAGGGCCCATTGACAGTCAGTTACGTTACAGCCGGGCTCGTTATTGAAGAAGTATGGACCGATGATTATGGAACCATACCAAAACGTGTTTTGTCTTGATGTAATGGCAGGTTCTCCATCTCTTCGGGCTACTCTTCAGCCCAAATATGGCAATTTTGCTTACCCATACACCCATTGCCTCATCGCTGAACACAATTTTTGTCGAAAACAGTGAAATTTCATCAGCTTTTCCCAAAGACCGACACGGTGACAATTCGGTAGGTCAGTCGTTAGCACGAAGTACCTCTAAATGAAATACCCTTTGCATTATACATATGTGTATGACCACGCCTACTTTTTTTGGGTGATATTTTCCAACCTGCAGCTACAATGGCAGTGTATCTCAAACCAAAAATATAATATGCTTCGCCCACTTACAGACGGATTGCAGCTCTTCTTTCTGTTGTACTACATATTTTGTTCCGTTTTGACATTTTCTGACGGAGTACTACATTTTTTAGAAGCTAGCATCGATTCGTTATTACTTTTTCGATCGATCGCCCCCACTGTTCATCACCGAATTTGCCATGCTGCACATCAGTGTCGGATCTAGATACTGCACACATGAATGAACCGACGATCTCCGGAGGCTGTTTTAAATAAAACCTCCAGTCTCTTGCTGTTTTCTGTATCTCCCTGCCGTATACTTACATATTTTTCGAAAAAAAAAAAAAACATTTTATAGCATAAACTGTCATTTTTTTTTATTTTATATCCCGGAGCGGCATTTCACTTTCGTTGCTCGGTGCTCTGCATTGGCATTGATTTGCAAAAAAATCACGAGCCATAAAAAAAAACTGCGAATTCAACATTTTCTGTTGAATATAATGAAATACAATATATATGTATATATGTATAAAATTTATATATTAATCGTTCCAGTAGATCTTGTCAGCGACCTTCGTTCTTTGTCGGTTGTCGATCGGCTGGATCGGTGGTTGTTGGTTGCTGGTTGCTGATTTGCTTGCAACGTTCAGTAGACTTTTTTGCTGACAAAAAAAAAAAAACGCAAGTGGCAGCGCTGTAATGCCCGTTAATTTGTGTAAATTTTCGTAATTGCGTTTGCAGCTATAATTTATAAAAGCGCGTACATTTGCGGCTTCGCCAGAGTTTGTTTGTTTTTTTTTTTTTTTTCGATGAAATGGAACCAAATGACTGTTCTTAAGCGGAACTGTCAGACACGGTTTCTGGCGAATTCTTTATTTAAGTAGTTCGCTGAACTGATGACAGGAATGTCTGTTTATGAGTGAGGAGGAGTCTATCTAATGGCTGTTCCACTTTTGCCTTAAACTATGAGTCTTACGATGATGTAATACGATGGCAGTAAATGTTGTTTTGCACCTGTGTAGTAGGATATTGCTGCGAACATCCGGCCAGGGTTTACCTTCAAACCACAAGTTTATTAACTAACATGGAACTAATCAACTTTAATGGACGATAAACATTGTAATTTGTAAAGTGAATTGTTATAGGTAGTTTGCGTAACGTAGTAACTTACGCGTTTGAAGTTTAAAGGGGAACAACAATGCGGCAACTGTAAGCCATTAAAATTTCGATTTGAAGTTAGAAAACAAAGGGGTTGTACGTTATGCTAATGGGGTTGCTGTCTTTGCTGACCCTTGTAGTTGTTTACGTTTTGACAGCAGAACAGTGAGTGTAGAACCAATCGATGTGTCACCCTGAGACTTAGAGGCTTTCGAAGCGTTTTTGATATAGAGACTGAGGCGCCTCTAAGTGATTCATTCGTCAGTTGGTCTACATCGTTATCTCAGTTAGTCATGGATGCAACCGTCATCAGAGATCGCGTCTCATTATTTTCACGTAGAAACGGCTAGATGCATCACTAGAACCATTTCTTGGAAACAATTGAACAATCGGACGTCATAGACAACCTGCGGTCTATAAATTGATCAATTCGTCATGACCGAACAGTTGGGAAAAGTTTCGGTTTTGGTGAATGATTTACCGTGAAAATTGCTCCCCAAGGCGTTTTGCTGATGCAGTCGTTTCTAATTCGTCAGGTAGCAAAGCTTTACCTCACGTTGTGTTGTGAACTTTTTGTGGTCAGCAGCTTACAAGCTTTGGCAGGCTGGTGATGAAGAAGGCAGATAATATCTCACTCATGATATTTGCCACATCAATCTGAATAGATTTTTCTGGCCTTCTGTGTGGCAGGGGACTTGAAGGTGCCTTTCGTTAAGTTAATGTGGAACAACTTCACAATCGCTTCCGAAAACCTAGACTACACTATTCCGAGGTTAAAGTTTGACAAAAACGTCCGAGTAACCATTCCTTTTAAGACATGCTGGGAGGACAAAGTTGTCCTAAAAGATCCATTTCCATATCCATTCCATATCCATTCCATATCCATCGCGATGGCTGAAAAACTGACGAAGGAGTACATAGGTGGAGGTGTTTTCTCTGATAAACTAGTTTTAGTCTCTCCTTCCATCTTCCTAATAATTGTAGCATAATTAAGGCGGAAAAAATGGCGATTAAAGAAGTCCTATCTTGGGTCAAGAAAAATGCGACATTCACTACCGATATCCGCATCTTAACTTTACCTAACGTAAATATTCCTGGGTTTACCTTGGATGCTTGTTCAAGATCCTTAGCGCTGAGTATTATAATAGGTTGGACTCTGCATCTTGCCAATATGACACTATTCGTCGGGTAGAGCCTTTCGTTTGAGCCTTCAGTCTCTAGTGTGGGTGATAGTACTTATACTCGCATGAGGTACGTCAAGGCTAAGCATGAGCTACCTTTCTGTTTTTTGTTTTAAGCATGCACTCCCTCGAGTCGGAGAATGAATAATTTCCTGGGTGCTTTGCGAAATTTTGTGTCAACATTGAAAGTTTTCTATTATTTTGCCAGTTTGGTCGATGGGAAAGCCTAGTATGTTTCAACGGACATTAGGCCTCAGATAGTAGGTAAATTAAGTGGTTCTCAGCCAGAGCACTTGGATCAGAACTCTGCAGTTCCTTTCTATAGACTTCATTGCAATCAGTTCGCATGCCATTAGTTAATTCAGATAAGAAGCTGTCTATACGATGCCACTGGCCACTAGGCTTAGGTTAGTTTGGAGATGTTATGGTTGAAATTCCATGTTTGTCTGTAAAAAGGATTAACTTGTACTTATGGTGATATACACATTCCTGCGATATTACATTGCAAAATATGTGAAGGACTCTTCTTGGCCTATGTCACTCGTACTCACCTTTCGTTGCATGTCTCAGTATCTCCGTACAATACATAGTTATTCATGTGGAACTAGGAACCTCCAAAATACTACATAATTGTCAACTTGCGGAGATGAACAGGACGTCTTATAGAAGATACCATACAAACGTCCACCGTACAACCTAAAAAGGGTTGCAGCCAAAACGTATCTATTAACGAAATGTAGTATATGTATATTAAGGGCTTTTCAGTAAGGACATAACAATTTTGAATTTTAACAAAACACAGAAAAATTGAGCTATCCGGCTGAAATGGAATTCAATATTGTTCTAATTAGGAGCATCTCGAGCACATTTGCATCGATCGATTCTTCGGAGCCATTTTTCAATCACAGATATCGCCCGGTACGTTGGTAATTTTGCACCTGAGTTTCTCTAACGTTGTTAACTTGTTGGCATAGAGCAACGATTTAACGTAATCCATGAGCGAGGTGGCCATTCGACCGACCATTTTTCGAGCTAACACGATCACCGAGCTTCCTCTTCAATACATTAATTGTTTGCCTGTGCGGCATGTGGTACCATCTTGTTCGAACCACATATCACTGATGACAAGTCCATCCAATTGCGGCCAAAAATAGTCTTCCAACTCCAATGACCGTCACATGGCGATCATTTTCTTTTTTACACATCTGGCTTTCATTCCTTTTTGTGAATGCAACGGAGTCTCTTGAACCACATATGGGTTAACTAAGGGGCTTAATCGTTGAAAAGGATTTTTCGATGAAATTCTGGATTTTTTTTTCAAATTTTTGGAGATTCCACGTGGAGAAGTGTTGACGCTGCAAATGATCAAGATGCTTAAATTCTTTAAAAATCCTTCATTCTTGTAAGGGTGTAGGCCAAGTTCTTAATGCAAAATTCGCCACAATGTGGACTGGGAGATTCCCAATTCCTGTAAACGACGAGAAAACAACTGATTCGGACCATTTCGAGCTGAAGCACTTGCGGCTGCAATGTTTTTAGTCCTTCGACCGGTACGTTGTGTACATTTAATAGTGAATATGCGACTAATGCACGCATAGGCTGTCTAGTGAAGCGATTATTATGGAGTAAGCACTCACAAAGTATGGATTAATACGTATGTAGTGTAAATTCGTGGATAAATTCTATACCAAATCATCAGCTCTACTGCAAGTGCAATTGAAAAGTACTTAGACAACCAATTACAGAAAAAAAAAAAAAAACAAAAAGTAATTCGCCGACAGTGTAATTAAAAAAACCTAATTAGCCACCGCATTCCACTGCCCTTCAATAACGACTCGTCGTCACATTTTCCATAAACATTGCCCATAAACAAATTTTATGAATAAAAACCCCATAAAGCGAAACAAACAAATATTTTCTATGAAACCTTCCAGTCGCCGACCTCGAAACAACTTCGCACTCCCAACTCCCCTTGCCCCGACGAACAATGAACAATGATCGAGAGCGAAATTCCCCCCGAGAATTCCATAACCGAAGAATCAACATCAATTACAACAGCAACAGCACCCACAACGACATCAAGTCAAAGAAACGAAGACGATGCCAGGAATTCGCTCAAAAACCTCACCGCATGTCATAGGTAAGTACAAGCCGGTACATGCCGTACATGCCATAATCACAACACACATTTGTTATACAAACTATTAACGTCAATTGAAGTGTCATGCAACATTTCATTCGGGCGTGTTTGTTGTTAATTAGCCGTTCAACTACAGCGACAACAAAAAATGTATCTATTAACGTTTATCTTTATTTCGCCCCTCTGTAGGCAATTCAATCGACGTTTATCGCACGTAACCACCACCAGCAGCACCAGCACCACCAGCACCAGCACCAGCACCACTACAGCCAACGTCAATGAAAGTAATATAACAATTATGGCAGCCACTTGCAGTGATAAGAAAAGCTCAGCTCAAGAGAACCGTCAAACATTGAGCAATAGAGACGATCAGCTGAATGACCCACCATGCCCACCAACACCACCAACACCACCGCCGTCAACATCATCATCATTCTCATTTTCATCATCATCATCCGAATCATCATCATCATCATCATCATCCTCATCATCATCATCGTCGTCGTCGTCGTTGTCGTCGTCGTTGTCGGTGGCGATGGCGGTGAGGATGGAGGAATTAAACGACAGCGGGAGAGTCATTGATAATGTTGAAACTACTCCACTGAGTAACAATGTAATGCGTGTACTTAATTCGCCCGCTGACGTCAGTAACCGGCTGCTAACAGAATCACCGTCGCCACAAATGACAGACACCACCACCACCGCCGCGGCCACCGGGGTGCCGATGGGAACGACAACGGAATCGTATCAAGGCTGCGGAGAGGGTGGGGCAACAATCCGTTCAAAACCACCGGTGACAGCGGCTAATCTAATCGGAAAAACGACAGACGTAAGCAGCAGCAACACCGCCAATGGTTCTGATTTTCCAACTCACACAACGACGAATGTCACTTTTGGCAGCGGCGTAGACAGTATTTGCAATGGCAGCGGCGACAGAGACGACGTCGGCGGCGGCGGTAGTGAATCCACTGACGTTAACAACGATAAGCGGAACGAAAAAACTACCACCACGACAGTAAAGTCCCAGTCGGTATTGCCGCCAACGCCAGTGAACAATCAAAATAAATGGACGGGTACCGAAGAGCCGAATGTTAGTTGCCATTCAACTTGTGAAACGTCCACATCGTCGTTGTCGTCGCATACTTACGAGCTCAGAACTCAGTCACAGTCACGATCGTGTTTATCATACCCGGCGGCAAATCATCATTGTTCACCAGCATCACCAGTCAGACGCTCTTTAGTGGAGGAACGCAAACGCGATCTGCTCGAACGCTCGCAACAGGATACCAGAGCTAGAAGTAGATCACGATCACCGATCGCGGAGGATATTCAACGAAATTCAGCGAATTTTCCCTCAGTCGGTCGTTTAGTGAAAATGTACACAAAATTGCTGCAAGACAACAAGCAACCAGCTACGCCAGTTAAGGATACTATCAGCTGTCTATCAGAAGATCTCGAAAAGAAAATGTCCCTCAAAGCAGATGAGGATCAGTTGAAACCCTCGATCGATCCGCACCGGAATAGTCCGCTCTCGGATGAAGGTTGCACTTTGGGACAATCGCCCTACTCATCAGACTGCGATGATGACCAGGACGATGATACAGAATCAGTGAAGCCTGCCAAGAAGAAGAAGGAAAAAGTCGCAAGATCAGCCAGCAGTGACTCGGCCCTAGGACTTGACGAAGAACCAATGGAACCACCAGCAAATCTCAACCAGGGTCGACGAATGACCCTCACCGTCACAGATCTGCCATTAAGGCCTGCCCTCTTGCCGCTAGCTGAACCCAACAACCTGCCAGACTCACCAACAGCAGAGGTACAAATCTCCCTCAGCGCCCTGCTCACACAGACTGCCATCCCCAGCAAGGTGCTACTCGAGGAGCGAGTCGTCGAGATACCCGAGGATCGTTTCGGCTCCCTGTCCAGTTCCCGTCGGGAATCCGCTCAAAGCTGCATCAGTGACTATCCAAATAGTGAGTGTGGTGGAGTGAGGTTTGTGCGAACGCCATCTGTCGTCGTCTCAGACTATTCAGACGATCTCATGTGTGGCATCACCCTGGAGGAGATCGAGTACTTTCGGGCCCAGCGCCTGCGGCGGAGATCTTCCATCGACACTTCCGGCACTGAAAAGGATGATGCTGCCTCAGATGTCAGTGCTTCGTCTTCGTGCAGCAACCTCTACTACTGTGGTTCGACAATCAGTGCGCTAGATGGCGCTGAGTGCTATGTCAACGGAATTCGCATGCCCATCGACCGTAAGATATCGGATTGCTCCACCTGCGAGGGCAGTGGGGACGAGGACACTCATTCATTCGTGATTCCAGAACAGCCAGAGGACCCCAAGGACTACATCACCTACTGCACGGACCAGATGATCGCCCATCAGCAGCAGACCACCAGGAAACAGAAAAAGGTAGGCGGTACCACAGACACCGACACCTGCAACACCACCAACAACTGCAGTGAATCGTAGATTTTTCCAAAAAGTTTCCGTTTTTCTTCTTTTTCTTCCAATAAATCTCCAAAAATCGGCCCCACGACGCGTTGGGCCCTGCACATAGCTTAAGTTCTCTACAATTAAGTATTATCCCCTAAGTATTAAAAATAATATTTGTAAGTCTGTTTTTTTTTTTTATTGATTTAAGCCAAGAAGAAGATTTGATATTTAAAGCTTATTCCGCTGCGTGCTACACACAAAATATTTAAATAAACATAAACAAACAAATTCTAAGTAAACTTTAGTTTGTGACTCACGTTTGGGGGGGCTTTGTTATGGTTGCACTTTCATCCACTTTGTCGCCGCTGCCGCCGCCGTCGCACAGATGAGTCAATCATGTGCGTAGCGACACGTACTTGTTGCTTTCGCCTACGTCACATTGTGTGAAAGAGTTAATTGGATCTCGTGAGGGTTGCTATGCTCTGTTCCGCTTCTGACAGCTAATGGGGTTGTTAATTTATTTGTTTTCTTCTACTCTTCTGCGGGAAGAATTTCACGGCTGGTGAAATTCCGTGATTTGACGCAGATAATGATTGATGACGTTTGGTGTCAATGTCAGTTCGAGGCTTGTTAACCCTTTCCTTAGAAAGAAAGAGAGAGAGAGAGAGAGGGAAAGCTTCTTGAGCACAAAAAGTAAAATGGCTTCCCGGATCATTGGACGATACGACCTTGCCGCTGGTGGTAGTATTTGACGCACGTTAGAGGGTACTGACGAACGCTCTAACTATTGCGTCATTTGGTTTAGCTGGAGGTAATCGCTAGAGGCTTACCTTAGATTACGTGAAGGTCATTGCCTGCGGCTAGAGCATTTTCAATGTCATCTTGTGATGAGTGGTCAGTAGAATATCCCAGCACCCTGAGACCGCAACAAGGTTCAAAAATGACTTGTTTCGGCTGAAAATGCGTTGTTTCGCTTGCATCCGAATCGCGAGTGGACGGGAAATCCTAGCCACTCAACCTTTCATACTTCACGTGATAGATTATCTGGTCAGATGGTCGTATCTGTTAAGTAATATCCGTCACGTTTAGTATTGGTCGTGGAATGGCACAACCTGTAGTGTGATAGGTTCGTGGTACTTAGTCCAAATCATCAGAATGTAGTTATTTTCGATACCAAACCAACTGAAGCTAGCTACATCTAGTGGACTTGGTGGTGAGATATACTTAGATCCACGTGCCATCGAAACTGCTCATCCAACCACATTTCGGTCTTCTCGGGACACCTTACTTCTCTATTGTTAACGAAGAGCATGCAAGAGTGTGGACTTAGATTTTGGTTACCGTCTACACTTGTTTGCAGTATTGGCTGTTTGTTTGGGAGTACCCCTTAACAAATGTGTCGGTATGCTTCCTATTTAGTCTAGAAATAGTCGGTTTCTCCGCAAGACCGGCGAAGTAACAATGTGCCACGTTAGTACTGCCATACTACCTTATTTGAAGTATCTTTCTAACTTTCATGCACTAGTCTAGTAACTTCACTATTTCACAACATGTTCTCGCGAATGAAGCTATATAACTCTAAGAGGGAGACTACTTAAGACAGGTCAGTACATATGCTTAATAAAAGTGTTGCTTCTTCATGTCAATCTGTAGGCCGAGGAATCCCATAACATGGTCCCCAAATTGAATTGCGATGGTAATCATGGTACATGTGTACCATATGGGTGTCGTATACGTAACATTTTTGAGCTTCTCTTTTAGGGAATGGTACCTATTGTGCTAACCCTTATAATTCCCAGATGCTGACAGAAATTTTGTTAGCTGAACACCTTGTACTTTGATGAGGGAAGTTGGTAAGAGAATTTTGCTTCCTAGAGTCCACTGTTTTGTTCGTACAAGAGCGGCTCAATCTTACCCCCAAAGTTTGCAGTTCGGAACTGGTAATAAGTTAAGTCCGTAGAGGCAACAAACTAAAAGACAAGAGCTGCTAATAGTGTCGATAAAAAGGCTGAGATTGTTCCTACTTAGGAAGTAGTAACATAAGTTTCCTGCCAGGCAGCTTGTTGACTAAAAGGTCAAAAGACTTGGTATGGTATTCTTTCTGCTGTGAACCATATAGCTTCTGCAGAAGTCGTTGTAGGGAAGGCTTAAGCTTTGAGCACAGTATCCGGTGAGGATAGTAACTGTCTTGGAAAAGGTTTCTCTTATGCGTTTTAGGAGTCCGATTGACCTGGTTTTATTTGAGGTCGGCCAGAGCAACCTGGTTGTATTGCATTGGTCTAGTTGATGCCATCGATGATTGGCCTCAGTTACCACGTCGGCGTTAGTAAAGTCTTTAGCATAAGAAGTTGGCGTCTATTCTACTATCGAACTATTTTATTGAGAGTTACGCGCCAGTCTTTCACTGCTTTAGATCGCGTATTGCTGGATGCAAAGATTTTTATGAACCGCCAGCCAATCAGTTGGTTGGCGAATGTCATTGACTTCGGCTTGAAAAACGCTGCAGTAGTTTGGGAGGTTAAAGGAGAGGCTGATATCCAAGTCTTCTGAAAAGACTCTGTCACCGACTTCGTCATCAGTTTTAGAACCTATCCGTAAAAATTTACAGTGATTCGTGGTGCAGGACATAACGTTGTATCCATTCAGAACTATTTTTTGTTGGGAATTCGTAACCCCTGGGTCGGTCACTTGTGGCAGTTATCTGTTACTTGTGTCCTAGTTACTTTTCAAAATTGTTATAACAAAATTTAACTAAGATTTTTCAAGGTTTGTAGAAAATCTAATAAACTAGATGAAGTCCTAAAGGAGGGAAAAATATGTTACCTCAATGTTTCTCAAGACTTCGACAAAATACGACAAGAAAGCTGGAAGTAAAGGGTGAGCCATCTGTTGGTTTCTTTTTCAAAAAGGCTATTAAAAACAGACACTGTTCAATATTTTTCAACGATTTTGTCTGGGTTGGCAGTAGGCTAGGATAATAGTTATATCCGGTCTGTTGTAAAGGAACGTTACCAATTGTGACAAGTACCTCAGGATAGATACAAGTCTAGTACACTCCATTCAATCATACATTGATGTGAAGACTGGGTTGTATTCTTAATACTACCTTCTTTACGTGCGATTTCCATTCTAGCCTAACATCTGGAGTCATTCCTAGATATTTTGCTCCTGCGGGGTATTACGTGTTTAGATTACATATAGAAGCGGGCCAAGGACACTTCCTAGTGGGACTCCGGTCGCAATCTTCTCGAAGTCAGAGTAATCATTTCCGTGCTTAACACGAAAAAGTGTCTAGGTTAGGTACGATCATAAGATTAGAAAGAGTTGCCTTGTAAGTAGAAGTTTCAAGCCTTCATGCAAAATCTTATGGAAAACCAGTGATGTGGGAGTCCGGCATTATCAAAGGGCCGTCAAATGGCTTAAACGTTTCTCCTCTAAGTGCAAAGCAAAAAGTTCTGTCTTTTCTTTGTCGCTCTTGGTCTTCTATCGTTTTTCCGAATTGGTGGCGCTTGCGTTTGAGGTTTCCGCATACCTTTTAGCGCTTTCCAACTCAAACTCTTTAAGCAGAGAGATTTTCCCGAATATTATATCTGAGGCGATCGCATAGTCGATTAAGGATCGTTTTGTGCTACGTTGCACGAATGATTGTAGAGACTTTCAAGAAGTTGGGAGGTGCGAGTCTGGAAATTCATTGAACTCGCAGACCTAGTAGACCCATTTCTTTCTACGTAAATCTTTTATTCTTTTATAAGTTAGTAGTCGACTATCTTGTTCTGTGATGCACCACTCAAGCCTTAAGGCACATAAGCTAATAACTTAGAACAGAACCGGATAGTATTCCGTACATACGCTACGTCTGCTTACTAAATCTATTTTCTAGAATTCGAAGGCCATCCCGGTTCTAAAGCCTTGAAAAACTTCCTCCATTGTCCCGCTCAAGTTGAAGCGCATTTTTAAATTGAGTCAGTCACAGTCGCTTCTCGTGCCTTCCATAACCATTATTCTATTTGTGTTTTGGTAAGTTCTAATTTTACTACCCGACCTAAACTCCATGCAGATTCCTAAGCCCCTTACCGGGCCTAATCACCTATGCGGGCTATATAGAAAATCACGCTGAAAACTCCAACGCAATTCAGTGGCATCACCACGAAGTAATGACGTCGTTCCCACTCTCTCCGTTGTCCTCCTCTACCATACCAAGAACCAAGTTAATGGCGGCGCCGCCACATGTGGAACCCTGTGAGAGCGTGCTAAATCCCACGTCCGCAAATTCTCTCCCGCCATTAGTAAGCCACTCGGCAAAGTCGAATCCTGCCATTTACGCCCAGAACGTAAACATTCGTCCACCCAATTTGGGGACCCATTTAGCTGTCCCCAGTAAACAAATCTTCCGATACGCGCTTGTTGTGTTACTGTTCCCCGACACATTTCTTTTGTTTTTGGTCTGCCATGACCAAACCCAATGCCATAAACGTATTTAATTTGTTTTCCAGTGTTGGGTACGCTTCTGCACGTTTTCAGCATTGCGCCTAATTAAGATTTACGTGCCCAAGTACGGGCCCAGCACATTTACAGCACGTGCGTCATGTTTTCGAGTAATAAAGTAGAAAATAAAAATTTAAATAAAACAAAAAAAAAAAAAATAAAAATTCCATTACGCCTTATACATATAACAAATTGCACGCCACGCCGCGCCGTTGGAACGTACGCAGGGTGTTAATGGAAAAGGGGGAGAACTTTATTTTCCTTCATAAATTACCGTGATATCACTTGATCGGAATTAGAAGTTGTGTCAATCACAATAAACGCTGATGTGACATATTGGTCGAAGCGATATTGTCAATGGGGTGACATTTGTGTTGACACTTTGTTTTGAAGCGGATTTTTTAAAATTGCGTTTACTGGCTTAAAACACTCCGATTGTGGTCGCGATTGTGAAATGGTCTAATTATAGAAAACTGTTAATGTCGGGTAGTAATGTCAACCTATTTTTACTTTTTGGTCGGTCTAGTCGAGAAGAGACCACGAAAATTGGGCGGCTTGGGCACACCATATGGTTCAAAACAAGTCAAAATTGTTTAAAAAATTTACAAAAACCATTTAATCTACTACAAGTCCCTAACTATCTCAAAGCTATAGCTCCCTATATCGTGACGTTTTGTGTGTTATATTGGTTTTGGTTCAAGTGACGTCAAAACGTGCATCTAAATCCGTTTTCAACATTGATCGGTCGAGGTTGTTTTCACTCATATTGAACAGACAAATAGCTCGTTTTGTTTGCAACCCCAAATACAGTACGTTAGAACCCCAAATGTTGAATGAAACCCCTTAAGGAGGAGATGAAGAACCTAAGAAATCGTCCTACAAGTCTTGTATTCCTAGTGCAACCAAACAAGAGTCAAAGAGCTTATTTTTGCAAAGCAACCTACTGCCATGTCTGAAATCGTTTCAATAAAGACAGCCTTAAATGACGAACATGCTCGCCGATCTTGCTCGTTTGCGTTATCCCCTGCACGACGAACACATTTGGCGTTGATTCTTCATACCGTGAACATGTGCGATAAAGAAGCGCAAGTGGTCATATCCTTGATATGAGGTTTGCTCGCGAACATGGCCCTACACGGCGAACATCGAAGCTAACGAACACCAAAAGATCGACATTTTTCGCCAACAGCTCGCGAACCAGCCCCTACACGAGAAAAACATAGCGAGCACGAGCATGTTCGTCGTTTATGGCTACCTTAAGCCCATTGTCCATTTGTTTTAAGTTTGAAAAAAAAAGTACGTATACGCCCCCGAAATAGGTACCAATATTCGCCCTAGTTATGCATCCTGCTGAAACTATTCAATGCAGTCGTCCAGATTCTTTGTATCCTAAGCACGAATCTTCTTAGCTATCGTTCATGTAAGTACCGCGAGTACTTTTGGCGGGATTGATATTTCGGAATCGACTTTCCACCACTCCTGAGCTTCTCTAATGTTATTGGTGTGTTGCCATAAGCCAACGACTTAGAGTAGCCCTATTTAAAGAAATCTAATCCTTGAGCGTAGTGGGCATTCGACAGAACCATTTCTTGAGATTACTTTTCCATTGATAGACAGTTTGACATGCTGCGTGTCATGTGGCACCGTCTTGTTGAACCCACATATCACTAATCCAATTCTGGCCAAAAATAGTCTTTCAACAAGGCACGACAGTGGGCCTATTGGCCGTAATATGGCGTTAATTTTTATGGACGAAAAAATACGGTCCAATCGCACCTCCGATTTGAAATCTACACCACACGGTCACTTTTTGTGGATGGAATGGAGCCTCTTGAAATACGTGTAGGTTTGATGCTTTCCTATAAATGAGCTTCATCCCTGAAGACTGTTTTTCGATGAAATTCAGGATGTTCTTTAAAATTTTGCAGAACTCAATCGAAGAAGTTTCAAGGCTTCGAATGATCAAGAAACTTTTGTTCTTGAGTTCATTTGAGAGAGTAGGTCATTTGAGAGAGTAGGCAAAACTTGCTATAATGTGAACTGTGTACGGCTGTGATACTTACTTTCGGTACTTCGACCAGTATGTTGTCTTACTTAGGCAGGCACCTTCGACAGTGAATATGTTGACTCGATATGATGCACTATGACACACACAGCCTCTCTGGTGGATCGGTCTTAAAGGTGCGACGAGCGACTCAAAATTTTTGGTAGCAAATTTTAGTAATTTCCAAAGGTTGCTCGTTCATGGACTTTGACAGATTACAAAACATCCTTAAAGGTGCGATTGTATCAAAATACAAAAGTGTTATGTCCCTATTGAGAAGCTCTTTATTTGTAGATATTTCTTGAATCGATCGACTTCCTCATTACAGTTGCACCTTCTCCTTTTGCAGAATTTCGGGGAAAGGGAAGTGATATACTACGAGTAGGTATCTCGTATCCGTTCAGTATGAAGTTTGTTTCGAATTTAAAATGAGTCTCTGATATAAGATCTCAGCAACGCGAGAATATAACCCAAAACTAAATTCGTCGCTAGTAAAGTTTTCATTAATTTTGCGAATTCATCCTATTTTGTATTTTTATAAAGTTATCTTGTCGTGGAGCTGTGTTCTAATTTCGCTCTGTCATGCATACGAGAACATTGACTCATCCGACTCAACATACGAGTATAGTTTGCGATAAAATAAATACAATTACGAATCTTCTAATGATGTGGAAATGACACACGAATCTTGCTAAGACTTCAATAATCTCTCCTATAATATAATTGTATTTCATCTTAAGGCTTATGGTGTTCTGCCTGATTTTATTGGATCAGTGAGTCAACGGATCTTTATTCTCTTTGTACTAGAATTCAGTCAATGTGAAGTAGCCATCTTATGCTTGCTTGTGAACCCAACTAGACTTGACACATGAGAAAGTGGATTTCTTCACCATTAAATCTGACTACTTGGGTTCAGTTCGTCTAGAACAACTGCCATCAGTAAAAGAAAGATATTTTTCTATTATGGTAGTAAGGATATTCAGAGATAAGGATATGCCTCATCGACTGGTGCGATACTATGTATACTCACACTCACTTCGAATTAATAGCAAATCTGTCAGTCGCTTGAAAGTTTGCGTTGCCTCTGAATCATCCTTTTAAATAGAAAGAAAGAAAGAAACCTGCATATGTCCATCCAGTACCCATAAATTGCAATAGAATTTCCTTTCTTACGGGCCAGCCATAGCGTTGAACCTTCCAAGATCGTTTAGAGCATTGTCCATGAATTTGTACTCTCCAGGATCATCAGCATAGAACCGAACAATACCTTCACCATTTATTCAATGAATGCAACTTGGTTTATCTTGATATCGGAAAACCTTTATTCCGTCTCCCAATCTTATGGAATTCTTGTAAAATGTCCATTTCATTAGTTTTAATTGTTATGCTTCCTAAGTTTTTAACAAAATATGGAGTTCCGCAGAGAACTCAAATAGGTCCAGTTTACTTTATTTTCACCATTATTGAGTTCTGAGATTCTAGACAGAACATAAGATTGTAAGTGGAACGAAACGTCACTTATAAGACGGAATCTATATTGTATCACTAGATTTTCGGATCACTATAGCATATTCTAAGTAGAAGTCACGCCAGATCTGATCAGACCTGGCAAACCATTTAGAACTTAAAAAAGACCAAGAAAATTTCAAGTTCATTCCAACGATTTTTGTAGAAGGTGTCCACAAGAAGATGATCATAACCCATCTTGAGTGGAATTGCCTTCACACTATCCAGATCGGATCATAAGTTTCTACTTCTACTGGATAAGTATGTACATATATCCAAGTCAAACTATCTCCATTAGTTGAGGCAACGAGTAGGGGATGATTTGGTTCCTTCAATAACCAGCACCTCACAAAGATAGCCCTAGTTATCGCCAGTCTACTTGGTTGGCTGGTTGGTTAGATGAGGATGCCTCGATGCGGATGCACTTAGACCAGAGAAGGTCCATTGTGTATTTACTCCTGGAACCATCCGCTCCTTTTTATAAAAACGCCAATGCTGGCCGTGCAGGCGGTATTCAGATCATTGAAAAGGTATTTACCTAGTGTAGCCTTTCTAATGTGGGTAAGTGCAGGGCAAGGGCATGTGCATAGGAGGTAACAGATGGTCTCCTCTTCTTCCTCATCCCTACAGCTTCTGTAAAAGTCATTGTAGAGGGTACCCCGTCTTTGAGCTTCTTTCCTATAGCACAGTGGTCGGTTAGAGTATTAACAATCATGGAGAGGACCGTGGTCCAATTTTCGTTTAAAATTGGCCAGAGCAGTCTGGCAGTGTTGCAATAGTCAATCTGTTACCAACGATGGTTGGCCAGCCTTACTGCGTCGGTGTTGATCAGGTATACGACGTAGGCTCCTCGATGTCGGTGACGTGTATGTTATTTAGACCCGAGGAACCTCTCCTAGTCAATGCGTCAGCTTCGCAATTTCAGCCAGTCTACTTAAGCTAGGTTTTAAGGTTCTTATCGTCCTATCGTCCAACTCAGTGGTCTCCATATGAGTTATATACCGTGACGATGCATTACATTGTCTCTTGCTCCACAAAACAGGATAGATTTTGATTGGGTCCCTATCTACAGTGGTAGGCAATGAGTCTCCATATGAGCTACCCAAAACTGATTCAGATTCTGGGTTCATAGGATTGGGTAGCCGAAATAGCAATGATTAGTAACTAGGAACATAAACTTCCTCTAGATCACGGGGAAAATGTCTCGCGGTTTAGACAATCCAAACTAACTTTCATATGGGAGTACGTCTGTCAGGCTAATTCCATTCTTCTGACACATAGATGTTTTAGATCGCATTGTCACAAGTTCTTGTTTTTTGCAAGCTACCACCTAACTCGAACCTGGGGGCTTTGGGCGAATACCTTCCTTGCTGGATCCAGGAATTTCGTCCATTTCGTCGATGCGGCTGAGCCATTGCAATTGACGTGTTTTGCCTTTTTGGACCACACCCACATCTTGGTGCAGCTCATAGTCCTGGCAGTACCTCGGTTGTATCTTCACTTCCATTCGCCCTCCTCGTATACGAGATCGCATATTTGCAAAGCTCCGACGACCTACCATCAGAGCCGACAGTTTTGTTGTTCTTCACCTTTTCGCTAGCTGAGCCAACCTCTTCAAAACTGGGAAGGGGTATGACTTCTTCATATACTGGATGCATGTTCTCTTCTCTCAACTTGATGGCCATTAACTAGCTGCTGGAAATGCTTCTTAAATATATCTACTATTCTACTATACTACTGTGCTTCGGTGACAAGGTTTCCTTCAAGGTTTCGAAGAGCCAGCTTAAAGCCACCCGATTGATCTGATATTAAAACCGTCATCATTTGTGGTCAAGACAAGGGTTAGGTTTCACCTCAGTGAAGTATTAACCTGCCTTATTCCCTAACTTCGTTTCGTTACGTTTGTTTGGTTGGTTCGATCCTACATATTTGTGGTCATGACAAGGCTTAGGTCCCACCTCGGTGAAGTATTAACCTGCCTTCTTCCCTAGCTTCGTTTCGTTACGTTGGTTGGTTGGTTCGATCCTACATATTTGTGGTCAAGACAAGGCTTAGGTTTCACCTCAGTGAAGTATTAACCCGCCTTATTCCTTAGCTTCGTTTCGTTACGTTGGTAGGTTGGTTTGATCCTACATATTTCTGGTCAAGACAAGGCTTAGGTTTCCCCTCAGTGAAGTATTAACCTGCCTTCTTCCCTAGCTTCGTTTCGTTACGTTGGTAGGTTGGTTCGATCCTACATATTTGTAGTCAAGACAAGGCTTAGGTTCCACCTCAGTGAAGTATTAACCCGCCTTATTCCCCAGCTTCGTTTTGTTATTTTGGTTGGTTGGTTTGATCCTACATATTTGTGGTCAAGACAAGGCTTAGGTTTCACCTCAGTGAAGTATTAACCTGCCTTATTCCCTAGCTTCGTTTCGTTACGTTGGTAGGTTGGTTCGATCCTACATATTTGTGGTCAAGACAAGGCTTTGGTTTCACCTCAGTTAAGTATCAACCTGCCTTATTCCCTAGCTTCGTTTCGTTACGTAGGTTGGTTGGTTCGATCCTACATATTTGTGGTCAAGACAAGGCTTAGGTTCCACCTCAGTGAAGTATTAACCCGCCTTATTCCCTAGCTTCGTTTCGTTACGTAGGTTGGTTGGTTCGATCCTACATATTTGTGGTCAAGACAAGGCTTAGGTTTCACCTCAGTGAAGTATTAACCTGCTTTCTTCCCTAGCTTTCGTTACGTTGGTTGGTTGGTTTGATCCTAAGTACATATTAGTCGTGTGTGTGTACCTAAAGCTAACCCAACTATTTTTAGAAATTCTCAACACCGTCTCCACGAATATCCCTATTTACCATTCGTGCTCGAAAAGCAAACTCAACTCAGTACACATTCCAGCCTTGACTCCGCATAACTCAGGAAATTCCTTCACCAGAAATCAGTTTGTTGGCTCCCAACGGAAAGTTACTTAATTTTTTACCCAAAAGACGTCACCTGTTCAAAATTCTCAACACTGACACTAGGTAAACATTTGGGTTTTTTCTGTACTCCTACTTACACGCACTATTTAAAAACGGAATCCAAAAATACTAAAGATATCACACTTCAGATTGTGATGGCTTAATCTGGAAGGAAATTAATTGCAATTTGTTAAAAAAAAAAGTCACTATGTGTGTGTTGACAAAAAAAAATCAATTTTGAGATAAAAGCAAAATTTTATCGCTGACATTCGTTTCGTGCTTACGTTCGTGGGGTGTCCCGTAGCTCTTCTGTCATTCTGTGCTCTGTGTTGCGCCTCTCAAGTATCCATGTTCATAAATTTTTTTTAATTTACTTTTGTAAAACTCTAAAGTTGTTGATAAAAACCAAAAAAAAGAAAAAAAAAACAACAAAAACTTAAGTGATATTGAAATTTGCTCTTGAAATTGCCTGGTTTTTGACTGACTGATTGACGACGGGGCGTATGAGTAACATCCAACATTCGTTATCGTGTCGAATGGTTGCTTTTTTTTCTTTTTCGAAATTTCGTTGCTGTTGCTGATATTGAAAACGTTTTATTGATTTATTGTGTTATTTGGGGTAACTTGTTTTTTTTTGTAGATTTTTTTGTTTTCGTTCTGGTTAGGGTAGGCTCTAACTGCGTCAAACTAGTAATTAGTTAAGAAAAAGTAGTCACCGACTGATTGATGTAGGCTGTTGAGTAAGAAGTTTTTAAAAAAAAAACTGATGTTGTTTCGAGTAGATAGTACAAATTAGAGCTCTAAATGCACTTAGCCTATTTTTGAGTGTGGCCTGCTAATGGCATCTTTATTCGAAAAACAAATTTAACAATATTACGCGAATTATTCTGTTTAGTATTTGTATGGATATATGGTTAGCGTATTTGTGCAGCATGATGAATAACAATTTTAGACTAAGGTATGAATATCGTTTGGTCGTTATGACTAATAGCAACAAGTGTATCGGCTTTTCTTGTTCAATCTTTGTCAACATTGGACAACCTCTTGAGTTTACTCGTAATACTTGCATTTGCGTCATACCTACTATTTACTATAAGCTTTATTGGGTGACCATCATCAGTGAGAACAATAGTCTGAACAAACAAGCCTTTCTAGGCAAATCGATCGAGAATTCAGTCTTTTTGTAGAAGTATACCAGTTTTTCCGCCGTGGTTAGTGCGTTGGACTATGGAGCAAGGGGTTCGAGGTTCGAATCCCAGTCGGGGAACACCTAAAAGTTTTTCACGTCCCCACCTCTCACGAACGTTTAACAAACCTCCGAGAGTATAAATGTCCTTAGAAAGGTTCTCAAATAACAAATTGCCCTTCGGACACTGCATTAAACAGTAGGCCCCTTCCATTCGTGTAAAGAATATAACACGCACAACACGAATAGTTGTGAGAAGCTAGGCCCTGGGTCTCATCGACCTGTTGCGCCAAGTATTTATTTATTTTATACCAGTTTTTCCCTTACTAGATGAGAGCCTCAGTTCCCTTGATGCAGCACACGTACTCAAAAAACTCCATCTATTGTTTGGGTTTACTGAAATTTGATGGACCTTTTCATGCCTAAGTGCGCAAGGTGGGTAAACATGCACGTCTGGATTGTTCTGTATCAAGTGGCGTCCGTCCGCTAGCTAGTTCATCAGATCTCTCATTACCTGGTACACCCTCATGAGCATAATCTTACCTAATTCTATGTTCCTAGAGGAATGAAATCTTCTCGAAAACCCTTCATTTTATTTCTGTAGCAGATATCGCTGTCATAGCTGCCTAGTTGTCGATGAAAGGGTAATAACCTCTCGTGGTAGTGCCCTCATCCCAGGTTCGAGAGATATTTCATTTAGCTTGAGCCACAATTCCTTTGTAAGAATTCTTCATTTCCATTTAGTGCCCAAAAATTGACACTGCAATCATGCAGAAGTGAAACAATCGCCAGTGTAAGTCAGTGTTACTACTTTTTGATTCTCACTCCGCGAGGTATGTACATTACGTAAAAATATTTGCAAAAACTTATTGGAAAACCACTCCTATGGTTCGAGTTAGCTAAACATGACCAGCGAATTAGGAAGGATATCTGATGTACATCTTGGAGCCATCTGCATGCCTTAAAAACAGTTGTTAGCCAGAGAAGAGGACTTCTGCATTTCACCAGCAATTTGATGCTTCGTTTAAAAGGACCTTCCTGTCTTGATTAGGTTGATAGGCACTGATGCTACCTAACCGAGTTCAAGAGAGTTTAAGCGATTTTTCTTTCAATTAACTCGATAAAGTGCAGTGCTGTTGTTTTCTACATTCATAGATAGACAAGCTGCGATAAAAGCCTTGAAATCGCCAAGTTTGCAAAGCACTGTCGAGGATCTCATATCCCTGTATTGGGTTCCAGTCCACTAGGAGATACCAGGCAATTGCAAAGCGGACGACCTAGCTAGGGAGAGTCTAGACCGAAACCTCCCTGATAATAGGGGGAAACCATCAGCACCTATTAAATTGATTAAGTTCCAAATAAATACCGCAGCCATTAGAACAGTATCAGCACATGTTTCTCTTCCAAACTGGCCAGAACTGATTTTAGGAAAACCATTAGACTTACTCTGTTAATAGGACAGCTCTAAGAAAGTTGGTAGGTCACTGTCTGTTAAGACTTGTTTTCGTATTGTTCTTTTGTACATTAGTCGTGGTTATAATCTTCCTTGGAAGAAGGTCTCTAACGCATTCGGGTAATTTTTGTCATGGACACTGCTGTTTGATCTGGATGCTCCAAGACCCTTGTTCTGATATGAACATCAGCTCAATTGAGTGCAACAGACTATACCAACTGTTGCACTCAATTGCTCCATGCTCAGCTTCCAAATTTCTAATTCATTTCGGCAGTTAGCTTTCAGAGCTCCAGAGGCTTGCTGGAGTTGAATTCGGATGACCCAAACTTAACTGTATCCAGGTCGATGGAATGGTTCAGCTTTTCTTAGATCCTGTGCCTTTCAGGCTTATTTTTCTGCGTATAGGGTGTATGACTAGCACTGGTCAGCGCGCCGCATTGTGTGCAGGTTTGCTGTGTTCTGTAGCTTTACATGAAATTCGCTCTACGATGCGACTCTAAGTGTCTATCGATAGCAGGCGTAATTGCCATCTCCTCTACAGTCGTCAAGTTATTGTCGTGAAGAACTCACAGCTCTTACGGCCAAGCAAGACGTCACACTCCTTTGGGTTCCACGACACAGCGGCAATCAAGGAAACGAACTGTCGGGCGAGTTAGCAAGAACGGGGTCCAAGCAGGACCTGACAATGGTCGTTGCCTGTGTTCTACTGCCCTTAGCTCTTGTTAAATACAATATAGAGCAGACCTTCTCAAAACTAGCTAATGGGAGATGGAGCGTACTCCCTTTTTGTCATGTCTTCAGAACTCTGTGGACAACATATGATAATCCTTGTGCTTAACACAGGCAACTTAGCACTCTTCTCCGGCTACAAGCCACCGTAGACAATTGTGATCAGAGAAGTTGATGACCTCTGTGATATGGAGCAAACTTAGTAAGTTGATGCACCATTTACTAAGTTAGTATCTTCGACCCTTTGGCTGTCTAGTTCACTCATAAATTCCGTCTTGGATACTTACTTTGATTCATTCTCTTACGTGAGTACACATTCGAATGTTGCATCACTTGGTTCTTACCACACAAAGTTAATAGATGGCCGTAACTCAACTTGGGGAATTTGTCGATAGTAAGTCAATCAAGATAACAGCCGCAACAGTATCGTAAATATCCGCGCTTGACACCTATTTCGTCTTAGCGTCTTATTTATGCACCACTTTACCTAGACCGTGTTGTCATCCGAACAGTTTTTATCGGTTTGTATGCAACTATGCACTTCCTAGGGGCTCTTTTCAATGCCCCCTTGCAGTGTAGTGTCAAGTGCTTTTAAGGCCGTTAATCTCTCTCAATTAGCCTGCCCCCCTTTGGGGGCATTTCCATTTGAACAGCACAACCAGGAATGTAAAAAACAAACTCATTGCTACCGAGATAAGCTAAGCGCTTCACCTTGCTGCCAGTGCAGCTGTTAATTCCCATAAGACAATCACCATGTAGTCCCATGTACATGTGTACACATTCCCACATATCTTTGTGGGTTAAATGCGGTACTAGCGCTGGATGAAGTACAGTATCTCGATCATAATGCCACATAAAGTTTGTGTGTGCTTTTCCTTTAAAATTTGTGCTTGTTCTCCGGTTTGTTTCGATTGTTTTTGTTTTGTTTTTTATCGGAAAGGCAAACATTGGACACTTGATTGACGTCAAAGTCCCCACAGACTGTAACAATAAAAATATATGGCCTGGGTTCTGAGAGAGTGTTGATGTCTGCTTGCGTTGCATTTACTTTGTGCGGACGGTTTTAAGAATAAATCTAATATTTGTTCTACAGATAAAGATACAAAGGATTGTGTAGATACTTGTATTGCGGAATACTGTTTTTTTTTTCTACGGTCATGTGTACAAGGAAATTATGGTGAATGTTGCTAGGCTTCTGCTTAATCGTGAGTTAGTCATTTGTTGGAAATAGTTAGAGGCTCTAGAACAGGGATTTCTCTAACTAAAACCTACCCGTACTCTCCATAAGTCGATTGAGATACTCCTTTATGTGCTGTCGTAGCCAGGATCATGCCAAATCCAGCTTGATCTCAGAAGCAATAGTGCAAAACATCTGTCTCTACAGACAGACACATCTCGGTTGATTCCCGACTTGCTGACATCACAGCCGTAATCATGAGATCAAGAAACCAGCTTGCGTCGGTTACCTTGCGATAGCAGTACAATGCGTTGAACGTTGATTTTGCATTTCAACAAGTGAACGAGAGGCGGTCTTAATCTGATTAAAATGCAGTCATAGGCGTCAATCAATGAAGTAACAAATATTCCCATCCAAGTCATATGGTGATAAGGCTAATTAAAATAGAAAAAATCTGATTATATCAGCATTCATGTGCTATCTATATATTTTTGCCTGCAAAGTAATTAGTTTACTAGGGTGGTGTGGTATCTGATATGATTTTTCCATCAGAGATACCTTTTTTTTTATTTGGGCCTTAGATACTTGGACTTACCAACAAGTCAGTTTAAAGGAAGGGTAAGGGCACAGCAGTGAGGGCAATTGTAATCCGTCTTATAGGACGTATAGGGCATGAGTTTTGCTTGCAAAACCTGCTAGTGAAAGTGAGGTGTGAACCCACAGACCGTAGAAGTGAAGTTTGAAGCAAATCCATTCAGCCATTTGGGTTACAGGCGACTATAGAAACCGACAGACGGAATTGCCGAACCCACTTTTTCGGACTTCGAATCGAGTTCGATTTTTTTCACAAAACCAATACTTGCCCTATACGTATAGGTGCAAGTAAAAATCTTCAGGTCCAGGCGGGTATCCCTCTCCTTGTTTGGGAGAAGTGTTTTTCTAGCTTGGCTAAGCCTCTACGTAAGCTCTTCTACCAGTCAGTCATACTTTGCGTTCAGTCGATCCTCACAAAAGGGCGATAAAACTTGAAACTGGGTACCCATAGCTCTAACAGCAGTGCTCTCTAAGTTCATGGAAGCATTGTACATTTCCATCTCATGATCTGGGGAAATGGAAGACTTTATGGTGTATCTCATACAAAATGAAATCAAAGTATTCACCATCACGTTGAATCCCGAATGGTAGCCCTTAAAAACTTCAAGCTCTCGATAGAGTCTGAAACAGTCCCCTCCTAAGCAAGATCCAAGCTTATGGTGTTGCTAGGATCTTCTCCTCACGGATTGCAAGTTTTGTAAGTAATCGGCAAATACAGGGTGAATCAGAAGGATATATGCACTTCTATATCATTCATCAGCAATACTGGTGTACCTAAGGGTTCAGTCCTCTCTCCGAGCCTGTTTCTAATATGTACTAACGAGCTTCCCCCTCTTATTCGCAATCCAATCCAGTACTTTGGTTATTCTTTAACGACTCCATGGCTGTGACCCCAAGGTGTGGTGTCTCACCGGTAGTGAATGTCTGCTGAGCTCAACTCCGATATTGATGTGATCATCAACTAGGATGTGATGGCTTAAAGCGGATGTTCGGAGCGGAACTTATTAGTGTAGGACGTGCAGAATTAAAGTTCCAGACTTTAAACATGTCTGGGTCGATTTCATAAACCTCATTTCAAACATCATCGTGATAGTAGCTATCAATTCATTTTAATACCACTTGCTCCTCTTACATATTTTTGGCAAGTAAGTGACTGCTAATATATGTAGCTATTCAACTTAAAGCCTCCTTACATTTGTCTAGCTGCCTTGAAGGCCAATCCTCGATCATTGATCTGCTCATCATCCTAGAAGACACCAACTAATCTCAGTCGACCCTGATATTTGATCCAAAATTTCCTGCAACCATAATGAATGGCTCACTGCTCCGTCTACTGAGGACAGTTCAGTCCATCTCTACACGGACGACTTCAAGGCTAAATAAGGGATGGGTTGCGTGTTTTCTCCGACAGGCTCAGTATAAGGATCTCCTTCCACTTTCCAGAGTAGTATGACGTTTATCAGCCGAAAACCTTGAAGATCAACGGCGCCTTGTCCTGACTGAAATCTAATGAAATATTTGTCAGTCATATTAGGATTTTCACTGACAGTCAAGCGGCAATTAAATCGCTGGAATATTACTTTTCACTTCAAAGTCAGCTTTAAACTGCCGGTGATATTTGAGCAGTTCAACATTCACCTTAGCTGGATCCCGGGCTAGGATGAATGGGGCAGGAAATTGCAAGGCTGGCGAGCCTTACTAGAGTGTGTACGACCCACGGGATCCTGCAGAAATGACTGAGCCTGAGTATGTCCTTCACATGTACCATCTGTAGATGAAAAAATCTCCTAACTTGCAACATTTCAAGACAAACCTGGCCTAGGCTTGGTCTAAAACGTAATGCGGAGTTGGTTCGCAGTGTTTTCACTAACCACTGTCTGACAGAGGAATATGCCAAAAGGTTGGCCTTTTTTAACATGATTACTGTAGGAGCTATGTACTTGGCGAACTCTTATCGAGTAAACTATGTTTATTAGGCATATCGACTAAACTTTTTAAGGAAAACTGTTCTGTTCTCAAACTTTCTGAATAAATTTGGCAAAAATAACAGAATGACAAAGGTAATCCTTTTTCCAAACTACCTGCCATCTTCACTTCCAAATATCATAACCGTCGACTAGAATCAGTTAACGAACAAAGCGAATTCGGAAGTGCAATGAACTACTCATTTTGCAACATTGAACACTATGTTTGCTTTTAGACATACCAATAATTAACTGCCAGATAAATGGTTGCCAGTGAGGCTATCTGACTAAAAGCATGCTAACACGTTGACCAGTCCTTAATCATCTATCTTTTCGGGAAACTGAACCGGGTAACAGATTTCTGCAGAAAATGTTGGAATAAAGACGAGTATGAAACTTCCCAGCCGTGGCTCCGTGGCCCCAAGAAACTGCTTCATACATTTACAAAGGGGCTTTCCTTCGAAGAATTCAGTGAACTGATGTCTTTAGACTTTATGAGCATCCTTTTCATAAAAGACTTGCCATTTACCTTTTTCAAATCTATCTCCACTATACTTACTACCAGACATCGTTCAATGTCCACCGGAACAAGTCCATCCATACTTAAGCCACTAATCTCTACCTTTTCGTTTCAAGTGACCTAAGACACTCCCTGTTTCTACACTCTCGATCAATGTCCAATGGAACAAGTCCATTGGTACTTAAGGCCCTAATCCCCATTTCCCCCTTTTAAACGACCTAAGGCACTCCTTGCTGCTATCAGCTGTTTGTTTTTACCTACGTCACAACTTTTGTTTCCAGGAAACTATTTACACAGAGGCTTATGCACTCCACCTCCAAGACCTTATCTCTCTCCAAGTACAGATTAGGGAAGAAAAAAAAAACAAGAAAATAGCTCACGCTGCACATGTGACCGCTGCCACTGATATTCTATTTAAATCCACCCAAATGCCCCAGTCCCCGTTACTACTTACTTGAATCTCTTGTGCCCAGCTATGTATAAAACAATACCTCTCCAGAGAGTTGTGTCAAGACCTACTTGAGATCACTTTCTTCTCTTCCTGATAACACGGAGCAACTCGAAAGTCCATTGAATTATACGGATACGATAATTTCTTTATTATTAGCCACATGAAGTGCTGCTGTTCTAATTTACAACCCCGGTGAGGTTCGAGTTTAAATTTATTTACTTGTCTTCCCATTTCTATTTAAGACTGGTAGAATTTAAAAAAACGAGAGAAAAAAAACAACACCCTTGTCTTGACGTCAAGCAGCACAGGCTGTGATTTTGCTTCTTATCATGTTGAACTGTCATCGCGAAAATCCCGAACACTGTATGTTTTTGTCTTTCGAGTAAATAAACTTACAAATGTTATAGTAGTACTTAAGAAAAAAAAAAACAGAGAAAAAAAAACATGAATTAACTCGCGGAGGCAGACTGACGGTATATTAGGCAATAAACGGAAGATAAGATACTTTTTTCGCTTAAATTTCGCTGTGGGTTGCAAGTGGGTTGGTACTGTAGAAACTCGTAACGAATTGACGGTAATAAATTAATTTTTTTTTTCTTCTTCTTCTTCTTTTCAGGTAAGAACGTGAGCAAAGCAAATTCAACAAGTAATCACAATCAGATAAATTTTTGTGTAAATACAGGTATTTATATATTTTATTTTTAATTGCCAGACATTTTTGGGGATCTTATGGCGTAGTTAGAATGGAGTGTACACGTGGCTTAAACAGGCTTTTTTTGTTTTGTCTATCAGTTGTGTTGTGAAAGGGAGAATCGATTAGTGGGCAACAAGAATAGTCAAGTCCATGTTTGCCTGACGTCTGTCGGAAGGGTTATCCATTGAGATTCACTCTTACATTCTGCATACAGAACCTCAGTGCATGGATATCCTTTTGGCCGAAAACCACCTGACAAACGCTTGAGGTTTTCCTTCTCATAAGAGTCCATTTTACTTGCTTCGATACCTATAAGTCAAGAATTGGTTTCGTGAAAAATTTCGGACTTAAGATTCAAATCAAACTCCTTATTTTATTATAAATACAAAATGCCACGCCCACTTAATATGATCTCTTGAATTTGAATACTTGGAATCATGCAAACGTATAGCATTATGGTGCATGCATACAACAAAGTCGTGGACTTTATTTCGTCTGCTACCATGCCCACTTTGTAATATTTTTTCCTATTGAACTTTAGATGGCGTTACAGTCCGCTGGCGTACTTCTCCAGCCAGCTCGATCTTTAGTCAGATGCCTCAGCTTCGTTGAGCTCTCTTTCCAGATGAGTGGCGCCACTTAAGGCGAGGTCTCTCTGAGCGGTCTTTCCGGCATGGATTCGAAGACTCTTCGTGCAGCATTATTGCAGTTCAATCGCTCAACCAGTCCAACCAGCAATCTTTGTTTTTATATTTGCACTCTTCTGACTAGGTCGATGTCACTATACAACTCGTAGAACTTACAGTTGTATCTTCAACTCCACTCTCTGTCCGTGGATACGGAACCAAAATCTACCTGAAATATTTCCCTCTTATAACAACCGACAGTGACCACATCCATTCTTGACATAGTCCAGGCCTTTACGGTGTTGAGTAGTTCTCTGAGAGGACTTTGCTATACAAATGCCTTCCAAGCCCAAAAAAAGCATCGATTGGCAAGGATTAATCTTTGCTTGCTCCTAAGCTCAAAGTTACACATATCTGTCGAGTGTCCTTTTTTGTTGACAACATATACTTTATTTTGGTTACATTAACCCTCGAAAAAGATCATCAATTTATTGATCAATACAAACTGATATTGTAGTTAGGTTACGGGTGATCACATGTGCAGCCAACATTCGGATCACTAGTGGGTTCATTGTGAGACCCTATCGGGGGTTTACCTGAAGAACAAATAAAGGCGATGCATGCCAGTTCTTCGCCTGTCCCTAGTATCAGATGGGGTCTTCCTCCTGTGGTCTTTGTTTTGGAAGTTTTTATGAGCAAACACTGTTGGAGATAATTAAGCCTCTAACCTGGTTTCTTCCCAACTGTTTGAACTGTTACTTGTTATTGTGCATTCAGTTGACGAATCATGTTATTGACTGGTTTTGAAACTGCTCATTATGAAGCTCAAGCACAGTTCGACACATTGATCAAATGCAACAATTAAACATTAATAGGTTAGGTTCTAGAACTATCTATCTACTATTCTTGTTGTAGTGAACTTATGCTAAGATGGGTTAGTCTGTGGAATTGATTCCAAAGAAAAAAATCCAGAGTCGTGAAATCCCACGAATGAGGTGTCCAATTGACTGACACATTTCAGGAGTTATGACGGTCATTGAACTTCGACCTTAATAACGCTAGCTGAGTGGCGTGTGGTATCATATTGTTGAAACCACACACACTTCAGGTCATCTCTCTAATTTTTCTGAAAGCTGTCAGTCCACATGGTTCGCTTGCAATCTCTTATGGCCGTGACTATGTTGCCAGCATGATTGATGGCTGATGAAGTACGGGCCAATGAAAACCCAGCACCAAACAGTCAAATTTGATAATGCAATGTCATTTCGTGAATGACTTCCAGTTGTTGACTTGTCCTAATGCAACAGTTTTGCTGATTAAGGAAATCGTTGAGCTAGAAATGGACTTAATGTCTGAAAAGTGAAGTTGTCGCAATCGTTTGATCAAAAATTTGAATAATTTGCAAACGTTTCAACAAATTGTGTACTTTTTCATGAAACACCCAACGCTTTGTGCTTGTGTGGAGAGTTCATCCTCCTAGGGGAGTTAGTAGTTAAATAGAAAACCTACCTCCTACCTATAAGCTTCCATTGTGGCAAGGCAGCGTATGGAACTATCTTCCCTTTGCCATCTGACACGAAAGAGAGATAGTCTTTCTTCATGTAGACCACATTGGAAATCGAACCTCCACATTCCATTTAGAAAACTCCCTTACTTTGATCCTATATTCTCGAATAATCTGCCATAGATCTGTGGAGTAACTTGAATGCAACCTTACTGGCAGTGTCGCTATCTTTTGCCCAAGGCTCTCTTACACATCGATTAGATAAGTTTGCTTGTTGAACAGATAAGTTTGCTAGTTGGTTGGAGGACTTGGATACACTCTTACATCACTCAGTATCAAGAATTATTGCCTAACCTTTTTAGAATTACCTCCAACTTGAGTATTTACATTTCACGTCTCAGTGATGATGATTCTATCTGTCACGCATCTGCCTTTGCTTAGTGCACTACATGTCGCACTGCATACATAAAATTTAAAAAAAAGAATCCTTCCACACGAGAGAGAAGTACTGAATGTTCCCGCCCGGGTTCGAACCGAGGACCTTGTGCGTGTGAAGCACACGTGATAACCACTACACTACGGAAACTTCTTAAGGATTCGATTCGAGGATACGTACATTAATGAGTATTTGATATGCTTTGTGTATAGCAATTCCATGCTGGTTTTAGCTATCGATTAAGTTTGTAAAGATTAATTATTTGTGAATTGTAGACAGCGAGTTCAAATAGTGTTCTTTGATTCGTAAAATTCAAGTCGTAGAAGCCTGCACAATACTTATATTTTTTGCAAAATTAATGACATTGACTTGTCCTGAAAATTATGAACTTTTGTACATACTTACTCTTTGATTTTTGTTTGTCCCATGACTGCGAGATATTTGAATTCACCAATGGAACACATTAGTCATTTTCATATTGGATTATGTCACATTTTTTGGGATCGACTATGTGTACCAAACTCATATCCTGGCAACACCATATTGCCTTTTCGAACTGCTCTTGCATGACAGTAAGTCCCCGAAAAATCGCAGTATAGTCTGCCAATACAAACACAGTTTTGTTCTGAAACAGGCGAAAGACCTGATTTGTGCTCAGTAGAAAGAGAATAGGGCATAGTCTTGAACCGTGAGGTACTCCATAATTAGATGACTTCTTCTGATTACACTTAATAGTACATATCGACGTTCTCATTCTTTTTCATTTTTGCGATCCTTTCATCATCTTCTTAGAGGTCAGATGCAATGGAATCTTTAACAATGTACCAGTGCTCAATCAGAGAACCGTCCAAGCCGCAGTTCCTGGGGACATAGAAACGAGTTCTTGAACAATATTGTCCAACTGCCTATGCATAAGTTTGGACTCTCGTTAATACTCTCTGAAATGACGAGAATACTATTGTTATGTGTCCTTGAAGGCAGATGTTTCAAGCTTCATAACACTTCTAAAACTGGGTATTGATGAGGACGACATCTGCAATCGCAGGAACCACTCTCAATACCCCTCAACTTTTCACCTTGCATTCAAATTTCTTTCTTGGGACCCTTGACGAATGTTTCTTATTTTCGTTCTTCGGAAAACTTTTCAGACTCACAAGTTCTCTCAACAAGTCAATGCAATTGGTCAGCAGATCAGGAGCTATTCAGAAATTCTGTCAAATCCTACCGCCTCGTTGGTTTTGAGAGTCTTAATGGCGCTAATCTAGAAGTCTTACGTTTCTGGTATCTCATTAGGATTTAAGACAGGCGATTAAGGACTCTGATTCCATCGTTCCAGCTGATTCTCATTCAAAATAATTGGAAAGTCGAGCGGTGTCTACCTGTTAGCTCTTCGATGGTTTCATAGACGTTACGGGTGCCACTTGATATTGCTGCTCCTTCCACTTCTGTGGTCAACGCGTTGATATTCCTTCCCTTGTCACGTCGTTTGCTGTGTTGCAGTTCTCTCATTTTCACACGAGATTAGATTTCAACTTCGTCTTGCTCTGCTACCGGGTTAGCTGCAATGAACTGGTCAACCTGCATCCCAGTATTTTCAGTTAAACAAGTACCTCACCTGTTTTCTGGTATATCTATGGGCAAATGTTCCATTCCTTTTGCAGAGAGTTCTCCTAACTTTGGCGCACTGAGAGATCATTCAGCCGGTCGGGGTTAAACCTGGGGATTCTGATGGGGAATTTCATTATAGGCTCGTCGACGGTTTCAGACTTCCAAGAGACAACTTCTAAAATCCCGACTGATCATCAAATGAGCAATGTGGTTGAACGTTGCTTACTTGCCAGTTGACACCCAACTGACATTGCGGCTTCTCTGATGGTCCCATCAACTAATCCATCACCATTATCATTTCGCTTACTCAATCTTCACCTTACTTAGTTTCATCGGGACATATTGTATTGTTACGTCGGGACATAGCACTGTATGGTCGTACTCTGTTCAAATTCTTTCTCCGTGCAGCTGTCAGGAGATGAGACCGACTTTGTGCTCACTGTTAGTTCCGGAAGGCCTACCCGAATAGAGTAGCACAGTGTTACCCGTTGAGGATTGGAAACCTTGCACATATAACCCTCGTCTGTCTGAAGTCCTGCACACAGTGTGTCAATAAGAGTCTTTGCATTCTAGAAACCAAGCTTAGTTCGAGTACAATGGCTATTAGTCGTCAACGAGATCATGCCTTATCTGAGAAGTTATGTTGAGCAGTTTTCGAGTTTCAGGATTTTGGTTCCAAAGTTCCGGTTTCTTTGGACATTCTAGTGTTTTCCTTCAATGGTTTCGATTACTGTGTCTGCCACTTCAGCGATCGTTTCGCTATATTCACATTCTACTGGATTTTCTGTGCCAACTTCAAGCTGTTTTCAACACCCATATGGGGGTTCTTTCGGGAATCTGTCTCCCCTGGGAAGAAATTTTTTTTGCATTTTTCATTCCTTCACTCAGTTCCTGCTTTCTCTCTCAATTTCCTGAATCTCGTAGACTGCACATGTACCCAGTTCTGCGATACTCACACCCAAAATTTCCACCTGCGTCTATCGTTATGTTTTTTTTTTTTTTGATAACATGACTGATAGCATGCCATTGCCGTTGTCAACACCCGACTGAATGTCACCATAATAGCAAAAGATATCAAAATTTCGTAAACACACATCAGTCTATCGGTTGGTTGGGTGGTGGTACCTTTGACGCGATTCCCACTCTCAGACGTACGAAGTACAGTACGTCCCGTTGATGGTATTATATTGATCAGTAAAATACCCCCAAACGATAGTTATTCCCCACGTACTGTGGATAGCTATCTTTAACCGATTTATCAATCCCCGATAAGATGCCGTCAAATGTAAGCACCCAGAGCGAGTTAACTTTCAGACTGTACCCGGTTTTATGGCGTCAAATGAGCGAGCACTTGTTCCAGCCGTCAGGTGTACGTGATAGATCAGCCAATGGCTGGCTCCAGAGATTAAAACTGTAAAAGAAGTGGATTTTGCATGCGGTGGCGCCACAAAACCACTTGAGATAATTGGCCTGTTATAAATGGCCAATCCAAGGAGGGGTTATGTGTTAATTGCCAAAACATTCGATGTTTACCTTTGAAGTGCGCACTGCAGAGCCCAATCTGTCAACGATCTGTCAACGCTAAGTGATACGCAAGGCCTGTGGAATTTTTCGTTTGCCATTTCGCATTCGAATCAAGAAAGGCAATCGCCTAATAGCTTCCTCATTACTCGCCAAATTGAATTGCGATCGTTTCTAATTCAATTAGCAGCCCCGGCAAGGGTCGCTCCAGAGAGCACCCCCAACTCAAACCAAATCGAATCAATTAAATTCCACAACCGACTACGTACGCTGCATTCGCAATCGTTTGCAACTACAGCATCGCACACCCAATTGACGTCGAAGATGCAAACCGAAGTTGCAACACGATACGCGTCGATCGATGGACAAGCCTTAATTGAATTAGACACGTGATCAGTGCGATCAATTAGATCGACGACCGTGGACTGATATGAATCTCGATTTGATTGATTAAGGAGTGCGATCTGGACACGCATGATGTCCAGTCTTCTGAAACCGGTAGCACATACGAATGTCTTGACATTTCGATACTCGATTGCAGAGAGTACGACAGTACACTTGTCATAGCCAAGCCGCAGCTCAGTGTGTTCCAGTTACGATGGCCCACTCGAATATGCACTCCAGAGCCGTGTTGTGTCAACTAATTGCTTTGTAATGTTAATTGAATGTCTCCGGGTGATGTTTACGACTACGAGATCGTGATATGTATCGCGGGAGTGTGAGTACGCTCCTCTAATGGGGGCTCCGCTCGGTTCGAAAACCTGTTACAGATATACGTACGATAAACAGCCATTCACTCGATTAACAAATTTATGAGCGCGTTTTTGTTGTTTTCCTTTGCGTTTTTTTTTCGTTTGCTTGTATCTTGTTTCGTTCTGAATTCTCATGGCTTCCATTGACGTCACTGTAATTGCAAAATCATGATTCATTATATTTCGGAGAGCAGTTGACCGTAAAAAGACTCAACAGAACAATTATGTCGACTGTGGTTGCAGGCGCATGAGCTAAAGTTGAATGAAGGTTACCGGCACGCGGAGCCATTCAACTTTTTTTTGTTGTTTTTCGTTTGTTATTGAATCTTTGGGGGGGGGGATGACAGTTGGCGAGAAATTGTGTCAAATGGATGGGTGTTTGCTGATTCTGGGGTTTCAGGTTGGTTCGTGTGGATTTATTCGGGGAAGTGTCGGTAAAAAAAAAATGTTGAAGGAAAGTTTTGAGGGGAGTTTCGCAATTTCATGTGTAAAGTCAGTTACCTTTGGTGACTTTGTTTATCCGTACACACCAGTGGACTTAGCCGGGAGCCCTGTGGTATGCCTCCGATGCTATACTCAATTTTGTTCTCTCTCATCGACCGTAGTCACTAGTCTAGCACTTCTGTATTTCCCTCGGATGAATGCGTCAAATGATCTTGTGATCTCTTGTGAGAGGAGATCCTCATGAAGATACGTCACCTATTCGTATTATTAATTGGATTAGCTTAGCTGGACATATGAAAATCCTTGACAGAACTTTGCTGGTATCCTCTCCAGCAGTATGTCTCTGGGACTTCATGTCAAAAAGAATCCATATCTATCGCCTCTTCAAAGCTGTCATTCCGAACTGCAGTTATTGGGATAATCTTGATATCTCTCAACTGATTCTAAAATGTCGAATGGGGTAGGAGTCGGTATTTTCGGTCCCAGTTACAAACTGAAGCAGATATCTTCCAAGCAGCGATTTTCGCTATCGACCTCTGTGCCAGAGAGTGTATCAGAGTAAATATTTTATCGGACAAGCAATCAACTCTCAAAGCTCTCATGTCGTTTGAGCTTGAGTCTAAGCTTGTTTGAAACTGTCTTCAAACCCTCCTGCAGCCAGTTGTACATACTCGTATTAAAATCAGTCTAATATGGGTCCCAGGACAAATTGGTATCCCTGGCCGTTGACGAACATCACAGATCCGGTGCCCAATCTCCATCTATTGCTCCTGAACCCTTCTCAAGTCTAACTGTCAGTCTCTTACTGGAATTCACTAACTGGCTTAAGACATGCCAAGAAATTGATTAGTTTCTCAGCAAAGATCAAATATAATGCTTAGATCCTGACGGACTTCCTATCTGCTTGGTTCGCTCTCTACACCATCATCTCAAGAGAATTGGTATTAGCCAATCGGACGTCTATTTCTCGAGGACACTGAAACCCTCACTGAACATACTTTATGTGATTGTCCCACCATTGCTCTGACTAGGTTCAAACCCTTCCACAAAGGCTTCATAAATGAACTCCACTCGTCGTCTGGATATACTCGTAGCACAAAAGATCTCTATAAGGCCGCGGTGCTTCTTAAGGCTATCACACAGCCTACCACTCCAACTATTTTTTTTTTGAGAAAAAAGAACGCTTAATGTCATGTTTTGATGGTTTCCATCCTCGTCTTGTAGCTGGTTTCTTCATGTCTCTATATTTTCTTGACGACCAGGCCTTAGCTTGAACCTTGCAAGTTGATAGTGGTGATGCCAGAGCTATCCGATTCGAACGTTCAGTTAAGGTCTATAATTTAGTTGGTTGAGCTGATAGGCAATCCTCAAGCATGAACTCAAGTTTAACGTATCTAACGCAAGCTTTCAGAACTGCCTTTGATTTTTCAGTTTTTTATCGGTAGCTTACCTAAACGATGTGCTTTCCGATACCCAGTAGCCTTACTTTCCGGAAGTCGTTATCCAGGCATAGAACTTCCATACGGATCTATTCACTGTTCGGTGGTTCTCCTTCTCCTTCTCCTCCGTCATCTTTAGCATAAGTTAGTGTGCCAGAATTATAAGTTGTTTGGTACAATCCGCACAGGACTTTGATCGTCCTTGTGTGGTACTAATCCTGGACGGATAGATTCTTCTCGCTCCGAACTGTCTCATCTCAGCATCTGAGTTACAACACTCATTACCTAATGATCTCGTGAATATTTTTGAACTAACGATCATAGTGGGCCCAATTTGATGTCCCTGCAAACCTGTTCTATTTCATTATTTTGGTTTGAAGACGCAAATGTTTTACTAGGTGTTTAATTCTACTCCGAGCTATGCCCTGGCATTCACAGAGCAGATATGTGGTGTCCTTCGAGACGTAAAGGTCTGCATGTATCTGTGTTTGATAATCCAAGTCTTATGGCGTCCCTCCTGTTATTCTTAACCGCATCCTGCTTAGTTTCATAATTTCCCCAGATTTCCTCCGATTCTCCACAAGGTCTTAGGGACCGTATGCCCTCCTAACTTGGACTATTTTAAAAAAGCTATGTTGACGAACCTTCCTAGAGTAATCATCTTATCCACCCAGATCGGTGGTGGAAGCTCTGAAACTCGTTAAGTCAGTTCGTCGGCCATTCCACTCAATATTGAAGTGTCCAGGTGACGAGCATAACCTGATGGTTCTGCGGCTGGTCCTGAACACTTTACACTTTATGATGTTGGATTATAACGCCTCTGACGTAGTCTGCCTATCCATGTAAATGGGGATTTTCTTGTTCGATATAGATTCCGTCTCTAGTAATGCCGAAGCTTTGAGCACAGCTAGAGTCTCTGCTTGGAATACACTGCCTGTGTCCGTAAGTCTCAGGGCTATGTCTAGATTTGTATAGAGACAGCTTTCCGTTCCCAATCTTCGTAGTGTGTATCGAATCCCGGATACCGAGGATATCATCCGATTCATCAAGCATGCCGGCAAGTGATTCCTATAGACTTGACAAAAGGTTTCCTATATTCCTAAGCACATATAGATAGTTCAGGATCCTGCTTCTACGTTTTTCCGCCGTAATTTTTAGACTGCTCAGGATTGCTCTTATGCTAAGTACTCTATACTGTATACCTTGAAGGTGTCTGTAATCAATCCGTCTAGCACAAGAGTTCATATCTCGGAAGGATTGCAATTAAGGAAATGACTTATCCTCTACAACTTCGAGATGACCGAACCTGGGCTGTAGATACGGTTCAATCCGGTTGGCTTCGTTTAACGTCACTAATTAATCTTCTTAAGAAGTGGAGGTAAGAGATTGGGAGAACATGGACATCTAATTACCTAAACTAATACCATACTCGATACCGGATTCGTTCGCACTATATCCTTGATCACCACTAGCACCATATATAGAGATTACTTGTTGGACAAATAAAGACATGTTGCTTTGTAATCCAACAACTGAAACAATAAGGAAGATTAGTCATGAAAGTGTTGAAGTCATTCCCATTGCTTACCGCCGCTTCCACCGTAACCGTCATAGGACCACGTCAGCTCCCCAAAAAACAAAAAAAAAAGTTCACCTCTTCACAATCACAATCGACCACATCCAACACCTTCACAGCCGGTATTTAATTCAAATCCCACTTATCTTGTCTGATTTATGACATCTTTGTCGTTAATAATACCCACACTCAACTGAACTACCATTACGCTGCACTTAGGCCGCCCCAAAGTATATCGTAGCTCCCTCGCAATTGCTGCCACGAATGCTACGATGATGATTCCCGCAACCAATTTAGTCGATTTGACGTCATTTGACGGTGAGTGTTGTAATAAATCATTTCGCCGCAACCAAGAAAGCCTTCAATCACCATCAGACCTATCAGGCCGCCCTCAAGTTATTGCGATGAATTTCGACGAAATTTCTCAACTTGTTCGAAATTTTACCCTTTTACGTCATTGCGATTGACGCACGCTCCACCGGTCAAAGTCCGAGCCAATTAGCGGTTTAAACTAACAGCAGCACCCCGCAACACACCGGTGTGCTAGAGTGATCTTGCACTAATTCTCACGACCGGGTTTGACGTGATCGGCGGCGGCGGCGAACAACTTTCCATTTGGACCATGCCTGTCGCTTCATCGCTGAGGGATGGTGAACAGCAGCCCCCCGTATCTGACGCATTAAGCAGATCAAACTGCTTGTTTATTTTTGGCTATTTTCGTTTATTGATAGTCTAATCTGTGTTTGGTCGTTAATCAGAGCGGCCTTGCTAACCAGCTAAACGAGAATTGGTTCATGAAAATAGATTTACGAGTGTGAATGTTTTAACTTTATTGCCATCCCTAGCTTCAGGTGACAAGTTAAGACGTGAGAAGTGAATGAGGTTTCACTTATGACAGGTAGATCCCTGGATCCCTGGGACAGGACACTCTTAATGGGTACCCGATTGAAACCCTTCGAATAAATTCAGCTGCAACTGTCTGGTATCATAGTAGTGTCTTGGTGGTCTAAGTCGGACTATCGCCTGGTTGGCAGTATCATGATGGACCGTCATTGTCACATTGATAACCAGACAGCAACCAAGTATCTCATAGCCGGTAATCTCTTAACGAAATGATTTTATTTGATCACATGGGTCACTCGATTCATGTTATTGACTGAATGATTAAAAAGACTCATAATGGCATGTTGAAAGGGCAGTTTTTATTTGGCAAGGTTTTTCATGACAGTTGCACTCTCACGAGAGGTCGGATCCCGAACGAACTTCAGATAATCGAATTTCGAACCCCTTGCTTAGTAGCCCGACGGATTAGCCACTGAGCCACAATGCCCATCAACATGTAGTGGCAGGGTTCAGCAGTAGCAAGATGTTAAGATCCCTGGTGCATTGTAATCACTGCCACACATCCAGAGCAATGTTTTAAAAAGCCTCGGTTAAAATGAACCAAAAACAATATGTTTCCTAGACAGGCTAGGTGGTTGTCTACGGTTGGCACTACACGTCCGTGGGACAGGTCTATGGGACATGACTGTTATACTTTCGAATATTTGTCAAAGACTTTAGGTGGGATTCGAACTCCTTGCTCCGTAGTCCAACGTACTAATCACTTGAGCCACGGCGCGCACAACAATATTTTAGCTATCCTTCAAATCTGTAAGTCAAGCTGTAGAACATAGTAATTGGATCGACTGACTTCCAAAAAAGTCCTAAATATATCCTGCTTTGCTGGATGACGTATATTTTCTTCAAACAAAAATGTCCTTCATCGACTTTCATACCAGTCTATTCAGTGGATGATTATATCGTTGATCTTGTTTAGATCTTGTCTATTGAGTCATCTGGCTGTTTTTTGTAAATCATTCAAATGCGTTTTAATAGATCCTATCCCATCCCACGTCTAGAATGAACTCTAGTCCCGAATACTAGTTATTTCATTTTGTACACCTGTACACCAAACCTCATCAGTCTTCAGAATACCTCTCTCGAATTGCATCCAAACTTTCGAATCCTCTATCTTGAAGTGCATGGGAGTGACTTGCATTCCACATATCCAAAGCATCCTATTTGGTAGACAGTGAGTGCAGCTTTATTTCGTTCATATGACCAGCTCGAGCACGTTTGCAGCGAACGATTTTGTGTAGCCAATTTTTTATCTCTCTTCCACACATATTGGCAATTTAGCGTTCGATATGTTTCCTTAGCTCCTTTACCAATTTTGGCTTGTTGGCATAAACCAACGACTCAACGAACCATTCGACCGGACCATATCTCGAGATTACACTATTACCGAACTTCTCTTTCGAAAGATTGATTGTTTGACGAGCTGTGTGGCATGTGGCACCATATTGTTGGAACCACATCTCACTGATGTATCTTGAACCACATGTAAGTTTGTTTCTGTCCAATAACGCATATTTTGCTTATTGACGATGCCATTAAGCTAACAATAAGCTTCATCTCTACAGATGCAAGGCAATCTTTTGCAGAGCCCAATCGGAGAAGTTTGAAGGCTTCAGTCCTTGAGTTCATTCGATCGAAAGTTTCCCCTTTCTTGTGAACGGCGTGGAATCGACTAATTTGGCTCATCTTGGACTTCGACCGGTGCATTGTCTTACTGGCAGAGGAACATTCAAAAGTAAATATCTTGACTCGAGTTAATCTACTCTAGCATGCACCGTCTGTCTGGTGGGGCGCCCAATAGTCTGGAACAAGAGCTCTTAATGTTGCTACTACCGACTCAGAATTTCAGAGGTTGGTCGTTCTTGAACTTCACCATGATCAAAATATAAAACTTGACTGACGTTTCCACATTGATGGGTCATAAAACAAGTCTAAGGGTTCGTTTGTCAGGTTCGATTTCACCCAAATGTGTGTCCTACTTTAGTTGTACGTTCAGTTATATCCCAACCTGCTGAAGTGACTAGTAACTAACACGATCCAATAGTTTTGAATGTAGAGTTCTACTTGTCTTCACTGTCCTGGACGAGTTTGCTAACTAAGGTCACTTTCCGATTTCAACTTGGTTTTTTGTTTTACCCTTAGCATATAGCAACGGACCCAGTGTTCACCCCTGTGGAACTTCTTCAGTGGTTTTGTGATTTTGCACTTTTCTTAGCTGAATTTATAGTTTATAGTCACATTGTTGGACGTAGATTTTTTAGGTTGAGTCTCTCCTACATGGTGGTGATATCTAGGAACGAATTGAATACTATTTCGCTTTATTTTTCTTAAATTTGTATAAAAGAGTTCAGTGGATATGTCAATTAAGACGAACATGTGTATATGGATGTGGTTTGCCTTTGAACAGAACTTTTTGATCTGTCATTAGGTTTTGTCTCCTTTTGGTTGCATCATAGAAATTTACTAGTCAGCTGTGGTGTTAGGTCTTCAAGAGACAACGAGGTTTATAACGAAATTTGCGAGGTCGCATATGACTACCGGGGGTAAGAAAGTAAAATGCTTTATTTGTTTGCATCCTTGCCTCACTTGTTGAAGAAGTGAGTGAAGTGAAGAAACTTATCCATCAGTCAGATGGTTCACGCCATTTCGTGTTGACAAGTCGAATCTGAAAAGAAGTTCTGACAGTGTCGTCAGAAGATTAGGAAGACCAATTTACATTAATCTGGGGCTCTCCCTAACTTCAGTTAAAACTACTTACGAGTACTTAAACAGTATGAGAAGGCCAACTGGGACGGCTTAAACAGCTTTTCTTAGGATGTATAGCTGGTTGCTCCGATCACGTGGATATGGATGTCGCCGTCGATATGCCCACAAATACTATTTTTCTTTTCACAAAATCCCTCATTCCTAACAAAGCTTTAGGGGTGGTATGACTTAAACTGTAGATAGGCTGCTACCTCAGGATGAGGGAATTAAATTTTCAGTCTTACGAGGCAGTTCCTTCCAACTGAGAAAGATCGAAAAAAACTTTATACGCCAGAAATGAATCCAAGTCTCGTAGTCGCTGTGCGAAGTTCACTTTTGAACCGAAATTTAGCCAAAAATCCTACATTTTCCCAACTTTAGCTGAAAAGTTTTGGTCCTTCGTCAAAAAAGTGTAACAATTGTGTCTCATATCCAACCAATGCTCGTTCACAAAGGCAGTCCAGCTGTCAGCTCTTTACGAGTAGACAAGAACAATCTCATTAAAGCCCTGATTGCAGTTTTGCTCCTCTTTAGCACTCGTACAGTAGAAAGTTCTTAATATAAATACATCCCCTGCTCCAGGTGGCATCTCATCCGAAATTCTGAAGAGTAGATGAACAACACCATTTTTTACAAGTCCGTCCCTAAACTACTACACCCTAGCGAATGTTATATTGTTGATAGTTTAAACTAGGAACCATTCTGTGGAACGTTCAGATCATATTGCTTGGACGGGTTTTAAGTTTTCCATTCACCACATAAAAGCTGGCTTCCCTCAAGGCTCCATTTGGTCTCCGATTCTTTTACTTATTCTCATAATCGATCTCTTGTCTCTTACCTACAACCCAACACATTCCTTCACTGATGACAGTTCCCTCATCTTCTCATGGAACTAGAGCGGATCATTCAATACCGACGTAGACAGCATGTTTAATGCTACAAGAACTCAATGCTGTCTTCTGTTGCTTACTCATAACCTCAACTCTCTGCTTCTATCAATAAGTGACACTTGGCTCATCGAAATCGAAAATATTGACAATCTTCTCTTGGAATGACCATTTATTAGTTGTCGCTTAGAATGCTGCGGAATGCTGGCAGTCATGCCTTTCACAATCATCTCCTCGAGGAAAGGTACAATTCGCAGAACAGTCATCTGACAAGGAAGCTATCAACTGACCCTATGACGGTAATGCTGATGCTGTCATATTTAAAGTCCGTAGAATTGACCGTCACGCAAAAATACTTCGCTCACATCACTCGTCTGTCTTGCGACCAACTCGCCATGAATTTGCAATTTCTTCTCACCAAAGTATGCAACGAAAATAGTGATACTACTTTTTCTCCGTACTCGTGCCTACTTTTAGGTGGGACATTGGGAAATCTTCACAGTAGAGTCCACAAATAGTCACCCGCATGTCACGGTGAATAGTTGCACCTTGCATGGGAATCCATTTGAATTATTTTCCCATTAAACTCTTTGATAGGCATTTACTCGGGTATCTAACGCACGTAGGCGTTAGTCTTGCGCGCATTTCAACGATTTATCCGTGCGGCAACCAAATGAGATTTTAAAATTGATTTTTCCCCCTTGAACCGAACTCGTTTGATTTATTGCACTCTAAAGTGGAACTTATCTCGCGCAGAGCAGTGACTCTGACTGCTCGAAATGCGATGAGGAATTGCGCATTTGATGTCGAACAGCTATCGCTGCAATTGGGTTCAAATTAATTCAGATGCTAGATCGCACGGATGGGCGCACAGACCAAGCCAACGGGAAAATCTGTAGGATGGCAGTCGATGTCTTTAATTAGATTAAACAGATACCAAGCGACCACCGTCAGTAAATTAAATCGCAGAAATTAATTAAAACGTTGCTGATGCCACAAAATCAGCACTGAAGCGTGGAGCACATCCTTGCATCATTAGTCAGTTGTGGGTCCCCTCCTCGCAACAAAGAATAATTAATTTCCATCGGATGGTCGCAGTCCTCCACCCCGGTTAGGGATGCACATCATGCGCGCTCTGTTTGCAATAAACTGCAAGCTAATGTCCCGCTTTCAGTAGTTGGATATGGTGCGCACGTGCATGGATAGAAAAACCTCTGAGAATTCCAGGGATCCGAGTCTGCGGTAATTTTTCTTTCAGAAAATCAGAAAATTCCCAAAGGAATCGCGCGCGAATCGGATCTTCTGATAGACGACGTCGATGCCAAACCCATCTTTGCGGAGCGACACGCAACGTTGCACTTGTGCAGATACTCCCAGCCGTGTCCTGTGCGTAGCAAATATTTAAGATCTTCTTATGAATATGTATCCCGGTCGAGCGGAGATTGTAATTGATTAAGACATCGACATACGATCAAAACGACATCGATTCCGATATCCAGTAGTAGTCGGGATTGGCTCCCTAAAAACTGGCTCAACTGGAACCGCTTTGAATACAATAAAAAGGTCGGAGTGGACTGCTTCGACGGTTGGATGTGCTGGTGATGCTCCCCAAGCCAAATGTGAGATGCTGATTGACTTTTGAAGGAGAATCCGGCGGACGGACCACGATGTGCGTAGGTTTTTTGATTCCGTCCGTCCCGTGGACGGTATGGAGCTGCGGATGATAGGTATGTGATGGTCGTTAAAGGAAACGTGCTACAGTTGCATACATTTCCCCCAGAGAGTTGAATGGCTGTATTGGGGATTACTCGTCCACGTCGTACGTATTTCTCATGCGACGGATGCGTGCCTGTGGGCAGTTACTTGTGGATTTTATTTCTAACGAGGGGATTTAGTTTGCAGGTTTGTCAAAGCAACCATTCAATATGGAAATCGCATTACTTGTGTGTAGATGGGTTGTAATGGAATGATTTAAATACCCTCGCGGTGCATGGTTAGTCGTTTTTCAGTCACACGTAGTGCAGATATGCTGTCGTCTTATGTACACAGAATGGCCTGAGAATTTTACCTTGAAAGGCTGCATAGGCAAGCAGGTAGGGCATTCTTCATTTAATGAAGGATATTACGAGTATGGTGCTGTCGTTGTATATTGGGTGGCAAAGGATGCCTTTGAAGGAGTTTATAAACGAGCTTGAGAATACAATTACTGAGGTATGCTCGGGAAGGTGTCTTTGTAAATATCGCTGGTGAATTTTCCTCTACAAGGGGTCCAGTACAATGTTAAAGTCTTTTTCTTCTCAGTCAGTCGGTTTTTCATGTCCATTTATCTAAAACGGATTTTAAAATTCCACAACAGGGACTTGTAAGACTTTGACGTCGTCGAGAGGTTAATCAAGTTTACTGAAAACCTGAAACCGATGAGCCATGATATCGGAGAGAAAAATGAATCCCTTTTGTTGGGTTTTCATAAATTTCCTTTCTTCAGTACTCTGTGAGAATTATGATCATTGAATCCTCGTTGCTGTACATCTTTCTAGCCTCTCTGCAATTTAGACAGATAGAAGATTCATCATGGTCAAAACGGTTCAGTTACTATTAAAGGCAGAAGCAGCAGGAGCGTGGTACTCTTCCAGATATGTGATACTTTTTTAACCCATTATAGGTATCGAAATTCTTTTTGAAAAGAGCTTTGTAGGTAGTATTTGGACCCATTGACCTTAGGGATTACAGCACATTCATATGTAATTGTTTGCACCTCCTTTCCATATCCTGATGACAAAAGGTTCGCAGTGCAAGTAGTTGCCACCACTGTTCTGTACCACTGTTTCTTCAAACTCCTGCTAGTACTCTTGAAAATGGCTAGTTATATGCGGAGACTTCATTGCAACTTTGGCGCAGCGTTGCTAAATTGTATTGACATCAGCACATGTGCTCGAGCCATTGATTTGTTAACGTCTTCCACACCATGGGTCCTAATTACTTGTTACATGTTCCTGCAATTATCTTTCGGGCCTTTTTGACTTTCCTGGGTCGCTGTATATGGTTGTACCTCACACATGATTTCCACTTTGCATCTAGGTTTACTCAAGGCAACTATGGAGCATACGCCGTTTCAGCCGAATTGGTTATCACTGTTCTGAGTCTTACCTCCTCTATTAGGACGTGGACTTGCCCGATCAGTGTGCAATCCGTTGAAGTTCTCGTCTATGATGAAACCACATGTCTACCCAGAATACCATGGAATTCTCCAAGGGTCCTGTTAGAAGATGATGCATGACGACTTTATATATGTATATACGTATTCCTCTGATCATTGCTTGCTCAAAGTCCATTGTAGGTGTCGGCATTTTCTTCTTAAAATCCAGAATTTCTGTAAGAAGTTGGTACCTACCTTTCTATTGAGTGAAGTGTTGACCATGTGGAGTTGTTGGTTCCTATAAATGGGAGACATTTTTCCAATATGTCTAACACTATGTCTTCCACAGGACAACAGGATGATAAGTACCTCATTCACTACTATGTCGCAGAGGAGAATTTCAATATTCCTGGAGAGCCTTGCCAAACACAATTATGTTCATAAGATACCTCATCTTTTATGAAGGCCCTGATCGAAGCAAGAACAAACCCAGGCTCAGGTTTTGAGAAATCATCATCTGAGCTTTGGTGTGCCCTGGGACCCAAACAAGACTCAAACAATTCACCTTTGCTCTTGCATTCTTGCTTTAAGCGCAGTCGGATTGTCGCTACAGGCGCAGATACTGCGACCAAAGTCATGATGCCTAACGAGTAGTGAAGACCAGATTTGTTGGTTTCCACGAAGACCCAGCCCCATACCCTTGATTCGTATTGAAGCCATTCGTGAAAATTCGACTACAGTGCAGTTCAGGCTCAGACTTAGACTGAAAGCAGGCCTGAACGCAAGAAAATTCTCTAATTTTGCGCAACAGTCGAAATCCTGGTGTCATTGTCATCAGACAGCACATCCAAGGAACTAGGATCGTAGGATACCTGTCGGGCAAGGGCATGGTAGACTGCGTTGACAAAATGCCATGATAAAAGTATTTAAGGCGACCATCATGCTTTCATGTTCCTAGATAGTGTTGGTATAATCCTTTGTCAACAAAACCGTGCTTCTACGAACAAATAATAAGTTTCTGATGGAGCAAGTGTAAGTTCGTCATAAATTAAAGGAGATGGTGGTCCATAGATATTACTTCCGGGCAAGGTTCGCCAAGGTATGTCCAAAACACTATTTTGCCATTTGCTTCCTACCTAAATTTACTTCTGTTGTTCTGTACAGTATCAGGTCGATAGAATGAGTTCTCATGGCTTCCACTCAGCCTTGGAACCAGAAAGTTTTCTTCAGTCGTAACCACACACATGGGAAACTCTCACAAGTCACGTCCTCTCTACCCAATCCTTAATTGTTTCGTTCACGCTTTACATTTTATCCATAACTTTTCTAAGTGATGGAGCACACAAAAGGAGAACGATATGGCTCTGAAGCTCCCAAGGGAAACCATGAATAGTTCCTCTGTTCACTTAACCAATCCTAGATATCTATAGCTATGTAGATGCTGAGGAAAAAAAACAAACTTGTCTATTCATTAATTGAAATGCAGTTGGAATGCATGATAGAGACCAATCTACGTCGGAGTAATTGTTTTCATTTAATAGAAACGATCTAGGAATTTTTGTCACGTCTTGCGTTATGACGTAGGTACGTCAACAAGGCTTACTCCGTTGAAGGTTAATGCAAGACTGTCACATTATGTCAGACGGGCAACTGTATCTATAAATAGTATGCCAGGCTTTTACTGCCATTCTGGCGTCTGTATCGCACTTTGATAAAGTAGAATGGATGCGACAATTACTAAGCCAATCAAGGCTGTGAGTAGCTCAGAGGTTAGAGCGTCAGTATGCTAAACATTGGGACCTCCTGCAAGCTTCTAACAAAGTGTAGGTGTGGGGAACATAACACGTACAACGCGATTGGGTGTGAGAGTCTAAGCCCTGGGCTTCGTCGAGTTGTCGCGCCAAAGATTTGGTTTTGAAAGAAGCGTAGGTTGGTAGGAGTGGTTGTTATAGGGTGCCTCGCTGTAGTCTCTTAGTACAAGAGCGTCCTTGTTGTTAAGGTCTGTAGAACTAATCATTCTTCTAGTTCTGCTCTCTGGCATTCCCTTCAGTTTGTCGAAGAAGGGTGTACCTAATGACCGATGTCTGATTTTGCCCATTGAACGACATTGATAGAGGAAGTTAAGGCCAACAGGAGTTGTCATTGTGAGTCAATAAGAAAATGCAACGTTTTTGGTGAAGACTGGTGGTATTTTGATTTCAAACTAAAGTAATGGAATCTGTCATATGTCCATCTCGGCTTTGAGTACCAAGAGTCATTCTTTTGATGAAGTTTTTCATCACGTGTTCGCGCAATTGTGAATGTGTATCGGGAATAACAGTTCTTTTACACCATTAATCGGTGATGGAGCTTTGGCTTTGAGTTTATCTTTAACATAGCTCTGAAGGAAGAAGTCTAGCACACCATTTCAAGGGTCAATAGAAGCCTCCATTTCAAGAAATCACTAGCTGTGTGGAATGTGACGCTCTCCTGCCGAAAACAGAAGTCGTTCACATCGACAGCATAACTCAATTCATCCACTGAAACGGCAATACCAGTGTTATTATCAAAAAAAAAATCCCATTAGTCCTAAGATCCTAGATGGAACCTTCCCCTAACCCGACAATAATGGAAATGAGTCTCATTCCAATAATAGTTCAACATTGACAGTACAACAATGGGGTTCTTTCGTCCTGATCCAGTTGTAGTTTGGGTCTATTCATCAACGATCCCCACCTCGTCAGTTCATCAACTCACTCATTCCAATCCCCATGTGGTGCTGACCTGGTCTGGTGTTCTGAAAATATCGAACTTAGTTTAAGGCTTATTTCTCTTAGACTGTTCTATTACCCATAGCTAAAACAAGAGCTTTGATGGGAGCCTGACAATCACTGAAGATGGTGAGGGTAGAATGTAGGGTTGTATCTCATTTGAAAGCAGTCAAATCGACCGAAAAGTATCAAATGAAGCCAAGAATCAGTACGATTTTGAGCGAATTTTGCACTCTTTCTGTTAACAAATAATCAGTCTCATGCCGATTCCCACAAGATCAGCTATTCAGGACACATTCCCTTGACCTCTTGCAAATCTGTGTCTTGGTTTACAAGGTTCCTTATGTGACCATCGGCTGGAGTGAGTGTACTATCCCTCCAATGTACGGCAATGCAGTAGTTTCACTTCCAGCAAAGTCATTGACTGTTCAATAACCCCTACGTACAACCACAAAGATTGATTGGCCACCACGTTTATGCAAACAAAATTAATGATGAGCCAAGTGGCCCCCTTGAACTATCATGACCAGGTGCCAACGATTTAACATTCTTGCGCAAGCTCACTCATCGATTAACACTCCCACCATGCACTTAATTAAAAACTTAAAAAACCACAAGTGTACTTCTCAATCTTTCTCAAAGCAATTTAATCTCCTCCCCATGACTTCCACTTCATCATCGTAACCCATCAATGCGAACGTTATTTCCTGCACCGGCACAAACTCTCCTGACATACTTCGTAAAACTGTCTTGACTTTTTAGGTATATCTATGAACTCTTCTCTCTGGCAAGCAATAAACCATTACTCACCATCAAATATCTTTCGGATTTTCGATTCCGCGTATTTAATACCTTGGCGCGATCGACGATCGCGTTAAACCAGTTACCAGATCAATCGGAAACTAAAAGCCCTCGCGATCCCCAGATCCCCAGATCCCCAGATCCCGATGAATCAATCTTTGGTAGTAAATCATAGGAGTACGAGCTAAGCCGCCCGTGGAATCAATATAATAAATCGGATGAATTATTGAGAAGCGATCGATCTCGTCCCGTTTGTTTATATCATCATTTGATCTTTAAGGGGATCATTTTGTGCGGGAATCTCACCCGCCCCCCAACAGCCACCAGCCACCAGCCACCACCCACAAACGGCAACACGCACGCACTTTTTTTTTGAGGTATTCGCCCGTAACTATCTGCAGTCAGCATAAACCTCCCATTTGCGCCCACCTTTTCAGCTCATTCGATCCGCAATGGCTTAGTATCCAGCTGAGTTGAAGATCAAATCAACGCACAAAAAGTAGTAAAAAAAAAAAAAAAGAAGCACACATCTGTATCTAAAGAAGTATCTATTTGTGCAAATTCACCAGTGAAAAACTCACCACAGCTCACACCTGAGCGCAGGAGAAGATCGGTACGTTATTTGCGCGTGCAAATAGTAAATATCAACAGATCTACGGAGTCAGTTTGACGCGTCGGTTTGTAGCGTTAGCAACGTCTGACTACTCGTAATCCATTAGAATTCGAAGAGTTCTCCAGCCTGTCTGGGAGGTATTCACAACGAAAAATATTCCAAAATTTGGTGAAGCCTGAGCTTAGCTTCGAGATAGGACACCCCGTTCGTTCTGCGTCTTCCGCGTTTGGTGTGAATTTTATGTTCAAACAAAGAAGTTCTTCTTCTCGTTAATCTTGTTGCGTGTTCTGCTTCGTTTTTTTGTTTTCTCTCTTTTTTTTTTTTCATTTGTATCTATGTATCGGTTTGAGTTTAGGAGGAGAACCGAAACTGTGTGGATTTTCTTGTGGCCGGAGATGTGTTGCGATTTGTGAAAGTGCATTAAAGGAAAACCGTACTTGAGTTAGTGTGTAGCAGCTTTGGCGTTGCGTTTTATTTTCTTTGATTTGTGCGCAGAAAATGTGTGGAAATGTTTGAGGAAACTGCTGCTAAGAAAGCGTTTTGACGTAAGTAGATAGAGTTTTTTTTTTGATTTTTGTTTCTTTTGCTGAAACTGGAATTATAGTCGTAAAGACTGTGAATTCTGTAACAAATCGTTAAATTGAAGTGAAACTGAAATACTGGTATCGAGGAGCACAACCTTTCGTATCTGACGGATTTATAGTATGGATCCTTGATCTGTCCACTAAGTCATTTTCGCTATCTTACAAGCTTTCGTGTACCTAAATGAGACCCTCTAGGTCCACTTGCTTCCTTAGGAGCAGCAAATACTTCTTGTAGACATCTTTGATGACAGACCACTTTGAAAATCTGACACTTGATGGAAAAGTAAGGATAAATCTGTGAAGCACTCAATCTTCGTTGACAGTACTCAACTTGAGTATTTGACAGTTGATTGCACAGTGAAATGGTTTACATGAACTTGGTTGACGGAAAGACTTTCAGCGTTTTGAGATAAGAATGATGGAACGCTGGAACATTTCATGTCAAGAAGTACCAGCCTATTCCTGAAATTCGCTTTATATTTACCATGGTAGCGAATGAAGTAAGGAAATCAATTGACAAGGACACTGAGGTGACTCTGTGCATAAGAATCTTACCTTTAGTCTGGAGGGCTCTTCATTTCGCGTTAACTTCAATTGTGCGACATTTACTTAAATAACTCGACTGTTTGAAATCTGCATATGATATTTGTATCGCTACATGCTATAGTATGGCCAATAGTTAGTGAAATATTGATGATTTTTAGAGTGTCTCTATACTAACTTGTTCGAAAATCTATCCTGTCTGTGATGCAGCATCATTTGGTTGTCATTTCATCACCACACCGTAGGTTCACTTTTCATCTTCGTTTCCAATCTGAGGACTAGAATTTAAAGACCGTCTTGAAACATATCACCGAGCTAACGAAGTCGATTTATTTGGGATTTTTAGGCACTAGGCATAGTTCACAGAGCTAGCAGTTCCATTCACCAATCTTCAAAAGATAGGGATCTCAACTCTGCTTTCCAACTTATCATACGGCAGTCGTGTGTTTTGTAGACCGTACATCATGTCCTCCGAGTTGTGTCCACTTTTGCTTTGACAAATCGAAGAAGCAACTATGCCAGATGTTGTTCTTGTCGTAAGACTACTCAATTCCCTTCAGCTGAGGTGTGTTTATTTCCGCTTTCATCTGAATTCTTCAGGCTAAGCATGGCTTTAACACATCCCTTTGATTTTGTATACAATTTTATTTATGTACATGTCCCTCATGTCCATGGCATTTATCATTGACGGTAAGACAAGAAGCCATCTAATGGTTCAGTATTTTCTACTGTTTCGAAGTAACTTCACTTCTGGAGGAAAAAATGCATTAAGAAATGGCTCCGTCATTGTCCTAAATGCTTCTTTTATGCCACTTTTTTATTAAATTCATTACGGTCTAATCTGATTATTGTTTTTTTTTCTTATTCTTGGTTTCGGTGGGAATAAGGTCCATACAGTCCGCACTGCCATAGGGCACATGTGGTAGCATTTCTATAATTTAGAAGAACAGTGTATAGTACATATTTGTACCCAAAGACAACGTGCTTCTAGGAATAAGAATCTTCCTCTCAGTAGTCTGACGCACTAGCCATCAAGTCATACAGGCATACTTTTTGCGTTAATCGATATTCCGTCTATTTTAACGTGTTGACGTTGAGTTGATATAGTCTAGGATGCAGTATTGTCAATGATGAGCATGTCAAGTGTTTCTTCCTGTACTTATACATATGAAGGGTAGGTCTTCAAAGCAATATAGTCCACATTCCAGGTGTAAGTCAAGTATTTTTGACTTGCCTTTGTCGTTTGGAATACGCCTGACCTTTTGCTAAATCGGTTCCGAATTCATTTTGAGCTTTATTTTGGGTCGTACTGGATACGTATTCAGCAGTGAACCACAGAATTTTTAAAATGTAGACACAGCTTAGCCGTTGTACAACATTTTGAAACATTTGATGTGAGAAAACAAAAGAGTTGACTTGCAAACTGTCTTGGCATGGACGTAGAATTGACGCATTTAAATGCGACATATTGAGCTTTCTTCACATTGTATTTGACCAAGTTAACATTTACCCCCTGTGTGATTTACAATTCACTGATTTCGTCCACTGAAGTGCTATTTCGGTTTCTTGTTGAATCCAAAGAAGCAACGCTTGAAAATATTAATTCCTCTGGCATTTCTTCTGAGTCTGGATAGCCAAAGACCTTAAGTATTTCAAAATCGTAGCTTCATACTGTTTCACTCTGTTGGTGTACATCCTGTTGCGTGTTCTTTTCTGATGACAGCATATTTGTAAGTGATTTTGTCCTCGATAACCCCTGAGCTCATCTTAATCACTCTTGTCGGACTACAAATGAACGCAACATAGACAACCCGCTGAGCTTACACAACGTATCTTGTACTTGTAATGTTTACTTAGAGATTTTGTGAAATCATTGCAACTATGATGTTGAAAAAATCAGATGACAGCGTGTCGCCTTGTCGTAGGTCTTTATGACATCAACAACTTCGATGGTATTATTGCGATCCTTGGCAGAGCTGCGTGCATTCTTCGTGCCAGGAAAAGCTGGAGCCCGACATTGATTTGTATTCCCTGCAAATGATTTGTACTGGATTCTATTCAAAATTTGTTAAATATTGGCTTATAGTGGACTATCCATTCTAGTTACCATAGTATCACCTATAAGCAGTGCTTCCAATAACAAATCATGACTAAACCGACATGGTTTTGTGTTTGCTATGTAATTCACCAGGTTTGTACTTTATTGGACCACCATCTCCAACATAAGGAGCATTCATTACACAAGCAGTATCCGTGCCGGTCCTTAAAAGACACGCCACAATACACATCTTTTAAAGTTCCATGGAACGAGTCCTTACGGCTTAACCGCAAGCAAAAGAGTTACAAATCTGTTAGTCCAGCAGGGATAATGTATACATCTTCGAACCGTAAAGATTGTCCATTATGCCATAGGTGCAGCGCATCATATTAAGTTGTAGTCATATATTTCAACGTCATTACGCTTGATGTTCAAACAAAACGTTAAAATATTGGTTACATGTATCCAGCGATTTATGACGACAGAGTAACAAGAAAAAAACCAAAGGAGCAAATGAAACAAAAAAAAAAAAAAATAAAATAACGAGAAACCACACAAAAAACTAGATACATCCAACAGCGGTACACGCCATGACTCGTAAATCCATATCAGCAATTCACCTTGTCATCGAAAAGTCATCTCAGTCAGATAGACAGACAGACAGACAGACATACTGTGTTCCATCCTTAATGCCATAACTGGACGAGATTCAGTCTCTCTCTCCCATCAACTGCTTTGGTTTGCTTATGAAACGACAAGCAAAGCATCCCCAGACGACGATCACCACCATCGACCAAGACCAAGACTCAGATGCTGACTGCTGAATGGGTTAAGTAGTTGATCGTCAGGGTTAAGTTTTTCTTATTCGCGCATCTATATCCCATTTCGAGAGGAGGCCTGGTTTGTCGGGTGAGTAAATAAGTGCTCTGCGCTGTGAGCTCTGAGCTGTGCTCCCTACCAAGGAGAAAAGATTTGTTGGCCAGCAAAGTGGGATGTTTGTTCGAGACGGATGCAGGCTGCTAGATGGCACATCGATGTGTATATATTGCCCTTATCAATTATTTATGTCAGAATGTTATGCTATGTCACATAAATTAATGTGAGCAACTTATTCTTCTTCTTCTGGTGGATAAGGAGTGGTCACATTGGATGGGTTTACAGAAGAAGTGTAACTGTGATCGAGTGCTCACAATGCCATAGAAACTATGGAATACAATAAAAGGTTTCTGCATATAGGAAGAGATTTGGACCTAATCTAAGATTACAATTATGACGACCATAACTTGCGCCCATTTCCTGCCACCTTATACAGACCCGGATTGTCCAAGATAAGCGCGCATCGGGCATGATGTCAGAACTAAGCTATAGAATACAAATTACTTGGAGGTAACATCATCAGGGTCTATTGTTATTACCAGCTCCCACCCAAATAACTAATAAACATCGGAAACCATTTCAAAATACTCAATAAAACGTTTAAAGCGATAAAAATCCAACCAAAGATTCTTAGCCATAAAAACCGCATAAAAAATGTTTATTGGCATCTTGGATTATATGGTTCCTCGTTACACGAGCCAAAGTGTTTAGTGTCCACGTGAAACCCGACGCAGAATTCAGATTGCAATATACAAATCCAAAACAGAAAACACCTAATTAAAACACTTAAGGAGTTACAAACAGCAAAGCGCCACTCAATCTCGGCTTAAATGGCAGGTAGATGCAATTATATCTCAGTTTTGTAACATACATGGGGAAAAATAACTCTCAAATGTATTGCTTACAAGGTGACAAACAGATTAGTCTCAAAAGATTGGTCAGTACCAGAGGAGATTTATTTGTTTTTATACCTCATAATGTAGTGCCTCTGAGTGCAAATCATTATCGATTTGTGAATGTACGTGTTCCTAACAAAAGAGTTATGAAATCTAAATATAAACACCACAGCACACCTACCTAGAAATTTCCTAAATGTTTTTGAGGTTTTTTTATTTTTAAATTCCAACCTGAACGCACAACAGGCGTTGTACCTGTCATATAGAATCGATATACGATCGGCCATTCAATATGTACGTATACGCCCTCCATGTCTCCGCTGAGCGACTGTTTGATGTGAATTCATAAGATTCGTTTAAATATTTGACTGACACCGTACTGAACAACACAGCAAACATACAGATACAGACGTATAAGGCACTCTTGGTGGCAAAAAGACATGGCAAAGTAAATTCTCCAAACTACAAGTACCGTCGACAAATTGACGTAAGGTCTTAACGCGCTGAAGTGTATTCAGGTATTAATTGTGAATTCAAGTGATTTATTATTAGCTTTTTGGTTTTCGAGAGCCGAATTGGCTTCAGTTTGATGCAACTTCATCTGTTGTTAAGAGGGAAGAATACAAATGAAAGAGTTGATGTGCGAACTTGCGAAATGCGTTGTCGATGGTTATCGGGTTCAAAAATGAGTAGCCTTTGGCGGAATACAGCAGATTAATGTAATAACGTTAATTTCATGAAATACTAAACCACTGAACATTATTCCAAACGAGTTTATCCTTAGGGATATGGGAAGTATTTCCTTCATAAAGAAAAATTAACAAAAAATTCTGAAGAGACTTTTACGTGCGCTTGGGTATATAAAAGTCTGTACTATGAGAATAGTGTCCAACCTGGTTTAAGAATCACTATAAATTGAAATATGTATGGTATTGGGATCGTGCTTAGATTGGAAAATTCTTTCTCGAAACTTACATTTGACACTTGATGGTTTTTTTTTTGTCATTCTCTCAAAGAGAAGAGTCGTCCGAAACAGAACAATCGACATTATTCCCTCCGCGTTAATGAATTATACCAGAGACTATGAAAGTGCTTTAAAGTGGAATATGATTTAACGAAGGCATACTGCATAACTGATACTATGATGCGTGGTATTCTTTTCACGTTTTTTCGTGAGCTGTTGTGTTTTAAAGGGACTTTGACCAAACATTGTAATATTTTACGAAATCTGGTTCCATTTTGTTCTCTCTACATGTGATGAGTCTATTCAGTAATTGTCATAATCCCAGGACCACCTCAACGTATCCTTTCGATTGCGTTTGTAAAATTGTGTTGCTTTGTTGTATTGACGGTCATCTTTCGAACGTGGGTTGGTGCATTGGTCTGCAGTAAATCGTACATAAGTCACTGCTTGATATGTGAAAAGGGCAGTACTTAACAATCCATAATACGTAGATCCAATATACATATATTAAGAAAATACAAATCTCTCTTCGTTGGGTCCTTCAATAATTCTCTTGATTTGTTTAGAGTAACTTCTTGAGCCGAAGTTGGGAAGGAAATATAAATATCCCTAGAAATCTCAGACCCATTAGTCTACCATCATTTCCTTCCTAGACTCTGGAAAAACAGATAGACGATCATATTCACTGCAGCACCAATCGAAATACTGGGTTGTCCATCGCACTACTCAACTTAAGGTTCAAGGTTCGAATCCCAGACAACACTTACAGCGTTGGACAAACAGCCAAGAGTAAAACTGTTATGAAAATTCAAAATTGCCCTTCAAGCAGTAGGCCCCTTGTTAGTGTGGATGATACAAGTACAAGTACATTCCGAATGGTTATTGGAAACTAGACTCTGAGTCCTGTCGTGCTAAGTGGTTGTGGAGACTTGTATCGACCGAAACTTTCAGTTTGCTTCCCAGCGTGAGACTATAGCCACTGATGGCTCTATGTATTCGCCCTGAAAGGTGCACTAACCTATAACATGATCATCTGTCTGATGCAACTAAAAAATCACTTATTATCTTAACTTAATCTCACTTATTATATTTAGTTCCATTTGCAATTCATTGACTCGTACCTACATATACTTTGCAAGTGGTAACTTCAGCAGCCATTCACATTATCAGACCCTTGTCTGACCATTCTTACAGACAGTCAAGCTACGGCCAAAGCTCTAGGATCTCTTACCCTTAACTCACTTTATTTGAGTCAGAGAATGGCCAAGGGGGATATTATCCTATTATTTTGTAACTCCTGTAGATGACACTGGCATCATCGTTATTCCATCCAAACACTTAACCGCATCGGTTTCACGCTAATACCAGAACTGATATTCTGTTTCCCCATTACGTGGAGGAGGATTGGATTTTGAAAAGTTGTCCTTTGATACTCATTCAGCAATCTAATCGAAAATAATTCTCACAGTATGAATTAGGACGTAAGCAGAAGTATCTTACATTCTTCTTTTATATTGAACGAAAAGTATAGGTTTCTGCATGGTAGGTACCTACATGTTTGCATAAGGTCTCTCACCATTGAACAAAAACAATTCATTTCTGGTTTCACGTTATGGTAGAACCGTTCAACTTCTGATGTCATTGCATCAGACATTAAATCCTTGAGCTTGAATGTCATAATATAGCGCTGTCTACAGATATATTAAACGTATTTCGAAAGTGGTGACCAAATATTATACCAAAGCCGCTTATACAAAAACATAGTTACACCTTTAATTCCTTTAGGCACTTCAATTGTTCTTTTAAAGATCCTAACAGCTAGGTAGTCAATTGGTCCTGTGGGCTTGCATAGGAAGACTATCACATTTTATGTAATTTGCACTCTCATTACAGAAACTTCGAACTCACCCATTAAGACCTCAAAAGCCTTTGCTACTTTTGCTATCCTAGCATATGCGTACAAGTCCAATGGAACGCTGGAGTTTTTCTTGGGAAGTTTAAGTAATTTTTAACATTCAAGGAGTGATTTCCACCGTGAAGCTTGGTTACACCCTTTTCTTTAGATCTCGTAGCTCTTCAAGTGTTAAGCACGATTTAAGAACTTTTTAAAGTACATTTTTAGAGTTTTTTGGTTTTTCTTACAAGCAGTCAGGCATACTCTGTGATCTGTCTTTTTTTCCCGACCAATCGTCATCCAAGTACAGAGTACAAAACGTCAGTTTTGATCCCCTGTTGTATGTTGTACTATTTTTTTTCACTCTGTTCTTGCAGGCTTTTTAAACCAGCTCTTCCTTTCTTATCGCATGGGGTTTTGATAAAGCATACGAGGGATATACCTTCATCTTGTCCTTGGCGTTGTTATTTTATTAGTAACAACAATTAGTAAACAAACTATGACTCTAACTACCTATATCTGCCTATCTGATAATCCTATATCTGATAATCCTTCAATGTGTCCTAGTTAGGTTATCTTTCAAAGAGTAGCAAGTGGGAAATTTGATTGAAATAGGCTACATTTCACTTACATAGCTTTCCACGAGACTGCTCATATATGTATCTATTACTCATTATTTAGCTGATATTCGGATTTATATTAGTTTGAGAAGTTATTATGGAGAATGTCAAACGAGCTTAACTCTGCAGAGTATACTCTCAGATTGGTACTAGCCAATGGGGTAGACAAATCCCATCGACTGTCGACTTTATTTTCGATCGCACATGTCCACTAGCCGGGATTATTTCCACCAATGAACGATTGGCTAAACAGCTTATCTAGTATTACCCATATTCCATTCTCGATGAAGACTGGCTGCTGAGCAAAAGTCCCCAACGAAACAATTACCACTTCTTTGGTCACGAATTTATGTTAATAACAATCGTTAGGCCATAAACTTGCCACCGCGTGATGGCAAGGAAATTCCTTTCGTTCCCGCATATATTACACCGTAACAGCAGCAAATCTCTTGTCAGGCATCCGCCATCTATCTTTACACATCCCAAAGACCCAAAGATGGTATCTGAGTACATGCATATTTCTGTATCTGACCACCACCACCTACTGTGTTACTTAACATGGCGTAGCACCGCAGCAGCACTGTCGCGCCTGTATCTACTACTCTACTCGGCAACGTGGAGACAAATAAAATTGCAATTTTATTAGAATGTATTCGCGCGGCTAATTGCAGCGCGGCTCTGTTGACCAGTCGCGTACTTCTTTCCACTTGGTGTTTGAATTTATTTTAATCATCTCCAGCGCCACGGGTATTCCCTCTCCTCCACACGGATAGTGCACCAGTGCACCAGAGTACCAGAGAAGCCAAGCAGCCGAGTTATTCCCATCGATAAGCAATTAATCTTTGACTGGAAGCCAGATAAGGTTACATACAGGCGCTCTCACAAGGAGCGCAGGGACAAGTGCTCGCGTCCAATCCTTGTAATGATATTTATAATTATTATTTGAAATTTTATAGTTTTGCATAAATAAGGCGATGATCATTGGACATAGCAGCCAGCAGCAGCGATGACTTAACATGTGGACGTGCAGTGTTCGTTTGGCGGGGCAGGTTGGGATTTATGAACCTAGGTGCTGGCTGATGTAATTGGTGCGGATTTGGATAGTTTACTGACTTTAGTTGTTCTCCGTGTAATTTGTTGGCGTAATTTGAAGTGAATTGATGTAATTTCTCCGGGAATGGTAGGGGAATTCATAAATATTCAGTGGGATGTTGGGCATCGTGTTACGTCTGTTTAATTAGGCCCACATAAAGGAGATTTACGAGCGCAGATAAGGAAGTGCTGTGTGGTGTGGCACGTTGTTGGGAACATAAAACTGAAGGTGGCATTAAGTGGAGTAGAGATTTATTCGCGGATCTGATCGTCAAGGATTCAGGTTTATAGCAGAAGTCTTTCCGAGTCCAAAAGACATAGAATACTAAGTTTTTCAGTAGAGAGCCCTTAACTAGCGTATTGGAGTGTTTCACTTTCTGTTGTTTCCTTCACTTGCAAGTTTCGGTTTCGCGAAAGAGTTCGAACTCGAGCTTTTGATTGACTTGACTGTTCGCTTACTTTCTGCACCGAAATGCGTAGATTGTGAAATTTCAAGGAGTGGGAGTAAAATTCTCCCAGAGAGAGGTAAAATCACAAAAAAAAAGTAAACGACGGCAAAAGCTACGAAATGTACCCACTTTTTAGACATCAAAATCTAATGTGTACAAATAGACAAACAATAAAAATTTACGTACAGGAATCTGTCAGATTTGACAGATTTCATAAATCAGTGCAAAGAAATTTCCTGCACTAAAACTCGTAGGATAAGCAAATTTGTTACTCGTGAGCGTTTTTCTTTACGAAAAACTGCGAAACGTTTGTGAACTTGATCAATACTTTGTAAATTTTCGTAGATTTTAGTGAAAATTCGGTGATATGGGAGCGTACGCGAACAGACCAATTATCATGATGGAGAAGTTCATAAAAGTAAATCTGTCTGTTCTATTTGTTGTTCATCGGTACGCCTGATTCCGCCTTAAACGGCTGGATGGATGTGCTTCATTGCTGGAGTCTGTGGGATCGCAATTCGAGACAGAATTGGAATTTTAATTTTTGTCTCAAATGTAATAAAAATGAATTTTCTCGACAACGGCTCTAAAAATCGTGAAAATAATTCGTTTTTTTGGTCTGGCCAGACAGCTATTCCTCAAACATTAATACTTAAAACTAATACTCGATGGATGGATGTATGTATGACATATGTAACTATATGGCTTACCAAATTTGGCACAGCCACGCCTACATTTGTGCATAAAATCGAAACAAATGTAATAACACAAAACGTATAGCGCTTGGCAGTCCATAATTCATCTCAGGGCCGTAGGGCCATGTAGAATTTTTGAGAGCACTTTTAAAAAAATATACTTCTCTGTGAAATACCTCATTTGACATCAGTTCAATGTTACAAAAAATGCACGTTTGGGCATGTTGGTCAAAAATATAGAATGTCACATCAACTCTATTGTCCCTTATATACTAGCTTTCGCAGACTATACGTTGTTGTGCACTTGCGTGGGCCCTTGACTTGTCTATAAGGGCTTCAAACAAAAATGTCGGAAATAGGAAGTAAGTAAAAGACAGTGGTTATCCGAGTAGTGGACTTTATTTTTAAAAAGTATGTACTTGTAAGCCCCGATTAGGAGACATTTGATGATTGAAATTGTTTGGAATAGTAATTTCTATTAGTGAAGCCCAAAAACTTTTATCAGAGACTTGTACATAGCTTCAGAAGACTGTTTTGTAGAATTAGTAGTAGAGTAGGCCCGGTCACTTTTACCCCAAAACGGCGGTTGTACTTGTGTATAGTCTTTTTTACTTTTGAGAATCTGACTTGTCAAACATCTGAAATACTAAACTTGTGCGAGTTCCTTTTTGGAAAAACCCTCTAAATTGAGAAGACTCAACATTTTTTTAATTTCTTTACTTGGTTCTTGGTTCATGTTGTACCAGAAGTACTTGCTTTTTGATAAATAATCTGACCTAGGTTTTGAACTTTGTTGCATTGATTTTAAGACCACTTGATAATGATTTCCTTGCCTTTGGTATTTCAATATTGTGCTTCTAGCTTATAAGGTTGACTTCTACTAAAAATTACAATTTGACTGGTTTTGAATTTGAACTACCTTTGTATAGGAATTATAATTACCTGATTGTAGCTTCTATCTGTCTATAGCTCATTTATGGAGCATAGGTCAATTTACAACGATTTAAACTTGAACTTTAATTCACTGAACTCCAAACTAGAACGGCCATGCTTTTACCATGTGTCAACCTTTCAAATGAGATTGAAGTTTTAAGCCATTCGCTTTGCCTTAGGAACAGTCTAAAAGTTGGTCTATTACATGAAATCCTTTTCTTGTCAAATCAGAAATGAAGTGGAACAATTTTTGACTCAGAATACTATAGGCAAACATGGCAAAGATTTTTTTTGGGAATCTTAAGGGTAGAGGTCCATAAGGTTAATTGCAAACAAGAAATAAGAGTACGTAGGACCTAAAATTGTATTCATTAGAAAAATTTAAAAAAAAATGTAAGGTCTGATACGAGAGGAGAATATATGTAGAAAAAGTTATTTTCCAATGTAGTGGTTTGGTACTCTGGTTTCTTAAGGTTTCTTTATTCCATGGATAGTGCCTGAAATAGTCAGAGACCATTTCTAGGTTATTTTTGCACTCCGTTGGAAATCTTATGTTTGTTCGGAGACTGTACTCACTCAAGTCCAAGACCACCTTATGAAAAAAGTGAAGTGCTTTTGATTGAGACTTCAACTAACAACCTTTCCCATCATTGGTACATAAATATGTATTTGATAGTGGACTACTACCCCACCTGTGCATATTGTATAGATCCCAGCAGTCTTACGTATAAAATAAGTTAGACAAAAGAATTTAGATCTTTGGATGCTCCAAAACTATTGCTCAAAATGTCAACTTACTGCAACCAAGTTTTTAGAGCATTTTAACATGGTTTTCTTTTATTTCTTGGCCAACTTGGCATAAGATATCATAGAATCAACATGCATAGTTGGAAAATTGCTCTCATTGTCTGTTGGAATTTAGAAAAATAGGTAAAAAATCATATCTTCCCTTTTGGCCTGCTGTTACTTTTGCCAAGTATCAAAAAAACTTTAAGTTTGTCAGCATACTTATCACAGATTTTTGTTTTCTATTGTTACGTTCATAGGAGAAAAATGATAAAAAAGTACGTTTATTGTGCATATTTTGTAGAAAAGCGACACGAGAGTCAAAAATACTGCTGGGCAAGAAAAATGGAACTGACTTAGAAATAAATGTCGGGAAAGTCAAAAAAGGGATCAATATTATTTAAACGCAGTTAAAAGGAGTACTATTTTTTGTAAAATTAAAGTCCAAGTTTAAGTTTCTATAATAAATATTTGCGAAGATATTTGCGTTAGCATGGGTCAAGGTACACCAAAGTAAGTCTTTTTTTTTTTTTCATTCTGATGCCCAGAGGTAGACTCTAGCTGTGGAACGATTTTTTTCTTCCACTGAACCAAAGAATCCTATCTCGAAGTTTTGACATTTAAGTTGGAAACACAGTGTGTACGTATTCAGCTAAGCATTAAGTAATGATTTAACTTTAAAGCTCATTCATTCCATTCAGTAATGTTAGCTTCAACTTGTTTAGTGAAAGGTTTAAAGCTAGATCCTAATCAGATTCTTTCTGGGATATGTTAGGGTCCATTGGTCATTTATTGTTACGATTATTTTTCGCTGGAATCTTGGTCCATACTTTGCTAGAATTTCTTGAGAGACTTCTTGACTAACATTCCAGAATATATTAGGTAATCCTCCTAATTTTGTCTAATTTATTTATGTCAGCTAAAACGATGGTAAGATTATCTAATTGTAACTGAGTATATGTCTAGCCACAGCTGATTAGCTTATCGAAAAAATTTCGAGCTAATAATTGTGGAGTATTTTTATTTTTTTTTCCTGCACCCCAGCCCATATGGCTGATACTGCGACCTAAAAGATCTATTGTATCTTAAGGTGTAATTTTACTCTAAGAGACGTACTACCTTGTAATGAAGGAAAGCACGTCCTTAGTTGCAGAGGTTCTAATATCTACCGGCGAGCATGTTACCTTGCGGAAGATGCGTCACCTCAGCCAATGCAGAGCTGGAGCAGAACCTGCATTCTATGTCTGGGCATAGATTGAGTTTGTTGAGGTGATATCTCAGGCCGCAATGACCTGTTAGAAAACTCACCAGCTTCCTAATGTTTTCTTTGTCTAAACTTAGAATTTCCTTGTAGGAATATGGCTTGATTAACCTCTTGGATTGTCGTAACCCCGGAACATTTTCCCATGCGTTAATCAGCGCTGTGGCATTAGCCCAGTTGACGCCACAGTAAGGTTCAGGTCCAATGAACGCAGATCCTGAGCTTGGCTAGTTCATTTGCAGATTCGTTGCCTGCAATCCCCTGATGACCTGGAACCCATCCGAGTACCACACTATTATGTCTAGCGAGAGATTGTAGTGCATCGTAACAGCATTTAACTGCTAAGGAGTCCATTGAGTTGGAGGACAGAGCTCTGAGAGCTACCTGACTATAATTGTGGAGTATAAGACGGAGCCTACCTGGAGCTGTCTTCTCTTGACCTCACTCAGGTTAGTAGTTTATACCCAAGTTATTTACCAGTCTATTTATCAGTCTCTCTGAGAGTTTTTCTACCTATAAATCGTGGTACAGGCCCAGATGATGACAGAGAAAATAAATGAGATCTATCCTTGTGGACCTCCATAGACCCAAGAGATCTTTTCATTTATCATTCTAACAAGGGAACGTACGAACTTTCTGTTCTTTTCGATCGATTCTTGGATTTGGTTTTATACAAACCCCCCTTAAGGCTTGTTCCTTACTTGGAACTTGGAGTGAGTAGTTCTAGCGGAAAGAGGTTTTAGGACTGGCTCGAATGTCTAGGGGCCCCTTTGCAATAGCTACCTATTCCATCTTATGGAATGTGGGTTTTACGATAGGTCTAGACATTTTCATGCAGACATGATGCTACGAATTCGTGAATAACACACATTTTGTGGTTCAGGTCTCCAAAGTCCTCAACGGTCCTTCAATTTGCCAGCTATTGGTTAGAACTTTCACGGGCCGTATAACATCACAGGTCCATGTGGAACCTAAAGCCTTCCATCTCAAAACCATTCGAGTTCGGCCGTCACGTACACTAATTGTAACGAAACCAACTATGTGTGTCGCAAACCGAGGAAATACCAATCCACTCAGATAAAATATTTCGTCTGAAACCTTTCAACTCCCAGGAACATGGAACAAATGAAATCAATCATACTCCAACGTGATGTCAGAAACAACACCAACCTCCGTCCAGAGGCTGACACAAACAGATCTCTTTCGAGTCGAAAAATCAATTTCCAAACTGCTCCGAGCCAATAGATCCATTTGGCGCGCAGCAGCAAGCACAAATAGCCTCCCAGATCAATAGATCATAAAAGATACAAAAAAAGCCAAATAGCTGAACTGATTTATAGCCACCCGTGGATACAACACAATATCACCGTTGGATACCGCACCACGTCCACGTCCACATCCACGTCCACTGTAGCTTCCTTCTTCTGCGTTTCGCGCTATTTGTGGCAGCGACAGCGGCAGCGGCAGCAGATTTTTTATTGCATTATAATTTCACCTAAATTATGTAGTAGCGTAACGAGAGCCCATAACTCTACTCGTCTCTGGTGCTGTCTTGGTTGCACGCATCCGCTCGTCTATGGACAAAGTCACGCATTACGAATGCAGCTTCTTCTCCAGTGGCAGTGGCAGTGGCCTGGCTATTTTCTGTGTGTATGCGCAGGTGCACAAGAAGGCTTTTCGGCTCCTCGCGGTACCAGCAGCCGTCTTTCCCGAGATATGGTGCTGCTGGACAAGATATTCTTTCGGCTTCTGGTGGCTTAGCGCAACGCTGAGCCGTTAATCATCCGGCAATGTTGGATGTCGCCCGCCTGAGTGTGTGTGTTGTCTGTTGTGGAATTTCTTTCCGCCATAACATAGATAAACGGTGACAATGTACCCTCACACGTTATAAACAACACCAAAAGCCAGGCTCCCAAGCCTACAGTGTTGGAATAATTATTCCATACCTCGCGCCCGAAGGACATGGTCACTAGAAACAAATAATGTCTTTACACGAGCGCACCGATTAGGTGCAGTTTGTTCTTGTGCTGCCTCTCGGGGATCATCTCCGTGTGATTAGCCAGTGGGCGGCTGTGTAAGCCCCCCTAAGACAGGACATAGAGAGGCGTTACCTCTTAGCGTAAATGACCATTAAATTATGATAGAATCACGGAACGTGCCTCAAAGGCATGCAGCTTCATTCTGTTTGTTGTCAAGGTGTCCACTTTTAGTTGTCAACATTGTGCGTTGCTGGTACGGTAGGCGGCTGTCGAACCGAGCTCGATTATGTGGTCAGGGGTATAAATTGATAACTAATTGACGGGAATTTATTATGGTTTCAGTGGAAGAGCGATGAAAATAACAAGGGAAGAGGAGGACAGGCTTGAGATGTTTATTAAGAAATGTTTGACAGTCTTAACACTTTAAGGATTAAACTTTGAGACAGTTCAATTTATTCACGCAGAGTCAGTGGATTAATTGGATCTTGTAGGGCCGGCGAATCAGATTTGAGTAATAAACTACTACGCAGTGCAATTCAAACTTGTAATTGCTGGAGAGGAAGTTCAAGATCAATGACAGGACCTCTAATTGGTTTTACAAAGGAGAAATGTGTCAATTGGAGTCTTATAGGCGGTGACCAGCTTTTAAATACAAATGAATCAACTTCGGAGGTACTTGTGTGGGTCTTTGGTCTTTTGAGTATGTTTGAGGAAACTTCTGTCAACTAGGACACAGATTGAGTTACGAAGAACATATTTGTATGATCTTTCTGTAATGTTTACAGATTCTTGTTTAATATATGAGGAACTATTCTAAGATGGGTTTTAAAAGCAAACACATTGCACGAGAAGACCATTAAATGATTCGGAACAGGAGACCTCTCAGTGAAGGAGTATTCTTGAATCCCATGCAACGTTACACTGGACAATTCGCTCATCAGTTTGTTCAGAATCGTGGAAGTTTCTGACAACATAGCAAGTTGCTATGCTCAGAGATATTCAGAGATCTCGCAATTCTTGTAGGAATTCTGCAATATTCTAGTACACGCTCGAACTTATTGTGAAGGATATGCGATCGCAGGATAAAATTCAAAGACTGCGTAGTATTGGTTCAGAATTCTTGTGAAAACTCCTACCAGTGTGCAGGATCACCGATCTCAGGTTGTCTCAAAAGGATCCAATTCGGAAACTGAGTACTACTGAATTACCATCACAATCGCACTTTTAAATTTTACTGATCGCTGTTTGTTCCAAACAAGGCTCATTTCTGTCTCAGTAGCAAAATTGTCAAATTTGTGATCAAAAGGTGATCAGCTACTGATGAAGACCGAAAGTGAACTATTTGGTACCTTTTTGAGCTGCCGGCATCATGTTTCTTCAAAAAGGAAGATCATCTAAATGGCGCCCGGTGCAGAGCCATAATCCACGAATAGTTTTTGTTGCCGAAAGTGAAGATCGTTTTGAGGTTCGATCTGACAGGATTGAGAAAGAATTTCGAATTATATGCTTTATAATCATCATGTTCCTGTAGCAGACCATTCCAATCAATTTAGACCAAAGCCAGTTCATATTCTGCATTGGATAACAACTGATATTGCAAGGAGAAGTATGTATAGGCTTAGAATTGGTTATATTTAACTCTTTAACTCCAAAGGCACACAAAGGCCTTGTATTTTGAAAACCTTTCATTTACCGATGGCCAAATCTATGACAAGACTAAACAACGTCACGATCTTAGGGTCTGAGGAAGTTAATCCTGAAATCCTGTACTCTCTTGAAGGAAGCTCATAAGGGACCAGTGCATGCTACAGGTGTAGAGTTTGGATGGTTCTCTGATGATTTTTAATGAGTACCAGATAAGAAGTTGAAAAACCTACTTTTATGACATGATGAGTCTAGAATTCGCATCACTTAAGCCACACAAGACACAGCCATTGACAACCTTCTCGCAGAGTTCTAGCTCATATCGTTGGTTATAATCGTCCAGATTTAATGGTTCAGTTTCCCTGACAGCGGAGTTGTACAACTAGTCTTTTCATGACCTTCTTCCTTGGCATCTTACACCAGTTTGCACGGCCAAATATTGCACGGTCAGGGATAGTGTTCCGGTTGGGAATTGTACCAAAAAGTTTAAGGTGTTCCACATGGTCTTAGTTGTAATCTAGATGCAGCTTAATAGAAGATCTAGTTGCCGTCTTCCTCATGATGATTTTTACAAGTGAAAGCATGGGACAGTATCACAACTGAGACGTCTAATTCTTTGGAGTTTTTGAAGCCAAGTTTGCCGTTGTCCGTTCAAGAACTTCCGGCCACCAGGCCTTCTTGTTTCTCCATCTGTAGTACTACTAACTTCTTCTCAATGGAAGAGCATCCGGATTTCGCCGAGATGATGCTACAGCTGTCAACAAGACTGGATGTGTCAGAATCAGAAGTGACGGTTTCCACATCCTTGATTCTGAAGATTCTTGGAAAAGTTTGGCTGCTTAACAGCAGGTAGGTCAGTATGGAGTTGACTCCCGAGAGCTCAAGAACAGAATCCGAGGATTTGGGACGCATCGGTATCATTGCTTGCGGGAAAGAAGGTCGCCCATGACAGAGCACTGTATGCCATAGGAAGACTCATAATAATGACTAAGCTCCCTCTTAGCCATGAATCTGTCAGCATATGTTCCACCTTGGATTAGGATTGAGGGTTTACTTCCCATGTTGCGGACTTAAATTGGTACTGCAACCAATCGGTCGGGACGGTAGGATAGATAAAAAGCAGAGTGTCAACTGGAGGATGGTAGGTAAAGTATGAGAGTCCTTGTGAGGCAGTGAGACTTCCCGATCATGGCTCTCAACTGTCATCACTTACATTCCTGATTGTCTGTCATGGTTCAGTGGAACTTGCTCGGGGTTTTGCTTTTCCGTTCAATCGCTGTTTAATCCGTTTCTTGCTGTTGTATGACGCAATGACTCTATGCGTGAAAATGTCAAGTGTCCGTCAAAACAACACTCTTATAGTACTTACTCGCACATGGACAAACAATAAAGATATTTTCTCAGGAATTTTAATACAAAAAGGCAAATTCTTTATTTGTTTCCCTCCAAATGCCTCCAAATCGCTCATTACAACCTTGACAAGCGATTTACTAATGAAATTTTTGTTTTTCTTCTCGTTTCAGGTATGTAAACAAACACTTCCATGAACCACTCCACCCTCACTTGTAACTGTAACTGTCTGTATTGAAACGACCACATCGGTGGTAACTCAACTTGCTACTCAAACTTCCGAATGCCATGAATATTTAATCCATTCACTCATCGCCAACTACGTGCCGCCTAACTATCACAACAATCGCGCATTAACGACCAGAACTTGTGAACAACCACACGAAACGGGGTATAAATAAACGCGCACGCCACCAACAAGGAGTTTCCAGCCGCCTAAACATGGCTCTATTCCCGTCATCATCACGCCCCCGAACGCTAATGGAACAATTGCTGGCGCGTAAAATTGACGCTGCCGCCGCCGCACAAACTGGGCCCGGTGGCAGCCGTCTGTGCCGCACCGACTCCCTTGATTCGACCAGCAGCATCGGATCCCTGGGCTCGTTGGTGCTCGGTGACGACGTCTGTCGCTGTGACGATTGTCTGCTGGGCATCGTGGATTTGTATGTCATCAGTGCGGAGGCTGCTAAAAAGAAGGTAGGCCTAGGCTATGTAGATGTGTGCTTGCGTACCGTATGCTTATGTGTGTGTGTGTGTTGGCTTTGTCCACTTTGTAACAATCACCTTGGAGTGAGTTTAATTGAATGCAGCAGCAGCAGCAGCAGCATCATCGAACTTCCCACGGGAAAAGCGCGCAACCATTAATCCTCTCTGTGATTGGCTCACAAGTTGGATAGACTAACTTGCAAATGCAAACCGACTTGGCCAGGTACATGAATCCATAAATCAATCGGCGCGGTGGTAACCATGTGCACAGACGACGACTATCTACTGCGGTTTTGGCCATAAATCAATGGCTCCGCAGGCGACTGGCCAAAAAGATTCAGCGCACTGCAGTAATGAGTCTTGAACGGGTCCATTATTTCTCTTCTGCCCAAAACGGGGGCGGGTTAATGCTAAGCCACTGAATGCAATTTGCATCTCTGGGAAACTGGCCAACTAAGTGCTAATTGGTTCATAAATTTCGACCTGGTTCGCTGTGGCTTCCACAGAGATGCGGTCCTCTGCCGATCTGTCATCCCTAATGGCGCACAGCGACTATGCGCTGCTGGCTTGTCAAAGGTGCGTGTTCCAGATCTGAGCATCTATTGGGGAGAATCAAATTTCAGGCGTACGTCTGAGGAATTTACGCTGGTGGTAGATAAGCGCCTACGGGCGATTGGTAACTTCTCTGGGTAACCTGAGCTGTGCGCATGCGTGCAAGTATTTCGGTTTTTGTCTGCCGTAGACGGATCGGGACTCCGTCGGTTTAATTGGGGAAGTAAATTGGCTAACTAATCGCACTGGAAGGCCGAGTGGGGGAAATGTGGGAATTCCAATTAATTAATTGGTTGCCGGAAGGCAAATTGTAGAATGTGGCGATAGAATTATGCGCAAGTGGAGAGGGCTGATGTCTGCACATGGTAATGAGATATGTCGATATAATCGGAGACCGTTCGTGATAGGTTTTCGCTTGATGATGGCGGCCGATTTCGTTGGAATTTTCAAAGAGCTGGGTGTCTGCAAGACGTCGTTTGTCATTTGTGAAACTTCGCCATAACTAGGTAGGCAGGTCTGTCTTTGCTACCTGACTCTGTAGGGTGTGACGCCGCAGGCTCTTGAGTTTCTCGAATTCTCATCTCGGAAAACTGGTTAAAGCGCTTGGGGGGGCTCCCAACGATTGTGACGGTTAATGTAAATATTTTCAAAGCAATTTGTCTGTCTAACTTACCCAGGTGTCGATTAAATCAGTGTCAGGTGCAGTTCATGCTTGCTCACGGTGATTTTTCAATTACTGGCTAGTCTTTCCGATGGAGGGCTTGATTTAGTGTCAGGAGTGTCGAAATGCAAGGATAACCTTCGCTATTGACTATAAGTACCGTTGAATTGAGCATTAGATGAACATTTCATTTCAACTGATAGAAACCTTTACGAAAGGGACAGCTTGGACTGGTTGCAATGTCGGGTCAAATATGTAAATATATACCTAAATCCTACACGATTCGAAAATTGATCTTTGATTGTGTTGGTGTATACCTACTCGGTCCACTCCTAGGTTTTCACGGTAAGCCATAGTTATGGGTAGAAACCGGCTCACATTTTGGTCGCCTAAATTGTCATAATTTTCTGTACTGTGGCTCATCTGATAGGATGTCAATGGCCACCACGCATGCCACCACATTACTCGATTTCCCATAGATTCGTGCAGATTATCGCTATGACAACTATGCCCAGTAGCTGTATTTGTTCAAAGATCGCAAAGATTTTGCACTCATCGAGAGATCTATGTATTTAATGTATGATTTGGACATAATTGAATGTCCATTGACTGTGATTACAGCCGTTTCTATCTTCTTTCCCTTGCTTGCAAGAACTGGTTCTAGGAGTCGAAGGATCTTCTATTCTTTTCTACAGTTAAGGAATATTGACTATGGCGATGTCATCAGTAAATTTTACCATTTTCTCACTTCCGGTAAAGAAAGGCGGAGTATGTCATCATACATCATATTCCATAGTACCGCGCCTAGCCCAGAGCCTCATGGTATGAAACCGATTGATAAGGATATATCAGAACACCAGGTACTGCTACAATTTCGGCTTCTTGGCTTGTAATGTGCTAATAAGAATGTATGTGTTCATACTTCCTTTGCATAACTTATGTAGCCCGCCATAGCCTATTCTAATATTCTATAACTATGCTTACTGCTCTAACATAAAAAAGTTTCTTTAGAAAGCATGTCTCTCTCAAGCCGCGAAGATGCAAGTCAGTCTCTGCTTCCGTGGATAGAGTCCTAGAACTTAGTGCAAGGCTACGCTTTTTTTTAGATAATTGGCTTGAGTTCGGTGGGAGAGATACCTGTTCCAGCTTACCACGAAGTTGTGCTATAAATGATTGTCCGTGGTTCTTCTGTGTTATATACATATGTGTATATGCACTCCTTCCTTCCATAAGTTTGTTTAAAAATTTTCTGGGCAGAATAATACTCGTACTTGTGAAAGATGGTCGTGTCGACTCCTAGTACATTACAGAGTTGTATACTACCTGTTATCAGCTCATCACCAATGACCACTAAAGCATATCTGAGCACACAAAATACTTGTTACGTACAGTCACAGATAACATAAAATTAGCAATTTACCCTGCCAAAGTATTACCCGAAACCATTGCGTGATATTGTCAGTTTCATGTAATGAGCCAGAGTATGTATCTGTTACTTTTTGGATTCGAGAAAACTCTATGACTTATAGCTGTGAGATGTAGTAGTCAAATAGGTTGCACCGGAATATCGATCTTTCTGTAGTTGTACATGGTATGCTTCAACTCTCCCTAAATTTTGCTAGGTCCTGTGATTTTGTTTCCATCTGTCGGGACTAGCTCGACTCTTTCTTCTGAACTATTTTTGTTTTCCAAGCATATACCATACAATCTCTTGTAGGTATGAGCTTAAATAGTTTAGCTTCAAGGTGTTTAGATACGACTTGATCAGAAAACTTACCTTCTATTATTTTAAGCTTCGGTCAGTAGTCCGGCTCTTGAAGATCTTAATTGTAATTGTAAAATGACCAAATCTAAACAAATCAAACATTTCCCTTTCAACCTTTCGAGCTATAGTAGTCAAGTTATTACTTTCTGATATTCTGACAGGATTGATTAAATTTCCTTTACGACAATCAAGTTACAGCGATCCACAGGAGACTTAATGATCAGAGAGTCATGGCGAGAGTTTGCCTTGATGTCACAAAAAAAATAGTGTTTGGCATATTGCTCGTATTAGCAGACTTCAACTAAAAATTTTATAAAATTACTTTCAAGCTGCTTAACTAATCCCTGAATATATACGATTTTGATTTGGTTTAATACTGGTGTAGCTCAGGGGTGTGTCCTTTCACCGATCTTTTTTTTCAATATCAACATTTTTATGGTATTCACAACTCAATCCAAAACTTTCTTGACTTAGTTAAATACAATTCTCTAAACCCTTATAAACTCTGCCTCTATCTCTAAAGGTTATGTTTTGCAAAAATTTAAATATAACTCCTTATGCTTAATACCACCCGACTGCGTTCGGTGTCAAGCACTTCAATTCCTCGATGATCAGTCTTTTGTAACCAAATTCTCAAACTGTGGCCAATTCAATCCACACGGTTTATCTGTCCTGTTCATCTCTTTAAATCACTCAAGCCTTGCAGCATTTTTTGGACTTTCATTTCCAAATCCAGCTGATTTCTTACCACGTTAGACTAGGTTAGGTTCGTGGGTAAGTGAGTCGAAGAATCCACAACGCCGTGGTCCTGGCAGTCACGGAGAAAGTGGATTGTATTCTCATAGACTTCCTCATCTTCTCATCCACTACATGTCTTTTTTTCATTTGGCTTAGATTTTTCATAATTCTGCCTGTAATTCCTTCTCTTGACGAAACAAGGTCATAAACTTCTTGTGATAACACAAGTAAGTATCTAGAGAGGACTACTGCTGTTAGTCTCTCAACAGGCTCTTTGTTAACTTCAACTTCTGCCTCGGTTTTGATGTGGTTTCAATGATTCAGTGAGTGAATCTTGAGTTTGTTTGTCTCTGACATTAACATAGGTTAAATTTGTATGACCCCAGCTTAGGTATGTGGGTAGGCGACCCCAGCTTACTAAGAACCGAGATGCCATATATCAATGACGGAAGTTGTTCTCTGCCAGGGTAGTATTGCAGAAATTGTATAAAAACCTGATATTGCTATACTATTTATCAGTTTTAATATGAAGTTCGAAAAAATACTTTGAAAAATGTGAAGTTCGAGGCTTGATTCCCACTTCTCACGAACTTCTGACAAACGTGCGATAGTATAACAGTCATGGCAACGTTTTTAGTTTACAAAAATGTATCTTTTTTTGTTTTGTTTTTAACAAGAAACCATTGTTGGGCAATTAAAAGTTCTTTTTTTCAAAATTACTACATATATTGAAAAGAAAAACAAATTTGATCATGGCAACCCTGAGAAAGCTTCCAAAACAATTATTTTTATCTGCAATCGAAAAGCCTTTAGAAATGAACTTTGTCTCTATTGAAAGCTCATTTATTTTGTTCATATCAGAACCACCTAAGCTTTGAACCACATCCATGTGTCTATCTCCCAACAGATGGTGGAGTTATCTTCACAAAGATACATTTCATACCTCACCTCGGCATCGATTAAGCTTCATTCAGTTGCACTTTGAATTGAACATTGTAAACCATTTAACCATCATTAATAGCCCAACGGAAACCGATAACTTTTAATTAGCTCCGTCATTTCCTTACGAAACAATTTTATTTCCCAAAGCCAATTAACCAACTATTGCGTAAGGGACCGACAACTACTCCCCTCCGCCCTCAATCAATTTAAAAGTTAATTGTGGTGTACTACACTAGGTCTGCCTGTGTGGCGGCGGTTTTCTATTGCGTTTTTATAGTCGCAACAATTAATTTATTTATCTCTCAGCTAAGGAAGACGGTTCTTTTGTTGATTTTCATCGAGAATTGTATGAATCTTAAGTGGGAGTTTTTAATAGGCTAGTTAGTGCATGGAGGGATCTATAATAAAACACGAAACGATACACAGATAGATCGTCGTCATGGTTGAAGGCGAGAATATGCGAGTGTGACCTTGAGCGATTCTAAAGTTCTTCAAGACGAACGTGATCAATACCATTTAATTCTTTAATTTTTTATTTTTTTATTTGCGGTGAGCACACTTTTTTTATGAATTGAAGAAAGGCCCCGCGCTTTTGTTGCTTCCTTTTGTTGCTGGTAAAGGAGTGGAATGACCAAATAATAAAAATTCTATGACGTCGTTGCCAAAAATGAAAGTCACATACGGTTTTGTTATTGAGCTGCAAATTGACGTAAACTCACTTAAACTTTATTTAACAAACTTTAAAGGGGTATAGAACGAATGGCAATCCGTCTAACGAGAGGTGGATTCTACTTGATTTACGTAGATACTAAGTATAAAGGCACCTTTTTGATAAAGTTACATAAGCAATTGCGTAGATGAACTATCAGATCTGAAAGAAAACGTATTAAAAAGCTAGAACCTCTGTCAGGGAAGATCCCACAAGGCAGCGTCCTAACCTCTCTCTTCCTTGGAATTGGATGTTCAATAAACTATTGATATGCAGATGGCATTCTGAGGATCGCACCTTGATCATCTTAAATAAATCCTTCTAAGCTTTTAACCTCGATGAGACTTAAATCTAAACCGTCACGGAACGGAGCTGAAATTGATTGGAGGGAGTGTCGGTGATAGCTTGTATAAAATTACAAATTCAGTACTTCTTGGATAATGCTATGGATCGCAAGAGGTGTTTTTAGTTCGGCGGAAGTCCTTCTTCCACTTAAAGAAATTACTTCGAGAAGTACACTTGGTGTAGATACTATGTGCCCTCATTGGGATTCTCCTGGCATTAAGGTTCCTTTTGGAATTTTTTGAGTAATGGACTCTTACTACGTCGTGGTAGACCAAATGTGTAATAGAGCACTCTCTGCATTCAAGATTCCTTTAAGAATCTGAGGATGGGAGTTTGCTCTAGTGACGGTACTTTCTCATCTAATAATTGGTACTTGCCTAAATATTTCAGTCTTTTGTGGGTCAATTTGCAGAGGCCTTCTTAAAATATAACTAGTTTTGTACATGCTGCGAATCTCTTTTGGTTGTGTTACCCTATTTTCCCCTGTTCTTGCCCTGTTTGCCAATGAATTCTTTCGAGAATGTCATCCCCTCGTTCGCCTAATGATTCAAGACCTAGGAAGGTTTCCCTTTCTTGCTAGGGAGTCGCCCATTCGATTACTCTCCATTATCACATGGCTACAGGGTAACCTTATTCCTTCTACTCAGTTCATCTAGTTTTTTCAAAGCATTGCCACACAAATTTGAATGTAATGACAAACGAGTCAAGTGTCATGGTAGCAACTTGGCTATCTGACCTTAAGTTACACATGTCACATCAGGGGTGGTTTCTGTCAGATTGATGACATTGATTTCAGCCTGAAAGGTGCCCACGGATTTATAGTATTTGCTTCTAGGCCCGAATACTCCTGTTTCAGTTGTACCATCGGAAGAGATTTTCGACCCATCATGCATTTTATTTAACTCAAAACTAAATCTTGTGGAACACCGCGTAGAACTGTTTGATTGTTAAGTAAAGTCAAGTCCATCCAATTCTGGGCAAAAATAGTGTTCTTCATCTTTGACGATGAAATTCTAATGAAATTCAAGATTTTCTCCAAACGATTGCAGAGCCCAATCGAAGACGTTTCAGTACTTGAAATGATCAAGGGGCTTCAGTTCTTCAGTCAATTTGATTTTGTAAGGCCGAGATCTTTACGCAAAAATCGACTAATTTGGCTTATTTTGAACTGAAGCACCTACGGCTGGGATATTTTCGGTACTTCGGCCGGTGCGTTGACTCACTGGGGCAGGAACATGCGTCCACTAAAGCAGACATAATCTGTCTGGTGGGATTATTATTTTAACCGAAAATTGAATTAAGTCCTCCTTAAGTTGGGACAACCAGCTCAAAATTTCGATAGTAATTTTGTATAATTTTCAAAATGTGAACCTTGGCTGACGTTCTGATATTGAGATATCATCAAAAAAATTTAAAGGGTCGTTTTGTACTTAAGTACAAAACTGTTATGCCCTTATTGAAAAATCATTTGAATAAGCATATATCTCCTAGGATATGGAGAGCACTTTATGGCGACTCCTACATACAGATTCCTGGCTCGGATTTAACTGCTCAAACGACCTAAGTTGCTGCCTCCCTGGCTCCGGGAAAAATAGAAATTTTTTTTTTGCACCCAAAAATGTATGAAAAAATATGTTGCATATACGCCACCGAAACAGATTCTGATATCCTGAATCCTCATTCACAAGGCTCAATCCAAGTTAGGTGTTCTGTGTCTGTGCATCAGATGCACAAACGACCGATGCTTTCAGTAGGCCCACAATGGGTGGGACATTCAGAAGCAGCTCCGAAGAAAAACCCAAATTTTATTCGTTTCGTTATTTCGTCTCTGATTTGTGATAAATACCTGCTGAATCCCCCTAGCAAATTCGCCCACAACTTCTTTGGTTCCCCAGTGTGTGTGGTCTACAAAATGTTAAGCACGGTAAAGTTCTTCCTTCCACTGCCATTACTTTACGCAAAATCCTGTCATGGTTGGTTAGAAGGGTTGACTGCAACCAAGAGGGAGTGCCCCTCCCGAACCACCCCGTTTTCGCTATTAATTTTAATGGTTTTCCAAAAATTTGGTATCTGGTTCTGCTGAGAGTTGGGCATTGGCAGAGAAAGTGTGTTGAATCTTCCTCTACGTCGGTGTAGCAGCAGGTCTGAACTGTTGATTCTCATTCTTCTGAAGTGGGCCGTCATTGGGTTATGGTCTGTAAGGACACGATGTGAGGAGTGTTAGCTGTGGTCTATTGAGTGTTAAGAGTTCTCTGATCCTTCTTTCGTTATATTGGGTCCAAAGTTGGATACCGAGGCTATTCAAGATAGCTCATCGTCCCTTTCTTTTCTTTGAAAGCCCATATGTTTCGCAATACAGCATTGCGTAATAGATTTCAGGGATTTAAACATCTCTAGACCAGTTCTGAGTTGGTTGTAATGGAACTGGCGGTTTTGATGGCTGCCTGACTGTCGATGTAGATGTAGATGTGAATAAGCTTGTTATTTTCCAGAGTTGATAGGCTCTTGCAGGCCTCATTGATACCATACGTTTCCGCCTGTAAAATACTCGCGTGGTTGGGAAATGTTATGGACCGGGCAATCTGTAGTCCGTATTTGACCCATCCGTGAGGATGAATATACAGGCAGGGTTGATGATCCCACCATCTGTCCAGTTTTCTCTGGAATGAAACTTAGTGTCGATGATGAGGTCGACGTTTGAATGAGGACGCGGTCACGTTAGACCAGAAATAGATACCAGTGGTACCTATACAATTAACTCATGTTACTGAATTGGAGGAGAGATGGTTTAGTTTGGATTTTGACATCTTCTGCCTGAGCAGTTCCTAGAAACTGGAACTCATCATGCCTCTCGACCTTATAACTACATTTTGTTTACGAATCCACACCTAATATACAAATGTACTTAGGGTTGCTTATGTACCCCATGTTCTCACAATTGAACGGAACGCCGACTATTAATTAAAACAAATTACCGAACAAGTACAGTATTCAATGGACGAAGCATGATCGTGGACTACTACGTGACTTGCCTCGTGGAGGCGTTGTTTACTTAACACCCGGCGATGCACAACCGAATTATTATCGCTGTGAAACTGTATTCAGTTGATTCCATGGAAAATATTTACGAATAGGGATTATACTGCTGCGGTGGTGGTGGTGGTTTGCGGTAATCACTGTCCTTGTTTGCATTGATAATTTCGTCTGCCTCGATGTAGTGACTAAAGCTGAACTTAGGACTTAAAATCGCAATCAAGTAGAAACAAAAGGAAACTTGGCACGTAACAACATGTTGACGCCAGTTTGTGAGTGGGGTTCACGTGTGGTGGAGTATGTTTTTTTGCGCACAGTAGAGAATTCCCTAAGTCGAGGGAACTACCTAACCTACATGACTTTGGGAAAGGATTTCAAGGATTCACATCTTCTTGCGAGACATATCATCCACTCTACTAGCTAATTTTCGGTTGTAATAATCGTCCCAACAGACAGGCTGTACGTGCTATAGTCGATAAATTCGAGTCTATATATGAGACGACGTGCCGGTCGAAGGACCAAAAAGAATTTTTCAATCGAAATGTCCCATTTTTGCACAAGAATTTGCCAGTTAGGTGTGAAGTTAGCTGCGGTTTCTTTGGTATTTCTGTTCTTCAAAACTTGCGATTCAACCAAGAGAAAGAACATTTATCACACATTTTTGAAATTCCGTGTCAAAGTTCGGGTGATTCACAAATTTTCATTACAAAATCATTCTTAGCTACGAAGCCCTTTTTAGCCCAACGGTTTCATTGAAAGCAAAATTAGGCCATTTTTGGGAACTAGACCAGTTTCAAAGTCCAGTTAAGTCCACAAAAATTGGCACATTCTTCCAGTTTCGGGAGTCCAGTCACGATCAAGGTTGACAGACTATTTGTGGAATGCATTGGTAAAGGGTTTTTCAATAGGGACATAACAATTTCGTATTTTAATAGAAGCACTCCTTTAAACTTTTTTTATGACTTGTCAATGCCAGAACGTCAGTCAAAATCTACATTTTTATCATAGTGACGTTCATGAACGAGCAGCGTTTGGAAACTATTCCAAATTACTAATGAAATTTTTACTTGGTGGTTGCAACTTTAAGAGCGTTTACTCTGATTTTCGCTCGTAATGACCGTCCCAACCGACAGACTGTGGGTGCTGTAGTGGATAAATTCGAGTTTACATATTCACTACTGAATTATCCTGTTCCAGTGAGACGACGTATCGGTCAAAGGACCAAAAATATCGCAGGATCAAAAATATGCTTCATTTTAAAATGAGCCAAATCAGTTGATTCCACGCCAATGCAAGTGTTGAGATGGGAGATTCCATTGTCAACATTGTGGCGAATTCTACTTCGAATCTTGGCTTACAGCTTTAAAAGATCACATTAACTCAGGAATTGAAATCTCTTGATCAGTTGAAGTACCGAAACTTCTACGATTTGAAAAAGTTTGAAGAAAATCCTGAATTTCATAAAAAAATCATCTTTTAGCGGTGAAGCTCATTTTTGGCTTAGCCTCTAAGTCAATAAACAAAATATGCCATACTGGATAGCAACAAACCCACATGTGCTTGAAGGCTTTGGATTCCATCCACAGAAGTGATTGGACCGTATTTTTCCGTCGATGATAATGATGAGTTCCCTATCGTCCCCTGTTGGAAGAATATTTTTGGCCAGAATTGGATGAACTTGACATCTGTGATATATACTTAGGTCCAACAAAATGATGCCATTGGTAGTAAGATACGCTTCAAGTCTCCACCGCTTATCCCATCTGTGGAAACGTCCTCCAATACTAACGATCACTACTATTGACAGACGCACAAAAAAACACGTGCAGCAAGCACGTCTACATTTGCTGTCAAAAGTAGAACGCGTCGTAGTTCCCAAACGGCCTTTACGGACCTTGACGCCACGTGACTGGTGTGCGTTTCTTTTCTGAAAATCCAAGACAGCGGTCAAAGGTTCGCACCATTGAGACAGTGGAACAGATTACACAAACTGTAAATAACTTTTATTATCAAATAATCACTCAAATCCAAGGCTAATAGACATTACCCGTCCTCGTCGTCGTTGTCGTCGTTCTCAAAGCCCCATCTGTCCACAGACGGAGAGCGACAGAGTTTATTAGAAACCTCCTCAACGAGTGCCTTTGTCAAATTCAGCCCAACCAGTTGTACAGTCTATTCTTAGACACAAACGAAAAGTACCCTACTTAGGGTGTAAACAAGTTCGAGCCAGAAAAAACAAAAACAACAAATGGAACTAGAACTTGCATGGTGACTCTGTAGTACCCTCCATGCCACAAGCAGAGAGATAACAAGCTCAATGACGTAACCGAAACACAAACAAAATCCCACAATGGCGGAAAAAAAAAAACAAAAACCACACAATCCCAACAAATAGAACAATTAAATTAAACAGCGGCCTAGAAATTAGATTCCCCGCAACACAACAGTCAGCCCCAGCCTCCCCGCGAAACACATGTTTTTTTTTTTTTGTTTTTGGCCGATGTATCTACTATACAGACCCGCAGCGAGGCAGATGGGATGGGGATGGCCCAGAGGTAGTTACTATAGCAGGGGCAAAGGGGTACTATACACAAAACAAGATAGGAAATTCAAGACAATGGCAAAGGTCGTCCCGCAGTTATGAGCACTTAAGGCACGCTTTGACGTCACACAACTACAATAACACAGTCGTTATAAAGAAATAAGAACAATTATAGAGATGTGCAGATACACACGCACACATCTATGCATTTGAGGCTTTTTTTTTTAAATTTTTTTGTGGAGTAGAAAATCGAGAGCACGATTGTGAAACAATGGATGAATGCTGGGTCTGAAATTCCAATCCGCGCTGCCGCCGGTGAGATGTACTCGCACTCGACTGGGTACACTGTACTTCATTCATTACGAAGTGAACTGATTTAGAATCCATATTACGTGAGGTGTGATAATTGAGATTGTCGTTCGATTCGATGCGGTTAACCGCTGTGAGCCCATTATAAAAGGCTAGCAGTTGTTATGTATACATAGTTTCTAGGTTCAGAAATTTGTCTAAATCTGCGCCCCAGACTGATGGTAGTTCAAGGCTGATTACCACCTCGCTATCAGCTAGCGTGAATTTTGTTTTCTTATTGGAAATAGTGTTCAAGTTGATTTGTGGCTGATATGGGTTATCTTAGGCCTTTTTTCTTTTATTTTCGAATGAAAAATACATTTTTAATCAAAAAAACCAAATGCATCTGTATGCGAAGAATAGAATTTGCTATCATTTTCCTTTCGATTCGGATTCTGTACTGAAAGTAGGGTCTTTTTGGTTAGCAACTTTTTTTTTGTAAAATGTTACCTATATATGGGCCTTTTTTTTAAAAATTTTGAATGACTTTTGTAGGTTTGACTTTTCATATTTTTCATAATTTTTTTAGAAATCTGCCCACTAGCACTTGGACTGTACCATAACTTCACTATTTTACTTGAAATCGAAAAATGTTGTTAACACCAAAGATTTAGGTATTCAAATTTTCTGCAATTCATCCATATATCATATGTGGTTACGCCCACTTTTTGGGGACGTTTTACTTGAAACCACCACAAAACCAAAGATTTTTAAGTAACATTCTCAAACTATCGAAGTTATCAGAACAAATCAGTGCACCACGCCCACTTTAATTGGGTTGACATAAAGGATCAAGGATAGGGTATTATACAATCCATACATGCAGACAGATTGTAGCTTTTCTGTGTGTTTGTGAATTAATATTATTACTGCAGTCCGGGGAGGACTTAAGCCTCTCCAGTGAGCGCAGTCTTTGGGCTAACTGCTCTGAGGTTCTATTCTACGTGTACGCATTACCAAAGGCGAGGTTTTCCTCTACTGACTTATCCTAATGTCAATCCGCGCTAAAAGTCTAAGACGACTAAGGTGTACTTTTCTGACCACGTCGATGTCGATGTACCGGTCAAAGAGGTGGCTGTTAAATATTCAAAGCTTTTACATACTTGGTTTTGCCCTCATTCACAATTATACTCATTTTGGCCGCTTTTGCTCCAATATTTACAAGGTCAGCTCATCCTATCTATGCTGTCTATGTCATCAGTACATGGAGGAAATTGCACAGACTTCTGGAGAATTGTACATCTGGTATTGGCTTCTGAGTTTCGCAAATGAAAAGTCTCGGTAAGATTATTTCCGACCTTTATGAAGCAACGAGCGTTCTCCAGAGCGTTCTCCACTGGCATCCTGCACAATCTAATTCGGATGTCTTAAACGATCTACAGGCCGTTTGACCCACCAGCCTTGTTGGAGAAAAGTCTGGATATTCCTGTTATATTGATGAGTATCAGCAGTAGTAAGAATATTTGGTCAATTGTGGACTTACCTGGTCTAAAATCGCACTGATGGGGGCCAATCAGCTCGTTAACAAGTGGTTTTAGGCGTTCCTACAATACGGCCGACAGGGTCTGGTATGTAAACTTAACACGTTGGCTGCCACGTGAACCACCGGTGGTACACAATTTTTTTCACCGTGAGGCCGCGTGTACCACCGGTGGTTCACAGGACTTGTTCATTTGTATGAAAGATAATCTTACGGTCTGCTGATTATAGTAAATTTTTCCTTCAGTGGCACTTGGGTAAAGGTTTATTCTTTCATATGATGTAAAAAAAAGAGAAGATATTGTTTGCTTTTTCCTTTTATTATGATAACAATTTTCAAAATATTGGTTTGTTTTATTTGTCTTTCTTTATAACTTATTTCTAAAATTCATGATAAATAATGTAACTAAAGTAGAAATTCTAATTTTTTTTAAACAAAATAAAAAGATAATAATTCAAAATATTACAAAATTAATGTTTTTTGGTGAAACAATCCAAACACAATGCAGGTTTACCATCACAATTGTCACAATATGTGGACACCCTCTTTGCTTTTTTTTGAGCTGCAACTCTGCCTTCGTTTTCTTGAATATTGGTGTAGCAACTGGAACAACGTTTTCTAGTTTTTCGATTTGTTTTGTCTCGAGTTTCAAACTCTTTTATGACATGATTGACTTTTACGTTGGCAGAAGCCGATGGCTCTAACTCAAGTTCACAAAGAGCTTCACAGATCGATTGCCTAAACTCAAGAATTTGTGCATTTTTATGGAACTGCTTGAAAATCACTAATGCATTTACAACAGACGTACTAAGCAAAAACTCGAATGCGATCTTATGATACCATTTTATTGTTTTTCGCAATGGCGTAAAATAGCAAGCCATTTGATCAGAGATGTCTATCCCTTGCTTGCCTTTGTTGTATTCCATGATCATCTTCAATTTTTGTATATCTTCGTTGTTGCGATTCTTCTTACCAGTGGAAACAACCTCTAAGTCGTGCTTCGTGCTAAGCATAAGCACGTCACGTTTGTCCTTCCACTTTGCTATAACTACTCCCGAGTTTTCACGCCCAATTATATCGTTCTTTTTAAGTTTAGCGATTGTCACATCCTTTGGATTTCCAGCTCTATTTTTGCGCAAGGTCCCAACTAGATGTGTTTGGCGCTCAATCAGATGCTTGGCCAGCGATACTGAAGTATAAAAATTATCGGTGGTCATTGTTCTGCCTTTGTCCAAATACCGATTAGCTAGGTCTAACACAATTTGGGTGCTGTGTGAAGTGCTTTCAGTTGGTCTTCCTCTTTGATTGTTACCACCACATTTTCCGGCATAAATTGAGCTGGTGTATGTGTATCCATTAGTGTCACAGAGCTTGTACACCTTTACTCCATATTTATGGGATTTCCCTGGGTTATATTGACGAAATTGAAGTCTACCTCGCCAGGGAATCATGCTCTCATCAACAGCCAATATTTCTCCCGGAATTTGGGCACTCACGAAATTTTTTTCCAAAATTTCAAGTAAATGGCTTATTTTTCCTAAACGATTGCCTTCGATAGTCGCGTTGTCGGCGAAGTGAATAAATTTTAGCAATAATTGAAACCGATTACGTGACATTACACGGGGGACAAAATTGTTTTTATAAAACTGGATTGTCTTCCAGTAAAGAGAAATCGCTGGATATTTTATAATGCCCATGTATATGACAAGGCCAAGAAACTTCCTTATCTCTGGTATATTCGTATCGTCCCATTTCTTTATTCGAGACCTTCGAGTAACGGTTGACCTTGCCAAGAACTGATTAGCGTTCAAATTGGTTTGAGACACAATCAGTTCATAAACTTCTTCAGTTACCATCAAGCTGAACAAGTCGATTGGCCTTATTGAGCTGATTTCCATATTTGATATTCCAGGCGTAGAATGATGGTCGGTAAACACAAACGTCTTGAGTGACCTTCCGCTTACGGCAGCCCAAACATTTGATGGGATATCGACATCATCAGCGTCTTCATCCTCTGAGGATTCGTAGTTGTCCTCTGAAACATCCAATTCACTCGATCCAGTACCAGATGGCACGTAGTCACTGGAATTGGACCCTTCAAAATCAAAATTGTCACCACTATCAGAATCTTCATCTGCATTTCTATTCCCATAAAACAATGTTGTTGGGATTCCTGCGTTGTTAGCCATTTGAAATATAAGAAATACCCACACTTTTATATGAATAACCTGAAAACTGAAGAAAAAGTCAGAATCGAAATAACGGAAAAAGCAGAAAATATTGTGAGACCACCGGTGGTACACGTGGCACCATATTAATTTTCATATTAGCAGAGTGCCATGTGAGCCACCGGTAGACACAGCCTAAAAACACGCGTAAGACTTCACAAACGAGAAAAGACAATAACAGAACACTTAACACAGGAGTAATAACCAATATGGAACGATATTTACACTTTGAAATTTTTTTAATAGTTTTTATTTTGTATGGTGGCAGTCAACGTGTTAAGGAGACACTGCTGCCTCTATAGTGTGCTTTTATAATTTGGCGTAACGATGCTGAGCTTCATTAGGCGTACTTTTCTCCAAGCAGATCTTGAAAATGAATAAATGTATGCTTTTGTACCTGGCTGTCTTAAATAGTTCGACTTCCATGCCGTCCATCTCAGCAGCCTTGATGGACTTAAATTTCGATATTGCTATCCTTAATTCATTCTGGTCGGGTGGACGAAAGTCAAGTTTTTTACCGTCCAGATTAAAGACATCGTTCTGCTTGCGCTTCATCAGAGATCTGAATAGTAACGCCTTCAATGATGCTGAAACCTCAATTTTCAGAGGAATTCGGTCATTCCTCATACTCCACCTACTTTCCACCCATCAGGTTTATTTTAGAAATAATACAAAAATTGTCTGGTGGCCTAAAAGTGTACTGCGACCAGAGCAATCCTGACTGACCAGCACTAAGTCAGGAAAAATTTCACATTTTTTTAAATTTCGTTGCCATGTTTAGTAGTCTGCGCTCGGATCTCATTGTACTTCTGTCTGCAAACCTCTGCTCGATGGTTTTTTATAAAAAGTTCTGAACGAAGAAAAGACTATAACCGTAGGAGACCTGCCAAAAGCTACGACAGATATGCCATGATCTGATACCTGTCAAGCTCAATCAATTAATATGGTCATGGCCACTGGGTGACGGTAGTTGGTAAAGACTAGTCTTTAAACACCATAACTCCAGTTGGTTCTTAGTACATACCAAACGAACAGAAACTCAAACTTTGTTTGATGTTGAGCTGATGAGTTGACAACCAGAAATGTGGGTCATACTATATGCGTACTTGGTTGAATTACCTCCAAATAAGCGCCATCAAAGCTATTGTTACCAAATTTCCAGCAGTAGTCTATTAGAGCGTTTAGTGGGACGATAGTTTCACTATCGTTTTTATCAGCCAAGTTATTGCTTCACAGTGTGTATCCCAGCTTTTCGTAATGCTTTGAAAACGTATGTTCTTCCGGAACTCATTCTCAAACAGTTTCTGTCCACTTCTATATCGATATGATGATCCTTGACAAGTGAGCACTCAGTTACTAACAAGGAGGGTATGTTTAACTTTTTGTCTTTTTCAAAACTCTTTCAATAGAAATAACCTCATTACCTCGGAGGGGATTGATTGAACGTCAACGCTGTTATTAGAGGTGGACTTGCCTTGTTTCTTTACTCAATTCCCTCGATATGGTAGCTGGTGCCAGTTTTAAAACGTTTGCTTCCTGACCCAGAGTAGGTACTTACTCGTACTCACAGCGATCGGGCCATCGGCATCGAATCTAGGCCTACCTATGCCTTAAAAGGTCCAGTTTGCACAATAACTGAAGCCAGCAGACCACACACCATACCTCGCGCTATTTGGCTGAAACCATTTTTAAAAATACTTCTCATTTCACAGTGCAAACATTTTGTCATCAATTTATAGCCAAAGAGGCTCCACTAGACTTTACATTAGACTTTTAAAAAAAACACTGACACGACTCTTATTCACGATCTTCAAGATTCAAGACTCGAATGCAAACACTTCGCCTGTGATAAGTAGCAGACTGCATGACACTCATTTGCATTTGGCAGCTTTACTCTTCGACTGTAGGAAAGAGTGGCCCTGAGCATGCTTGAATTATGCTTGCCTGTCTGTCAACCTAGCTTTGACGAAAAACAATCAAGATAAGAGCGGAATGTCTTGTGTTGAAGCAACATTTATGAAGGGGCAACGAATTGGGTACATCCTCATGGCAAAGAGCACGAAAGTGGAACAGTGATGTGTTTAATACTAACAAACCAGTCACATCAATCAAAGCGCAACGGAGGCCTGCACATCAACGCTTGGAGCTACCACCTCTTGTTCCGCGAACATTAGTCCAACACACTGTGAAACTCTATATTGAGAACAAGGCTGTAGACTCCCCGTCCTCGTGATTTTTACAACTCCATGCTGCCCGCCCATGATTAGCATGACAAACAAAAAAGTAACTCCCATACCGAATGGCGATACCATCGTCATACCGCCAGCCAACAACTATGACGTGAACTGACCTCCACGACGAGTGCACCCACATAAATGCGCCTCGCACACATTCCATCGATGCCATCAGCTGGAAGTATGATGTGATTAACTCCAACTCTTCCAACCAACACTCTCTCTCTCGCTGGGCAGTTGTGCTTCGTCCAGTGTTAGCTTTATTCTCTTTGTTGCCCTGTTGCGCGTTATGTACCGATCCACCGCCCCACACATTCACAGAAACACTCCCAAACATAACAAATGCGGAGAGAGAGAGTCGAAATTAAATTTCACGATCTTTAGCGGGGGTACACTACACTACACACCGTATGTGTACATACATAGCGTGCGGTTTAGATATCTACGCCTGTATGGGTGTACCAGCGGACTGTTTTTTTTTTTTCATTTTTTTCGTTTTCGTCGCGTAAACGCCGCAAAACTCACGCTTTCCTCTAGTCAAAGTTATGAAGTGATCGCGATCGGCTGTCGGTAGCGTTCGATTCTCGCGTAAGTCTTAATTTTTCGACTTTTTTTTCGCCCCAAACCCCAACTACCGTGGAACGAACGTTCTATCGTTTCGAAGTAGAATTTTCGAAAAATAAATGTAAGATCACTTCTGTGTCCATATTTTGTTTTATGCTGAAACTGATCATGCTAAACCCGAAGATAAACGTGAAGTGTACGCGATCAACGTGCAGTGACGGTGTCTTTAGTGCATCATCAGCAGGCATATCAGTCAGCGATGACATGGAATAATTTGCTGGAAAAAGTATCTACGGATGGTTTTCTTAATTGGATTGCGGTTTCCGGATGACTAAGAGTGTCGCTCGGTTTGACGTTTGACATTCATCGCGTAAAAGGTGGAAGTTTATAATGCATTTGTGGCTTAAACTTGGCCTGTCTTAACAATGAACCCACACAGGCGTTAAGGCGTTTGTCTCGCCAAACGTCACTGTTTGTTACGACTAAAACGGGAAAGTTTTCATTTTATTCTACTTCCAATTTGAATTCTATTTACAATGGGGAGGAGAGAAAGAGAGTGTGTGTGGGCTGGTCGGTTGGTTGGTAGATAAATTAGCATGAAGTTGCGAAAAAGAATAGACAACGAGTGCTGGTAGTGATCAGATTACAACGATCGTGGTTTAGGTTTTATGTTTGTGTTGATCTTTTAAGATAACCTCATGAAGTTTATGGAGAGATAATATAATGTTTCAAGCGCACTAAAACTGCATATTTTCCAAACACATATTGTCAGAGTTTATTCATGATCGATTCGTTTGAGCTTGAAATCCAATCAGAATGTCTTTTCATTTATAGATAGATCAATCGATCGGTGATCGTGTCATCCTGTCTTTCTAAAACATGTAATATTTACTGATTCCCTGGATCACTGATCTTTAAAAACGATCGAGTTCTCATGATCGGTTCTCATTGCTTGACACCGTCTGAAGAACTCCAAATGTACCAAAAGTCAGTAGTAAATGCCCATAAATTGTATTCTATTGACAGCTGATCGTTAAAAGTTTTCCATGATCACGTGAACAAATGCAACTGTCAACAAAATAACCAAGAATTGTCGATGTCATTCGATGTGATCTTAAGTGATCTGCAATTGGAAAATGTTGTAAATTCGTCTTGACTGATCTACGCACGATCATTTCCATGATCATTAAATTTATACATACTGAATGCGATCGGTATACTACAACTAAAAACCGGTGGTCCTGGAATCGAATTAGGTTGTTGTAATCAGGATTTCCCGCGATCGTAAACAGGAAAATAAAAACTTCACTTGAATTGTTTTTTGTTTTTGCTTAATGTACTCATCTCATAATGATCTACAGTCTGCCAAAAAAAAGTATTAATTTTTGAGAATTTTTCTAAGCTCCATCGAATTCATGATCATCGAAGATCAGTAGTTGCCTGAGCTACTTTACATAAAGGCCTGATTTGTGGTCATAGCTTATCCTTAAAGTTCATCCTTACTACTGATCGTTGATGATTCGCTGTAGATATCTCCTAGCCAGAAAGATAACAAGAGGTGGTGCAAAGTGATCTTCAGTGTTGAGACCTGAAGATCCGTAGTTACTCTTGTCTCCATAAGTGTTTTGAGTCTAGCGTTCTCCTAACACAGGCCCTTTTCAATAAGTTTAAGGAAGCCAATTGTATAAGTTTGTATTTATTGTCTTGTAGTAGCAATTTGCGTTACAAGTAGGACTTGATCAAGTCAATTGATCGGTAGCGATCACCATTTTCTTCTTAGTTTGTCTTTATTAAGTGAAGAGGGATAAATGCATACCTTTGGCGGCGATCGTCACCAAATAGATGGTCTCTATGTTTTCGTAATGAAATAACTAAAGTTTAAGGCCAGTGATCAAATCACATAATAATCGTTGGCTTTTGCTCTTTCACAGAGTCAAGATTTCACAACTCTGATCTAAAATTGCGCTTAGTTCAATCTTATTTAAGTTTTTGTACTGTTTTGCATTGATTGGGGTCGTTGTTCGAAATGAACAAGTATTCTCCGGTATGAGAATAAACTGCTGACATTCTTATTTTGATTTTCTTATCACTTCTACATATGGCTACTTTGAATACTTAATATTGTGTAGTAAACAAATGCGACCTGATAATGGTGTTATTAATAGACGAAAAAACGAAAATAAGATTCGCCAGTCAAGTACTCAGCATCGATATGGCATTCTCAAACTAATCTTGGCAACCGATCGTATCTGATCATCGGTGTCCTTTGTAACTCTTAAAATGAAAAATCCCAGATAAAGTATAGTTTGGATGCATGATCGTTTGCGAGGATCAGCTGTTGATCTGTTGACCTAAGAAACAACGTGTTGATCGCTCATGAATTTCAGAAATTAGTTCGAGGATCACAGTATAAAACTTGCTTCGATCCTCGATCTTCTAAATAAAGTTTGGATGTAGGATCATTTATGAGGATCAGCTGCTGATTCTTCAACTCAACAAATCAAGAGTAGATCTGCAAAACTCGCCTCGACCCTCGATCTCCGAGCAATCAAGCATCAGCTCATATCGGATCAAGACGATTGTAAATGATCAGTCCACAGTTACTATAGATAGAAACGGATCCACTTGAGATCGTATTTCAGAATTAGTTTATGAATTGCATGATCACTAATTAAATGATATTTAGTTGTTAGTGATCAATCAGATCATTCAGAAGATCAGTAAGATCAAAAAGTAAGTAAGAAAAAACCGCTTACTAATCATGCGCATTGGACTCTTTCAAATCTGGGAAACTTTTCACAACAAGTCGTCATAACATCGCATAGCTGGACTCAATTAAAACTTTGAACCACAGCACAACTATCAGTTCACCCGATAACACTTGACATTGCACAAAAGTGTTTTACTGATAACACGTGCTACCCCAGAAAGACATTCCGCCCAACTAAGCCTCTATTTTAAATTACATCATTATAAGGTTCAACGAATATTTCCTAGAACGCAACTCGACTGACGTCAAAGGGGGCAATGTGTTGAATTGCAAATTCAATGGAATGAGCCAAGTAAATAGAAATATCCAAAAAAGTGTATGGAATGGGAAACGGGGACTCTTCACATGGCAATGTGTGGTGAATGAATCAGAATTTTTGGGGAATGCAGAATGGGACTTTTTTTTGAATGGTTTTCAAGGCAGATAAGGTCTATGTCTAAGCCCATGTAGCTCGAGGTAAAGAACACATTCTGTGGCCGAAAGAGTTGATGATAAATTCAGTTGATCGTGGAACTAGTATTTGCGGCTCCTAGACTGCCAGATCTAGTGACTTAGAGTAGGACACTTGGACTGACTTAGTGCTCTGACAATAAACGAAAACTACTCTTGGCTGCTGTCCAGTCAGTTTTACTGCCACCTTCCTCCTTGTTAACAACCACTCATATCACTAGTACGTTGTAAATGCGTTTTTTTTTTTCTTAAACTATTACCACCGTCACTGCGATTTTGATTGACACTCTATGGCATGCCAGTGTATTGTATCCAACATATACTAAGATTTTTCGCAAATAAAAAGCTGACAACTTTCACAGATCTCGATTGATTGGTCTGGTTGTGAGATTGTTTATTTAGTAATTGTGATACTTAGGCTAAATGCAGACATCAGTATGATTTGATTTTTTTAATTATTAACCAGTTAAGTGTTTTAATTAACTTGAACACATTATTCTTTCTTTCGTGTTTTTTTATTGCTGCGTCACAAGTGCGGGTACTATAATACATTGCAAGCTAACCAGCTCAATGACAAGCTTTACCCAAAGTTGATCAGAGTCAATTACGGGGAAATGTATTGCGATGTGTTTTTCGTGTTTAATGAGCGGTTTTTAGTTGTTCAAGTAATTAATTATAATGTCGTGTTATGGGTATAAATATAAAAATGGTGTATTTATTGAAATATTTGTAATACTTGTCGACTGTATTTGATATCACAGAAATGTGACAAGAGTTTGGTAAATACAGAGAACAGGTTCCAAAATGTATGTAATGTAAACATGTTGTTATACATACATATATTCGAATCGTAAACAATTCATTGAATTTAGTTGGTAATCCTTGTTATACTGGTTCTGTTAAAACTTGTGTCGATCGCTAAGGCAACTAGTGTTGGATTTTTCAAATCAAATTTTGGGTAGATCATCTAGTCGTGATGATTTTGATAAACTTTTAGCTTCTACTCTGAAGATCAGGAGATAAAATATGTGAATCAGCTGTTAACAGCTGAAGATCACTTTTAAGGATCAGTGGAGAATTTTGTAAACTTGTAAAGGTCATTTTGAGACCCATTTTGTTAAATTTCATAGATCACCAGCGAGGATTACTTTTGAAAGTCGGTTGTGGTGATCAGGGTGGAAGATCACTTTACGATCGATAGAAGTCTAGCGGCTAATGACACTTGAGATCGTGCTCATGTGGATTGCTCCTCAAGATCAGTCAAGATCACCTTGAATTTTACGTGAATTTAACGAATTATGTAGATATCAGGTTGATATTTTTGTTAAAAGAAGATCTTGTAAGTTTCAGATGGGCAAACCGTTTTGCTGTCTCTGTTAAAGACGAGTACAACTTCAAGGCTAGATAGTCTACTTCCACATGTGAACGTTCTAAGAAGCCCTCTCCGATCTACACAATTCTGCGAAACAGGCAAACTATGTACATCACAATGTTAAAGTTTCACGATCAGTCAGCGATCGGATCATCGAAAGAAGGTACACTTTAGACATAAGAAGATCAGAGCAAAAGATGATCTCATAACGGAAAGAGAATCAATTTCACTGATCTTGCCGACCGTACTATAATTTCGCATCACGATCGGTCAGTTTCTTAGGCTGTCTGAGCTTTGTATCTTCAACAAAATTATGAAATGCTTTAAGACACCAATTCATGGTGGATATTCGAAAGAAATGCTGATCATTCTAGTGATCTTGTCTCCAAGACTGGCTTGTGAGTTACAATAATGTTGAACTTGTAGACATTTTTCAGGCACTGATCTTCGGATAGCGATCGTGAAAGTCTGATTTGTTTTGCTGTCTGGAGAGGCCCGTTCTAGTATTGAAAGATCAGTATACAACCATACTAACCATATTGTCAGTGCAGTGTAATTGACCAAGTTAACCAATTACAACTCCTACTTAATGCAGTGTTACGCTTTTACAACAAATTTTCTCTTGTATGCTGCGCCGTCATTTGTAGATCTATTTATGGTTACAAAGGCTAAAGCCACCTGTAGATGGTGTGAAAAATCGCCGTCTGCCTTAATAATCCCTGCGAAGCACTAGCCATACCATGAGTTCACCACCAATTGCCTCATTGGAATTGTATACGCAGTCACATTACGCGATCTGCGTCATTCGCCATCCACAACGACGGCGAATTAAATGCGTGTTGCAAGTCAAAAGTAAATCCAACGCGCCAAGTGGCAAAAGAACGCGTGTGTGCCCCCATCTTGCTGACACAACCACACGACAATTTTTGCACCAAAGGTGCTTGCCGATGGTGCTGTATGGATCGACCATGATGATGGTGATGACGATTGGCCCGTTGTCTGTCCAAATTTAGCCCGAAGCTTGTTACCATTTTTGTCACCCGTTTGACAGCGCACAGTAAAGAAACAAAAAAAAATAAAAACAGCATTCAGTAGGAACATTTTGATGGTAATTCCTTTGGTACAGATGGATTTATGTCATGCCGCGATGGGGCTAACGAACGCTAGAGCGTCGCGTCTGTCCACTCTGTATTTTGCACCTAATTCCGTTATTGCCACAGCCCGCCCGAAAATGGATTGATGACATTTTGGTGTGCTATTGCGTTTGGTAACAAAATTTATTGTATACGAGCTTTAGCCTGGCCCCGGCAGCAGTACATGAACACGGAGTGTACTGGTGTCGTTTGACATTTTGTCGAACATGGCACTTTGATTTATGAGCGCGGTATGTACGATCTGGACGAATGCATCTGACAGGTTGTAATTTCATTTTACAAATTATTTGTCGTGCGTTTTGGGATTCTTGTTTTCCAAACCAGTAGATAGACAGAGAGAGAGATTGGTAATTGAATTTCATAGTGCCTTGTGGAATTTGTTGATAATAATCGAATCTGTCTGCCTGTGGATTGTATGGAATTTCTGTAAAGAAGTCATGATGTCAGTTTGGTGTTGAATACGGTTGATTAGGAAGAATTAGAAGTATTTTAAGTTGAGATACAATCAGGGGTCTTTCAGAATTATGTAACACGTGTGTAACGTGTTCAAGATTCTTAATTAACTCAGAGTCGGACGTGGACGTGCATAAGTATGGCTTTTTCCTAAAACACACGTAGTCTGTGTCACAAAATGAACAACTCGTGCAGATCATTTGGAAGATTTATAAAGCGAGTGTTGGTCATAATGTTTTTTTTTTCGAGGACTGTGTGAAAACTGGTTATTTCTGAACTCATGATCCTAAATCCTGCTCTTCTAGACTGACAACCGATCGTTCAATCAAATTTTAGATCTAAATGGATCCTTCCTTCAGTTTTCAAAACAGATGATGGATGTGCATGCAGACATTTTGCAGATTATTGAGGATTCTAATGGACTTCTATCTATTTTAGACGTTTTTTCTGATGATTCCTATGTTGGTACTATCAATTATGTGATCACCCTTTCTTCCGAAATGGAGTACCATTATTGGGTTTCGCTTCACTAGTTTCACTCCTAGACACATCTATGGTAGACAAATCTGATACAAAGTAATGAGAAAAATGTGCCATTGTCCCCTTCAAATGGCAGAACTGAGGAATGCCTTAGGTCCTTTTTTGATTCGTATGTCATCTGCCTATAATACATTTTAGGTACTTTTTCTAGATATTAGAAGTCAACTTTTGGACTCAGTTATTAAAGAGAAGTGGCCTTACAGCACAAGCTTGCTGTATTCCTGTTATTATGTAGAATTTTTAAAGTCTTATTTTCGGTGGGCAATACATGTCATGAATTTGTTTCCCTGCTGAACTACAGGCTGTATAGGATCTGAGTTATGCAGCTCTTCGTGAACATTTGTTAGGTACGATAGGTGTTTCGTATATGTAGTGCAGCATCATTCAGATCTGTACGAGTTCACTATAGTCTCTGGTGTAGATCGTCTAAAAATAAGGAAACTTTAGTCCCTTACTCGAGAGTGGCTCCCTCAATCATATCAGATCACTTCTCCTTAACAATCAATCCAGTATACGACTAATTAGTCGTTAGAACCGCCACTTGAAAAACATTCCGAATTTTGTCGAAATGATTTCAGGTCCGGAACCTCTATGAAGTTTTCAACCATCGCGTGTTGGCAAATAAATTGGTTGTTACTTTTTAAAAACCTCTCCAAATCGCACTAGAGGGATTAAGCATCTCTGGATACTTACTTATGGCGATCTAGACTGGATTGGATTTTACAAAACGCAAAGTGGTATGTCCAAGACTATTTCGTCTGTTATTAAGTCACGCTGGAGCTCTTCTTGGGGTATACACAATGAAATGGTCTAGTTAGCGTTAGATTAAGTCTAACAAATGTTGAGTGATCTACACTCTGTTACTTCTTTCAACTGCCCATTTCCCTAGTTCGCTCAGGTTCAAGTATTCTTTTTAGACAACCCTTGAGCATCTTTTAAATGTTGCCGATGCGAAAGGACTGTGCTTTATATTTACTTAGTGATTGCTAAGAGTAGTATCTCTCCCAGCTAATACGCTGTCATCTTAGTAATTCGGTTGCAACCTAATCATACCAATAAATCAAATAAAGTGGGCTATCTAGTACATAGAAGACCAGTTTCGATTGATTCTATTTTCGTTTTGTCCATGCAATGCCTGCAATAGTCGTTGTGGGGTAGTCTTAGCCGTAGGTAGATTCCAACCAAAATCTATAAATCTCTTATTTTTCATAAACTGGTCATAACGATTTGGCAGTAGCACATGTATATTGTAGATGCCATCGATTGTTACACTCCTTGTTGGACTCGATGTCAATTCATCTGTTTTTTTTTCTCTTTCGTTCCCTGGTATCTGACTCGGTACCCACTGAGATATCATCCAGTCTTATGATCCACATTTCAATGAGTTTGGACCTTACCGATGCTGACTGTAACGCTTTAGGGGTTCTTGACTGTCAACATAGAAACTGGTTGTCTTGCCAGAAATACTTCCTTTGATAATCATGTCCGTACCTTGTTTAAGTGCAGCGTCTTCGGCTTGAAAAACACTGCAGTCGTTCTTAAGTCTAAGGGACCAATTTGTATCTCGAGACTTGCAGTAGAATTCTCTGACTAAAGAACTATGTAGTCCCGTTCCACCCGGACTCTCGCTATATTGGTTCAGAATTGAGGTATGACCATAGGGTTGAGCTAACCGTTGTCTTTCTACCTTTGATTGCATTTGGTTAAGATTGAATAGGCTTCCGATCCCTATCGTTGTTGTCCAAAGGGCTTACGCTACGTAATACGAATTCTAATACCCCTATGTTGCTCCAACTTACAAATCTTGGTCATGCCATACACGAAACCCTCCATGTTTCCATTACCATGACCATTTTATAAGGACACCATTAGTTGATATGACAGCAAATTCCTCCGTATACGCTTGTGTCAGATCCTTAAGGCGATAAAATTACACAACTCCGTAACCATATCATTGGCCTAATCACCACCTTTTATTCCTGTCGTCCGTCCAAGTGGCTCTGCACATTAATTTAGTTTTCAACAAAGCCATAACACTTGGCTATCGAACAAATCTATCTCCAGCCGGATGGTAAATTGTCCATCAAACGCTGCACTGCACATTTGTTGCGTTAAAACGATGCCACGATTAAAATCTCAGCAACCAGAGCGCATTTAGCAATGACGTCGTTATCGCCGTAAGACAAACAAAAACAACCAGCAAACCAGCAAACCAACGCGCAATAGCTCGTCGCCCAATCTCCGATAAAAGCTGCTACTATAAGCGTTCAAGAGATAAAAAAAAAAAAAAAAAAGTTAAAATTATTTTTTTATGGAAATCTCAGATACTAATCGAAGAAATGTGCTGCGCTGCTTAATGGGCGGCAGTTTATGGTTCGAGTAAGCCATTTGGCATTTCGTTTGGAATACAAACGAATTTCTAGAGTTTTGCGTGCAACGAAGAGAAGACCACCCGGTGAGATGATGCTGTTCCACAGGCACTAATGCCCATGGCCAACGTGACATTCCAGCACCGCTTTGGCCATTATCACTCGTACGCTAATCACCTTTCAATGCCGATCGATGCGGGCCTGATTGACGTAGTTGGCATAAATTTTCGAATTCAAAAATTGTTTGGTGAATAACCGTTTTATGGTTGGCAATTTTTTATGGCATTTCAAATGGCGCTATGTGCTTTAATTAAACCTACGCAATGTTCTGTGTTGACGTAGGTTGGGGTAAATGGCCATGATTGTAGTTAAAGTTAGCTGGGAATTGGGTTAAGTTTATGGTGTTTGGGTAGCTTTGGATTTGAATTGAAGTGGATTCAGGGGATGACTGAACTGGAGCAGTCGTTCCCTCAGAATGCGGAAACTAATAGTCTAACATTATTGTGGTTTTTATTGCACTTTCTCGTAGTAAAACATCTGGTGCCACTGTAGGATGCTTGAACTTGAGCTGATAGATTTCTATACTTCAAGCTCTGTCCATGTGAATATATTTTGAATGCCATTTCCTACCAGCAGCATTGCTGTATGTCCATTTGGACGCTTTTTAACAATCGGGACTAGGATTATGTTGTTCACGAACGAACTAGTTCAAAAAAGAGCTCTCACAAGTGAACTAGTTCCCAATGCCATTTTATTTAAGTTCATTTAGTTCAGTAGCTCATTACGTTCAACAGTTCCTTTAGATCAGTAGTTACCCAAACTCAGGTATACTCTGGATGGATGTAGTTCTGTAAGAGCAACTAAAATACCTATATACTGAGCTCTTTTTGCTTTGTGTATGGCTATTTCGTAAACTAACAACACAGCAGCATGGGCACGTTGTGTTGGTCTATGTGAAGGGAATAACCAAATTTCCTGAGCACTGAACTACTCTGAACTGAATGAGCAAAAAAATCGAACTAGTTCAGCAAACAGATTGGAACTAAACTGACCGTTCTCTGAACTGAACTTTTTGAAAGTCGTGAACGCTTTTCCAATATTTCAATAGAAACCATAAATGAAGTATAAGTCACTCTGTCGACTCAATCACTGAAGACGCTTGCAAGACAATGCAAAGACAGAAAGACAGTTCTTTTTTCTTATGGGAGAACTTCTGTTCTAAAAAATGTAGATCAACGGTGTCCGTTGCCTTTCTTTCTTATGTGGACTGGGAAGTGTACCTACTTGAGTATTTTGTTTATACCATCTGTGGTTTAGGTCCTATGAATGCAGGTCCTAAACCAGTCCTAGCTAGTTCATTTAGCCAATTGTTGCTTGTAATTCCTTGATTTTCGAATTGGATATTGGTATTTTCCCGATTTCTAATCTGTAACCTCAGGTAAAATAAAATACCAAAATAGTATTCCCTGACCATGTGCAGAACAAGTGCTGTGTACTGAGTCAAGTATTTTAAAGTGCCTTATATAGTCGCATCGACAGGTTCTAATGCTGCCTTAGATCAGGTATCCATGCGGCCTATGATACGGAGACAAGCAATTCTCTGGGAGTTCTGACTCTTAGTGGAGGTTATTCCTTGGAATCATTTCGACTATTAAAGGATGGCCATCATTGTATGTATGCGTCCAGTGTAACATTTTAGGATTTATACAACAAGTTCTGCCTTAAAGGCGTCTACTGCCTAGTTGAACTCACTGGCTCTAGTGGGACTCACTGAACAAAAGTAAAATGTTGCTGTTAATGGTGATATGTCCTAGATTGTCCAGTATTCTTTTTGTAAGAGGCACTACACCGGTTTTTCAAAGATCATTGGATAGTCTGTCACTACTATACCATTCTAGAAAGTGTAGTAAAGAACCTTGCATGACACACGACATGGTCGTGCTCTTCTTACCACTAATCCAAGTCATCCGCATAATCAATGATCTGATCCTTGTAAATAGCATAAAAGATCTTCGAAAATTAGTGATCACAGAAGGGAAGAAAACACTTAAGGACGGTCACAGACACAAACATTCCTTCAAAGGAAGAAGTATTAATTCGACTTCAAAGTATGGCACCTGTCCATTGGTTGGCCGAATCGTTGCTATCTCTACTACAAATGGCCCTTCCTACCGAGCAGTGTTAGTGAAAGCGCCCTCAATCTCAAGGAAGCCGCACAGAGGTATTCTCTTCACAAGATAATGAAGAGCACCTTCCATGGAATTCCTTTCTTATATGCAACTGACTTGAGTAGACCAACCTAACCGGCCTCTGGCATGAGTGTCAAATGCAGATGAGTTCGACTTCTGGGTTTAGGCAGTTTACTAGGCCTATTGCCTGGTTTGGGGATAAAGATTACATCTCCAGGTAGTGGTTATCTGTTTCCAGATTCTCTTAATAGTGGAGATGTAATCCCAGTCGTAGCTGGCTACAAATATAGTAAGAAAACCTGGTATCACGAGATCGATTACCTTCTGTAGAAGCTCTGGGAAAAGAGCAGTACAGCCAGAGGGTTTGGAAGGACCTTAGAATCCTGATGTTGATTAGAAAACTTATATAATAGGTTATTACAATGAGAGTAGTGACATTTCAATGGACTGCTCTTAAGAACCGAGCGATACTCCTCGAATGTTAGGCAGTTTGGCTCATATATGCCTGCTTTAGTTCACCTCTTTTCTAAATTCTAGATCGCCTTAAACCTAGTACCCCCTTCTAACCAAAATGACTTCAATCTAAGTCAAACCATAAATCATCATGAGAATGCTTTCTATCTTCGCACAACCAACCAACCAACCGACCCCGCATAATCTTCCCAAAAACACATCCAACATCTAAACATTCCAATTAATCATTCGTAGAATAATATTTTCCACAAAATTCCTTCTGTTTTTGTTTACTTGCCACGAAAAAAAAATGAGGTCCAAGCCAAACCAAAAAAACAAAAAAGACTATACCCTCGCGTACGTCTGACCTTTCCGCTGATAGTATTCACTTGCCACCGTCGTCGGCACTTTCACTTATCACTCAGATTGCATTTATTTTTAGCATGATCAGTTTTACAAGACGAGATACTTTTGTAGCTTCTTTTCGTAACCCAAATCGTGTGTTCTTTTCCAGCAGTATAAACATTTAAAAAACGCCTTTCTATCAAAAAAGGAGAACCATAAGTTAAAGCCGTCATCACCCACGCACTGCGTAATCACCCGCTCCAAGTTAGGGGGTGTGCATAAATATATAGAAAAAAAAAAAGAAATTAAATAAACAAATTTCAGTACGGTACGTGTAATGAATTCAAAACTATGTTGATAAGATATCGAAGCTTAACAGCAGTCGCCGCGCAAGAAGCCCCAGTATCGTACAGGCCATCGACAGGTTGAGAGATACACCTCAATCCTCGTCCATGTGGAGTGTGTGCTGTGCAACTAGTGTGTGATTTTTTGTGTTTCTGAATTTTAGACATAGTTTCGGTTCCAACCACGCCATATGGATTTATTGAATTATGTGAACTGGTGTTGTTGTTGTGGTTGTAGCCGTTTTAGAATTCGCAAAAAGATGTCTATTTGTGCTTATCCCCAAGTGAGAATATACGAAGATTTCGATAAAATGAGTGCCAAGGAAGTTTATTACAATGAAGCCGGTAACAAGGTCACCGTTAAGTTGCTGCACTTTCCCGATGTCCCTCCGGAGGATGTGCATAAGATAAAATTCTCAGAGGATGAGAATTCCGACGACGATGAGTATGAGGAGGTACCGAATGGTGTGGCTGCGACGGGAGGTGATGGTGAGCAGGATCCAATTGAGGAGGATTACGCCGATGTCGATGATGAGGAGGAGATTGCGGCGAATGTAAGCTCGGAGCCGGTACACAAGAAGACACTGAGGAAGAAATCCAGAGAGAACCTATTGCATCAGAGAAAGTGTAGTAAAGCGTTTGCGGAGGCTCATGGGATATCTGTAACACCACCGCCGGGTGTGACAGTCTCAGGAGCGGCAGCAGTGGAATCTATCGGAGGGAAGAGTTTATTGGGCCGAAAAACACATCATCACCACCACCACAGCCCGCATGGGGAGTTGAGAACACAATTGCTGACGAGGCGATCTCCGTCCCCTTCGAATGGGACTCTGTGCCCAGGATATGTTCAATACTCGAAATCATTGTTGGAGGTGCCTATGCCGCGGGACTACGGCTACGCATCGAGCGATGATTTGAGTTCCGAGTGGGACTCCGATGTACCGACTACACCACCAGACAGAGCGAAGGAGAAAGTTAAGGTGAGTTCGATTGTTAATGCAGATTCGTAAAGTATTTGCACATTTTATGTGTTGTCCAGTTCGTATATCTTAAGACACTGGTAGAATCAGATTCTGACTAGTAGTTGGAAATCATTTTTCGAATTTCTTCTCGATAAGCACAAGTCCACACATCGCAACTCTGATCTTACACTCTTGTACGTCCTCGACTTTATCTCGAACTCAGATTTGACTTTTCCAGATGAAAAGACAAATAATTACCATCATTACCCATGCTTCTGTCATCTGATATTCCCATTCAATATTGTATGACTGTCTTCATAATCTTTTTAAAGTTTCGAACTTGGATAACACAAAGAACCAGCTTTTTAAAAATGTTCTCCGAATATATTTACCACTGATCTTCAGCGATCGTTACGATCGTATCTACTGATCCGAGTTCATGATAAGTAAAATTGTTAATGCAGTGAATTGTAAAAATTTGTAATCTAGTTGATGATCCTGACTAACACTATGAGGTGGAAGGGAAATACAGGAATCTCAAGTGATCTTTTAAAATTTTGCTTGAAGAATTATTACGCGGAAACTTTTTTCTACAACCGTTCTTTATCTAGGGACTGAAATAGCAATTTTGTTCGCAAAAAATCCTAAAGGACACAACATTTAAAAAGAATGTTCTCCTTGTTCATTCATTGATATTGCTATGAAGACTGCTTGCAGAGCAATGCTCTATCTGATCGTGTGATCTATGGATTTATAAGCAATCGGTTTTTAAGGTGACACTAGCTTACTTACTTACTATACTTTAGGTTGCTCTACAACCTGGGCCTCAAGCAACGATTCTCTTCAGTTAGCTTGATCTATAGTCAGTATTGTACACCAACAAGTTGGTTAAGGTCCCTTTTCTACTTGAGCGCGCCACCTGTAGAGGAAGTTCTACTGCGTCGTCCCTTCAGGGTCTTCGGAGCTGTCCATCTGTTTTACATGACCCAGTCATCTTGTATTTAAACTCTTCTAACTAGGTCGATGCCATAATACAACTCGTACAGCTCATGGACTGAAACTCACCCGATTTCATCCATTCTTGACATAGTCCACAGTCCTCTGAGCTGCCGTAGATTAGAACTGGGATGAACAGTGACGTTTTGTCCGACACGTCGTTGTTGTATGTTCCGTCCCTCATTAATCGTCAAAACCATTTTAGCTGCTTCCTTCTCAATGCTCACAAAAGCACTACTGACATCATACACTCTTCTTTCAATTATGTCGATAGCATCGGGATATGCAAGCAGTTGTAAGGACCTTTATAAGATTGTTCCTCTGATTCTGGCACGTTAGTTCTGTACGATTTTAGGAATGACGTTGTAACATTAGGCGCTTAGTTCGAAATCCCTAGGAAAGATTCCCAGTATTTTCCAAATTAATCTTCATGCTAATATTGTCCTAGATTCGAGGATGAAGAGGGCGTCCAATCAAGTGCTCACAGATAGACAACTGGTGGCCGTTGTGTTTTAGTGACTACTAAATGGGTGTTCGATTCCTAGACAACAGTGAAAAGTTCTTCCTGACCCCGCGTCTGTCATGAAAAGCCTGTGAAATAAAAATTCCACTTCAGACACGATACAAAATATTTCGTGAAATGCTAGGCCGTGGGCCGCAAATATTTGCATTTTTTTGGTTGACAAGCGCATCTGCTATTCTTCAAGAACTTAGCAAATACCAATACAGCCAAATTTTGTTGGGCAGTTAGAAAGTATTTTTTGAAATTTATATTGAATTTGTGACATTTTAGGCTTCTATTCTGATCACTACTTGAAAGATATCAAGTGCCGATCTCAAAATGAGTCGCTATATGCGTTGGAAGTCTAGTGTGATGGGCCTAGGACTTCGTGTTGTAAGGTGTCACTGTTTGTGTCTGTTTTGTCCCTTTTCATGGTCGGGTCGTGAACATCGTCTTCCTATAAAAATCCCGACTTTAAGGTGTTTGTCTCGGCGAATTGTGTTTCACTATTCATGTAGTCTGTAACCAGTGCGATAGCTATTTTGTCGTTGGGCTTGACTGTTCTTTCAGACACAAATGTTGGCAGTAGTAGGAACTCGTACCAAACTAAGGTTATGGCTTGCTGAGAGCTCCCAAAGAAATACTAAGTTTGAGTCTCTCTGACTGATACTCCCACAAATCTAAGTCATGTCATTGTCTACGCAGAAGTCCAATTTTCTTCGACTACCGTGCCTGATCAGAGTATTCACATGTAGGAGGGAAACATTTTAGAAACACCAGGCAAGTCCAATATCTTCATTATAAAGGGTGATTCATTGTTTCAAGTCGCAGGATTAAAACTTTGTTTTGAGTGTCTTTTGAGTGCTTTTTCTGGTATTATCCTTAGAGGACTTACGTTTGTAAATTCTGTAGAATACGCCCCGTACTCAGGTCTATCACTATCCTGCGTTAACAATATTGACCATGGTAGTGCAAGGTTCTCGGTAATGTCTGATGCTTTCATCGCCAAGACTATAGAGTTGAAGACTGGTCTGAGGAGACAAGAGTTAAGTAACTCGTTTGTCTTCGTGAAAGCCTAGCTTTGTACGTATGACTATTAAGAATGGTTGCTTAAACAGGTTCACCTTGAAGGTGTTATTCTTCTTTCTTCGCCAAGAGTCTTAAAGTCCACAGAAATGTTTTAATATTTACTGTTCCATCATCTCTCTGATTTTTTCATCTAAAAAGTGAATTTCCCACATGACGATCGATTTTCGTTGGGTAAGCTACAAACGTGACGTAAATAAAAGAGAGCATGTGGGCTGGCAACTACTTCCAGATGCCTCCCAAGTGAATCGAATGTTGGGGTGCAAGTCTGTCAATCATCGCCTAAGCTTCTACAATTTATTTGCGCTGTTTTCTGAAATGTCATCTCGTCATGATATCACCAGTATTACCGGTTACATCCACTTGTTTGTTTGGATATGTCCTGCAGTAACTCGATTTCTTATTTAATATCCTCTCCTTCACGAATAATCCCCCACATATGTATCTCTGTCGTCTGTCTTAATTGATAACATGGGCGTAACATATCCTAATCTTGACAATCTTGATTAACATGCTCGCCTAATCTTATCTCAGGAAAAATAGAAGAATGCCATACCTACATGTACCGACGAATCAACCTTGCATAGCTCTCCTCGCGCTCACGAATTACACAACAAATCACGACGACAAAGTATTTGCTCGTTTGGTAATGCTGTCATCTGCCAGGCAGCAGGCAGCAGCACCGGCTGCTGTGTCAGTCTAAGCTGTTTTTGCGCTTTTTCCTCAAACGTCATGATTTATGAGCCATAGACCAAGTAGAGGCAATACGGCACAGTTGAGCTGCAAAATAATTAAAATATACGATCTCACAGATACACACCCAACAGATTTCCTTTTTCTTATTATTATTTTTTTTTTCTTTTTTATTTTCTGAACATTTTTTTTTTATGGAAACTAGAGATAGATACTTGTTCTAGGTACAAGTCGCCACAGTTAGAGATTTGCGTTTCGCCCCATCATAATTATATCTCTCGAGAGATCTCAGATATTAGATACAGCTTGCAGTGCAGTTTGGTTCGGAGAAAGAAAAAAAGCACAACGCGTTATCCGGAGTTTTTGTTCGAAAGATTTTTTTTTCTAACTGTACCGGTATTGTTGTGTCCTTTGCCGCCAAAAAGTCCATGGTTATGGTTGTCGGTAACGTAGCTTGAATAGGTTTTCTGTGTTTCTTGTGGCCTTGTGTTGTCATCGCTTTTGTATTGTGTTTAGTGTTGATTGTTGCAAAAAAGTATTTAAAAAAATAAATAAATAATTGTTGCAACCTGTGTAGGTGGCATTTTGTGTCTAAATGTTAATCTTTTCTATACCCTGCATGCACCATCGGTTAAATTGTTTCTCCTTTCTGACGCGTAAACTCATCCGCGTTAAATATGAAGTTAACCCTTATACACCGGAGTGGATGTGCCCGACTTGTGGAGGAACGAAAAAGGTAGGACAATCTGGTCATTCAAGTTGATAAGTAGGTAGCTCTGATAGTTCATTCTACCTATCTTAGACCATATGGTGTTCCAATTAACATTAAGTAGACTCAATTTGTTATACTTGCTATTTCTCTTTTCCTTTCTAACTAACTTACGGCAATTGCCAGAAGTATGCTTTTAGGCCTGTTGTAATCCTGGAAACGTTTCAAGTTTTTTTTTTTTTAGAAATGTGTAATATTCTAATGGTCCTATGAAGACCATACTCAAAATTCTAGAAAAAGAGGTCCCCAATAGTACTGTGACCAGCTATTACCATGAAGCAATTTAGGAGCTTAGGAGTCTTCTGTTGCACCTTTGAAGTATGAAATAGTCTTGTTTAAACCAAGCAGTCTGTTGTTCTTTTCTCGACTTAGTCTAATGCATTGCCTTGGTTGTTTTTATCTCTTTGAATTGACCCAGTATTTAGTAAAATTAAGACCTTTTCTAAAACTCGACAGTAGAAAAGCACGAAAATATTTAGTGTCAAGGCTTGGGGGGAACATTAAGCTGTCGGGATGGCCCCCTTGTTCGTTACTGACTGTCAGCACGTTTATTCTTTTTGGAACTCATGTTCAAGCTAAGGAGACTGTTTTATTTTTGCCTGGGTTATCCAGTTGAATGAGGTGTATGCTTTTAAACCAATGGTGTAAGAACAGTAAAGTTTGTTTCTGAAAATGACCAGATCTTGACCAAAGGCACCCTGAAACTTTAAGATTGATCTGTCAATTTCAAAACGTCATTCAAATCTTATATTTGTTTCGTGGCAAAGTTCACGAACGAGCAACGATATTCTTAAATTCTCAGTCGATGACCACAAGCCTCTTGATAATTTGAAGCGCCGAAACTTCTCCGATTGGGCTTTCCAAAAGTTTGAAGAAAATCTTGAGTTTTATTAAAAAATCATCTTAATCTTCAACGATGAAGTACATTTTTGGCTTAATGGCTTTGTCAATAAGCAAAATATGCTTTACCGAACAGCAACAAACCCACATCCACATGTGGTTCAAGAGACTCCATTGTATCCACGAGAGTGACCATGTGGTGTGAATATCATGCCGAAGATGTGATCAGGCAATATTTTTTCGTCATGTGACGATAAATTGATTTCGTTATCATACCATTTTAGCAGACTATTTTTGGTTAGAATTGAATCTACTTGCCATCAGTGATATGTGGTTCCAACGAGGTGCTGCCACATGTCACACAGCTGCTGAAATAATTGATCCATTGGAAGGAAAGTTCGGTAATCGTGTTATCTTGAGATATGGTCCGGTCGAATGGCCACCTCGGTCAAGTAGTTAATTTATGCTAACAAGTCAAATATTTTAAAGGAGCTCAGAAACGGGAGTAGTGGAAAATTGCTTCCAAAGTATAGATCGCTACAAACGGCCTCATGGTGGTTATATGAACGGGATCGAACTCCATACATAAATGTGTAACATGTGTACTATACCTGACATAAATGTTAGCCCGAAATCTCAATTATTCTGTGTTTTAATTACGTACAAAATTGTTATGTCCTTATTGGCAACTGATCAAACAATTTGCTTTGGAACTGGAATTGCCAAAGAGAACTGCCAAATGTGTAACACTATTGTGTTGATCTGCCTTCTTAGCTTTATACATAGTCTTCCCATGAATCTTCCCAGAAAATAGTACATCCCTGCATCATACTACCCCTCTCTATAGTAAATCCATGCCTACGTCAAATTCAATTGACACAATCTAAGCAAGTAATTGGCATCGGGTCACTCATGCTTATCAAACTGGTGTAATTATGTTTGTGTTTAATCAACTCTAACCAATTAATCAAATCGACCTATGACTGGATTGCTTTGAGTGATTGAGAGAGTTTTTGTATAATTTGTTTCAGCCAAATACCATATCATTGGGGTGAGACAAACTTACATAACTCCGGGTGAGAGTTGATAACCAAAAAATTAGTAAACATAATCGCTACGTTAAAAGTCGATTTGTTATGGTTAATGAACTTTGTACTATATTTTACCGTAGATAGTGTGTGACCTTATTACCAGAATAGACATAGTGTCGCTTTATGATAGATTAGATGTACATAGTTGTTAGGGGAAGAAAAGTTCAGACTGTTTCCAAATGGGTGGATTGGCCACACTTATGATCAAACCACCACTAAGCCACTCTTTCCAAAAATAGTTATAAAATTAGTGTCGATAAGAATTCAATGGGTTGTGCAAATCTGTGGGTATAGGTAAAAACCTGGTTTCACTAAGAAAGAAAGCGTACGACAACCTGCCTAAAGAGGATCCAGAATTGACTGAGTTTTAAGCCACCAAACTACAATTACAACTACTTGAGGCATACATTTACATACAGTGCGTTCTGAAGTATCTTGAGTTTTATCCTAGATTTTTAGGTTACTCACAATTCAATATTCACACCAAAGACTGGAGAAGAATAAGTGTGTAATGGTCAGTTATGACCGAGAACTTGTCGTGATAAGGTTCTATTACTACGTAACAAAGTGTAGCTAATACGAACAACTTACACATTTAACCACCGATAAGTTTAGAGAATTTCGAAAATGTGTCGAAGTCAAGTAACTAGTTACGATACGGTAGCAAACAAGACTAACTTTTAAAATCGGGAAGAAGAAGTCATACTAATGACAACCATGAAGAACAAATAAGTCATGACAAACAGCAATAATTGGTCCTACTCTCGTAGCTTAGCACTGCAAAACATCCTCATTGATCTACTTGGAAAAATATAGAATTTGGCACCTTAACAAGGTTATTAGAAGCCGACTAAGTCAGCAGCCTTACATGAAGCTGTACATCATCTATTGATCGAACTATATTTTACTAGAGGACCTTGAATCGTACATGGTAGAGTTTTAGTTTGTCTGGAACTGTCTTAGTTCATAGTCAAGACACAAATGTTGCATGAAACAGATTTCACTCCAAAATGACACAATGGGAGGTTAAAGATCTCAGCGAACACTTAGTCAACCAAATGGACAAAAGACAAATGAAAGAACACATCAACCTCAACCAAAGTAAGGTCAACAAAATAACTTGCACTCAGCAATGAAGACATAAGAACAGTAACAGGTTAGCTAACATTTTCAGACTATCACAAACATATGTACATATGTATGCTGGAATTATCGAGATGAAGAAAAGATTTGTGATTGCCTAAAGATGGACTCAATCAGTCCAGTGAAAATTTGCAACAAAGATCTTTAAACTGTGTTGAGGTTTAGCCAGAGATTCAATCTTGCTTCTGGCCAGCTTTATAACTCTTATTCATATGGAAGACGGAGTGCATACTGTTTAGGCGCACCTAGTGAATAATTTCTGGATCAAAAAGCACGAGCCCCCATCATAGGTATCACTGAAAATGGCCATTCAACATCGCACATGTTTCGTGCTAAAATACGCTTATGACCAAAGTTTTTATAAGAACCTACTTGCCAAGGACCAAAATGTAATCTGCTAGTTTCTTTAAGAGCCGGGAGTGTAGGCACAGCCGTTGAAGAAAAGATAGTAATTATGACATCACGCAGTACGCCGTTAAGGCATTTTATTCAAATTTCTAGTAAATTGGAAAATACAGTTTGAAACGAGTTTACAAGATCACCGATGGGGTTCCATAAGGCTTACTCTTAGGCTCTCTACTGTAGAATGTAATGTACTAATATTGTAATGGACTAAGTAGCAAGACGATGGCAATGGCACTCTGTGGTGTAAAACATGGTGGATATGGAATCACCTCTACAATATCTTAACGAATTGATAGATCCAACGAATCAGAAAGGATCGTACCTACTACTGTCACCTGCCAGGAAAGTTGGCAGTTCATTTGCTATATTTGCTGTAAAATAAACGCGACTAGTACCCAAGTACTGCGAACATATCTGAGGAGTATACTGGAGCCTTTGGGAACCAAGCTTTTCACAACTATTCGTGCTCTCCATGGAAAATGCGGTACACAAATGGAAGGGGCTTACTGTTTAAGGCCACGTCTGATGGACAATATTATTTGAGAAGCTTTTTCAAGACAGTTATACTCTCAGATGTTTATCAGACGCTCAGACACTAACCATCATGTGTGAGAGATACAAACAATTTATGACCAGACCCGAATAATACCCAAACTAAAGACCCAAATTTATTGTGTCTAGCTATTCTTTCAAAACGTACTCGTTTCCACAAATAGTCGAAAGCGCTCACTTCCTTTGCCGCAGTTCACTAAAGTGTCTTTATCTGTGTATAACACTCCCACGCGTATATTTGTTTTGAACTTCTAAAGTAAACATCCAACAATAAATGTGCTCCTACCGTTCTTATATATTGTTTAGATTTTTTTTTATAAAAAAAAACAAATTTTTCATTTGGTAATTAAACAAAACTCATGTTAAGATAAAAAAGAAAACAGACCACTCCGAGTGTTAGTGGGATTTGCACTCGCGCGAGCGATAAGGAAGTCGTTCGCATTATGCGTAGTTTGGTACGACCAGCAACGTACGTCATTATTGTTATTGTTCAGGTATTTTAAAATGGTTCTCAGGTAAAATTATAGATATTATGGTAAAACGACACTGTGCTGGCTAATTGAATTAATACCCGAGCGACTGGCCGTCATCGAGAAGAATGCCATTGGCCCATAAATGGTGGTAATTTGTTAGATACTTAACGGCCGCGGAGGGGGACATTTTAAATGTTTTATGACGGGGATTACTTTATTTGCTGATAAATTTGTCAAGCGGACATTTGTTGGTTATGTTCTCATGGCTTTGGGGTGGCAAGTCTTTTATGACATGTGTCTGATAGTGCTGTCAGGAGCAGATGGTTAAGTTTTCATTCGAATGGTGAAATGGAACCATGTATGTTTATCACATGCACAAAACCTAAATATGATGAAATGACCACATCAAAATTTGTACGTATTTTTCCAATAAGGACATAACAATTTTATAATCAAATAAAATACAGAACAATTGAGATAATAGGAATGAAATTTATTCCGGGTATTGTACACATGGTGAATTGAGCTTATTTTGACTAAATTTAGGGTGCTCATCACGTAACTTTTAAGACGATCGTTGCCTAACCTATAATAGTTTGTTCCATCGGTAGTGTCCGACTCTATTTGGCGTAACTTGAAGAAAAACTTGATCCGTCAAACTTGCACATATTGCGTAAACGATTGTGCTGTTCAGTGTTAGTACGTGAAGCAAAACTATCTCAAAACAATATCGCCAGACGGTTATCGATATACATACTTGATGTGAGCTCCAGTTTTTCTGCAAACTGTTGCAGAGCCTAATCGGTGAAGCTACGCCTGTTCAAATGAACAAGAGCCCTCAGTACCGAAGTTATTTTGATCTTGTAAGAGTTTAGGCCAAAATTTGTATTCTAAACTCCACACAATGTGCACTCAGAGATTCCTACTTTCTGTGAACGCCGTGGAATCAACAGATTTGTTTTTTTTTTAGACTTAAGCACTTATGGTTACGATATTTTCCATACTTCACGTCTCGCTGCCACAGAACCATTTAACAGTGAATATGTTGACACGAATTTATCCACTACAAGACGCATAGCTTGCGTGATGGGTCGATAATTACGACCCAAAATTGAAGACAGTTCTCTTAAAGACCACCGACTCAGAAATTCAATTGAAATTTATAATGATTTCCAAATGTTGTCCGTTCGTGGACTTCAGCATGATAAAAACGTAAGCCTTGACTGACGTTTTGACATCAACAGATCATAATAAAAGTATAAAGATGCCTTTGTATTTAAGTGTAAAATTGTTATGTCTCTATTGAAAAACCCTTTAGTTTCTTTCATAACTCATCCAAGATCTTGGTTGTATTTCGATTCACTTTTGTAAAGTTTATAATACATTTCCTATTCTAATAACCAATTCACTCCGATGAGTCCTAAAACTTAATGAAAGAACTGTTTTTATTACCATAGGTCGCCAGTACAGAGCACAGCCTTTTAAAGGAAAGGTAAACATTTGTTTACTCTCGTAAGATGTGTCTGATGCTAGCCTACGTTTCTGACAGGCAGATTGTCCTTCAAGTAATTAAAATTGCTATTTTGCTACGAAAACTTTGTTCCTTTGTGACAACCATGTCCGAGCTCCGATTCGGGCTCCATTACCAATTGGTTTGCTATACACTTTCGAGGTTTCGAACCTGCACAATTCGGCCGAAAGCGAATCTACTATCCACTACTCTACACTCTTTAGGAACGAAACGCAGCATGTTACTCGTACCGACATTCTAAAACAGAAATTACTTGTAATCCAAAAAACAATATCCTTTTTCCCTTAACAGACAGAGAAAAGTATGTCCAAGACCAAGACGGTAGACAGGGTTATGTTGCGCATGCCTTATAGAACTCACTCTGGCATTGTCATGTATCTAAACCAAACTTAAGTGAAGGGAACCATTCACCCGAAACCCCTGCTGTCATTCCGTCTAAGAACCTCGCCGGAGATCCAATAAACCCATTCCATTGCACAGCGCCGTTGCATGACAGAAAGGCAAATCCGAATCCATGTTGAATTTCCATAGTTTGTCTCGTCTTAAATGAATTGCATTTAATTATATATGTCACCAGCCATATTCGAGAGCAGAGCGGCCGGCGCACACATACCTCACAGTGGTAAACATTTTAATTAATGGACCTCATTGCATAAGCGGTCTTCATTTGCTTGCCTCCTATTGACTTGTCACGTCGTCGTCTCGACACCACTGTGTGTTCTCCTCCATTCAATAGAGTTCAATTAATTAAAACCAATTGGCCTAAAAAAAAAACATACGTTTGTATCTATAGAGAGTACTTGGTCCACAAACCGGATTCGTAATGCGACAAATTGTCAAGTATCAATCGGACTGTTGCTTTGACAGTTTACTCGAAGTTGATTCCTTCTGGGATTGCTATGCTGGTGCAACAGTGCGTATACGCACTCATGGTGGTCGATTTGCGTGCGCGCAACAACACGACAAATGCGTGCGTGGTGGCGTTGAATGTAAGCTCGGGTTGGCCTGTCAGTTGACGTTTTCGTCGCACAGTTGGTTGGTCAATGGATTTAAATGAAAGTTGATTTATTTATGCTTCCAACACGGATTCTTGGCCCGCAGATGATTGCTGGCTTTTTATGAGATTTATGTTGTAAGTGATGGAGTAAATATTTTAAGTGATTTGAAAATTCCTTTAGATACTTTATTCTATGACAGTTTACTGATTTTCTGTTTTGTTTTTTTCTTTTCCTTGCAGGTAAGACGCAGAGCAAATGTGATCTTTGGTGAGTGTTTGAGAACAGTCCTTTCCCAGCAAAAGTTGTCCTTCGTTATAGGCTGTTGTATAGTTGCTTTTAGTGAGTTCCAATTGCCCGTATAAAACCTGGTCTGCATAGTCCCGAAGGGACATATTCAGTACTTTACCGGACTGGTGGAACCGTTCTTCTTAAGTTAGTCACCCTAAGCGGTGAATGTGCGTCTTGGTTCAACTAACATAGAAATATTGCTATGATTAGTGCCCACGTTAAACAAGATAAATAGGCACTTAAGATTACTTATGATACCTAGCCTCCAGCTCTTCGAACGTTGTATAGTTTTTGCCGTCCCAGAATGCTAAGGATGGATTTAAAGATTGTTGGCGTTAAACTGTGCGATGTATTCAGCCATACATGACCACATAATCGTTGAATGATTCTTCAACTAATCATTTTTAATTTTCAATCATTTGTCTGACGAATGTGAAGAATCACTTTTAGGGTTCCGATTCATATGCAATCCCAACATGGATATAGCGTCTTTTAACCTTGCCGACCCTAGGCACATTCTAGACTGGTTGAAGGATTAAGACGAGTACTTAATCTCCAGTCTCCCTGGTAGAATTGGAACAAATTCCTTAACTGTCCATTTGCAAGCCAATAAAGTTGACCATATAGCTTCAAGCTTGTTGAAGTTTTGTTACAGATATTCCATGTTCCTCGGAAATTAGACCAACAATCCAAGCAAGATTTATTTTTTTCATTTGAAACCTTACGTTTGCCAGCATCACCACAATCACTGTTTCGTACAGTATGACCTCCCTTAGACGAAGCACTTCCAGTTTCCTAGTCATTTTTTCTGGACCTCAACTAAGGTGTCATTAGGATGGTGACTTGTTATCCTGCGAGGGTGACAAATACATGTTTGTCTCTATATCCCCATTTTCTTTGCCATGATTTGTCGAGGTTGTCCCGAACGCTTAATGGTTTGCTTATTTGGCCTATGTAGCTCTGAAATATTTATTGGTCTTTTCCCCACCTAGTCCTTAATGCAAGAATGTGGTACATTGTTTTTCTGTGATGCCAGAAGCCACATGTTGATTAGTGTGCCACAAAGTGGTTTAAAACGTTCGCAGAATGTACTCAAAAGGATCATGTATACGATACAGAACCGTTAGAGTTCCCCTCACATGAGATTTCTTTCGGAATTATTGTGTGTGTGCATAACCACTCTTACTATGTCTCGGCAGAAAAAATCTGTCCTGGAGGAATCTCTCTAATCCTATTTCCTTCAGGAATCTGAGGATGGGAGTTGGTTCTAGTGACTGAATGTCCTCACATGATAATTTGTATTTACCCACATCTTTCAGTCTTTTGCGGATCAATGCCCCACAAGGTCCCAGAACATGTCTAGAGAATTTACTGGACTCATCTTAAGATATACATACAAAAGTATGTCATTGGAGCCTTGGCATTTAAAAAAAAAAACCAATTTGATGTGCTTCTCCGTAGTCCTTGTCAGAAAAAAAGGAAACGCGAATCAGTCGCGGCCTTATTTGCTTTGTGGTTCGCGAGAACAGAATCTACCAAAGAAAAGTCAAGACAGGCAACCGATTTTGAGGGGAAGTCTGGAGTCAATTCGCAATACCTATACATACGCAATACCATACATATTTCAGACGACTTTTGTGCAGTTTTTTTAGTGTGAGGTCGTACTACAAAAACGAATGAGTTTGGCAGGGATGGCAGAACTAGACATGACTTTATATAATTCGTGACAATCAATGCTGTCATATAGCGCCTTTACACAGAAGAACTATAGTAGCTTTCGCTTTGAGCTTCTAACACTTGCTCCAGGATCTGTCGAAGTGTAAAAAATTGATCAACTGTCGACTTTTTTGTTCCGAAAACACACTGATGACAAATAGGATCTTGCACACCTCTGTCTTTTGTACAGTAGAGGGGCTCTCTTTTTTTTTTTATAGGTTGGACAAACAATACTAAGCATACACTCATACGACGAAATCTTAGAGATGAGTTGGTGGTCACAAGTTATAATCGTGCTTTATATTTGGCTAATATTAGATGTTACCACTTTAATGTCATTCACTGATGCTGCTAAGTGCCTTTCACTTCAATATACCCAGCGAACTGATAGTAGGAACACTCAGTCTGAGATGTGACCAATTAATTAATATCCTAAGCTCCCTCCTCAGAACAAGACAGTCCGTCTGTCTGGTCTAGCAATTCTATATTCGTTTGGGTTGTCATCTTTGACTGTCATACAAATGCTTCGTATTTTTAATTCTAAGATCAGTAGACAAAGCCTAGCCTGGTTGTTCATGTGTGCATTGAAAACTTTATTACTTCTCAAGGTTACACCTATTAAGTCATCAAGGCCGCTAAACAAAATATGACTATCCTGACCTTTCAGCAAATAAAAGTTCAATCTATTTGTCGCTTGATTAATGAAGCTGCCATTACACAACCATCATATGGTTCGTCTTCCCGAGTGTGGCTTCCCTGTCAAAACTCATTTAATACCAATTAGTCACACTTAGCACACTCCGTGCGCCAAGTAATTATTCAACCCGGTGGCGACAAAGAAATACAAATCAACAATTACTTTCAATCAATTACAAACTCAATTTCATTCGTGCACACCGAGCACTCACCCACAATTCGACGAAGTGCGTCAATAGGGCATAACTTGGGGGCTACCCCACCCACGGACCGATCGAGCGACCGTCCGCCGAGCCGGCTCGAACTGACTTAAAAATATTAAAACTAATGATATGCTCCACTGAGTGTTCAATTATATTCTAATCAAATCATTCATCGCAACGCAGTAAACCGACGGAGCATAGCTTCGGATCAGCCACGGGACCAGAGCTCGCCAAGCGGATGAATGGACGTATTCGTAGCTGAACTTGTAATTCAATTATTTTGTGGTATCCACAAATGATCATCACATGAACTCGTGATCCCGCCGCCGCATGTGTGCATTAATCAAAAGCAAATTCGCGATCCGCGCCGTCAGCGAATCGCGGTGGATCGTCTCTCTTGTTGTTAGATACAATTTTTTGTTGAAATTGTCGAGAGCGATTTGTATTGAGTGCGCTGAGTGCACTTGATGGCTCTTGTGTGGAACTAGGCTTGGCCGAACAGTGTAGTGGCTGCTAAGTGGTGTCTGGGAAATTTGCTTGTTCAATGAGGATCTCCTACGTGGTTTAGGTTGACTCTTACGTTCATATGCAAATGTGAGAGTCTTTCCTCAATTATGTTACAAGTGACCAATTTGTGCTAAGTCTTTTGTATGGCTAACTATGTCTTGCATTTAATAAGAACAATTAGTCCACAGTCTACGGTTAGTACTTACATCCGCATCAAAGATTCTGAACATTGTTTTGTGTTGCTTCGTCACGAATCAGTCACGGATGCACGCTTGACAAGCCTAGTCAGTCGGCGTTGCTCTAGACTGTAATCTAATTACGTGAAACTAATTCAGTTTCCAAGTGAGATCACTCAATTAAACACTTACTGAACCAATGAGATACTGCACCTCCTTACGTAGCTTGTTGGTGTTGTGAGAAGGGTATTGGCTAGATTCCCATGACTAATGTGAAAATTATACAAAGCCGACGCTAATTTTAATGCAACGCACGTAAGAAAATTAAACACGAAAAGTTAAAGGAGTGTTGATGAAATATTAGGTTAACGGGTTTAAAGTATCTTAAATGTTTAAAATCTTGAATGAAACCCACGCCTGTATAAACGTCCTTCAAAATGTTTCTGGCTCTGTGAATAGCTTTGGAAAACATGCGTTATACAAACAAGCCTGGGCAAGCTTGTTTCAAGTAAAAGTTTTGTTTCGTAGGTATTTTCTCCTGAGTATACAAATCGTTCGGGCTTAGCTATTCTGATCTTCAGGCGATTGTCAAATCTAATAATATTGTCAGGTCTACCAAGGAAAAATCGGTACTCAATGTCGTAAAATCGTGTGAACTATTAAGTTTTGTCCGACAATATTTTACGAAAAGCATTGTCAAACCATTGATAGACCATTATCTGACAATAAAATTGGCAGGTAACTGTATCTTTCATCTGACAATAAACTGTCAGATATTGGAACGAAATCGCCGCGTGAATTGACAATTTGAATTTATTAGAAATTTTGTCGTTGTCAGCACATTGATAAATCTGACATTCATCTGAACTTAGCTTATATTTTAGAATATCTTTTGGAGTGCAACGTTCTGCTGTGAAAATTTTTAAACAAGAAGGGGAGACGAGCAGTAGAAAATCCGATCTCATCTTTTTCTGTTTGCCTTACATGTCTGCTTTGAGAGAGAAATCCCTAGCCGAATACTTCTTCGGATCTAGCCCTGCTCGACCTAAGCAAAATATATTTGTCTGCAGTGTAAGAAGAGCAATTTGTTAACTGAGAATTTTTTGCGTGAATGTCATACTCTCGGATGTTTGTCAGATGCTCGGAAGGATTGTAAACTGAATTATCAACTCAATTGATACTTGGCCACACACTACACCACCAAGTTGAAAGACTCTTTCTGATCCGTGAATATAGCAATTTCATATTCAGTCAAAATCTTCTCCAACTTTGCCTCACATCCAGCCATGGATGTAGTGTGTAAAGAATCAGTAATGGCAATGCAGGCTATTCTGTGCATAATTGCTGGTTTCAGCCTCCAGTTTTACTTACGGACCCGTTTTTGATTCAAATTGCTTTCTAGTTCCATGACAAGCTTAGTCAGTTTGAAGGGCGGTACCTGAATTTTCTGTTAAAGACTACCATGTTCAGTCACCAACCTCTTCCAGGGCTGATTCCATCATTTCACTTAAATTGTCTAGGAACTCAGTCCGAACTAAAATTAACATGTCATCCCCTTAGACAGTAACCCAACGTTGCACAGTTCACTAAGAATAGTATCTATGACGAGTATCTAGAGAAAGGGAGAGATAACTCAAAGTTTTTTTTAAATACCTAATTCCAGCGTCAAGAATTGCCAACTCTTAGTTGTGGTTGAAATCCTTTTCACACTTAAACATCCCATTAAGGATTCACTCTGCCTGGTTTGCACTTCTGACGTCTTCTGTTCATTTGTACAAAAAATTTTCTGATATGTCAGCAGTAGAACGAATTTTTGGTATTCTGGTCCATCAAACCCAACACATAATGGAGTTTTAAGCACGCTTCCTCAATTTTGACTTCTTTGTCGTTTTCGAGTTCTTCTTTACCATGTCGGTCCAGATTATCTCACACCACTCCACGCCATGTGAAATACCACAATCTCCCTCGTTGATGCCAAAATAAACGAAATCGATCAGTAACTTCCTCTCGTGCGGGGGCTTAAATTCCTACCGAATTTCGTTGCTTATGGACTCTTTGAAGTGTGTCGACTCATTTAAAAACTTTAATTAAGTACGAGCTTCACTTCCTTCAACAACCAAGTATCGAGTACCCAAGAATGTCCACTTGTGTCATGCAACATCTGACCAGCTCATGTATCCACAAGTACCTTCAACAAGATTCAAGCCATTAAAACTATCTTTTTGTCACTGTCAACGATCAATGTTTCTCTCATCCCACACCAAGTGTGTAAACTGCCACCGCGAGCGTCATCAGTTCCAGTTCAGGCTTCTTCTCATGAATCTCAATTAAAGCTATCAACAGAACAATAAATGTTCCCAATCTCTGAAAAGTATCTCTGGGAGTCTCCCACAGCCTTGACTGCTAAAAATATGTTTCTGAGATATTTATCTTGCTTCCAGCATTAATTCACGGCTTCCATTGTAAATCACTTACAGTCGCTGATGTAAATAATCGTCCAGGCAAGCAGCTCCAATCCGATGGGAGGGTATAAGCGCCAATTGGACTACTGCTGTGCACAGTCGAACTCAGTAGGCGAGATTAGGTGCTGAGTGTTAAAATGGTTGTACTGTGGATACAGTGTTGTACCGACGTCGGATGTACCCACATGAAGGCTTTGTCAATATCAATTGAGGTCCCCTTAGCAATCTTAAATAATTTTTAGACGTTTCCAAATATTTGCACAAGTGATTCAATGCCATGAGCAACCCTTCTCGAAAGTCGGGTTTTTCGTTAGGTAGGTCAGTAATCAATCAGTTTCTCTGTTGATCTAGTTTCGAGTGCGTTACTGAAAATATATTTATGAACGGTCTTGGCATGACATTATAAAATTCGCACAATAAATGAATTGCGCGGCGCCTACGATAGGAATCCAAATGTTATCTCGTATGTCGCAGTTTTTTTTTAAAAAAAACTTCAATGCTTTAAAATCCTTGGAAAAAAAAATTATGACCAGAGGTTGTTAGCTTACGCTAGTTGAGCAAGGTTTTCCCAGACCATAGGTCTGATTATAAGGAACAGATGATTCTTTACCTTCGCTTCATAAGTAAAGTGATACGTGAAGTAATACACACAGAACATCTGACAAATGGTTGAAGAATGTATCTGATCGTAGTTCATTGAGTTCGAGTTGTTGATTTACCCGCTGATTAGGGCTGTCACCGACTGACTGACGTCTTACTTAAGCAGTTGTGGCTCACTAGATTCTTCAATTAGAGTTTATAGGCTGGAATTTCCCCAAAATGTAATTGTACGTCAACATATGATCGGCAAATGTGTTTCAGGGTGACATGACGCAACTGGTCGAGTGCAAACGAACAGCGAAGACTTTGTTAATTAATTTCTAAATGGAACTTATAGACAGTCATCAATTAGCGTGATTAGCGGAGAAAAAATTGCGTCTTCCATTGGTTTTTTGGGGCTAAAATAGTACTCATACTGGATTCGATTCAAACAAAGCGGACGTTCACTATGTAAGTACGGTCAGGGGCTAACCACCGTCTTGAAGGTCTGGATTTGTATGAATCATCTCCTTCTAGTGAACCGTTTTTCAATAAGGACATAACAATTTTGTGTTTCAATAAAACAGAGAATAATTGAGATATAGGGCTGAAAAAAATTCCAGGTATGGTACACACATCAGATTTAAGTATGGAATTCAATTTCGTTCATATGACTATTCTTTGGAGTCAATTTTCCATCATTCTTCCGTACATATCGATGTAAATAAAGATTTTCTTCAAAATGTTTAAACCCCAATCGGAGAAGTTTCGACGCTTCAAAAGGCTTTAATTTTTGAGTTGATTTGATCTTGATAAGGTCTACGCCAAGATATTCGCCACATTGTGGACTGAGGGATTCCCAATTCCTTTGAACGGCGTGGAATCGACTGATTTGGTTTATTTTGAACTGAAACATTTGCGGCTGCGATATTTTCGATACTTCGCTCGGTGCGTCATCTCACTGGCGCGGGAACATTCAGCAGTGAATATGTTGACTCGAATTTATCCACTTCCTTACTGGTGAAACGTTTATTACGACCGAAAATTGGAGTAAGCGCTCTTTAAGTTGCAACTATTGATCTAGAATTTCGGAAGTTATTTTCAAATATTCCCAAATGTTACTCGTTCGTGAACTTCCCCATGGTAAAAATGTGAACGCTGACTGACGTTCTCACATTGACAGATTATAAGAAAAGTTCAAGGCTGCGTTTAGATATAAATACAAAATTGCTATGTACCTATTGAAAAACACTTTTCAAAAACGATTCGACAAAAGGACGTCGGTTTGGTGTGCATACTCTGTTCACTCGTCGTCACAGGTTTGTTATGAATATCGAAGCTACATAGTCTAATTTAAGCTATCCCAATCATAGATTAAAGTAATATGGGTTACCGTTTTATAAAGAAGACTAGTGTCATGATACCTACCTTCTTAATAGTCTACTACTGCATCTAGTATACTCATAGGCTTTTTTTGACCAAAGGACGTTTTTCTCAATTCTTTTGGTGGAATTGTTTGGAATTATTAGCAGTATCGCGGCATGAGCTGTCAACCTTTTGTCAAACTATGTAGTTCAAGACTGTTTAATCTCACTTCAAGTCAATAATACAAGGAAACCATAAGTCTCATCTTTACAAGATGGACACCGGCTTTCTCCAAATGAAACTAGTTACTCGATAGCACTCCAAAATTCAGCATAAACTTCAAAAAAAATTATTTAAATTCTATTCAAAGCCTTCGCGATAAAATCTTATTCTTATTAAAGCGCCCCACACATGTGCAGATACTTTGACGTCATTGATCAAGTTTGTGTCAATATTTAAGTCATTCCGACCGATATCGTTATAAACTTAAACAAACATTCAGAACGCAATTTAATTCACTTCGAATCGCGAAAAATATATAAATAAAATTATTATTGTAAAGCAATGAGAATAAAATCAAAAATCGAACGACAACAACAACTCGTTGAACTTGTTGAACCCTAACGTAAGTCCAAAACGGACTACGCTCAGCAGGTCTGCCCTGGGCACGCAGCACACCCCGCCCGGCTGTCACATGCCCGTTCTCATCAAATTTATCTCGAGAAAAAGTCAACCGACCCATTGAGGGAATGACGCAGGCCCGTCTTGACCGGAATTTCGAGAGTGGTGTAAAAATAGCAATGTTTAACGCGTAAACATTTCCTTCAAGTCGACCCCGAGGCTTGTAGCTCTGTCAAGACATCGAGTAAAAGTGTGTAAAACATTTGCAGATGACGTTGCAGCACCAAGCGACGACGTCGTCGTTGTAGCGTTGATAACATTTGCATAACAAACATTGCCAACCATGGGAGGCAGGGCCAGGGGTCTATCGTTTGAATAGCAATTAACGCCTGCTACTACCAATAACCACACTATGGCTCAACTTTAAGATACTTGCATCGGTGTATGGGTATACCGTCGTTGTCGTCGCTGTGTCAACTTGGTCTTGGTGGTGTTTACTTTGTTTTCGATTTTTTTTTACTTTTTTTTTACATAAAGTGGAGAAACTCAAATTGACGTCAATGCTAATTGAGTGCTGCTTACTTCTTGGGTTTGTAGATAGTTTGTATTTGGATTTTTTTTTATTCCGCGTTTTTATATTTCAATCGAATTTAGTCGGATATTGTTTGAATATGGTTGTAAGTAGCAGTTACCATGTGGGACAAAACTTATTTGAGACGTGTCTGACATACTACTGCTCATACAGAAGTTAGGGCATTAGGAGCAGTAATCGAAGAGAAAAGCGGTGTTTATGACTCATTGAACGGCTCACTGAAACTTAACCGATTTAGGTTCATAGTGGTTGACAACGCAAAAATTGTGAAGATATAATTTTAGACATAAACTAATGAAAACAAAAACAGGCTCACAATCTTGTCCATTTCTCAAAAAAACTCTTTTCTACATTTGTGGTAGAAACGGACAAAACTTGTACCTTAAGCAGTAGAAACGTTCGTAGACCTTTTTTAGCCTAGAAATCAACTGATTGATCTACAAATGTTCCAACCAGTAACATCCTAAGACCCGCTCATTCTATCAACTATTGCCGCCAATAAGGCTTGTTGTACTGTCTTCACTTCTTCTTAGACGAAGATAACGATTGTTATTTTATTGAAAAGGATAAACTTATCTAATATTATTTCAAAATCACCAAAACGACTGATTACGCGGTTATTTGGACGCCTTGTGTGGCATGTAGTGCCATCTTGCTGAAACCATAGCTCACTCAAGTTCAAATCGTAAATATCTGATCATAAAAAAATTGATAATCATGATTTGGTAGCACTCTCCATTGACTGTAAAGTTTCGTTCATTGTCGTCTTAAAAGAAACATGGGCAGAGAATGCCGCCATGCCAAAAGTCACACTGAAATTTGTTTTTACAATTCGAATTGTTTCGGCAACACAACATTCACTTTGGTAGCAAATTTTCAATATTTCTCAACATTGTTGAAGCGTCAATCGATCCATTTCGTACCGTGAAAATATAATATTGAGTATCTGTCAATTTTTTGAGCTCATAAGAGCTGTCAGTGTCAAAATAACATATGATTGAAAAAGAAGCTAGCGGATGGCCTACCCTTAATAAATATCATTGTGTTTGTAGTACGTTGAACATCTTCTGGTCCTGGTGTTAGCCTGGTGTAAAGCCGTGACTACTTTGCGGACTTGAACATTGATTTGGACCAGAGTTTTCCCTATGAAAATAGCGAAATCTAACAGCCTGGCTTCCATATTCGTTGAGTGTTTTCCAATCGAAATTGTTGGTAATACGTTAAGTTTGTTGGATACTGACGCACAACTTTACCTACATTCGAAACATCATTATCTTCACTATTTTCAAAATTTGGGCAGAGTTTTAATTTTTGTTAAAAAAATAAAGTAAAAGTTGGTTTTTCAAGTTTCGCTATAGATGACCTTATACCAGATACCACAATCCCATCACGGAATTCTCTTCTTGCAATATTTGTCTCAACTTCATTGAACTATTCTCTTTTGTGCAAAGTTTTGGTAGTGCGACTGGCCAGTTTCTTGACCCATGATTGCATTCAGAGTGCTCGTTAAAGTCTTACAACTTATAAGTGACAATAGTGATCCAGTGTCGGTCCACAGTAATATCGAGGGAAATTAGTGAGTAGGGATCAGCCTCTGATGGGTTCCTTGGTCAGGTTCCATGCGAGTAGAATTGGCAATCCGTTTAATGTACATTGCAAATGTCCATCTCTACCCAGGATCAGACAGCGCATACTAGGTAAACCTTTGGCCAACCTAACAGAGGTTCTGAAACGCAGTCAAAGTGCAAAAAATCTTTAAAAACCAAAAATAAAACTTTATCGTTTTCAACGCCCAATCAAAGTCGCACGTGCCATTTATTTCCTTTACCCCAGAGCCTGTGTAAGACTCCCACACTTTTCCGTAAGCAGAAAACGAAATGTGATTTTTATAATCAGCGTCTTTTATTTTATTATCAAAACGTCCATTCTTATTTTATGAACCCACCTACGGTCATAAATTAAATAAAAATAAATAAAACAAACTTTAACTGCATTCCAAAGTTAGTTTTATTCGTTTGTTTTGTTTAATGAAAATAAAAATAAAAAAATTAAACGATTTGTATGACAAACGGCGTACAGTAGCGCGGGCATTTTTAATGTGAGAAAATTACCCTCTCCTTGTCGAAGTCGCTGCTGCTTTGGAATTTTTATTGACAATTTATACCTACAACCTGCGATTAATTCTAACTGAAATATAATAAACATTTATTTATAAACTGATTTCATTCTACACAGGGAAGGATAGAAGTTATGGGTTCGTTGAGAAGCTATTACTCAAAATGACATGGCGGTTTTATAATGAGATTTACGTTTTAGATTTGCGTACTTCTTGGTAGAGATCGGACTTTCCTGTTTCCTAGAGGGAAGAATATCAGGATACCGCAGAATTAAGGGGATATTTCTGTTTGCATTGCTTTCTATTTCTCGGTCAGGAATTTGCGATCCTTTTGTTATCCTAGTTTGAACCAAGAGTTACATATGTAAAAGTAAAATTCGTCCCATCATACGGGTTTTCAATCTACGGGGGGATTTTGAGTCTACGGATTTTGTTTTAAGTATATGCTTTCATTAGTCAGTCGGTGGAAAAATATCCTTGAAGCACGTCTATGGTATTAGGTAAATCTAAGGAATGTATTGCGTCTGATGTCCAGAATTCTCCGTATTGGCCAACTGTCGAGTGACTTCGAAACCATACTGTCTTTCGCTTCTTTATGCGGATCCTTACACATTTTCATACTATGGTACGGGATTCGAAATCTCCTTACAGAAGAATGTAGTACTTATGTAGTTACATGACGCTGAAACTTAACATCACACTTAGATGTGGGCAGTCCGTTGTGCCTATTGGGTCGGAAACCTAATATTCAAGAAAGAGTCAAGAAAGCATCAGTAGCACTTTTCTCTTCCAAGAAATCATTAACATTACCGATACCGATACTCATATAATTCTCTGGTGGATAGCCTTAAAATAAAGCTATAAAGTGCGAATTTCTAGATAAGGTCCAACGTACAGCTTGTCTATGGATAGGTGGAGCTCTATGAACATCTTTCTCTGCGGCATTTTGATGCCCCTCAAAAAATTTATGAAGCAGATGGGACCAAGTCCAGTTGTTCACTTTAAAGCTACCCTACAGTGTTCAAGGAAAGAATCTGACCACGCCCCCATTCCCTCATGTCGAAATATTGATAAATAGGTACTTCACCGTCACTATCCCTTCAAATTCACTCTGGACATCCTCATACTTTAGAAGATGAGTGGATTCACTTCTACACCGACGATTCAAAAAGGTCGGTGGAGGTGATGTCTTTGACAGTCTTGGGTGCCGAGATGTAGTGACATCCAGTGAATCCAGAATGAAAACAACAACAAGGGATACCAAGCCATAAAGTGAAGCTGACACTAAATGCTGTCGAGTGCACAAATCTTAGATAGACAAGTGGACACAACAAAATAAATTTGACCAAAGTCGGATTTGAAACACTTTAAATATTTGATCTCTCTCAATAGACTGCACATTGGTGTCTCTGAGGGACACTGTCTAATTGGAAAGCATGCCACAAGACTGGGCCTTTTGACAAATAACTTTTGCAAAAGCCACGTAAACAGTTCTCTCCTGTAGTATTACTTCTCAAGTCATCTGACAAATATTGCTGGTTTAAGTGTGTTGGCGTTCTATGCTGGTACCCCACTTCAACCAACCACCCAGTGTAGAGTTTTGTTTTTTCCTTGATAGTGCGAATGACGTTGTTGCAGTTTTACTACGGTCTTGCTTTCTTCTCTAAAACTTAGCAAACTTAAACTTTACTTTCCCTGTTGGTGCTGGTCGGTTTTAAAAATGAGGAAAAATTAGAAAAGATTTGACTTCGGTATAAAGGATTTGCATCTTTTGATGCTTCTGTCGACCAAACATTTTTAAAACTCATTTCAGCTCCCATCCGCCTAATGACGTGCTTTTACTCTATAATTACTCATATTTTTCGAGAGCAAGTCAGGGATTCGTATGTTTCTAAGTCTTCAGTTATCAGCTCTCGGGTGAATATTCGATTATTCGTTGACTTGGTGTTACTCATACTTGTCTGGCTAGTGTGCTATAACTGACTCCCACGACTCTCGTATCTCATTTCCAATCTTAAAATAACATGAATGACCGAATTCAATGCCGATATACATACATATGTATACACACATATGCATACATACCTATGTACGATGTAGACGTTATAATCAATTGGGGTGCCAAGAACCGATTTAAATTTAATATCTTTCTATGAAGCGAGACTTCTAGCAACACAGACAATGCCCTCAATATTCGGCACGCTTATGGTTCATGTTTCATGAGTGGGTCTTGGTAGCAAAATTCTCAAATTATCAATTTGACACCAAAGGACCTTTCATTCAACATTCAATTAAATGCGATATGGCTTTAAGTAGCACAAGATTGTTCTGTACACCGTAGGATTGATAGTAAAACAACTTTACCAAGAGTTGTACTCCGATCAGCTGGATTTTTTGTCGTCCTCCGATCACATATTTTGTTGACCTCTTCATATTAAGCTATGGGCTCACAATACCAAAAAGGCAGTTAGTCTTCTGGATGTAATCTTCCATTGACTATCTTCCGTCCATACAGAAGATTGGTAAGAGTAGGTAACCTTGTCTAGGTTCTCTTTTAATCTTAAACTCTTCTGACAATCTTCTTCTACCCACGACGCAACAACTGTCCTCATTTTAAGTTGCATTTACACAAGGAAGTCGAATCCTTATTCGAAATAGATGAATAGCCAGTGAAGTGGCTTAATTGTAACCGAAACAGGAGGATCTTTCTTTCGGACTTCATAAGTTTCCATTCCTGGTTTCATTCGATTTAAGTTCTTCTCATTGGAATCAGCCTTCAAGTAGACAAAGTTTATATATGTATCCCACCCCGATCGTAGATAGCATCTACTTCACGAATAGTTCATTGACATAGTCAGTACACTTACTTCAATCTTGTTCTTCTAAATTTAGCATTTAAATCTAAAAAGATCCAGCATCTAAAGCTAAACATATTGCAATGTCATCATTTTTAATCGCGAATCAGAATCTTCTAGTCATGTGTCCAAACTGCGTCATTAGGTTCAACAAACCAGTTCTCCATGGGACTCAATGAGTAACCACAAATAGCTTGTTGCTGGGATTGCCCAAAAAAGAAACAAATAAAAAGACAAAAACGTCATAGCTAACCTTGCCGCCCTGGTACCGCTCACTTTGACCTTTCTTCAGTGATAGATGCTAGTGATTAACTTTTTGTTTCTTTTTAATTAATGTTGACGTCCTTGTACAAGCTGTTTAATCAAACTCGATCGTGAATTTTAGGCCAGCCTCACGTACCCCCCAAAAACAAATAACATACATTTCTCATTGCAACGCTTCTCAAAGCCAGTCATATTGACCTTTATTATTCCCCGAAATATTTTTAACGACACCTAATCATGTGACACACACATGCCATGTATGTAGAGATCCTTTTTATTTGACACACATGTGATGTATCAAGCGAGCGGTAATTTCACAATAACCCGTGCGATGTTTTCATTTACAATTTGCAATTACAAACCAACAAATTAGGCATCACGACGGCGTGAGTTGGTAATTCTATGTCTAATTTTGGTCTAATTTCAAAGTAACACATGCGAAGCACGTAAAGAGCGCCTCACGTACGTTCATACTTCGTAAACGTCAAAGCAATTATGACCAACTTCAGGCAAACAAATCAATTACCTAACTTTACTCTCCGTGTGTGGTCGGTTGAAGAACGTGCCAATGGAAGCTAAGCAAACAATAATTTTGTTTTTGTCTGTTCTTTTCATTTATAGCCATCTGGATGGCGAAAGATACGCAACATTGTGCAATGGACACCATTCTTCCAGATATATAAGAAGCAACGGTACCCATGGGTACAATTAGCCGGTCATCAAGGTAACTTTAAAGCCGGCCCCGAGCAGGGAACTGTTTTGAAGAAATTATGTCCAAAGGAGGAAGACTGCTTCCAGGTATTAATGCGCGATGTATTGCGTCCATACGTGCCGGAGTACAAGGGCCAGGTGACCAGTGAGGATGGAGAGTGTAAGTTAATACAGTTACCAAGCAAATGGTATCAATTGAAAGATTTTTTTTCTTTTTCCTTCTTCGTAGTGTATCTCCAACTTCAGGATCTGCTTAGTGACTTCTATGAGCCCTGCGTGATGGACTGTAAGATCGGTGTGCGTACATACTTGGAGGAGGAACTGTCTAAGGCTAAGGAGAAGCCAAAACTGCGCAAGGATATGTATGAGAAAATGATTCAAATCGATCCGGAAGCACCAAATGATGAGGAACACAAGGCAAAAGGGGTCACGAAGCCACGCTACATGGTATGGCGAGAGACCATATCCAGCACTGCTACGTTGGGTTTCCGAATTGAGGTAAGTTTCTGATTTTCTTTTTGGAGGAACGTAGCCAACGTTTATATGTATATATACCGCTTGATCAATGAATGTCTTTCAACTCGATCTTAAGACCTACCTTAGTGCATCAGCTGTTTTGCTACTCATCATTAGGCGTGTAAGACTTCTCCATTGTCGCTACCTGGCTTTCTTCCAATTTTCAACAACTGAACAGTTGCGTTTGTCTTCAAGAAGAGAATTGTTCAGGAAAATTTCTTAGCTGATGGACAACATACTCAGGCGAACTGGTGTGATTTACACTTTACTTTGGATTGGATTACAAACCAAAAAGAAGAAAACAAACAAATCCTTTGCCATTAATATTTTTTGCACGTATCGTAGCCCTTCTTAGCCTTTTTCTGGTACGAATTTCCACATCTCTTCAAGATTATTGGATTCCTGTACGTGGCTACTGCGCTTGGCACCTACCACATTCGTTTTGAATGTGTTTTTTTGTCCTTTGATGGATCTACTCACTACGAATCAGCATGCACGGCATGCTAAGCAATAGATTCCTGTGGGTTGTTACGACATACGTTTTAAAAAATGTTTTCTATAGTCTCTTTGCCAATTAGATCACAATATACTAACAAGATTCCCGTAGTAGAACAGGAGAGCAGCGAACGGCAAAAATTGCTTTGAGTCTCATCTAAATATGTGTAGAACAAACCAATTATTTAACAAAATTCTTTCTTTCTCCATAGGGCATCAAGAAGAGTGACGGCACCAGTTCGAAAGACTTTAAAACAACAAAGTCACGTGAACAAATTAAAAAGGCATTCGAAGAATTCATCGAGGGATTCACACATGCTTTGGTAGGTTAAAAGTTTAACATCCTTCTCATGCTATCACTAAATATAATATTTTTGCCTCTTCCAGCCCCGTTACTTACAACGCCTTCGTGCTATTCGCGCCACCCTCGAATGCTCCGACTTCTTCCGTACACACGAAGTGATCGGTAGCTCATTGCTTTTCGTACACGATCGTTCGCAGGCAAGCGTATGGCTTATCGATTTCGCCAAAACTGTCAATCTACCATCCAATCATAACATTGATCACAATACCACCTGGAAAGTTGGTAACCACGAAGATGGCTATCTGATCGGTATCAATAACCTCATTGATCTGTTCACGGAGATAGAAGCCGCAACAACAGCAGCTGCATCCGAAGTAGTGGTCAGTCCTACAAAACCACTCACACCCCCACAGAGTATTGTTAACAATAACAATAGCCCCGAGGAGTGCACTACACCCAGCCCACCTGACACTTGTGAGAAGAGTGCTGTGGATGAAATGAATCTTACATCGCCTACTGATCCGCCTCATGCGACGGACAAGTAGTCAAAAGATTCAAAAGATGCAAAATTAAGTTCAAGTAGAAAACAATTTTTTTTTAATCAATTCAACTATCAAGACTGAAGTTAGTAATTTATTAATAAAAAAACAAAAAAAAAAATACAAATAAACAAAAAATCAACCAACAAACAATAGAATTTCAAAACAAACAAAAAATCATCTCAGTAAATTAGAAGAAAAACAAACTGCAACAAAAGATACATACACCGTTTTAACAGATACATTAGGTTGTAAACAAACACATTATACATTTAAATTAATTTATAAATTAATTTTACAATAAGCTCTGTTCTTTTTATAGCATATAAGTATATCTAAATGTATGTTAAGTAACTATTTATGAGAATTGCCTGTAAAAAAACAGTCAGTTATCGTCGAAGTTAAACAAAAAGTGTTAAGAAATTGCAAGAATCAAAAAATTTTTGTAATGTATAAACAGATTGAGAAACATATAAATTTAATTTAATTTAAAGAAAATCCTTATACTATATATTTGAAGAGGAGAAATAATTTAATAAAAATGTTTGTGTTTAGTGTAATTTGTCGGAGAATTGTTTCATTTCCTTAGTCCATCTGAATCCCATTTGGTCGTCATTGATACATCAGTAGACTACTTACTTCTACTGATCATTATTTCATCTCACTAACCCATACAGAACCAAAGATATTGACTAAACGAAGAATCTTAACTCGCACGAAAAAGAATAGATTTTCGACTAATTTTTCTTCCACTATCTTGCATTCCATTTATTAAAATTCGTCATTAATATATTCTCCAGAATTAGCCCTTTAATTTGATACCTGAAACGTCAAAATCCGTCAACAAACAAAAAAGTTAGCGCCAAAACAAATTGACACTAAAGTCAGCATGTACCGATCGGCCATTTTTTTTTTTTGTGTATTTGGATTGGTAGGTAGCCCTGCTGTTTTCTGAGGATTTCTGAGCGCCTGGTGTTTTATGAAAATTTTGTGTGAATTTTGCGGAAAAATTTTTCGATATTGGTGTTCAGAGGGCTTATTTTTAGCATCGATAGACTAGAGGTATGGAATGAGGGTTTTAATGGATTCTAAGTTCCTTCAGCGAAATGAAACAAAGACCAAAATGTGCGTTAGAGGGTGTACTTTATTTAGAGCTTATTCTATAGAGTGCAGAATTGTACATAATTTTATAAGTAAGGTTCTTTTAAAATTTTAAATACATTTGGTTAGTGGTTTGTTGGCTTGGTGTTTCTAGGTTTCTTGATGAAGGTGGAATCGAAGATTTGAGCGTGCTACGAATCGAGTAATGTTGGTTGCTGGGGTTTCTTTTGGTGGTGCAATAGTTGGAAGGAGCTTCAATTGACTGGTGGTTTTTATGTCATCTGGAAGCTGGATATATGTTAAAGGACTTTTGTCTTGACATGCATCAGTTTAAGTAATGTGGATTGGCGAGTGCTGAAGTGGAATCCTCTAAGGTTGTTGACAATCACAATGATTCGTTTTGCTGTTTCTAAGGTGACCATCCGCGTGATCATCACATTGTTGCTTGGCAGCTATTTATGTCTTTTTGCTGAGGGCTAACAAAGTGTGAACTTTGACTAGCCGCCTTAGAGGATTCCATTTCTGGATTAAGCGATCAAATGAGAAGTAGTCAGTCTTAGTTGGAGATGATTGAGGACTCGTAGGTTATCTCAGTAGTTGCTGGATCTGTGTTGAAGAAGAAATGTGTTTTGCGATGATGTGGATTGGTGTAGGCGAGTGCTGGATGGCACGATAGAATACGAAGAAGTTAGTCTAAGGCCAACTTAGAATCTGGATGAGAATTGAATCGTTATTGTGTTGCCACGGATCGATTTAAGTAAAATTGTTGATCCTGTAAGGAGAGAACAATATTTTAGAATCAAATAATAGTAACCTTACGAGTATGTAGCGATAGATGTTATGGAATATGAAACCGTGCGGAAGGCTTGGCAATGTTCAGACTTTTTTGGGTGGAGTTGAAGTCGAATATATGTATGTTGAGGTACGGTCTTGAACCGAATCAATTGTTGCTGTTGCGATTGTTGTATAGAGCTTATGTATCGTGTAGGTTTGGAAGGTGAAGTTCCCAATACGGCTCTAAAAGGATTTGTTGACGTATTCGTGTGTTGGTTGTAACGTTTAAAGAGGAGAAAGGCTACAGAGGTTACTTCATCAAGTATAGTGCGTTGTTCCAGTGCCAATATTACTACAATTCTGGAATCAACATACGCTAAAATGTACACATGGCTAGGCGGATTAACGGCGTTGATGTTCTTTTTGTTTTCTTCTAATCCTATAAAAGAAAAAAAGATTAAACGTGCGATATTAGACTCGAAAATGTCGTACCTCACAAAAGTTTATAGTAGTGGATGATGGATGTAATGTTTGTTTCCAGGATGAGTGACGACTGTTGCTAATTCTGTAAAGAGAAAAACATATTAGAAAAGAAGAATACCAACTGGAAAAGGATTAACCTCAATGCAATGAAAAGGTTCAAGAAACAGATCGCATTCAAGCGTCAGTCTCTATGGTTTAAGGAAGCGGGGCTGTTCATTAGATATGGAATTAAATTTCCTTCACTTGATCACAGGATGGCGTTCAAATCTAAATCCATTCTCTGCACTATTTCAAAACACACTTTCCGATCGTGTTTCCGCATCTTTTGCCAATAGGTACCAATTGGATTTTATAATCCGAAAATGCTTCAGCCTGAAAGCAGCTCCAAAAATTGTATTTGAATGTAGTCCATCCTCCAACCAATCGTAACTATCACTATAGATGTCGCTATATAATGTTTGAGAAACATTCATCTTCTGTGCCAGATTGGGAAGCAATGGGTATGTTTCAGTCAGTATGTACCGATCGGCAATTCTTTGGCTGTGTTTAGGTTGGTAGGCAGCCCTGCTGTTTTCTGAGGATTTCTGAGCGCCTGGTGTTTTATGAAAATTTTGTGTGGATTTCGTGGCGAAATTTTTCTATAGCTTCGATTCTGGATGGTCTAGGGGGGTGAAAGAGACACCAATATTTAAGTCAGAGGGTGTGGGCTGTTTCTGCATATGGGTATGTTTTTCTTTTGAATTTTGTAGTTAGTGGGTCCTTGAAAAGTGGCTCTCTGGATTGCCATGTGCACAAATTGTCGAATCAAATGGCAGGGATAGTTTCATTACACCCACGTATCCTAATAATGAATGTGTTCGATTCGTGAATTCAGGTCCTGCAAGGAAAAGAAAGAAAACGATTAACACAAACATTGAGTATAATTCTTCAAAAGAATAATAATAATAATAAGAAAAGGCAAAAGCAAAAGCGACCACTGGGTGGACCTCCTCATAATGGTCCTATTGTTCGAATTTAGGTGAACTAAAATTTACATTAAACAAGCTGGTGTTAAAGAAAATTGCTCCCTTTTACCCAGACGACTTTAAATTGTGGCTTGTGGAGAAGGTTGTATTATTTTTTTTCTAAAAAATCGTTAAAAAAGCACAGTTTAGGTAAGTATGAGCTTGGGGGTCAGAATTAATACTCTCACTCTTCGCACACTTTACTTTACTAATTAGACTGGTGTGCAGCTTACATACTGGGCATACAGCAAGCTAATCTTACTGCTTGTTGTACCGTATATTTCTAGGTTCAGTCCATTTTTATCTGCCTATCTTGTCATCTTCCTTTTCTACGGTTAATTTGCATTTATTACCTTAAACAATGCAACACGTCCTCAAAAGGAAGTCTATCGGATGATACATCACTTTACACACTTCCATCTATCAATGCATAGACCATATCAGTAGCAAAGCCACCCACGGTGCCCGATTATCACCTCCACGATTCACCCTTTCATTCATCCTTTTTAGATCTACTCAACCAACTTTTTGCATTCTTATTCGTCCATAAAACTCTACGTAATCCTCTTTGCCGTTGTCCTAACCACACCATCATCAGCAGGAGTCACATGAAGATGTTCACTGTCTTTATTTATTTTTTTTTATCAACTCCTATGGAGTTTACATAGAGAAGCTGCAATACAATCTCGGCACGAGATGACCCAACTACAAAAACACCGAACAAAAGAACGAGAGGTATGCGTTGTAGGCAGATGCCCTTAAATGGTGTATAACAGCGATGGTATTACATAAATTATTGTCAGGTTTTGTTTGTCTAATGGACATGATGCCAAGAAGAAACTCACTCAAGTGTCGATCATCTGGGTGCGATAGTGTCATCAAAGGTGATCCTCAACGTTTGGTCCTTTCATAAAATTCAAACAGAGGATTGAATTTGATTTTCTTTTTCTTGTGATTCCTGATAAGGACTATTATGCGAAGTATCTACTTTATGAAGGTAGAACATTCATGAATGGAAGATCGCTGGTAGATGTCATAAATAATTTGACACACAATTGGAAGAATATATATGTATGTACGTACAGTTTCAGAATTTCAGATCGCGATTCCTCGGAATTACGTGATCTTTTGTTCTGCCGATCTACTATGATCACCGATTCTATCGTTAGTTTAAGAAATCTAATGGCCCTTGTTTCGATCTCTCCTTTGCAGGATTGGAATGTCAATAAAATATTAACGTGATCACATTTGACAGATCAAGCTCAATGCGCTATCGCCGAACGTCGCATAAATAGCAATAACTGTCAAATTGATGTAAGTTAATGCGGCTATCCTTTGGGAGTGATGGGAACTTCTTCAGATACATTTTTTCAAAGACTAGTTATTTGATACTCAACATAGATCGGCGATAACGACCGATCGATGTCATAGTTGCGAACCCTTTCATAGTAAAGAAGCAAATTTATTGAATTCGCAAGCCCTCGAGACGTGATCATAACAATATTTTCTTTTTTTTGCGAAGGGCTGTCAAATCTATCAAATTAAGGTAGAGCCGGAATGTAATGAAGTGTAGATACTCCTGAAGAGAAATGGAAGGGTGTGGTATGCGCTTGAGCAGTGATAGAGTTGTCATCGATAGTATTTCCTTATTTATTGCTTAAGAGAAATGCAGAGTTCTATTTTTGCTTGTTGATGGAGAAAATAGGTGCAATAAATGACCATAAAAGGCAGTGCCTGGAAGTATTCACAAATCAACGAAGGTTTGCCTTATTCATGTGACTGATTAATATTCCTTAAAGCAAACACAACTGAGAAAGATATATGGATGATTCCGGAATCAATTGCTTAACTAACATAAGTGTAACTTCTGTTAGTGTTTGGATAAAACTGGAGCAGCTTCAACAAGGTATAGTTTCAATGGACATCTTTTAAGGTAGATATAAGAGTACGGACTATTTTTAAGCAAAAATACGATTACTCCAGGCACACAAACATTCGAACTACGGCCAAAGTTAAGTGGATGAATAGGAAATGAAACAACATTTAGCAGGTTTTTTCATCTAACGTTATCTAAAGCAAAGGTAGTTGTCGCCCAGAAAGCACGATTTTGAACCAAGAGGTACCAAGGTACAGTGCTGTTAGTCAAGAAGTCATAAAGACTTTCGATAAGACACAAGGACGTATAATTGTGTACAAGAAAACTGAATGGATAGAAAAAAAATAGATGGAACAACAAAATAAAGTCTGAACTCCATTTCTTAACTGAAACTTATACCCCGCTTAGAATTATAAACGTTTTCTCAAGGACATAACAACTTTGTATCTGAATAAAACACAAAATATTAGAGATATCGGAAATTTATTCCAAGTATAGTACAAATGCCAAGTTAAGTATGGAATGCGATCTCGTTCAATGACAACGGCTAGCACGACGTTTACCGCGATCGATTCGTGGAGTCAATTTTCACACATATCGATGATTTTTCGATGAATTTCAGGATTTTCTTCAAACTTTTGGAGAGCCCCCTCGGAGAAGTTTCTGCACTTCAAAATATCAAGAATCTTCACTTCTTGAGTTAATTTGATCTTGTTAGGGTTTAGACTAAAATCTTTACGCAAAACTCACTACAAAGTGAACTGAAAGACTTCCAATTCAATGAACGACGTAGAATCGATTGAATATGCATAATGCCATGATGTAATGTTATGAGTTTTCAGAATGAAGAGGACTGAAAAATGTTGTAATTTTAAAGAACAGTGTTTTCATCCTCAATGAGACTTAGAACAAGGTGCGATAATACAAAGTCCTATTTGCAAAAAATTTAAATAATAGTCCTTTCATGCAAATAGTCAACCACCGGACCGATCCTACAAAATTAAATTGCTAACAGAAGTAAGATTCAAAACAATTCAACACGTTATTGCATTATTGTTATGAGTTCTTACTACAGAAAGGACCCTTCCGATGCCTAATGTTGCCACGCACACTCGGAGCAAACAAGTCCTTCAGATAAAAATGCAGTGATGTTAACTTATAACTGCATTTTTATTTGTACTGTAAAGAATTATTAGACACAAAGTCTGAAAAATATTGTCACACAAATTTTGAGGTTCCATGCATAATTTAACGAAACAAGACACACCTTGTGGCTCTGAGCCAGGATACTAGAAAAAAAGAGAATATACTAAAGGCATTGAGGAGAGTGGTTGCAGAAACAGCACCAATGGAAACAAAGTACTCCTTTAGTACAATTACCAATCGAAAAGTTTGTCACAGTAAAAAAAAAGCCAACATATTTCAGGCCGAGTCACACAAAAAATGTCTAAATTTGGAATCTTCGACAAACTCGTTCGTTTGTTCCATGATAGATTGATTTATCTTCAAGGTTTACAGATACCTCGTCGAAAACTTTAATTCAAGTGACTCGTTTGTCCTTTCCATCAATTTCGGTTCTACATACTAGTATCTGGACGAAGTAGCGGATGCTCATCAACACATACTTAGCACATTTGAATAAGTGCAGCTGAAATAGAAAGGACACTTCCGACAACAAAAATTGTTTCTGAGTTTCTTACCGCCTTTGCCCCTGAACTTCGCATTTGAGTTTCTGACCCTCAACCAAGTACGTAATGTACAATACTTAACCCCATCAACATAAATAGCATATGACACATGTCAATATATTTACGAACATAATTTCATCATTTAATCGGATAAAATTTCACACTAAACACTTTCCCAAGACCTTTACATGTAAACCTTAAAGAAAAGGATTACAAGGATTATACACGAACTTATAATTTTTAACCTCTCGTATTATTGTCCCACAAAAGGATAACAACTGAAGGAAACATTCAGAAAACATGAAACTCTGTCATCACCTTTGTGTATTCGAAAATGAAGGAAGGAAAAAAAGGATTCATCGATGCCTAACTGTCGTTTGTGTGTCAAAATAAAATTTCATACCTAGTTATGGTGTGAAGATCATATAGACAGCTCAGCGAACAGGACAGTACATATCAAAATTGACAATCTTCTTCGTTTGTCTGATTTCTTTTTTTGTTTTGTTCTGTTCTCGTTCAGGTCGGCTGAGTAAAAGTATTCGCCCGACACACAGCGATGTCAGAATCTAATTATCTTCACATGAAGGGAATGTCCTGTCGTCTGGGAGTAGTGAACAAAAATTAAAGTTAAATTTGTTTCCAATATCCTAGTTCTTTGAGTGATGGGAAAGATGTCTATTTTGACAGGCGTTGTTGTTGTCTACATTTTTTTTTATTATGCGTATCTCTCAGGGTGGTTGTGTTTTTTTTTCTAGGATTCTTGGTCGGTATGAGTTTTTTTTTTATTTTTTTGTTAGAAGAAACCATTACCCCAGGTGAGGAATAACTTCCACGGATGATGCTGGGATCAGTCATGTCACTGTGATTGGTTTTATATTCAAATTAGATCATTGTTATGGATTTAGTAGTTATCCTTGTTATTTGTTCTCTGGTAATGTTTTGACACTCCATAAAAAAACAATGAATGAATGAAGATGATCCTATCTGCAGGACCATAAAAAAGAAATATGTTTTAGGTCATAAAAATGAATGGATGCATAAGAAATGAGAACCATTATTTAAATTTTCAAATCATAATCCTTACAAATTGGAAAATCATTAGTAATGAGTGGCCTTAGGGTGTAAGAATGCAATACTGCGTGTCCTTCCCACAGCATATAAAATATTTTTTTTTTTTTTTTGTAATTTTTTTTCTTAAAGGAGTGGATGTTCTAATGCAGGATAGAAAGACTTAGCTTATTTAAATAATTCTCATAAAAACCAGTAATAAGACGAACAGTCGATTTCGAAAAAAAGTATCCTGTGGGAATTCAGAGATGAAATCTTAAGAGATCTTGTTCCAAAGATGACATTGGAGGTTGTACATATAATACGAAGTGGTTCTTATAGGAAATGCAAACTGAATCTGTCATTAGTATTGTACTACAGAATATAAGGGTAAAGTGCACATATTATGAAAACCAATGTACCATATGTACATGCTAAACAATTTCAGGAAGAAAGAAAAGGTGTTATATGCACACTTGTCCTTGTGCTCTACAGAAAAAAGATCAGCATAAGTATTTCTTCAGTCTTTTACAGAGGCCAAGTTTCGACGTTTCAAATGATCAAGAGTCACCAGAGGAGGTCAAGATTTTTAGGTCAATTCGCCACAATGTAAACTGAGAGATTCCCAATTCCCGTGAACTACGTGTCCACTGATTGATTAATAATATTGACTAGAATTGACCCATTGTCTGGTGGAATGATTATTACGATCGAAAATTGGAGTAAGCGCTCTTCAAGTTGCGACCATTGAACGTTGCTCGTTCGTGAACTTGAAAAATAAAAAAACACAAATTGTTGGTACAACAGGTCTATAGGACTCAGGGCTTACCTCCCACAACCATTTGTATTATGCGTGTTATATTCTTTAGACGAATAGCAATTTGTTATTTGAGAAGGTTTTTAATGACAGTTATACTCTCGGATGTTTGTCAGACGCTCGCGAGAGATAGGGTCGTGAAAAAAGTTTTAGGTGTTTTTAGCTGGGAGTCGAATCTGGAACCTCTTACTCCGTAGTCCAACGCACTAACCACTTGAGTCACGGCGTTCGTGAACTTCACCATGATAAAAATGTAAGCCTTGACTGACGTTTTCGCATTGACAGATTATAAAAAAGGTTTAGAGGTCCATTTGTATCAAAGTGCGAAATTGTTATGTATCTATTGAAAAACGAGGATTAAAAATGTGTAGTATCTAATATAGATAAAATAAAACGTATGACTTTAAACAACACGATGGTACCACTCTGCAAAAGAAGGCGGATCCATCGAAATAGACCAGAAGCCAGATAGAAGCAAAAGTAGTTCAGGTTAATAAGAGAAAGAAGCAGGCAGTAAAACCACAATGAAATACTAAGCGGAAGAATGAGCGGAAATATATAGCTTTACCGAGGTCTGCAGGAGCTTATCCACTCTGGAAAACAACAAGCATATTGACATATGTTTACATCGACAGTCAGGTAGCCATCATAGTCACCACTTTCATTACACCCAATTCAAAACTGATCAAACTGATAAAGAAGAGCTCAAATCCCTTAAACGATATGCTGGATCCCGCACCATATGAGGTTCCAAGGGAACGAGAGGGCTAATGAGCTAGCAAGAACGGCCTCAGAATTAAGTGACATCCCGACGGGCCACTCCGTCCTACCACCAATTAGCCTCCATTCCTCCAGGATCTCTACTTCCCAACGCTAGGTGGGGTTAACTTTGGGCCCAATACAACGAAAAAAGGACCAGAGAACTTCTATCTCTTAATAGAACCCAGCTAACCCTTCTCATCTACGTCCTTGCAGGCCACAACCCAATGGCAGCCCACTTCAGTAGAATGGGTTTCAACGACTCAGCCCTATGCAGAGGCTGCGGCGATACAGAGATGGAGAAAGACACGACACACTTCCTTTGCGAATGCCCAAGTCTCAGCAGATCCAGACACCAAACCTTTGGGAAAACATTTTTCGACCAACTCTACGAACTAGCTAACATAACCTCTAAACCCACCTAAAATTCATAACGAAAACGGTTTAGTTCAGCAGGGCCACTCCCGACAGAGACACAGAGACCTAGCCAAAAACAAAAACTGGTCATTGATTCCTTGGGATAAATAAGACATGGAAACCAGACATAAACTGATGTTTAGTTCCGATAGTTCTCAAATCTATCTCTAACCCTCAGGTTGTACACATGCGAGTGGGGCCAATTATATCATCTGACTACCAGGTTTGGTAGAGAAGTTTGGGTAAAATCGTTTATTTATTTGTGGAGAGGTTCAAGTTCAAAAATAATCAGGCGATATGTTGCTAGGAAACAGGGGAAAAAAATGATACCAATCGAGTTAACGTAAATATTTCCAGCTCACTCATTACGCTAATGTACTACATATGTATGTATACACACGTAAAGGGCCATTTACATGGTCTATTCTGACAGAATGCAATGTGACAAACTCAATCAAGTGTAAATCGTACCCATTGATCCAATAGTACTTAACTAATCTCTTAATTATAGCTCACTAGCTTAGTTATTAAATGCGTCATAGCAACAAGCTCTGAATCCATGTCAACACCCCTCGCAGCCTAATCCTCTCCATTCCCAGAAAGTCCTATTCCACATACACTCCTCAATATCTGTCCGCCAATACTCATTCATCCAGAAAATGAGATAAATTCCCATAACGCTGGATTATTCCTGAATATTCTGCAAAAATATCCAAATTTCAACCCAAACCGAAAAAAATATCAAATTTTCGATTCACCCCGGAAAAAAGGACACAAATTCTCACATATCCGTGGTGAACTCTAAATCAATGGGAGCGTGAAATTCGTAGGCAGAAATATCGATAATTCCCCCACAGGACAACGCATATCCTTATCATCCACGTAACACCACCGACCGGGTGCAACTCTGTATAGTCTGAAGATGTGTCCAGTGTAACTAAAGAGGTTTTTGTAGGTTTTTCCTTTAGTCACGTCCGTGATTAGCGTGAAAGTAGTGAGCAAATGCGGTAAGATTGAGCCAAAGGACGACTTCTTGTGAACAATAGAAGACAAATTTACTCTGACAATCTGGAGCAACAGCAGCAGATGCAGATGTGCGAATGCAATTTTCTTTCATTTCATAGGCCGCATGCTTGTTATCCTTTGCTTTCTTAGTACCTTCTTGGGACATTCATTGCTTTGTTTGAAGCCGAGAATGGTATTGTATCTGCTTGTGTTATTACGTGTTTGGGCAGATTCGGTGACCTCTTGGACTAGGGTGTAGGGACCACTTTCGGTAAAAGCGAGACGCGGGATATGCAAACATAACTCATATTCATAAATCCAAATGCGATTTTCTGGAATAAGAATAGCGCGATCGTGGTATACGTTTTGATGTATTGGGGTTGGTATCCTTGCCTAGGGCATGAAAATTGAAGACAAATCGGTTACCATTGGTTCGTTGGTTTCTTCATTGTTTTCGGTTGAATGATGGACTGATAGTCTCAGTGTGGCTACGATCTTGAGAAAAGTAAAGAGAGAAACTACTGAACTCTCAGCTTAACTTTGTGATTTTTAAGCAAAGTTCTGAGTTTGTTTGGTAAAGACAATGGCAGAGCACGATAGTAAAGACAAGTAGCAGAGAAGAAAACGGAAGCTGTACCCTACATCCTCAAGAGCGCATTCGCATCTGTAATATGTAACTTGTGGGGTAGCAGAGTAAACAAACTGGGTTGACCAGAGTCTCAGTAATCAGTCAGTATAGGTCCTCAGAGTTGTATTAGAAGATTAGTGGCGTTGGTTACATGGTGTCTTGTAATATACCAGCAACAAATAAAATGGATACTCGTAAGCTCTACGGGTAGAAGAGACGGCATATTGTACGGACGTTTTACCAACAGGTAAAAAGAACGTGGCAGACCAACAAGGTCCGTACTGAATCTGTTGAAACGAAGAAGGAAACCTCATAGTAGATTCACAGTTGATGCTGTATATGGAAAAACTTTTTCTACAGACTGTACAACAGCGACGAAGAACAACATCTGGTTGTCAACCAGAACGAACCATTCAGTCTATACGATTATAGTAAAAACTTTCGTCTACCAGACCTAAATGAAGTGAGGACAGTAATATCCAAGCTAAAATCTAACAAGGCTGCTGGACCTGACCTCTTACCAGCCGAGCTGTTGAAATGATCTGTAAATGACCTGTGAGAGAGCATATACCAACTAATTTCTAAGATGGAATCTCAGCACCGTTTGCCCGATCAACAAGAAAGAATACCACTTAAAAAGCGCAAATTACAGAGGTATCCGTCTCCTCAACAGCGCGTATAAGTTCGTATCTGCCATCTTGTGTCAACGTCTGAAACCCTTTATCAACAATCTGATTGGTTGGTGTGGTTCCAGACATTTAGGCAGATCCTGAAGAAAACAGAAGTCTAAGTCGATTTCCTCCATCTTTTTATCGATTTTAAGGCCGCATATGACACCATTTATAGAGACGAGCTGTACAGAGCCATGTCTAGTTTTGGCATCCCTGGTAAACTTATCAGATTATGCAGAATGACGATGGAGAATTACCGTTGCTCCAAGCTCGGAGACCTTTGATTTCAAAAAAAGGATTTAAACAAGGTGACGCGCTGTCATGTGATTTCTTTAACGTCACCAGAGGTACAATCTTTTAAATAAAAAAAAGGATAACTCTTGTCAATCGCTGTTTCTTTGGGCTGTGAAGGCAATTGAGTAGTAGAGGCCTATCCCGAAGAACTAAGGAGACTCTATATAAGACCTTGATCATCCCAGTCCTGCTTTATGGTACTGAAACGTGGACTCTATCTAAACCGGATGAAGATATCCTCAGTCCCTTCGAGAGAAAGATTCTTCGCAAAATTAACCGTCACGTTTGAGTTGACGGGTTTGGAGGAGGAGATTGAACGACCAACTAACTATACGAGGTGTACAGCGAGATCAACCTGCTCAAAAAACTGCGCACTAGTCGTTTGAGATGGCTAGGATATGTAGAGCGAAAGGACACCAATGCTCTGGCCCGCAGAGTCTTCAAATCAAACTCGGAGGGACAACGCGGTAGAGGAAGATTACGCAAGATTTCATAAAAGCAAAGATCAGGAAAGAACTCTAAAAAAATAAAGGAGATACGAGCAGGACAACATGCCATTTGCATCTAAGACCAGTTTATGTTCTAATGGGCAAAACAGGGGGTCTCTTCAGATTCCACAACGCTGTGGTTAGATAAGAAAAGACCATTCTATCTCGATCAGATCCAATTGTTATTTGTAAAAGGAAGCTTGGGACATTTGATGCTTCATATAGCATTTGTAATACACGCAAACCGGCAATCAAACAAATTCGTCCAATTAGTACCAACAATCAAAATGCAATTACAAAACTAATGAAGACAGTAAGGACTCACATGATGTTACAAAATGAAATAATTATGCAATTAGATGCGTAATCATAGATCACGCTTATGTAACCCACACCAATTACTAGCTCGTATCGCATGGTTATAACAAGAATGTCGCGTTCCTTGACCATATGTCATCATTAAACCCAAAATAGATAAACAATTGTGAAAGGAAGTCCTTTTTTTTGTTGTTTTTTTTTATTTGTGGGTGCGATACGCTTCTCATGCCCGATAAGGCGTCGGAATTCAAATAACATTACCCTTAATTGAGTGCAACACCGATGAGCCAAAACGACGACATGTGTGTGACAGATAATTGTCGCAATCTGTTTTCTAATGAATAATCAAGTATCCCCATGTACGATTTCGATACCCTTTGGTATGTCCCTCGGGCAATTAAGAACCTTGAATATGTCCCTAGGAATGACAATCAAAAATTTCGCAAATGACTTTACGCATCGCTTGTCATCGAAAGAAATCGCAACAATCAGTTTAACCCTTTCATCCTGTAGTTTGACGCCATGTTTACCCATCAATTACCCTGAGGCCACTCTCAGGAGATTCTTTCCTCGCAAATTGCAAAAAAAAAAAACCGATTTTCTGTCAACTTCCTGAGAAAGGAAAATATTGCTGAAAGGCTGGGGTGCTGCTCTCACTCAAGGATAACAGCAATTAACTTTGAATCTTTCTGAGGTTTTGATGTTTCCCACAATCGGGAGACCGTTTTTTTCTTTTCTTACTTCGTTTAAGGACAATAAAATTGTGTTTCCGTGTCATGCTTGGCCGCCAATCGCTGCGGAGAGTGAGCCTGAGCATTTGCGTAAATTGTCGTGGATTTCATCGAAAAGAGTGTAATTACCCATGTGGCTAGGGAAAGGAATCATCGTTTTGCCGCATGATGACACCTATTACTTGGGCTCTTCCTTATTTCCTTTTAATGGGAAAAGCAATTAAATTATATTTTGAATACTACGAAAGGATATTTTTGGAAGGAACTACATTTTATCTTCTTCCAGGGAAAAGAAGGGGATCTTTATCACTTGTCGATGATGACAGTTTTTTTTTTTTCTTCTGTCTATGAAATGAGCAAATGAACGAAACTTTAAAACAAAAGAACAAGTGACGGACACACTACATTGACTGAGTCTCGAATTTTAAGATTCTTAGGGCACAAATTGCAGACTCTCTGGTTAGTGAAATCATCTTCAATGCAAACCTTAAGGTTTACCATCAAGAAGTTTGGAAAAAGGAATGAAAATTTACTTATAACCGCCGCTTAAGGATCAACCAAAATTCTTATATTTTTATAAGACTTGGGCAAATGGCGACAAAAGATCTTTAATTTCAATCTGTCTTTTCTGAGAATACCAAGGCCACAACGGTTATGATATGAAGACGCCTTAACGCAACCAAACGCAAACCTGTCATATGTATAGTTGTTAGACCTATGGCTATAGTGGTATTTAATGTATTATCGCAAGAAGTACTAACATTCCCGACAGATTACCCGTTCCTTAGCTTGAACTTTATAAAAATCTCTATTTCAAAAATTTCAAAAAAATTGAAAGACGGACAACCTAAGCAAAGTTAAATAAAGTGCACGACTGGGTCGTACGTACTTGCACCGTAATGCTACAAGTGTAAAATTTTATCAGGATAGAAGTCCAAGTTTTGCTCTTCCCAGTAAAGTACCGCGTGGCATTCCGCGTTTCGATGGAATAATAGTCATAACATTGTAGGAGTTTACACAATGTTTTGTTTTAAAAAAAAAAACTCCTGGGCGTGGCCAGATAGGATGTTTGAGTGAATTATACAAAATTTGAAGGTCTATTACTCCGGTTAAATAATTTTTTTAAAAATTTTGAAAAGAATAATTTTTATAAAAGTGGGTGTGGTAATTCCAAAATTTGGCACGCCATTATTTTGCATTTGTCTTATAACCTAGAAATATTAATATTTAGCTCAATCGCCGAATAAATACCCGAGAAACAGTTGATTTTCAATATTACCGTTATTCGAATTTTTCGTGAAAATGTTGGTATGCCACCTCATAGCATGTATCCAAACTAGCCCAAGTATCAAATTTTATCGAAATCGTTAGAGCCGGTTTCGAGAATCCATTTTAACTGAAATCGGCCTTAAGTAAACTACCCTTCATTTTGAGGTTAGAATGAAAATTCCTCCTCCGCCTCGAAGTGTGAACCCACAGACCGCAGATATGAAGTTTGAAGCAAATCCGTTCAGCCGTTTAGGCTGCAGTTTCTCATACAGACAGACAGACAGACAGGCGGAGTTGCCGGACCCACTTTTTTGGACTTCGCCATCATAGTAATCTCAAGTTTGATTAATATATAGGTACAGGTGCAAGTAAAAATTGTAAGACGGACAACCTAAGCAAAGTTATAAAATTAACTGAGAGTAAAGGAGAATTTTTGTTTAGGAATACTACTGGTCAAAGGAGCACGAATTTAGTGAAGTTGTTAAAAAAATAATTAATTTAGCTACTTAATAGGTAAACAAATTGAAAAGCGCCCACAGCGCAGTGTAATAAAAAGTCATACCTTACATCAGCAATAGGATGTTTTGCCTTCTTATCCTGAACTAATGTTGCTCCCTTTTTCTTGTGTTGAAGGCCCGGCCAACAGAAGGCAATTCTTCGTCTGAATCTATGTAGACCATTTGGATGTCTCCTCAATTCACTTTGCCACTATGATGGTTTTCCAATTCTGCAAATAAATTTTAAAACAAAATAATTCACTAATAGTCATCAAAAACAAAATAATCAGATATAGACAATTTTTCAATTACAAACACAAATTTTTGGGGGAACAGGACTATGGTAGGACAGAGTCTTGCCTGTCACAACCATTCGTGTTTGAGTAAAATTTTATGAAGTTTAGCTAGCGATTTTACACCATTAAATTACTATTAGTAGGAACCCATCATACTGTAACCTTTTATAACGATAGTACAACTGTATCACTTATTCCACGAATTTCCAAGTACCATAGTTCTTGACCTCTGATTTGGTCTATTGTACTACCCGGCCTCAATCGTTTCAATAGTGAGTTTCGGAGGAGTGTACCAGCAACAAATTTGCCAAAACGGTGGCAAGAACTACAAACATAGCAGTAGTAGTTCCACGAGAGGATAAGATTGATGATAATCGTGTACTGGAGGGAACCTCCGCAGTCACTAAACAGAATCGAAATCCAACAAACTTATTCTACTTCAGTTTGATACCCTTTATTAACTGAAATATACATTGTATACTTTCAGAAATGAAAAAAATCTCTCGGAGGAAATAAGTTCAAAAACGTCTGCCACTCACTAACAATATAAAAAAATTTAAGCACCCATCTATGCACTTATTTAAGTGGCTATAACAGATAAACTATTCGAAGAGCTATCAACTGCTCAATTCAATTCTTGAAATAGTTTTTGAAACTCGAAAATAATCAGAATTATCATCACCTTTTATCAAAGAAAAGATGCAAATGAGCCAGAATTAAAGACAAACTTTATTTCTGCCAGTCATCCATCTGTCGAAAATCCAATGGTAAACTTGATGAACAAAAATGAGGTACTAGGAGTGGCTGGGACTAGTCAGGAAACCTAAGTAAGGAACACCTAAAGATATCCTTAAGTAAAGAGAACTTTTATTTTAATACGCATAAGTATTTAGATCGTCGACCGGGATGTCCTTCAGGTTGTCGATACAAGACCTTTAGATGCCTTCTAAGTCTTTTCATCGAAAAGCGCATTTTTCCGAGAAAGTTACAAGTAACACGGTACCCAGTAAGACGAATACAGAAAGTTTTGGATTTTTTTGGTCACTGACCACCTGCCCGCCGAACACAGTTTCAATAATGGCTACAAAATCTCGCTATCTAACAGAACCGACTGGACTCAACGTGAGAGATCCTGTACCACTTATCGCTGTCAATTTTTACGGATGGATCCAAAACTGAGGATGGAGTGGGAGCCGGAGTTTTCTCAGAGGACTTAGGCATCCACCTCTCCTTCAACCTCCCACAGTATTGCTCACCCTTTCCTGGGTACCAGGTGACCGTGATATTTCGGGAAATTACGAAGGTGACGCATTGGCTAGAAGAGGTTCACCTGGTCTAAATAGCATATACATATGTACGTCACTGACATCGAGGCGCCTACGTCCTATGCTAAATACCTGATCAGAAGGGTGGCAAATCTTCGTTGGCAACAACTTCACTATTGCAACACTGCCAGATTGCCTGGACAATTTTAAACGAAATAGGACCACGGGACTCCTAAAACACACGAGAGGAACCCTCTCTATGATAGTTAATACTCTAACCGGCCACTGTGCTATATGGAGGCATGCTCAAAGACTGGCCATCCCCTACAATGACTTTTGCAGAAGATGTAGGGAAAGGAAAAGAGCACGTGAGGAAAAACTTATTAAAAAAAAAATTTAATGAACAAGATTACACTCCAAACCGTTTGAAACTTTTGTTGATTCCCAAATGCTCTTGATATTCAGAATTTCTCTTTCTCCCTTGATAGACAGACACTTTACCAGTACCAGTACCAGTCAGACCAGTAAAAGAAAAATAAGAACGAACGACCGATTTTGTGTGGCACATAGTACGCTCTGAATATCTCCATTCGATACATTTTCCACATGAAATTCAAGAGGCTGACTCCTCCACAGTGTTAAGAAAAGAAAACTGTTCACCTCAGCATCTGACAATTGCAATTGAGTAAAAATTTAAGATGTTGTAAATCACCAAACAATACGATTGTAATGAGCAAAAGTACCTCTTGTGTGTTCCTCCACAACAATTGCCCCAGTTCCTTCCTCATCGCATAAAAGAAACGGAAGGATGCACACCCATACAATTGCGCAAAAACATATCTCGAAAACGGAAGAGCACATTCTTGCCAAAATAAGGACAGCATTGACATCGAACTCAACTCAAAAAGGACAAGTAAAATAGATCTGTCGCACTAGTACACTAAATGAAAATTTATGCGTTTTCAAGAACAACATTCGTACCTACTATCTTTTCCAACAAAAAAAAAAAAAAGGATGTCGTAACTCTCGAACCAAATTGACAAGGAAACAATAAACCAAAGATGATCACTATGAGAATATCCTTCATTAGTGCTCTTGTTTCTGGTTCTTGTAGTTGCAATTTCTTTCTTCAATCCTGTGCTCATCACTGAAAAATTGATGCACATCCTGTGTGAAATTATGCAAATCATCATCGACAGCAGAAGGAATCCTTATCGATCGGCAATTTTGTGGTTGTCATAAGAGTTGTCGTTTGTGTCCTCAAGATCATAAGAAATTTCACTAATTGGGTGTTAGTTGTATGTAAATTCGGGTTTATCCTTCATGTCGATTGTTGTCAATCTTGATTTTGGGTTAAATAGCCTGGAAGTAATGACAGGAGTCCTTAGTATTTAAATTCTATCAAAGATGAGTTATAGCCTTTTTTACGTTTCACACCCTTTTTTTTTATCGTGCGCCAATATTCTTTTGTTCGAGAGGGATTGCTTTTTTTGCAACACCGCAACAAATTGAAATTGGTTGCATTTTCAAATTCATCCTGGGATTCGAGAGTTTTCCCTTAAAATTGGAAAAAAAAAATGTAGCAAAGGCTTTTGGTGAAGTTTTGATTTATTTCTCAATTTCAGTAGTGTGAATAAAGGACATGTGCCGAATGCATTAGAAAAGGGTTGTTAACATGGTTTTCATTAGAAAAAAGTTATTATTAGAGATTTATGTGAATTTGCCAATACAGGGATTCAAAAGTGAGTCCTTTGTTGGTATTGTAAATAAGGCTGTGATTTATGTGTGCGAAAAATTCGGGGATATCTTAACTTTAGTTTTTTTTCCTGACTAGGTAGCCACTAGAAACAAAAGGGACAAGTGACAATATTGAAATAGTGTTGGTTTGGATATTACTTAGCTTAGGTTAGGTTAGATCCTGCCACTAAACTGCTTATCTTACAGGAATTCATTTACCGACCAAATTATGTTTTATTAGTAATGCTCGTTGTCTTGAGGAAGGACGGACCTCCTTATTCTGGCAAGCATATTCCCTAAATAGTCAGTGGAATTATCCACCAAATTATTCCAAAGCAACTATTTTAAGAAACTGAAGCCGAATTGTAATGAGTTGGACCGAACAGTCTTTTGGTAACCACTTGTATTAACGACTATGCCTCAAAGTCTTGAAATTGAAATTATTCGTACCTGGTAGATGCTTCAAACTTGGACACTGACGTCCTGGCTTGTAACGTACATTTTTAAGTTTCAATAGATTTCAGAGACAGACAGCACTTCAATGCGAATACTCCTATCCTAATATCTCAAACACAACATTAAACGGCTGCAGAATTTTCACCAAAATAGTATAGGTACCAGTAGCCTCTAATTGGCGTCAACTAGTCGACGTCCAGTAAGTTATACTCCACATCAATTGTGCTTATTTTACCTCCAACTAATAGCCATAGGGTACTGATTGATGTCCATCCCGACGCGACTTACTGAACTTATAAGCGCGAGTGAGAGAGAGAAAAATTGCAGTACTATAGACAGCGGGCGAACCCTCTCGATTGAGTCAACGGTGGCGTTAGAGGTCCAAACGGAAGCATGAAGCACACTTTATTTGGCCTACTTCGACATCTTCGGCGACCAGGCCGGTAGATTTCGAAGAATAAGTCAGGTTTTAGGAAAAGAGACGGTGGCGGACGATGAAGTACCAAGCTATCGCGGATGCCACAGCGCTTGCTCTGGAAAACTGAAAGCAGCGTGCCCGGGATCAACGGGAGTGGAAAGGAGTCCTCATGGGTCGCGAACTCGTTAAAAAATTTAGTACAACGAAATTTATCTACTGTTCTGTCGCCAGCATCAAGTGGCTGAGACCAGTTTACTACTGTTTGCCTGGCAACATCTTATGACAAATAATGTGCTGGATATCACAAGAACGACTAACTCTGCTATACACAGAGTACAGGTAAGTAAAATCTATTTAAAAGCGTTTAAGGCAAAACCGTTTAGTTCAATAGTTAATGAAGAGCAAACAATCTAGATTTTTCATTTCTGCAAATATTCAACCTTCAACAACTAAACTACTAACTGAAGTCAAAACTTTAAAAGAATTTTTCAATGTGGTCAAGTAGTCAGTAAAAGCTCAAAAAAGAATATCATTGACTTCATATCATGTGTTTGTTATTCATTTTGGTAGAGATGCTATTTTTAAGCAAAGAAATGGAAAAGTAGCAGATTTTGTCTTTGATCGACAAAGTAGCAAATCTAGTGATCTTCTATATTCCATAACCTTTGCTTTCTAAAGCATGCAAGCGTTCAAAACTTGGTGTCTTTCTCTAGTCGAGAATAGAAAGCATTGTTTTAAAATTTCCTTCCGCTGTGTTGTTTCAGTGAAAAACTATTTAATGTCAAAGAGAAAATGGCCCCTTCACCACAAAAACTACTCTAATGCTAGTTCTTATAACTGATTCTTCCTTCCAAGGATACGTGACACTTGTCCGTTGTTTTTTTTTCATCTAATTACTCCTGCAACCTGTCACAATCAACTGATTAAAATCAGAAATTCTACACCACCGACTCAAACACTTTTCAACCAAAGCAAAGAGGTACTAAAATGGAATAAAAAAAATTAAATATCCTGTTGCACATAATATCCACACAAAATAATTGCAACCCTCTTTTAACTGTTATTTGAATTTAATTGAAAAATTCCCACCCTCTCTACTATCGAAACGGACCACTTCCTAATTTGATATGATCAATCAGATTTTATCACTAAAAAACCTCTCAATTATAAAAAGTGGACAAGACTTACTCTCTCGCTCTTGGCTGTGAGTTCTTGCATCCCCTGCTGCACTGGAGTAGAGCCGTAAACAAGCATTCCTTCAGCAAGGACAATTGGTAGAAAAAAGACGAAAATAATGGTCTTTTCCTTTTCCCCCTAGAGTGAGTTGCAGAGGATGGAAAATCAACCCCTAACAGAGCGTAACACCGTCACCCGACAAATGACTGCATATAAGAGCAAGGACATAAGTTGGAAAACTGTCAGTTGAGTATCGTTGCTTGTCGAGTGCAGTTGCATTTTGAAAAAAACAAACAATTAAAAAAAAAAAAAACCAAAAATGTTAAAGTGGACCGCAGCACAACAGAAGTTCTCAGAGTCATCATCATCGGCGAATAGCACATTAAGAACACCGAGATTGTCGCCATCGAAACGACGTAGGCGCCGTGCAACAATTGCCAATAAAGAGAACATCATCACCTCGACACCAATGGGCCCTCCTGCACAGAAATTCCGATACAGTCCGCTAGTTCTGGCGCCACTCACTGATATTCTCAATCTTACACCAGAGCCAATTGCAAAAACCCCCGAACGAGTTGTTCCTCGGCAGTATGCCTCAACATTGCCGAAATTCGAAGAGGAGTACTCGCCAAACACTCTCCTACCTGGACAAGTTCTAGCAATTCGAGGACTACTGCCCGATACCTACATTGGAAACCCTCGCTACTTCACAACACCTGATCAGCCATGCCAACCGAATCCTGCCACCAAGAAATCTCTACCAAATAAGAGGAAGCTGGATATGGAGTTTGCCGACCTACAGCCACCACCAACTCCTGCAACCAACAAAACAATCAGTTCCTCCCAAATGGGCGATGAGACTCTGGACAAACTCATCGATGCCATCCTCGATAGTGCCCGGAAGGACAAGAAGAAAAAACCTCGCAAAAGCTTCAATCTTCGCCGAAGGACCCTGATCAAAAATACCACAGAGGATGTTGATTTGATTCTCTCACCGTCGTACACTCCGGCGGACGATCCTGCGAGTGACTTAAGTTTTCTACGAGTAGAAGCAGTGGACGATATGATTGTGTGTGCGACGCCAATACAGAATCCGGTCAAGAAGCTGAAAAGAAGTGAGAATGATTGCAGTAATTACTTTGAAATTGGACTGGCTTTACCGTCGATTTACGTTTGAGGGGAGAGACTGGGTGGGCGTTATTTAGTTTTTAGTATTTGACTAGTTTTAGTGGGGGAAAAGCACGCTTACTTGTAGGTTAAGGTATTGATAGTAATTTATTTAAACTATTTGTAAATAATCTGTTTTAATTTAAGAATTATTGTTGACGGCTGTAATTGAATGATGAGAATAAACAAAAAAACAAAAATTCCAATCGTAGTCTTCTTATTTTGTTGGTCTGGCCAGTTCGCTGGTCAGCTCTTTTGTTTTCAGCATTGGTGAATGAGTTTTCCTTGAGAAAAATAATTTTCTTTGCAACTAAGAACTAGTGTTTGCCATGATACATATGTTTTAGCTCTACGAAGAAAGGGAGATCGGAAAATTACAATAATCTCACAAGGATCTGTTGCTGGAATTGATTTTTCTTACGCAACACTAGAAAGATAATAACTTCCGTTTACAAAACACTGGTCATTGGTACTGTATCTCTTTTAAATGACTTGTTGCGTAATTTTGGCTTCACCAAATTAATGTATATATGTCGCACTACATATGGCAAAATGTTTAGATTGCATTGCACTGAGTAAGACCTTTTTATTAACTCTGCAGTTAAAAAAAACCGAAAACGTCATTTACAACACTAAAAACACAAACACTAGGAACATTTAAGTACATTCCATGGTAGCCAAGGACGATAGAACGCAAGGGACAAGATTTGTACTGTACTGAAGAAAGTTTTGACTATCATTGAAGTAAGTTGAGGTCTCCACCGTACTAAATCTGCAACAGGTGGAAATGCCAAGAATGTTATTTTGTAAACCAAAATTTACTCCAGTTACTAGAACTGTATAAAAAAATAAAATAATAAATATAGGTCGATGGGACCCAGGGCCTAGCTTCTCACAACCATTCGTGTTGTGCGTGTTAGATTCTTTACACGAATGGAAGGGGCCTACTGTTTAATGCCGTGTTATTTGAGAAGCTTTGTACTCTCGGATGTTTGTCAGTTGCTCACGAGAGGTGGGGCTGTGGAAAAACTTTTAAGTGTTCCGACTGGGATTCGAACCTTGAACCACTTGCACTATAGTCCAACGCACTAACCACTGAGCCACGCCGTCTACAAGAACTGTATACAGTATGTAAATAACCTCAAAACTGCAAGAAATGTGGAGTACTTGTTTGATTCTACGGTACTCGTATGAAGTGGGTGTCCATGGACTTGGACTCTATCGCAAAATCTCCTAGTTATTCGATTTATTAGGTCTTGACAAAATATACACGTATGCACACTAACTAACACTTCTGTAGAAGGAAGACTACTCTACATGCCACACATTCCCCAGGCTGAGATTGGCTAACCACTTATCTCACCAAAGATCGGTCTAATGGTACACATCTACATACTTTCTCTAGGTACGTATAAAAGCTGAATGGTTGTCATGTCACAGATTTATTCATAAGAAGGACTCTATGTGTATTTCTTTTATACATATACTATCCTTTATGAACTGAGTTTTAGTGTTAAAAGGTGATGGTGGACGTCTAGCTTCACCGAAAACCTTCTCTTAGTGACGACCATTGAACTTCAACCGAGGGTTTCTAAGGGCATGAAAGATCTCAAATAATGGCGTTGTTTTAAAAGATAATAGCCGTCATACGTATTTTTACAGAGTCAACGAGGTACCAGTATTTCGTGCTTGGTTTCGAAATACTAACTTATGAATAAACTGGCCACAATCTCATCCGCCAAATTTAAACTAACAAAGCATTTGCTGCTCTCAACAATATGCCCTTAAAAAGTGTCATTGCAACAATGAACTTTGATGTACAGCACAACTCAGTAGCAAATAACTTCCACCTTCCGGTTCTCAATTAGCGATCTTATTCACATGACATCCAGTTTAGGAGGCAGCAGTTGTCTGTCTATACTCTATACAATCTGCCTGCAATTAGAAGACCACTCCTGAGATCTGAGTACACAGCACATCCTTCCGCACAAGTAAAAGTGAATGACGAGTAAAAAAGGAAAAGGATTCCTCTTCAGTTTATTTAGTTTTCAGGGCGTGATTTCAAATTTTCGCAATGAATGCCAATTGCGTTTGTGGTTATTAGAGGATGTTTCAAGAAAAACACATATAATCAGGAAGAAAAGAGTGCACCCAGCCGCACAGAGAAGAAGCCCCTTACGCACAGAAATCTCCTTGTGAAGAACACACAACATGCAACACACTCAACCGAAATTTATCAGATGTGTGTGCAATTTCTCTACCACCCTTAGGCTAAGAATTTACTTCCGTACGAATAGGAAAAAGAAATACCCAAGGGCTATTTCTCCAAAAATTATTTTTTGGCACAGAGTCCTGTGCAGACTTCTCTGAACGATTTTGGGAACAGTTGCACCTTTATATTTTCTATGACTGTTGTTATGCGACTTTTGTGTTTACCTTAAGGATGTCGATCCTGTTTTTCTTGTCAGATTTCTTCTCGTTCTTAGTCAATTTTTATTTATGGATAAAAAAAAAAGTTATGTCAACAGAAACACTTCCGGATTTCAGTTTCATTTTTGAACACCTTTACCTTTACCTAATTAAAATTTGGTTAAATATTAATAAGCCTCTAGATAATCCTTGATGAATAGGTTTTAACAAAAATTTTGTCACCACATTTGGAAAAAAAAAATTGGTGTTTATGTTCGCCTGCTGGGCAGGTACTTGGGTGTGCTTGCCTTGAAAGAGGTAAGCATGCAAAAGAGTACCTATTCACGCGCGTGCTCTCTGTTTAATGTCCTGCGGTAGAATAAACCCTTTCGATTATTTTGCATAGAAAACCGAATGGCAGGCCTGTCAAGAGGGATATGAAAATATAATCACGGCTGGAGATGTCAATTAGCCCAAGGATGTGTGGTTGGTGGTTTTTCCAAAGACTGATTGGCAAATAATTTTAAAATCAATGAACTGTGGGGATTTGGGCGCGTATTCAATAAAGTCCTGCTGAGAAGATTATGATGTAATAAGAGAAGATTTGCATTGTGCCATCTTGGAAAATGGAAAAAACAGTAAACATGTTGAAAGGTTCGTTAGAAAATTAGCATACATGCTTATACATGAGGCAGTAAGAAGTAAAAATGTTAAAGCCTCCTTTGGGCCTACTTTGGAAAAATTGGAAAAATTTGAACAGAACAAATTTTAGAAATTACAAATAAAATACTTTTTTCGAATTTAAAAATCAATCAATCGGCTGTCAATCACCATCATTAGAAAAGAAACAGAAATGTATATAAAGGGTGGCCATCTAGTGGATTCTTTTTAAATCATAGGTGTTATTTTGACACTGACAGCTGTTTCCCGTTCGAAATCTTAGCAGAAAGTCAGTATCATACCGCCGCAGAACGAAATGAGTCGCTTTACGCTTGAAGAGCGTTGGGAAATATTGAAAACTTATTGGACAACGATTTTGGGCGAAAAACTATCTTTTCTGACGAGGCGCATTTTCAGAGCCATGTTAACCGACTTTTTTTTTTACTGAAATTGAAGACATGAATTTGGACGACCTCTGGTTCATGCAGGATGACGAGCCATGTCACAATCGATCTTTTGCACACCAAAGTTTCCGCCCCGGAGCTCCGATTTGACCCATTTGGATTTTTTTTGTGGGGAACTGTAAAGGGCCAACAATCCGGAAACGATTCAAGCACTTAAGGCCAATATCATCCAAGCAATCCGTAGGCTACAGCCCGAAATCATCAGCAAGGTCTTGGAAAATTGGACTGACAGAATGCGCTGCTGCGAAGCCAACCGAGGCAGCAACTTGAACGACCTTGTGTTCCATAATTAATGAGAATGTTTGCTCTTACTAATAAAGCCATCATACATTGTATTTTTAAAAAGAATGTATTTGGCTCACCCTGTAGAAACATATCAACCATGTTCACATCAGAAAGCAACGTTTCAGAACCGAGTTACTCTTTCGTAAAAGCCCGATTCTTTGATCGACTTTCAACGAAAAAAAAAACACAGTCTACTCAAAAAACGTTGCATGTCTATACATTCCGAAATGTGAGCCTTAAGTACAAAACACTCCTAAAGATGTGCAGTACACTTAGTATTGATTGGTTGATTTCGAGAACATCTGTGGCAGTATGGTCAATGTGCATATCTTGAAATGGACAAAGAATAATGGATTTTGTTTAAAGCAGGACGAATCATCATCCATGGACACGCTACAAAACCATGTAGCGGTCCGTAAATATATATACGAACAACGAAACTAGGCAGCACCTTGCTACTAGTCAAGATCCAGTCTTAACAATGAAAACTCTAAGCTGCAAGGCTTGCCAATCATGTGACCTTCAACTACTTGAGTATTTTCGTGTACCCAGTAGGAGGAAGTGGAGAATATTTTACCAAGGCAAAAAGAAGGATAACTTCGGAAAACTATGTAGACTTACTTGAACGGATGCCTTAAAACCGGCGTCGGATATACACAAGTCTGGCAAATTCAAGTACATGTACCGGACGAATGTCCACCACTCAGTATGCTCATGCATATTACTACAAGACTTATGTAACTTCGTTCCACAAAATTAATTTCCACGCCAACTATCTTTTGTATCTATTCATCTGTATCCACTGCTCAATGTGTTAAAACTACAATTAACAGGTTTCCGGCACCGGGACTACCATTCAACCACCCGCTTCCTTATTCATAAAACGAGGATTATCTACCATCTGACGTGTTACCCTGTCAAAGGGTAAGACAACTCACAGGAAGATCGTAAATTCAGTACCTGTCTCATATATTACCATTCGTCCAATAAAATTCTAGATCAGACTACAGTCGATTGAAAAATTGATAAGGTCTCCTTCAATTTGTTATACCCGCTTCCAGAGGAACGGAAACCCACATGCATTCACAAAACCATCCCACGAAATACACTTCTACCTGCATAGCCATTGTGCCAGGAGAACAGATGGAACCACTAGAAAATCAATTAGTGGAACAGAAACACTTGTTAGCACATCACAGCAGCGTAGAAGATCGGTCTATTTGTTTGCTCGGCACGTGTCCTGTGAAGTTCTTTTCAAACAGAGATTAGGATAACAATCGTGGTGGTGCACACGACAAGGAATTTTGCAGCAGGTTCATGTTTTGATGGTAATAATTGAATTATTTGGAGATGACAATTGGTGAAATTATTATTTGGGTTTTTTTTAAAGGAAGGTCCAAGTAACGCCTACATTTGGTTTGTTCGTTGACACAAGTGATTCAAATAATTCATCGATGGACATTCTGCAAAGAAGAACGAAAAGGAAATGTGTTCTGAATTTTGGTCAAAGTCATTGCGTTGACACCTTATTCGTAAAAAATATCATTGGACAGCGGGGATAAGTTAGCAGATCCTTCAGCACATTTTGACCACCGGATCGGATAAAAATGAGGTTACGTTTTTGTAAAGATAGAAACCACCTGTAATGAGAGTATAGTATAGCACTATGCTTTGCTGGTAACACCACAGACTAAATCCAGAAAAGACATCTTTTCAATTTGTGTCGTTTTGCGATTTAGCTGTAATCAGAAGAACCACAACAGCTCTGGAAGGGTGTCAATGTGTTCCAATCTCTGAAGCAGAAAACAGAATAGAAAAATTGGATCGAAAAAAAGAACAAGAACCACAATCGCGTATTGCTAACTTGGATTTAAGAACAGTTGCTTTCAATTCATATATCTGCAGCTAATCCAAAGCACAATAAACTCTCAAGATACACGAGAACCCCTCCATGATAGACGCACTCAAAGAATATCATCGACACATGTGTAAGTGTACAGCATCCATGTCCCCATATGTAAGGAATGTATACATATTTAGACAAAGATCCACGTTTTGGAAAAAAAAAAAAAGAAATTTCTCGTAGGAACATAACCTTTTGACAACATCAGCTGTGACTTATCGACTTTAAAGCCGCAAACGACAGCATTCATGGTCTCGTGGTCTATAAGTCGATGGCCGAATTCGGGATCGATTGAACAAGTACCTGTTGTCAACAAACAAAGAGGCATCGGTCCACCGTCTAGGACAAAACGTCACTGTTGGCAACAGTAACTTTAAGGTAGTTAAGGAGTTTACCTACCTCCAAGGAAATATCAACTCCACGAACCACACCCTAGTGGAGATTCCGCGAAGACTTACCCTAGGAAGCCACTGCTACTTCCGTTGTAGGCATACAAACATAGAAACTAAATACAAGAGTACTCGAGCCATTTCTTAAGAAACCTGATTAGAAATTAATTCAATGCCGATGGTGACCGAGAAGTGGTCCTAAAATTAAATAGAAGCCTTTAAAGTTATATGACAGAGGACTTGGCGATTCGAGAAAAATATGAAACCAAGTCATTCAAGAGGCATTGAGATAATATAGGATAAGGCTTAGCAAGCGTTTGATTACAAGTTCTACCACATGATCATTTAAGTCACAAAGAAATGTAGAGAATCTCTAACAAGACTCTCCGTTGGACTGAGAGTTTCGAAGTTATCTCCACAGTAATACACAATATTATGGTAGCACTGACGAGTATACCTATAATAAGTCAAAATCCGGAATCGCGTAACAAGAAGGAAACCGCAGAAGAATATGAGATAATCTCAAGGATTTTAGGTCACACGAGAAGGCAGCAGAAAAGTTAAGAAGGTGACGGAATCCCAAGTCAGATTTTCCAAGCATTGGTAAACTTGGGACTTAACTGCTTATGAAAAGGAATTGGAAAAGTATAAAAGTAGCAAAGCTGTATTAATGCCGAAAAAAGTATTAATGACATAGTCTAGTAGAATAGTCGATTACCCTGAACAAATATAACCTAGAACCAACGAGAAGTGAAGGTCATTAACTCGAAAAAAGATAAAAAGAGATGCAAGAGCCTGGTTTTGTTGGTTGTGCCTGGAAGGGATGACTTTCATTATACAAACTGGCCGCAGAGAGTTCTTTCCAAATTCTCAACAAAGAATATAATTTAAGAAATTTCAAGAAGTGTCCGGCAACAAATAAGTTTCTACTATACCAACAAAATTTAGTAATATAACTCCGAATCCTTCACAGGCGAATCGGACTATATTGCCTACGTCAACGACTTTACATTTGATATTCCAATCCGAGACGAGTATTTAACGATCACAGTGTACATGGCCGAAAAGTGGAGAAAAATGGCTTTTACTCGGAAGCAGTTTAAGAACAGAAACCTTTTAGATAACTGGAAGAGTGTACCTCACCCCAAGCTGAAATCCAGGCAATAGAATGCATAGAAGATAGTCACCTTCCTCCTTCGGATATAACTGTCTTCCTTAACACTCAACCAGCTCTAAAACCTATTCATTTTAGTAGAAACAAATCGAAGGCACTTAGCAAATCCCGATACGCACTGATCATTATTGAGCAACATTCTCTGCAACAAGTCAAACTCTGCTGGGTATCGGGACATAGCAATATTGAAGGCAACAAAAAGGCGGATGCTCAGAAGAATGAGATCGGAAATTATGTAATATCAGTGAAGTGGAGACATTCATATAGTAATCGATTGTGAAATTTTACTGAATAATAGAAAAATAGGCCTAGCTACTTGTCGTGGCTATCTACGGAGCATTGTGCCACAACTCGTAGGTTATGCCCAAAATTAGACAAAGAGAAATCAAAGAACCTCCTGATACTAAATCGATCATCTATCCGCATTCTAACTGGAATAATAGCAGTACCCAGCGCTATCAGAGTCATGCATGATTGGTCAAATTTCTTGGTCATATTTTACTTTTAAAAAGAGATTCTGAATGGACCTTTAGGAGTTCGAGTTGACGTGATGAACTACAAGCTGTATGGCACCTCTAATAGAAATGATAACAACCCAACAATTGGTTAGATTCTGCATACAATTAATCAACTTTTAAGCACCAGCACATGTTAACGTAAGGGATGTAAATGGATTGACCACTTAGCACAATGCCGTATAATTGCGACACGCGTTGTCCTGAATTACGATCCACTCAAACAATGCCTACTTTAATTGTCAAACGCCTGTACCTATCGTACTCATAAATACCTTGTAATCCCCATCCGTATTCCGGTCTCAATATCAAACAAAAAGGACAACGTTTTGCAGTTATTAAAATTCCAAACAGGTTCTGAGATTTAAGACAACAAACATGCCACGTGCAACTGCAATCCGTCAACAAACAATTTTTTTTTCGATAGAAACCGGAAAAAGATTCAAAATAAAATGATATCAAATAAATAGAAAAAACATCGAATCCAATGTGCACATTAAACAAACATAAAAGAACACACAAACACCAGAAAAAAAAATTATCCTTTTTATCCTTAATGAGGCCAAAACGGGGATGAAGAGTTCCTCCATGTCCTATCTGAGCATACTTTGCCGCGAGCGAGTTGAGTTGCATTATTCCATATATTTTGCGTACCACCTCGGTAGGGGTAGAACAACCAGGACACCCTCTTCCGACAGGCTGGCTAATAGTACACCCCTGACGAGGGAGATGGAAAAAAAAATTCATATTAATGCGCAACTTATGTTTTCATCTGGTCCAAGCTCGTGTAAAAATGATTGACTCGTCGAGAGTCGCGTGTCCTGATGACAGACGTTGGACGCCCAGTATTTTCTATGATTCTGCATCCTGTTTTTCTATTCGTCCCAAGTGACGGGTGTAATCGTTCGGAAAGAGAAAGTTGTTGGGGTTGCACGCTCTATTCAAGTGCTTCACAGCAGCAGCATCTCCTTTTTTTGATTGACTTTGCCATAGAAATGTGGGATACACAATTGCGTATCTGGGCATTTAATTTGCATAATGAACGCGATTTCAAAAATCACCAAAAAAAAACTGGATTGACGTGTCGTTGGGGTTGATAACTACCTAGGAATGGGGTGAGTTTTGAATTTGATTTCGAACTAGACGATGATTGAGTCCTGATGGTGGTGGCGACGGTTCTAACCGTTTAGTTTTCAATTTCGTTAACCCTCCGGTTGTTTGGACGAGTTTGAATGACTTTTTAAATGTTGAAATGTGTACACACAGGCGGTGAATGTGTGAAGTGATTTAAATTGGTCACGTGGAATGGATATATCGTGTCCACGTTCCTTAACACAAAGAATGTATAGAAGACATACACATTTACTTTGAAAAATGTATTCTTTGTACGAAAATGAAATCGCTTACGATGTTCAACCATAATCCCCTTGCCAGGACAATCAAATCCGATTTTCGCATGATTTATCCTTAAAACAACAAAACACCTCAAGAGACTGCAGGTGAGATTACGAATTTGTTCTTCGAATCTTAAGGGCAGGGAAAGAAACGTGTCTCTCATCACCAACTGGCACTCTGTCAAGAGCGAGTCCTTGAATGTCGCACCACAGACAGATGTGTCTTCATTGCATTTCAATTGATTGACAACTCTATGCGCAGACCCTTAGACACATCCCAACTGATGCTATGTTTTGGTTGTGTTGTTTTTTTTTTCGCAAAGTCATAGTGTCGAGAGCACTTCATTAATTCTCCGACAACAGGAACAATAACAGGGTAACGAAAAAATTCCGCACGTCCTTCCTGCAATAGTGGAAAAGTAAAATTCGAAATATGACAGTGTACGCGGCGCACTGGTATTTCGATTTATCAAAATCTTTTTTTTTTGTGTTATCCTGGCATAAAAAGATGCAACATTATGAACTCAATTTCGACGAAAGGTCGGCAGATCACAGGAGGAGGACAAAAAAAAAATGTATACGCGAATCGAGAGGATGAAAAAACGTCCAGCGGAGTGATTAATGAAGATTGAATGAGTCTGGCTGTCTATGAATATAAATCAATCCTTGGAAGGAATATTAAAGTATTTGAACTATTTGTTCCAGTTGAATCGATCAAGAGGAAGTCAGCGTTGATGGTAATGATAATCATAGAGGAAGCAAACGAATGATAATGTAAACGCATTTGCGTTTTGACTTTGCTGTCAAAATTTAGAATGTATGACCAGTTTCAATACACCAATGGAGACCCGTCTTATTTTTCAGCAATGACATGGTCAAGCTACAGCTGTGTCGATACAAAGAAGAGTATCTTAACCTTGAACTTTGCATATAAGGTCATGCAACAAGAAGTGTCATTTTTGAGCCAACTTTTGATAAGTAAAAAGTAAGAAGTTATACAATATAGTACAATGTGTTGAACTATTAAAAATTCACTACAAAACGTAGAAAAAACGAAGACGTTTCGCAAAGTTAATACAGCTTTTGGTCATCCTCTGCCAATCAATAGTGAATTTAATGAATAAACCTGAATGTCTCGGACAAGATAGTAATGTCAAGATTTCAACTATGTCAAGCACAGATAAAAATATCCCCGTCATAGCTGTCAGTAAAAAGCCAGACGATCACAGGAATCGGGTCTTCCCGAATCTACTTTGCACTGCATTTCAAATAAAGATCTTAGCCAACATACTTACAAGGTCCAGTTGCCACGAGAATTGGTGGAAATTAATAAACAAGACCTTGATATTTTCCACAATACTATTCTGAGGCTCATTTTACTTTTTCTGGGTACGTAAACAAGAAAACCCCAAAAAAAAAAACCCCTCTTAACTGAATATGGTGCTATGAGGTTGAATATCGTTTACGTATGCCACAATGCAACATACAACAATGACTACAGAGTCGGGACCTTAGTAAACTCAGAGTTTGTTCATTAGATTAAAATAAAAACGTATGAAAAAGCTACAATACGTCCGCAATTTATGCTACCTTATCTTTCCTTTTATCGAAATCTGATTTTTGATAAAAAAAAAAAAAAACGCCCCCTTAAGGTGGGCGTGCTTAAAACTGGCTTGAATATCTGAATATTTTGTCCTTATGAAATGTTTTCAATTTCATACAAAATAGCGAAATTATGAAAAACTGGCCTCTCACTACCAACTCCTACTCTACACCTCCACGTGGTGGCTGCTGGGTACCTACTACCTCGACTGGAGATTGGGTAACCAACCCCTTTGGAAGGTCGTTGGAGATAGCGAGCGAGAGAGGGGGGGCGGAGTGCCTTCTCACTAGAGCACTTCCTCTTGATACAGACGGTAGCGGACGAACTCCCTAAATGGAATCAACGGTGGCGTCTACCAGTTCCAGTCAGGTCGAACTATGACCTTTACGGACCAAAGGCAGCGCTCGCATCCCCAAAGCAGAATACTGGCTCCGGAATATCCGGCCCCGTGTCCTAGGCGTATTAAACGGAACTGGCCCTCCAGGTTGGGTGTTGTGCGTCGGGGTAACTTCCCTACCACGGAAAAAATCGGTAGTTACGAAGCAACCAATAGCCTCGAAGAAGGATGACCCTACTGTTGACGACACCAGCAAATGAAACAATGACAACGACCTATATTTTCTAAACATATATTTTGAAAGATGAAATTTCATATCTGGGCTTCTAAAAAATAAAAAAAAGTCGAAGTGGAAACATTTCTTCACTATTTTGTATGAAATCGAAAAATGTTATTTAGAGGCGTTTTCACCAAAAAACTGATTTAAATTCGCATGAAACATCAACTAACATTCGAAGATATCGTTGTAATTTAGCAAAAAAAAAAAATGCCCCACTTCATAAGGGCTGCATAGGAAAAAGGATAGGGTAACATAGGATCCGCTCTAAACAGATGTTTATATATGATTTCAGTCAATCCAGCCTTCTTTTATTGACCAAAAACATTAGAACTTTTAAGTGATAGAAGATGTAAGTAAGTAATATTAACGACTAGGGCATTGCAGGTTACCACTGACAGGCATTTGGAAGACAAGGTACGTAAGAAAATAAACAACGTATTTTGACATATTCGGGAAGTGGAACGGAACCACTAAGTCACCAGAAAGAATTGTATAACTATTTGAGCAGCATTTACAGCAAAATGACATAAGTTGAACGAATCAAGTTAACTGTCTAGATAGAAGAAGGTATGATAAATAGCATCTAAGTGGCAGGTCTGAGAGGATAAAAGCTCCATATGTCCCAAATATGAAACAGTCAATATTACGATGGAAATATTGCAAGCCACACCACAGCGGTCTGCAAATACTAGTGTGGCTTTAAATGGAAAGTCTGGATCAATCACATTAACACTATGCAAATCATAATTCCCCTTCATTTGGTATTTATCGACTTGAAGAAGGAATTCATGAATTTATTTTGTGTTCCTTTACGCAGAAAAATGAATTTAAAAAATCTAATATGATCGATCCGTAAGAATCAACACGTCCCTGACGAAATCCCTCAGTCTTACAACTTCCGGCGCTAAAGTTGACATTACTCTCCAGAAAGTCATAAAAAAAACTAAAAACTTTCTTTTTTTAACAACGTGCTTGTATAAAGCACAGGAATTAGCTTAGACTGTTCTGCTCAGATGTTACCTGTATAGGAGCGGAATATTTGGAAAATCACCACCATTGTCATTCCTAAGCCTTAAACATTCCATGCAATGGAATCCATAGCCGATGGATCACCATAGGCAAACGTGACGCAGTACGGCTGACCAGGAATAAAGGATATTGGGAATTTGTTAGAGAAAACTAAAACGCTATGCAAGATTCGAAACACGGTGGCACTCAGACGTTGTTGACTTCCTACATTCCATGGGGGATAAACAACATCTAACTAAGTAATATACAGCAGGGATCCTCCCCATACTGTCTACAGTTTGCTTATAGTTCCTTCAAGTCTTCACAAACATGTTTCAGATTCTGGCAAGTAAAAGTTAATAAAGTCAACTCAGAATCCACTCTATTCACCCAGTCTTTTGACTATTTTCGAAAGCTTTCAGAGTATAGTTGTAAATAGAACTAAGGACCAATGGATAAACAGGTAAAATGAACTGATCTTGAGAAAAAGGATCCTTCCATCGCGCCTGTTACAAAATGAACTGTTCATGACTAAAACACCGAAGTAAATGAAGGAGTTTACATATGGATGTTAAGATTATCTCCTGGAATGCCACCCTAATGGAAATTCGAAAAGAAGAGTAGAAGGTGACATTAGAATCTTATGAACATACTCGCCATCAAAAAGTCTTAACTCCGTCCGTATCAACTTTGAGTGTCAAATCGTGAGAACGAATAGGATTTCCTTTCTGATTCCTAGACAGTCTATATTAACGTACCCTCCTGAGGTGAGAAGTTACATACATCCTCAACATGCCAAAGTGTATTTATCTTTGCCAAACATATAAAATATTACAAAAGGTAACTTTTTACGCTCGATAACCCCCACCAAAACTATGTAAATACCTTCAATTTAAATCCCATAAATATTCAATTCTCCGCAAAGTTATGTTCATGAACCGCAACGAATTGAGGAGGAAAAAAAACAAAAAAAACCTCAAATTCAGTAAATCAATAATGCAAATAAAAAATGAGAATATTCACACAAAAATTGGAAAAACTATCCGTAAAACCATAAACAAACCTCCTCGACTTTTGTCTGCCCAGGGGATGAACATTAATCGTGTCATGTCGAACAAGGGATGCTGATGCGTGCATATTTTACCATTTTTTACGGCCTCACACAGAGAAATTTTGGTCAGTTGGAGTTTTTTTTCAGGACCCAGTGGTTCATGACTAAAAATTAAGTAATTAAGAATCAGATTTATTATGGGATTCCTTATATTTTTCTATCCAAAGAAAATACCCCCTCGATCAATCAACGCTTCAACTGTTTTTCTTTTCTTTTTTTGGCAGAATCTTCTAACTACCCATTTCGAATTTCGCGACTCTACAAAACCTCATTAATCAACCATAATCGAGTGGTATTTGAAGGCCAGAACAAATTATTGGCAATTTGTTTAGAAATTTACAGCCTTTTCCCCTTTTTTTTGTATCCTTTTTGTAAGGAAATGCCATTGCATTGTCTTCGCCTATTGTGTAGACTCTTATAAAATGATAAATACCCCCAAAATAATTGAACAAAAGGCATAAAAACACACAAAAAATCTAAAAAACACACAGCGGAGTTCAAAAACATAGTTTTTGCCAAAAAAAAAAAAAAGAATGAAGGAAGGACAATGGGAAATTCGCAAAGGATTACGTGATTTAAAAGTAATGAAATCGAATCGACTGTCGTCATCACATGGGAGAACTAATTGTTTGGGAAAATTTGTTGGTTATTTTTGGAAAAAAAAAAACCAAGAATTTTTTAAAAGGGCTGCATTCATATTTGTGTAAACAGATACCAGTCGTAAGATAATCCTTTTTTAATAATAAGATCGGTGGTTAGATCCTATTTGTTCGAGGTTATAATAAAGAATGATCCTGCTTTTTCAACACCAACATCTGCTTAATGGTACGAAAGTACGTGGTAAGTTTTGCAACGAAAATGCAATACTTTGTGGGAGTTGTGCGATGCTAGTCAACGAAAAAGTTAGAGAAAGAGATAGTTTTTTCAGAGCATGATCTTCAACGGTATACTATACAGGATGTCCTAGTGAAGAGGTATTCCTGAGGGGCGGTTCCTAAAGTTCTGGCGGACAAATAATCGTGTGAGAAGGAGTCTATTCTCAACCCATTTCAAGTTATAGTCCATCGAAGTAGAACATCTCCGATTTGGAGGTACAATCACTCTAAATTTTACAACTTCTGAATCATACTAGATACAAAAATGGTTTTTATACATTTTGGATAGGAAATTTAATAACGCATAAAAATGTTGAACACTTCGTCTAATTTTATCGAGCCACAAAAAAGTTATGCCTCCTTTAACGCAAAATTTTAAAAATTTGTTGATCCAATTTTTACTTAAAAAGCATTTTTCTAAAAATTTTACCTAACAAACCACTTTTTTTTATAAAACTTTTATGTTTGACAAATTCTCTAAATTATATTTACACAAAAATGGTAAAAATAAATAAATGTACTAGACTACAAAATGTGGGCGCCGTTGCTCAGTGGTTAGTGCTGTGGACTATGGAGCAATGGGTTCGAGGTTCGAGTCCCAGTCGGAATACCTAAAAGTTTTTCACGGACCCTCATCATACAGTACAAGTCTCAAAATCACCATAAAGAAGCTCATGTTTATTGAACTCGATGAATCAACTAAAGGTTACAGAAGAGCATGTTATCGCCAAGGAAACTGTTGGTGACTTGGATGCAGACAAAAAGTACGATATACGAGCAACAGTTCTTTAGTACTCGCTTGTCCTTCCCGTGTTTTGCTACAGAAACCTGGTTGGACAACACAAGAAGGAATGAGAATAAGCTTAAGCTCAACGTTTACAGTGATGCCAATCAAATATGCAAAATGTGATATTTCTTAGCTCCCAACCTACTTAACTCGGCAAAAACAAAAATGATCAGCCTAGGACCGAGCTCATCAGATCATGTATGCATTGCTGGACAAGCGGTTGAGAGAGTTGAGAATTATCAATACCTTGGAAGTATTGCCTCAACCGATGGCGGAACCGAACTGGATGTAGCCAGCCGAATAGGCAAAGCAAAATCAACGTTTGGGATGCTATCTACAGTTTGACGTAGCAATGCGATTAGCTTAACCACCAAGCTACGACTGTTCCTTTCAAATGTTGAATCCGTGCTGCTATATATATGTGGTACCTGGATAGGTGCTTACGTTATATCTTTAAGATTTTCGAGCCAAACCGTATCTCTAACGAACAACTCTATCAGAGAACGGGTCATGAACCTATAGGTACAACAATACGACGACGAAAGTGGCAATGGATTGGACATACTCTCCGAAAGGGTGACAGGTCCATAGATAACCACGCGATGCAATGGAACCCGCTTACTCAGAAATGCAGGATACGCGGCGCTCCTAGGAGTACGTGTCGCAGAACAGTTGAGAAGGAAGCACGGCAACTGGGAAAGAGTTGGGGAGAACCGGTGTTCATATTCGCCTAAATCGAACACTCAGTCTTTCTTGAACATCAGATGGGATTAAAAAAACAAATTTTAGGTTTACGTTTACACCAAGATAGCTGAACTCCTTAACCAATTCATGATCATATGATCGAAAGATGGGATCGATAGTCAAATTATCGATCGAGAATATAATAAGTCGTTCAGACGTCGATAGAGCTGGCATTCCAATTATAAGCTGGGACAAACAAAATGAGGACTAACCCCTTACCAATGACGATCTATCTTAAGAATACCGATCCACAATGAAGCTTGTGTCTGTAAACTGGTATGATTAAATCGGAATGAACGTGTTAGAACGTTAAAATAGCTTGAACCAGCTTCACAAACCGTGGAGAGCGTTTCTTTTTATCTTATAGAAGTTGCATATGGAACGCGTTATTATTTTGAAGATTTTCTCTATTAAAAAAAAAAAATAATGGCAAAAACAACCAGAAATCCATTTTATACAGGACAAAACTGTTGATAACTTAGTTGGCTGCCTGCAGGCTTGCTTTGCCGAGAATATTTAAATCTTTCCACTGAAGATTTGTCACATGAAAATTACTCTACTGTCCTGTCAAAATAACTTGCTTTAAAACCCCAGTTCTGCCTCTCTTGTCAACTAAGCAGTTTTCAGTTCTCTGTACGGATAAGTCCCCAAAAATAAATGCAAAACAGAGCATAACCTTCTATTTGAACACAACTATCACAGTATGTTAAAAAGTCTATTGACTCTGGCCTCTTTTTGTGTCCGTTCATGTCACCCTTCGCTACCCATGGGTACAATGTACTACCAGGCGAGGGTGTGCAAAAATAAAAAATAAAAAAAAGGACACGGAAATTTATTGGTATCTTCGTATCTTTCTTGTGTCCATAAAAACGACAATTTGAAGATAACTGACCTCAGATAGGACGCATAAGTCACGGAAAGATATTTATCTTTGAAGTATTTAGTAGACAGAGAAACTGTTTGCCATTTGCCCTACGAAGACGTTAAAGTTTTCGCATTTTTTTTCCTGTCTGTCCCATTCCTTAATTTCTCAACTGGGCGTTTTGGCATAACATTTTGCAAGGAACACCCTTTTTCAGCCTACCACCTCCTTCTGTCAACAGACGCACTTCCACTCTATAAACCTTTATATTTATGACCCACTTTCGGAACTGTCCTAAAAGAAAAGAAATAGTGACGCCTCAGAAGGCACTTCCATAAACATCAAATGATTTCATTTTCAAAACTGTCAATTCTGTCAAATTTACGACTCAAAAAATGTTGCACCCCAGTATGCACAGAGAGATGCGCCACAACTCTACTTCAAGATGATTGAACTGTCAACAGAATGTCCTTGGCATTGTTTCCCCTCTAACAGGAACGAGTACATCTCAATTGTTGCAAACAAAACAATAACAATAACGTCACGTCATAAACTTAAGCAAAATGTCATCGAAGGTACCGCCCAGTATGAAACCCCTCGCCGAAATGAGGATTCCCTATTTCTCAGGAAATTTCAAGGATTTGATAGAATTTTTGATGCGATTTTGATACGTTCGCACAAAGGATTAGTCGTTTCGATCTAAAGCCATCAAAATCTATTGACCATAACGGATGGAGGAAACAAAAAAAAATTCCACATTAGTTGCATCCAATTATAGAATTTTTGCATGAGACTGAGTTACTCATGCGCAAAAGGATCAGCAATTGTGGCGGGAAATTTGGTCAAGGAATTTCCAATTCGAAAAAAAAACATCATTAATTATCGATTCACGTTCAGTGATTATGTCCGAACGTGCGGAGTAATAGTAACAAAAGTAACGTCTGAGGTTGATCCTGGCGGCCACAGAAGTCATACGGCGAAAGGACATCAAAATGATTAATGAATAAAAAATCGATGGGTTTTTGGTATTCAAAATACGATTTGTGAGTGTTTTTACGTTCCTTTTTGGGATGATGCTGAAAAAATAATAAATGACTCTGAGCTAGTACGGTGATTCGATGGATGCCGACAGGATCTTGATGAACTGGCTATTGTCCAGTCTGACCGGGTGTTAGTTTTGCCATCCATGGTGAGACGGGTATGTTTATCTAATGTTACATGTGCTCGTTGACTTTTGTGTTATACTCGTACTTATATTTATTTTTCTCCATTTTATGGGTACATTTGTGTTTTGCTAAGTAATGGTAGTTCGATGGAAAATTAATTTACCTTCTTAGGAGGACAACTTTCAAACCTTTAAGTTAGTTCATAGAGGACTTGGACATGAGACCGCTTAAAAATCAACCTAATAGCTAGCGTCCTTAATCTCACTTTATTTAAAGGATATATGTACCACCCCACATTGGGCGAATTTTTGACAACATGATTTGAAATAAATGTGAGAATCAAAGATCTTCACTGGTAGAGCAAAGATGACGAAGTACACTCATACCTAACAGGGAGATTGGTAAGAACCGACGAGCATCAGAAGCCAAAAAAAAGTACCATGGCGTGGTTTGTAATAAAAGAACTTCACCAAAAGCTGAAACACAAAGGATAACTAAAACTATAACAGAATGGAGGTAATGGGTAATGAAGGGCAAGACACTGGCAAGTCAAAAGACACCGTCATGTACGTCTCCCACATTTAAAGAAGACCTTCGCTTAATTCGTTGGACTTACATATAAGATACAATTAGACCAATCAATCTAGTCTTGGAACAATCTACTTCTGTTGTTGAGTTCGTTAACTTTAGCTGCGCAGGCTTTGTCGACAGAAAGCAGATCATTGAATAGACATTCATATAGTACAGCCTTCTAACTTAACTAGGTAAGAACTAACCGATAGCATGCCAGTGTCCTGGTGGAATTTGTTAGTGCTTTTGGATATTTGGAAACAACCGAAGGGGTGTAGATACGACAATACGACGACGAAAGTGGCAGTGGTTTGGACATACTCTCCGAAAGGGTGACAGGTCCATAGCTAACCACGCGATGCAATGGAACCCGCTTACTCAGGGTGGCAGGATACGCGGCGCTCCTAGGAGTACGTGGCGCAGAACAGTTGAGAAGGAAGCACGGCAACTGGGAAAGAGTTGGGGAGAACTGAAACACATTTCCAGAAACCGCATACGATGGCGCGTAGGCATTGTCGAGGCCCTAGGACCCACAAGTGGATACAGGACTTAAAAAAAGGAGAAGGGGTGTAGATAACTTCCCTGGACTATAGTTAACATAGAGAGCCACTAGATGAGGATACTTTGTATCAGTTGGCGGAAACCATTGAAAGTATCCTTGATGCGAGAGATACATATAGTACTCTGACTTCAAATGAGACTTATGGTAGAAATATTTTGTTTAATCTGCATTTATTCACGAATTCTAAAGGACGTCAAACTTAAGGTCTACCAGAGAAAATTATTGAATTAAGGAGGAGCAATTACATAAGTTCGCTCATCAACATGGAATGCTAGCTCTATACGAGTACATGTTGTGTTGCTAAGGAATACTAAACCACTGAGCATTCACATCATAGTCCTCCATCCTGCATCCAAGTCAATACCCATTCTTTCCCAATGCGACCAACAGGTTCGCATTTCGAAAAATTACAAATTATGGCCAGCGAATGTTGAGTAAGAGTGGAGTAAAAAGTGGTTGCCCGAACCTACTAGGCTATGCTAGAATGCTACCATCTCAACGTCTACACTAACCTCATATCTAGAAACTACTGCCACATTTATATGTTATGACTTACAGTATCTACATTAGCTTCTAAAGTTCAAAATACCAGTTCCAGGTACTGAAAAGTTAACCAATATTCCAAAACTCTTTAGAACCCTATTACAACCAACAATTCCTGGCGTATCTAAGTACCCCTAACGCAAATTCCATCATATTTTCATTGCAGCTTGATAAAGAAAATTTCATATCCTTTAAGTCAAGTCAGGCTTTGTGCCACATATGTCGCAAATTTCGCACATTTAACCAAATTAGCCTGCGGGCAATAAAGATGCAAATTTCACCACCAAACAGGAGAAGGAGAAAAAAATTCATAAAATTTGCATAAAGGAAACGCTTTAAGAATTCCTCTTGGCCCAGGGCAAGGAAGGGTGTTCCATATTGGTTTCTGGTAGTCTATTCCCTTTGACGGAATTTAAACGGTTTGTTTGAAATTTGAAATACGCATTTCTTTAGGTACATACGTATGTACATTGTCTCCCCACACAAAATCAATTTACTCTGGAACTGCAATGAACTCAAGGAACAGATATGTACAAGGAAACGAAATAAGGACGAGAAGAAAAGAGGACACACGTCAAAATTTATAGAAAATAGATATCATAAATTTGTCGACGACTAGCAGATGTCCTGTCTTTGCAATGTCATATTGTGCAAGGATATGTGAAACTGTTGTGTAATTTATTTGAAATTTAGGTGATGTCCCGTTACTTTATGGTTGAACGAGGAGGCATATTTTAAAGAAGAAGTAACGCCACGCGCGTTGTGCGATAAACAGTCAATAAAAAACCACATCGACCATAAAGTTGTGAATAAAATTAAACGGACAAGTCCTTAGAAATTAACATATTCCCAACAGTTTGGTTGGGCTCGAAACTCATCTGTGACCAAAACGATTAAAATGTAGAGATCCCTGCGGAAAGATATAACAGTGCATCTGATGTCATATCAGAAGATTCAAAGAAGGGTTGCGCTTAACAAAGAAGGTGCTGACGGGGGTGACCATATGGACACCACCGTGAAGTAATTATTCATTGCTTCCGAAGAATTTAAAGTGACATGTTCATGATCATCGCTTTAGGTGTTGAGATGTGTAGGTAAATGGTGGAGCGGAAGTGACGATGGCACGTTTAAATGGTTATAAGAAACTTTTTTCCGTTTCGCTACGATGCGGACTATATAAAGCTCAGGCTTAGTACAGCACCCTATTGGGACCCTATAGAATCTGCTGGTAAGATCATCAGCCTTTGATATTATAATGTGCAAGATCGTACAGGGTAAGCCAGATAGTATAGAAAAGGCCAATAATACTATGTAGACAAGTTTATTGAAGGGCGAAAGACCAATTTATTTGGGCTTAAAACAAGCAAAATTAAGACTTAAAAACTATATGACCTACTGTTTTTGGAGTAAGGAAAAGGATGTCAATTCTTGACACATGAACTCGCTGCAAGAATGCCTCTTCAATGTCCTGTTGAAGAGGACTAGAGTCTTGAAAAGAATGAATGGATTTGAATACTTGGTGCCATCACTATAAAGGAAGACTTGGTAATGTTTAATGACTCTATCATGAAAAGAAGGGGGCCTAGATGGCTGCCTTGAGGGACACCAAAGTTGACTACAAAAGAGGCGAGAGAACGAACATAATGGGGACACTATCAGAAAGGTTTTCCAAGTTAGAAGATATTCATTTTCATAATATGGGTTCAAAGCCGAGGGCATACAGTTTGAAAATTTGATGAGAATTTGCCTTCGCGCGAGGAAAGGGTTTGTGGCGGTGGATCTACCTTACATGAATCCATGTTCACTGAAGGAAATATAAGAGGTGCACTGTGAACTGAGGGTTCTACATAGAATACGTTCAAAGTGCTTGGGCATATGAAAAAAACTTAGTAATGGGACGGTAGTTAGTGATATAATTCTTCAATCTTTTGTACGCATGAAACTCACCTTGTGAATGAGATTGACGAAAGGGGGACAAGAGAAAATTGGAGGTATAGTTTTTGAGGAATATCAGGCTAATACCATAAGGCTTTAAATTAGTTTTCTTCCCAACAAATCCAAGCTAACCACCTAGCTAACTTCAACTATGTAGATGTCCTTCATTCAAAAAGTCGATTCTAAACAAAAACCTACTGTGTAGCACACCATTCAACTATCACCCTCATTTCCTATCCGCCATCGGCATAAAAACTGACAAAATACCAGCATACACCCAGTCAGCTTCACCGGACATACAAGGGTGCAGAAATGTTGTTGCAAAATGCAAAGCACTCAAACCATATTTTAGCATACTCGTATCCTGAAAGTACTACTCCCTCCTATTTTATTTTTTTGTGCACAATTGTAAGGAAATCATAATTTATGCGCGTGTGACCACAAGCATAAAAATATAGGACATTGCCGGGGTGGACTGTATAATTTGTTTTGGAATTCCTTGCTTTGGTAACCGTTTAAAGGTATAAAACTGACCGCGTGCTGTATTGTTTGGTGGTTAACTCGAAAGGCGTGTAAATGGCGAACCTGCGGGCTGTGCGTATAACTTATAATTTGCATTCTGTACGCTGAATAAGAAAAATTGCGTGCAATTAGTTTATTTGTTAATCGACGAGGTGTAATGGGGGTAATTTGATCCTTGGCAGGATGGACATGTTGGACTGGACAATGTGCGCGATATTTTTTTTGCAAAACCTATGGATTCGAGATGTCTGTCTCCTTTCTCACACCAATGTCTATTGTTCTTGTTGGTAAGCGGTTTGTGCCGATAGAGACATTTTCCAAATTCACTATGCACCTAACCTGCTGTTAAGGTTCGGTGTAAATTGCGTGACATATGCTAATTACTTCTAAAAACAGTATAAAACTGATTACATCAGTTCCTAATTAATATCAACGATTTTTCATAGCCCAAATTTTTCTCACATTCCTACCGGTAATGGTAATTAAACTACACTCCCCAGCTATATGCATCTATTCCATTTCTATTTCAATTAACAGTTCCCTACCCTCTAAATGAACTGACCAGCCATAAAGAACTGCAAAAACCAACCAACAGTGACCGACGCAGGACCCAAACAAAACCCGGAGTCTTTTTTTACGACCGCAGAAAATTCTGTTTGCTTTTTCATTGTGTCCTGCGGGTTGAATGGATTCATCTTAATCCATTAAAAACGTCCATTTAGGCCAAAGAAAAAAATGTCAAAAACTGACACGAAAAATCTAATAAAAAACTGAGATATGTTCCTTTCCCCCGAAGAACTCCCTTCATTTGCGTATGTGAGTAGTTAATGATGGGAAAGGACCCTAGTCAATCAGTGGCTGATTTTTATGGCGCAGATTTTTTTTGACATGTCTGGTGGTATTCTGACTGCATTAGCATTCGTCGATTCGATTTTATTGGACAGGAATTGGTTTCGCATTCGATTTCGTATCCTTTTCATTCATATTTGAGCTGTTGTGTGTGAGTTTGTGTTGGCCTGCGGCTACCTCTGTGTATCTGTCTCACCTGAATTATGCCGTGAAATTTGAAAATTGAGTGAACAAATCCTTTTATCTAGTTTAGTGGCCGGCAGGGAAAATTGCCTCATGACAAGCATGCAAAATTTTGATTTCGATAAATTTTGTCTTTTTTTTTTTGGGACAGATGGTTGCGAAATTGAAAGATATCGATTGTATATAGCATGAGCTCGAATAAATTTGAATAAAAATTGACAGAAAGTAGTAGGCTACCGTGCAAAAGGACTGCAGGACTAATTATATATTCGTATATGTGTATATGTGGGATACTTTGTCAGTAGTAGGTGGATTTAAAGGACTTAATGGAATTCTAACTAAATTCACTTTCACTTTCCTTTTAACAAACAAAATTAAAACTTCTGTCGAAAAGGCAAATCCTTCGTAATATTGTTGGTTGCATTTGTGCTGACGAGCTTAGGAGTAGGAGATTCAAGGACGAACTATACGTGGTGTACAACGACATCGACCTGGTCATCAGTCGTTTAAGACATGTAGAGCGGATGGATACAAATTCTTCGAATCCAAAGGAACAACGAAGTAGAGGAAGACCTCGCCTTAGGTGACTCACACAAGTCGAAAGGGACATCAATCGGCTTGGACTGTGCTACTGGAGGGAGTTAGCTAAGGACCGGGCTAACTGGAGACGTTTGATAATGGAGACCCAGGCTCATCCCTAAGATCTAAGTAAGTAAGTGGGAAAGAGAAACTAAAAAGAAAAGGTCCAAAACAGATGGTGAACGGCATAGACGAAGTCAGAAGGGAAAAAGGGGATTCAGGAGGCGCTAATGCGACTCTATTGTGAGTTGACTGTTTCAGTAGATGAAATAGACATTGCCTGCCGAGTTCATAAAAACGTCTAACAAGAAGAAAAGCCTAATGGATAGTAGAACAGCAGTAGCAATTTCCATCCATATTGTTTCTCTAATCATTTGTCTATGCTAACACACAAAGATGGGCCTAGACACGGTCAGTGATTACTAGAGTAGGCGCAGGTTTTTAATCGATCTTCCTTAAAGGCTGAGGCAGGGCGTTTGTTAGAAAAAAGTTAATGCCCTTCGGTTCAACACGGTATGGCAAGACTGTATTTGCTCTGTGAAGGATGATTTCATATAAAATGTTTTTGAAACCAAAGTACAAAAAAAACTGACTCTGTTCAAGACCTATAACTGAACCTACATCGTGGTGATAATGGAGAATAACTAAACAGACGTCTAGCAGAAAAGAATGTAATATATGTATTGGCATCACTAGAACTACACTGCAATGTGGCGAGGTGGACATTACTTCGAAACACTTCTCTGTATTATATGGAATCGTTTGCCTCGTTGGAGCGCATTTTGCATTTCTATGAATGAAACTGTCTTGTTTCCTGAACTGATTCCTAGTCCAACAGATAAAATGGGTTTAGTTAGAATAATTTGACTTCAATATTCAGAACTGACGGAACTCAACTATTCAGATTAAATTGAACGGTTTTACTTGCCGTTCAAAGCAGTATTAACTGAGTAACTACATAGGTGCTAATAATTGGACTAAAGTTTCTATTTATTTTCAATACAAAACAGTTTTTGAAAATAGAAATATTTTCAAGGCCCTATCCTCTGATGCTGATAACGAAAAATTGGTTTTCAAAAACAGAGAGTCACTGAGATGGATAATTTGAAATCCATTAAGTAACTAGCGCCATCTATCTATTGGTCACGGAAACAAACAGTTCAACTGCTCTTGCAAAACATTTCTTACTGATTGGTTGACATCTTCGAATCTCACCCTTGTAAGGAAGAAAACCGAAAAGAAATTCCGTTTTCGAATACGACACTTTCTTCGTGAAGGTTCTCGATCGAACGCAGAACGGTTGATCATTGGTTCATTCATTTTCGAAAATTTAAGAACCGGTTATGATCCTTTATTTCAAAAAAGATTTCAGATATTTATGTATGTATACTCGTACATAATATGTCAAGGAAGCAATGGGAAGAAGTTGTTATTAGAAAGTGTGATGCTGTAAAGAGTAGACATTTGGTACCAACATTCAAGTTTTGGAATATCACCATTTCTTTACAGGGGAGGATGGGTTTTCTATCGATGAATAGTAGTTAGATATGACACTCAAGGAAAGAGAAATATATAATTTTGAATTAAAATGTCTCTATACAGTAAAATAAAACCAAATTTGAAATATATATTTTCAAAATACGTGTAGATACCTTGTGAGGTTTATAAGATCAACAATATAAAGACCGACGTCCACCTAAAGTATTTGCACGCTCAGAGGTCTAAATTGCCAAATATTGAATCATGAAATATTGGACCAATATGCAGACAAACTAACCAAGTACTTGTAGTGAAAACTAGGGCAGAACGATGTGAGGTTTTCTCTTGAATCAGACAAATGAAATGTAACCAAAGTAAACTACTTTGCCTTGAAAGAATGTGAGTCTCCAAGCATCTACCTAACTCCTCTCAGTTCCAAAAAAAATTCATTAAATTCCCAAAAACTCACTTCAAATTTTTTTTCCTCGTCTGCATACTGTCAAATCACATTACCCACGATAAACAAGCCGACAGAGAGAAGCAAAAAAAAAAACAACAACTTGTCAAACCTCTTCTCATCACTCTAAGCATTCAAATGTACATATGCATGTTCAGCAAAAAAAAAAACTGACATCGTGGACTAAACGCCAGGACTATACATGATTTTATGAGAGAAGTTTTTTTTTTTTTTGATATTCTTTCGCTTACCTTTCTAATCAGCGTGCGATGATATGTGAGAAAAAATCTGGGTGATCTCCTGTATCTGCATATCGGTGTATCAGATGTGTAATCAGATAATTTCGTATCCTCTTGTTGCTTTCTTGTGACTCTTCTTGCTCGGATTCTGTAATGAGATAGACGTAAAAAAAAGAAGTGAATTCAGGGTGTGCCATAAGGATTCAAGGATGAAAAAAAAATCGTATTCAAAAGTAATTTGTTGGGTTTGATAAAGGCTAGAGATACTTTGTTTGGAATGCTATTAATTAATACATTAGTAGGGATATTGATATCACTGATAAGAATCACGTCGTAGCGGAAAGGGTGAATGCATGGGGATTTGTTTCGTTGGGCAATGAAAGAACCAGAACTGAGGGCGGGTTCTAGAAATTTTGCATAATGTGTAGGATGGGATGTGTGGGATTTTTTGTTTAAGAAGAAGGTGTTGGGTATTATCAACATTTTTAAGGTAAGTAAGTGCCTTCTATTATTTTGGTGGTTAATAATCTACTTATGATTCTGGACGCGGAGGGATGCACGGTGATCGTTTGTCCCTATTCCGTTGCTACAGAAATCTCAAGAAAGCAAATCTAAAAGGACTCCTACAAAACTCCCAGAGATAAACTTGATAGTGTTTGTCAATTTGAGTTTTACTAGAAGAAAACATGACTGATTGGCGAATTTTACAAAAAATATAATTTTTACATCAAATACATGTCTTCCTTCTAGAAAATCCAAAAATTCTTGAATTTTGTAATCTCTCAACTTTATTCCAAGCAAGAGTTAGTCGTATCTAACTTTTATGCAACATGTTTGAAAATGAAATGTCCTGACAAAATTTGCCCACACAGTAAAACGGCTCCCGAGCCGCGAAGATTCTCTGCTTGAGACATGGCAACCCTCCACAACCTTCAATTCCGGGCACGATGGTTCCAGTTGTCCAGATCAAGCGCTCTAGTACCTGCTATTGATTGATTTTTAAACGAAGGTTTTAATCTTTCTTACTGTCTCGAATCTGAGGACTGTGATTCGAAGATCCTATTTGCTGGAGCACTATTATCCATTCGGTTGACCGAAAATTCGGCAAAGAATTGTTCTCTCGAAAGTGCTCAAAATCTGCTCTGCTTTTCTTCTTGTCGTCCTGAACTCAGCATCATATAGAAGAACTGGCTGGATCAATTTTTTGTTAAGCCTGCATCCAGAGGAAGAGGTTTTTCTGGAAGACAAGTCGATTCACCTTTATACCGATGAGTCATATACATTCATATGACAGAGTAAGTGGAGGTGTTTTCTCTGATAGACTTAAAGTCAGTCTCTCCTTCAATTTCCCAAATCATTGAAGCAGATCAGACTAAAAAAGTCTTATCTTGGATAGAGGACAACGTTATATCCACCAAAGATATCTGCATTTTGTCAGATATGCAAGAAGCTATCACATCCTTAGAATTTCTCTCTAATAATTCAAAATTGTCTGTAGACTGCCGTCCGTCTGCTTTAGAGATGACAGAACAGTTCAATATTCACCTCTGTTGTGTACCGCGGCATAGGAATATTCCTTAAAACCTATGATCCCGCCAGACATGGAACGACAATACCAATTTTCTATCTAAAACAATCTTGGGTATACCAATCGCTACATGCAAGGGCAAGGGTGGCCAGTTTCCACACTCTTTCCATTCTTCAGGGACAATTTTATTGCTCCGAACCGTCTCTACTAATAGAACTAATAGGTCTGTAGTTATCGCCGGTGAAGCCTGATAGAACTTAAAAGGAAGGCCATCAGGTGCGGCCACGTTGTTTCAGTAGAAAGAAGTTAGAGAGAGAGAGAGAGAGCTCTTCTCAGACAAAAAACGAATCTACCCTTTCAAAAAAAAAGGTAAGTGTTGTTACTTTCAAGATCAACAGAAGTCCTTAGATATGCTAGTCATCTGGTATGCCCCACAACTCAATTCGTCCGATACGAGTACACATCTCTTTGAAATGAATTCGTTTATCAAGCATAACCCTGCAAAATTCCTGATATTCCATCAAATTAGGAAAGATGACATCAGGACACTTTTACCACTATTTTCGAAAGGTTAACAACAGAAGTTATTCAGGATTATGAATTCCATTAAACAATGAGCAGTGCTCGTCAATGCGAATGTCTAATGCAAATATTCGCATCTGTTTTATTTTTGCGATTCAATGGTTTTCAACTATAAGTCCGGTATGGTCTTTTCACAAAATCACGTCATATAGACTGAAGTGGAAGTGATCCAACTGGCTATCGGTTGGACAAGGTCTATAGACTAATACTCTCCAGTATTTCCTGTAAATCGTGTACAGAGATTAAATCCTAAACCTCTTCCATCACCAAATCACTTCCTAATTCCGTAATCACCATAAACAGGAAAAACCGAAAAAAAAAAGGAACACTCTACCTCAACCAGCGGGATACATCCTTAGAACCCGACTACCAAAACTTATTCACACGAGAGAACAGATGGAAGAACAACAAACCACCCCATTAGGAAGTACCGCCCTACAAACACACAAAAACAACGTCTTATCCTCCGACTTGCACTCGAACGGAATGTGTCACCGTTCGCCTCTTCCTTCCGGGATTTGCATAAAAATATTTGCATACATTCGCAACAAGCCCAATAAATATGAAGAAGGCTAATTGCCTGTACCGCCTTATAGGGTGAGAGAGTACCTATATGGAATGCAAATTGAATATCAAACCGAATAATCGTGTAATCCGTGAATTTGCAAAACTTCCGCATTAGTGTGCCGGAAAATCCTTAGAAAAACTGTCACCCAGACCCAGTGCGATGAGTCAAGAACCCTTTGGCGCATAAATTTAGCATATTTAAGAGTTTGCGACACAGACACAGGAGGTGGTCGTGGGCACCTAGGACACAGCACACAATCATTACAATTTGTTATGGAATTTGATGTGACAGCCAGCGTCGCAAAGGGGGTGAAAGGATACCAGCAATAAAATGAAAAATTTATCGACGATTAAGTGTATTGACATGTTTTGATGGAAAACAGATCGAAAAGGATCTCTTCTTCCTGAGGCTGTTCAGGACTAAATGACTTTCGAATAATGAATGTCAAATGGGAAAGGGTTGTTGTCATCCATTTGCTGCCGCAATTTTCGTGATAATTTGTTGCATTCGGAAAATTGCAATGAGAAAATATATTTTGTCCTGAGCAAGGATGCAAGGATATCAACTGGTGCTAGAATCGATTCGAGAATATTCACACAATCAGCCATCAGATGAATCAAAGCCATAATGATTGACGAGAGGATGTGTGTCTCTCGGAGCCGAGGCAGATGACATTTGAGAAATGTCATTTATTTGTCATCGAGTTTGTAGGATTTTATTTGTTTTGCTTTTAGGTTGCTGGGCACAAAATTTATCAGAAGGAGGTTTATTAATGTTCTTCTAAATTGTTGGCTATTGTTCGGTAATGGGCATAGCATGTCCATTCTCTGGACAGTTGACTGATTGCACTGAATCACTTTGAAGAGGTGTAGATGACCTTTGGATGCAATCAGGATCTAAATCGACCGGATAAGGAGGTGTTTCATTTAGTGAGACCAGGCCGGGGCGAAACACAGAAGCAGCTGCATCTGAAGGCCAAAATTCCTTGAAACTTAAGAGGGAGGAATTGAAACAAGATGCAAAGAATTGCCCTTTACTTGAAGACGGTGCAGATGACTAAAGTCAACAGTGTCAGGAGTCCATTAGGGCAGCCTATATTGCCATCTCTCGTCTTTGAAGCCATCGTGTCGTCAGCATGAGAAAACAAAGGGATAATGGCCTCGAGAGTATAATATTGCACTGAGAATTCGGGCGAAAGGAGTTAAGTCGTTTTTCCATTCAGCCCCCATGAAGTTTCAGTCTCCACAATATGGTAATGACTTGACCTCACAGAACTGGAGAGAATATGCAGGCACTTGCAGAATGGCTGAATGTAGAATGTAGCTGGTTAGGATATGACGAATCTCCTATCTGTCTAAATTGCGGAGGCCAGAGAAGATACCCAGTGAATATAGATAGCATTGAGTATAATATGGGATGCAGTTTAGTGGGCATAAAGAGAACCAACCAAAACCAAGTTCGGTCCAAGTATAAAGATAAATTGGTAACCAACCACTGAAATGTGTACGGTATGAGTTAGGCCAGACTACCGAAAACATCAGGTACCATTGGATGCTCCTTCAATGTCAATTAAAGGTGACAAGGCAAACTTCTTTTCGGGTGAGTTAAGTGATTGAGGTTTTTAATTTTTCTCTAGGTAGAGTATTAAAGGTCATCGAGGTCAATTTGTTTGAATGAATTGTAGTAGACATGCTTAAGAGCTAGTCTGTCATACGGATTGCACAAGTCTAAAAGTGGATCCCGAAAATTTCGTTTCCCATAAATGCAAAATTTGGAGATAAAATCACTATCAACGAGGAGCACAGGATAAGCTGGTTATAACTATTTTCAGAAGTACATAAATATATCGAACCATCAGGAGAGGGTACTTGATATCATGTAGGAAAGTATTCAAAACATATTTGTCAGCAAAGAATTTGTAGCCTCTTCCGAATCACTTGAGGGTGGATTCACTCCAACCTGGTATCAGTGCCTAATATGATGACAATTCCCATGTTTGAAGCTAGAATTCAGGTTAGGGTTCCACAACCTTGGGTACAATAACTAAGGTGATTCAGCGAGTGTGGGAGAGTGGGATTTATATTTCTTGTCCGATAGATAATTTGCATCAGTGGCTTTCCCTCACGGAACAGTTAAAGGGCTTATCGCTGCATGATTAGTTAAGATGTGGGTTTTTAATTTCCTTTACTGCATTATAACATTGTGAATATAGCCTTGATGATACTACATGCCTACACCCTATACATGACGATGCTATTCATGATTTTTTGTAATATTTAGCAAACTAAAGAAAAGAATTAAACGACGAGCCCATTACAAAATAATAGGCACACTTGTTTTTGCAAACATGTCCTTTCTCTGTTAGACAGCAGCTCCCTCAATATTGTTTATTTATATAATAGAGGTTGTCGCTATTTCTGGTGTGCAAAATAAGGCACAGTAAGCAAATCGTATTATAATTTTTTTGGAACTTTATTTTTTTCCTGTTTTTTCACTGTAAGTATAAAAACAGCTCAAAAGCTTAATTTTTCAATAAGATTGTTAATAGTTTTTAAAGCAAAATGGGTCGAAATAAGCATTGCTCGGCAGAACTACGGGACATTATAAAGAAGCTAATATGTGAAGGAAATTCAAATGAACCATAAAGATTCTGAAGAAATTCGTGGTCAGAAACGCAAAACGTCCTTTCAAACTGACCTGCTACTAGTTAGGTGTGCGAAAAAGATCCATTTATGACATCCATCACGATCAAAACCGAGCTAAATCTCACCATTGATACATCAGCTATTAGGAGAAGGTTAATAGAACACAATTTGAAAGCTTACCATATTAAAAACTGTCTTCTTCTACAAAACAAAAACATTAGGGATAGAATTCACTTTGCAACAACCGATTTCAATAGATCAACTGAGAAATGGCGTAACATACTGTGGTCTGACGTGACCAAAATTAATTTATTTGGACCAGATACCAAAAAAAAAAGTATGTAACAAGGCAGCCTTCAAGAATTCAGCAAGTTTTCGATCCCAGATTTACAATAAAACATGGTGGTGGAAACGTTATGGTCTGGGAATGTTTTTCATGTTATGATGTTGGTCGAGTTTACTGCATCCAAGATGTTTTAACGAAAGATAAATACGTTGAGGTCTTGGAAACAGTAATGTATCCATTGGCAGACGATAACTTACACTTGCTTTGGGAGTTTCAACAGGATAATGATCGCAAATATACTGCCAAAGTGACGAAAAAGTGGTTTGCGGATAGAAATGTACGATTCCTTCAATGGTGGTGGCCAGTCCCCAGACCTTAATCCCATAGAAATTTTTTAGGAGCATGTTAAAAGAGAGCTAAGTAAGACGTCTAAACCAAAAAACAGAAATTAACTTTGGCAAATTTTTTTAAAAAAATGGTATGAAATACCTAATCCACTCTGCCAAAAACTGGTGGATTCAATGCCCCGTAAATGCACTGCCGTTATTAAAAACAAAGGCAGGACTAATAAATATTAACAGGCACATCGGTTAATGTTTTGTATGTACATACATATTTTCATTTTTAGTTAAATGTGCTTTTTTTTATACAAATATGTATACACTTATAAAAAAGTGTTTAATAAAACGAAACGTTGAGTTAAAAGATACGTATCAAAGATATATGTATATGTATATATAGACCCAACTCGTTCGTGCCACCTAAAATCCAGGATCTATACGTAATCCGCACGTGTACTTCCACCATAGTCCTTCTCCCACATAAATTCAATAAACCCTTACCGAATGACCCAAGTCGTAAACATCTGGTCAAATATTTGCTACCGTGGAAATTGTCACATATACAAGAATCCACTACCTAAACTACACAACGCCCAGCTGTGAGGACATGAAATAAAAATCAGTCCACCGCATCACGCCATCTACAATCAGACTAATGAACTACCGGGTGGAAAAGTGAAGACGAAGAAGAAAAAAAAAAACCACTTTTCCCAAAAATTCACAACCAAAAAAAGAATTTGCAATTTCCCAAGGTCACATTGGTACCGTACCACGGCGTACAATGGTTTTGTATCTAATATGTCCTTCCGTCTCAAGAAGTAGATCAAAGAAAATGAAAATAAAGAGATAATAGCAGCACGAGAGTGCACATCAAACACACAGTAGGTAACTCACCCCTGGGCACAATAAAAAGGACGAACAAAAACGAACTAGACCGGTAAGGATTCTCCTCGCTGCTGATTGGCTACAAGCACTATACCGAAACAGTGGTAGGGATCGATGATCGAGTCAAGATTCCATCACACAACAACCGGTATGCGTATGTCGTTTCGCAACGAATCTCATCATTTGAGTTCCATACTGCATAGCAAACGGACGTGTGTGTCACGACAATTCTCTCGAGTGCAACTCAGTGAAGTTTAAGAGAAAAAATTCAGTTAATTCAAAATTGTTCGTCCTTGAAGAACGTTTTAGTGTGTAGTAATCCAAATTGTGTTTAACGTGGTTAAAAAGGATATTATTTTGTCGACAAACTCTGTGCCTTTAAGGATTTATCCTGCAGTGGATTTTAGTTTATCAAGTGAAACACTAGCATTTGGTGAGTACAACTCTTTCGGTTCTTTCTTCCAAAATTAATTCAGTTTCCACAATCCACAAGGATAATCAGAAAAAATAACGTGCATGACTGTGCACGCCTTTAATTTATGTAAGGATACACAAAAAGCCATGTCACATAAAAAAACACAAACGAGAACAAAAAAAAATATTCAGTCTGTCTTGTGCCCAGTGATAGGATATAATTTAACTCTCATGTAGGTCCCTGTGTCATTTTTTTTTCTTACCCTATTTTCAATCAGAAGTTTTTTTTTTTTTTCTTTTTCATTCCTACCTTTGCCCATGATCGATGAGGGATGGATCTAGATTTTTCTTAATTTTCTGCTTCTCTTCCGCATTATCCTTTTTTTTCTTTCTTTTCTTACTCCTGATTCTACTGGAACAAAACATCTTTCACCCATGAGGACGAAGAAGAAAAAAATTAGGGTACACGCATCATAGGGGTGATCTAGTTTCTCTTCCGCATATGTCCCATAAGTACTCTATCCCACCTTAATCACGTTAAGAAAATCCATCCTTATGAAAAAAAAAAACCGATCTGGAGTAAAGGACAACAAAATACGTGCGCGCAAATATCGATGAGGAGAAAACAAAAAGAAACTTAATCAGATAAGTTACCCCTGAGGTAGAATTCATTTGCTTTTCTATAAGAAATCCTTCGTCCTGTGAGAACATAGTGAGATTAGGAGAGGCAATGATATTGAATTTTTCCTGCCTCGGAGGTGTCTGCAAAAGGCGGTGGTTTTAGCAGTTAGGCTTAAACGGAGTACCCTTTTTTATTGGGCAGATGATTAGGAATGATCTTGATCTTGGATGATGCGCGTGTGTACACGTAGGATGTACAGATCTGTCATTACTTTGGGAATTAGAGGTGGAGACGATTTTAATTGCAATGACAAGCCGACAATGGAGATCTTTTCACTGAAGTTATTAGCAGTTGCTTGAGTTTATTGGAGAAGAGCATTGAAACACGATCAGTTCCAAGAAAATCTTGACAGATTATGGATTATAAAAATCACCTCTTTTAACAAACGAAACTAAAATTTATTTAACTGATTCTAAATTAGTTTCTAGAAAGCATTTAAAAAAATAATGCTCTGAAACACATTCGTCAAAATAAAGAAGATCACCTCGGCGATCAATGATCCGAACGAGCACCTTTCCACCATGATCATGGTAACCAGACTCTTCTTTCTATAGCTTGAAGCATACCACCAAATAATTTATTATCAAGATACAGAGGTACATCTGGTATCTACCAAGCTTCATAACCAATTAAAAAAGCTGCACACTTTAAGTACAACTTCTAGCAACTCAGCAACTCCCTGCACTCAATCATCACAGAAGCCGACCCATCTTCTTTCATAAAAAACAGCACCGCAGCTTTTCCTCAGTAAAAAGAAAGCATATCAACAGATCCGATCAGTTGTACCGAACCGACCAAATTTCAATCCAAATTTTACTATCTTTCAAAAGGACTCATACTCGACTTAATACAGAAAACCAAAAAAAACAGAAACCAAAATTAGGGCATTAGTGAACAAATATTTCAAACGCTCTGCTGATCACCAAAGAATTCCAAACTCAATCGTTAAATACTTGCTTTAGAACCAGGGATTAACAACCTAAAACTACATATGTATTATAATAGTCTGGGAACTAAATTTGGGCTTTACGAACTCTGGACAAGAGTAGAGACTAACCAAAATTCGATCCAACTAACAGTTGTCAAAATTGTTAAAAAATAACGTGAAACAAATTCTCAAAACTCAAAACAAAAAAGAACAGGCCCGTCAAAGAGACCATTAAACAAATATTGGTAATCCAAAAACATAGACTAAGAAATTATATTGTGAAGAATACCTTGAACTAGTAAATTCAAAAACAGTTTATTCAAAAGCAGTAATGAAACTTCCGTTGGTCATTAAAAACTTTTTCAAAATCACGTGAACTAATTATGTCAACTGATCCCAAAACATTGGTGGCCTTAGACGAAAGATCCGTCATTGATTAGTAGATCAGTTATGCTTACCAAATTCATCATTCTGACAAAACGATCATTTGACAAACAAAATTGGAAATAAAGTTTGAGTTGTTTCCTGACCCTTAAAAACTGATCGTAGAATTATACGCAAAGCAATTAACCAAATTGGCTAAAATGACAGAACAACATATTAAAAAACAACACTGATCATGTTGATCGAAAATGATAAAAATCCTCTTTAAAACAATATCGAAGCTGACTGTGATAAATTAATAACGATCTCAAAATCAATGATGGTTCGTTAAAATTTTGAAAGCGTCAAAACTAGTCTCGAAATAGGCCCATCTAAAGTTTGTTTTAAATATTATATTACGATCGCCAGGATCCAAATTTTATTTTAAGTACTGCGATCGGTACGATTCGTGACGCACTTTGATCATGTATTTTGCTTACCAACTAAATTTAAGGCCACCTTTCTGCGAAAACTAAGTTCAATTAAAAAATTTTTACAGTAAAGTATACAAGTTTCATAGATCACCGATCGTGTGAATGATTTTAAAGATCCGAAGACTGTCTACTGTTTAATATTTTGCAAAGCAGAATTTGGACGGATTTTTTTTTTCTTGAAAGCAAAACGAAGTATAATATTAGGAAAAAGGATCAAAATTTGGAAGACAAAGGAAAAAAAATGTTAAAAATCGTTTCGGAAATGGTTACCTTACATAAGATCCTGTTTGATTAGACTTTATAAAAAAAAACCTTTTTGAAAGACTATTTGAGTAAATTCTGAATTCACTGACAATTTTGTCTTTTCTAATTGGTCCTTTAAACCAACCAAATGAAAACTCACAAACTGAACAAGATCAACGACCACATACCGCACCATCTCAACCACTACTACTGTACTTACAAAAAAATATCCTTAATTACTTTCAAGTTCATATTTACCTTACAATTAAATCAATCTCCATATGAAACAAATCCCTCATTTGGGATTCCATTTCTGTGGCACTTAAAAACGGAAACAAGTCGAGAACCTCTTAGAACCTCTTAATAAACGCATAAACACAAAAAACCTCTACAAAGGTATTTCTTTCTTTTATAAATATCCTCCAACGGCGCAGCATATACCAAAATATAGAAAATAAAAATAAAAACAAAAACAATTTAACTCGTACCCTTTCAAAATTCATTTCCAAGACCAAGTTGAAACCGAAATAAAAAAAAATAAAATCATCTTACTGGTAATGCGCGAAATAAATGTATCTCGCGGATGTGTATACGTACACATAGGCACCGCTGCTCAAGGGTAAATAAATCAAAAGGCGAAACGACGAGTGAAACCCGTTCTGTTGAACGTTAATCTATAGAATATGCTCACAGTCAGACTTTGGGACGATGGAGGATTGTGGCATAAAAAACACCACGAGCCAATTCAAAAAAATAAAAACAAGAGTACAAGAACAAAAAAAAAGAAGCCAACTTGCGCTTAGACCTTTGCCAGACCTTAAATGGAAATGGTATCTGGTTTTGGACATTTTTTCAAGATTTTATCCTTTTTCTTCTCATGGGGGCGGCTCTTGGGTTGCGATTTCTTTTCACGAAGTTCGTATTTTGGTAATTGTGATGATGGGACCATGCGTGATGATTCTAGATAAATGCACAAAGGAGAAGGTGGAAGGCGATTGGTGTCGATCGACTTCATCCCAAGTTGACTGACCCCCAAGGAATATAACTTCAGTTTTCGGGGTCACGGTAATGGCCCAACGGAGATTGAATTCATTGAAGTATTTGGTGAATATGAAAACAAAAAATAAAAATATTCTGATATTGAGATCGCAAGAAGTTCCAGTGGTTCAGTGGTTATTTTAAAGACGTCAGTTAAGCTACTATAAGGACACAAAATAGTCCTCTCTTTCTACGAGCTCAAAAGTCATATATTTCTGATACAATCTAGACTATCTCAAATTCATATCATATGCTCAGTCTACTATAGTCAAAACAATTATTCATATGTGCTCGTAATACTCCTGAAAAATAAACAAATTATTATTTGACATTCTATTTATGGAACACAGAATAGTTGTTATTCTCAGACTCTTGAAGGCCAAAACAAACGTTGACAGTTACTATTTTAAAAATCTGATACAACCTAAAAAGACAAAGCTTTACCAGTAAAAGCCTACAAATTTTTATTTGCGATTATAGACAGCAAAATATCACCGTGATTTTGAACAGCAATTTGGTGTACAAAAATTGATATTATCCTTCTAAACAAGAAATTGAATAGGTGATGTAAAATTCAAAGACATAATAATTGTATCTGTATTTGGACAACATTTTTGACCAATTTTTGATGACCGAAAGCAGAAAACTCCTTTTTATATAGACGAAGACATACCCAGAAAACACAGTCATGAAATTGATCAAAATTTTTAGTATTAGCATCAAAATGTGAATATTAAATTTTAATAACAAAAATTTTCTTATGAAAATTATTTTTAGCAAAATTTTATGATTTTTAAGAATACAAATTTTAAACTTTAAATGATCAAAGGTTCGTGACACAAAAGTACAACATTCTCAAAGTTGAATCAATTTAAAATTCTATTTTTTTTTATAGAAAAAATTGGCATCATTACAATTTTGAAAATTTTAAAAATATTATTTAATTAAAATTCGGGGCTCAACTATGCTATTAATATCTTGGAACACCTTTCAAATCAATAATAAATTATACTCTATACAATTTACCAAAACAACTTTTAGCAATTTCGAAAACCCATTCTGTCTAAAATTCGAACTTCACTTAAAATATCCAAAATCTGCATATTTTTGAATACAACAAAAAAACTTTTTTTTAAAACATTCTAAAGAAACGAATTAGTAAAAGATTGTAAAGTCAACGAACCTGGTAGGTAGAGAAACATACGCTTTTCTGTCGAAAAATTTAAGTCAAACCTTAGCACTTTATCCAAACTCATTTAAATTAAGTTAACATGAAACATGAACTTTTGTAAGATTTGATATTTAAATAAAAAAAAATAATGAAGAAATCTTTACTAAAAACATATATTCAACACACGGAAACCAATTTTAAAAGATAGATTTTGAGACTGTAGTCTTGACCGGAATAATTTTATATTTTGCCTATTATTGATTTTTTTTTATTTTAGAAATCTTATTACTGATACAGGAGTTACAAGACAAAATATCTACCAAATTGTTTTTAATATAATCTTATTTTACTGAACTTGAATTTTGATACAAATCGAAAGGGAAAAACCAAACCAAAAGTTCAAAAATTGCTTTTAAATTTAGGATCAAACTCAGTAGTTCAAAGCGGTTGAACAATTTCAAAGTGAATACACACATTTTTTACTCAGGCACATACATATTTATGGACTCGATGTTATAAAACTCAAAATACATTTTCTTTGCTGATAGCTAATGAACAAATAGACTCAAAAATTAGTCGACTAACCAAAACTAAAATTTTTTTATTACTCGTTTTAATAAAAATTGCAAAATTAAATTGAAAATTGCTTTCGAAAATGTATTGTTTCACTTCTTTTCGACTCAATTCTGGACACCAACATTGACTATACCTACAATTTCCAACCAAACTTAACTTTGAGATTTCGTTTCTAATAAATTGGTAAAAATCTTTATGAATTATGTTTGAAAATACGGTTTACTTTGTCAGGCTTTAGTTTGGACACCAATTTAAAACGAACCTTTAATGTAATGACTTTCATTTCAAAAATCATGTTCTTATCAACTAACTACTTGGAAAAGTGTGTAACCACAGGTAACAGATCCATCAATTGAAAACGATGCTAATTTTAGTAAGATTTCAGTTTTGAAATAGAAATTATATATTTAACTTGTATAGTACACATCAAAGTCAAAGTCACCATGTAATTATTTAGTTAAGTTACGGATCAATTGTACAACCAAAATAGAAGAAGTGTGTTCAAAATTTTCCATTTTAAGAATAGAATGAGATTTCATCCCAAATCCAATTTCTGAAGTAAAATATAGTGAAAAAAAAAATAAGAATACTAATGACTGTCATCCGTTTGATGAATGAATCTCCAAACACATTCAATAATTTGACATTATTTCGGCAAGGTTCAGCCTAAGAAATTGTCCTCAACCCTCAATCGCCAACATTACCGCAAAAACATGACACATAACATACCGCATCATCTTTCTCTAAATACCGTCTCGCGCGCAAACTTCCGAATGATACCTAAAATGACATCATCCCTTTTAAATCATACTGTTACCATACAGTGAATGAATAAACTTCTCACCATTACCCACCACCACCTGACAGGACACGGTTGCAATTTCATTTGTCCATTTATTGTCCACCTTTTACCTTCTATATGTCTGTGTTGTTTCCAATTGTTGGTTCTTCTTTCCTCGTATCCTTGCAAAATTTCCATTCAACTTAAGAATGAAAAAAAAAATCCTTTCAGTATATTCTCCCTCTCTATTCAAAGGATCACTCAACTTTAAGAAGTAAACATAAAAAAAAAACTGCACAGAAATCCTGTCTCAAGCTGTGCAGTAAATTTGCACAAATCGAAAGGATAATAAATGAGAAAAAAAATCTAAAAAAGAAGACAAATTTTAATCCAGTTTTACGATGTTTTTTTTTGCACTTTTTTTTCAAAAGGATATGGAAAAACCGGGAGAATTTTCGGCAAAAAGGACCACTACCCGAAATAATTTGTGGATTCTCTCCATTGTGGTGTGTTGCACTAAAAAAAAAACAAGTTTAAATCAAAAAAAAAAAAAATGAATGAAAGGACACATGCGTCCTTTTCCTTTCAAATTAATTTCAAAAAATAGTTTTATGTATGTTTGGAACAGTAAAATGCAAATTGCCAAATAAAATACCCCATTCATGAGCAGGGATAAGAAAAGGATACGCGCTTGCGAAATACACCGCGCGCGCACACAAACCGACGCCTTCTAGGCGGTGAGTTAGCTGAAATCCTTTCGCGAAATAATTTTCTTTAGTTTATGCAAATTTTTCAATTTGGGCTTATGGATAGGAAACAGGAGGATCTTTAAGGATGTTGCAACAACTTGTTTTTTTTTTCTGGTGCTGCCGTTGCTTGTAAGGATAATTTGGGCGCATAGGCAGGCATAGGCATGGACAACTTCATAACAAAAGAAAATTTTTGGAATATTTTCGGCACCCGAAGATGATTTATCATCGTCTGTACATTTGTGTGCGGCGGATTGCCAAAAAAAACGAGCAGCTGCAAGATTATAAGTGATCTATATTGGTTTTGGCGATGTGCTCGGAATGAATTGTAAGGACATATGGCAATAATTTGACAGGATACCTCAGTCACTTGGAAGAGAACTGATGATGTATGCACGTCAGAAAATAAATCTTAATATTGTGTCTTTGCTTTTTTTTTTAAAAAAAGGAAGGTTTTCTGAACTCAAAACAAAGTAATAGCTAATTAAGACAGAATTTCAAATTCCATTTTTTAAAATAGTTCACCAACAAAGACTATAACTACTTAAATCCAAAAAGGTGCAAACAATGAAGTCAACCTATTACGAATATTATATGAATATTAAAATTTATGTAACTAAACTAATCAAAAATAACAAATTAGTACCACATTTATACATACATTAACGCAGGCCTGTCGGAATTAAAACTTTTAAAAATTGAAATGTTCATATTCTTCAAACATGATTTCGTACGATTTCAAATGTACATATGTATGTATAACAAAATTCTAGTCAGACAAAATTTGTTTAACAATATTTGTCAAAATTTATAACTAATAATTTGGCAGGTGGCCAAAAATTCCAAAAACAATATTTGATAATCAAGAATATTTTTCCGAATGCTTTTCAGAGAAGACAAGACCGGGAACTAAGCCCCACAAAATAAGAATTTAACATTAGTAAATTGGAGATTCTCGTCACCGTATCTTCATGATCAAAAGTTATAGTACTGACATTTTTGATGACTATTACAAAATCCTAAAAAAATCCTTAGAATTCTGACCTATAAATTACTAACCGGAAACATTAGCTAGTAATAAAAAAAAATAGTTAACATTAGACTTCCAAAGCGTTGCTTGGTGAAATTCTCAAAAATTTTTGACCGAAACCTTTGCACTGAATCTTACGAATTTTTCAAAACTTTATCCAGATTTACAAAAACAACCATTAGGGAAGGATCGGTCTGGTATGCTTTTTCTACCATCAATTCATACGCAAAGATATCTTTTCGTCCAGAGAATGATTTTTCCAATATTTGAATATAGAAACTGCTGTTTAGGAATTCTGACGATATTTTTATTATCAAATGAAAATTACAAATTGCTTTCCGATATTTTCTCCCAAATTTTGTTTTAAATGAACCTTCTATGAACAGCCATTAAAGATTAATACAATTTAGAGTTGTGGAAGCTTACACAATGTTAGAAATTGGATCAAAATTTCGTTCAAGATGATAAAGACTTTGATAAATCTAAAAAATGTACACAAATTACATATCTCTGGATTTTGTTATGACCGAAGAAAAAGAATAAAAATTAGAGTTTGATCGAAAATTTGGTTCGAAAACAAAATCGTACATGAAAACAAAACCTTTTAAGAATGATGTGTCCAATAAAATTAATGTTATTAACAATTTTGAACAGCATTTTGTTTTTAGTATGCACTTGATCGGAAATTCGGTCCAAAAGAAAATCATACACAAAAGCCAAACCTTTTTAGAATGATGTGTCAAAAAATTAAAATGTTATAAACAATTTAGAACAGTATTTTGTTTTTACTATGAAAATCTATAGAAAGATACAAGAAGATAAATTAAGTATATTTTGTAACATTTAACACTGTTGTCCTAAAAATATATTTGAACAAATATACAAATTCTGAATCCATAGTGATCGAAATCCTGTGCACATACATATGCTGTCAGCTGTCATAAAAAAATGTTTTTTTAAGACGTATCTACATGAATAAAATCATTTTTTGATCAAAATTTGATAACCTTCAAAAGTATGAATTTCTACAATATGGCAGCAATTTGAAAATATAAATATACAACCCAAATTCTTTCTCAACTGCCATTTTCAAATCTCTTGTCCTTAGGCGCAATGCTTTAGTAAAATAAAAAAGGTCACTGTGGACTATTTATAAATTTTTTAAAATGACGTATGTAATGGACCTCCCTCTCCTAATGGAAAACGTATTTGATTTCGAAAATCTCCTCCCATATACAGAAACTACAAAACAAAATTGGTATTATCTCAGCATTATCCTTCATGGTATCCCCCTCTATAGGTAGATGTGAATATCCTAATCAGCTTAAAAATTTCTTCTCTTCCAACGCCACATAAGAAAACAGAGCATTTGTGTGGTTACTGTTCGATTTTGTTTTCTTAGCCAGAGAATACCTTTACCTTTGCATAGATCTACAAAGGGTATTGATTGATTTTTTTTTTTTTTCTTAAGAAACCAACAACTGATTGCCAACTATCAACCCCTCTTACAATCCGGAATGGTTTTGGAAAAACTATTTTGATCCCGTCACAGGAAGGTGAACTACATGTCACCGAGTTTTTATGACATATTTTCATGTTTTAAGGGTGAAGTGAATATATGTATGAATGTACCCGGAATCACTTTCTAGTTTGATACTAATATTTTTCCAACGTGTACGAGTTTGGGTTAAACGAAAAGAGAGAGGTCGGATAGATCAAAAACCCACTGTGGCGGAAAAACTAAGTACACGTATGAGAAACTAGGGCAATCAGGATCTTTGAAATTATTTCCTTGTTCTTTTTTTTTTCTGTCTCGGACCTCGTTCCTCTTTTTAATGATGTACTAAGGATGGAGGTTTGCAAACTACATGAGAATATATAGTAGTTCACATTTTTGTAGTAGGTGCCGGTTTTCTATTGTTCGTGCTATTGAATTGGCAGAAGTCGATCGAAGAAAGGGACATCTGCGGAGAGGTGAAAGGAACAGAAAACTTATGACAGCACGTACAATGAAAGGAAAAGAAATGAGCAACGGTCCTTCCTTTCATGATTTTTCAAAAGAAGGCACAGTGTTGGAGGAATTTGACGCAATCTTGGGTTGATAGTTAGACGACAAACAGGATCGTTCGTTACTCTAGTGAATAATGTGTTTGAAGCATTTTTTTTTTTTTTTGAAAGCAAAACGAGCATTTAAAAGAACTAATGCATTTTTTTCATATTTCTGGGTCATTTACAAAATCTGTTTTCAATGTAAGGCACTTTGCTTTCTAGAAACTTGTAAATTTTTGAACAATTTGAACCGAACACTTTTTTAACCAACGACACATCAGTAATGGAAATAGAAATTCAAAATATGTATACTAATATTATTGACATGCTTTAAATTTCAAAATAAGCTCTATTTATGGATCGATAACGTAGGTTTGAAAACTATATTTAATACTCAAAATCTTGCAGCAAATTTAAAACAAAATATGACATTAAACCAAACTAAGAAAATACGTCAAAACATTGTTCAAATGATTTAAAAAAAAAACTTATTGAAATGTATTAATGGATATGATATCCCGGATATTTAAAACAAACACTAAACATTTGTATTAATTGTATTAATGACTAAATATTTTTAACAAAATCTATATAAAAAAAAAAACCTTGCTAACTTAAAAAAAATTTTAATTCGTATGAAAGGAATGCCACAAGCAGTGAAGTCGACTTCGACTTCTGAAATTTTAGAAGTCTAACATCGACTGCCACTAATGATTCAACACACCGACCTTTATTCACTTTGAGAGCATGACTAAACAATATCGTTTGCGGCTTCTGGTGATGTGTTGAACAATTGGTATTCTCTATTACAAAAATACCATATTTGAAATTAAAAAACCGTGCTCTGAACCTTGGTAATCGGCTTAGGAAATGCAAGTTTTCTCATATGAATTAAAGCTGTTAAATTGTGCCAGCTCATATTTTATCAAACTAGCTCCTATAATTTGTCAAGAAAATTGAAAGATCGATGCATCTAAACTATTCATAAAGTAAGAAATAAAAACGAAGCACATGATACTGAGAACCACACGAATGAGCAATCGGATACTGAAAACACAAAACATAACAATTAACATCAAAATGCTCCCTCAACTCTCGAAAAGAGTGATACAATTGCCAAACTAACCTCAAAATTTCCTTCGACATTTTTCGCCATATTCAAGTAATTAAAAAAAAAGAAAATTGACAAAAAATATATAACATTTGCAGCCTAACTTGGATAACATTTTGTTGATTTTTCTTTCAATTCCCGTCGGTAGTCTCAGAACGAATTCCAAGCCAGCGGATGTTTTTTCGACATGGCTCAAAACTTGAACACAAAAAAATTAAAAAATCCTTTCTTTCGAACCACAAAAAAGACGGAGAAAAATACTCTATTGTTGATTCAATAAAATTGCAAGTCCAGTCATATTGAACAGTTTTTAGATATCAAACACACCGACTGATACCAGTCAGAGAATCATCCAAGCATGCTATCCTGTAGGAATCCTGAGCTATTTCAAAAAATACTCTTTTCTATAATACAAAAATAATATAAAAATATAAACATTTATACAAAAATTTACACATTTGTACAAAAATATGCATAGATTGGTAAATTTTGAACATAAGCGTTAGTTAAAGCTTCCAAAACATATTTACGAAAAGTCCTTTACTCCATATATGTATGTATCTATGAATTTAAAATGAATTTAAACGTAGTATATCTACCTAAATTAAAGATAAACGAATATATGTGATTGAGAAAAAGTTTCATAAAAAAAAGAATATTTTAGTCTGGCTAATAATTCATTTCTTAACTTAAAAACAAATTAATCAAAAATATGATCCTTACGCTTTTCAAAATTATATATACCTAAGTGCCTTTGACTTCAGAAATATTAAAATAATAAACTCTTATTTCATCAAATGACTAAATTATTTATTTAATACAAATTTATATTTAAAATGCTGAGAAAAAGACGAAATTTGTTAAAAAATTTGATAATTTTCGTTAGACGAAATATAAAAAAATATTTACAAAAATGAATGACAAATCCAAAATTTTTATACAAAATCAAAAGGCGAACTTCATGTTAAAAAAGGATAATAAAAAATTTAGCTGAGTTTAAGAATTAATAATGTTAACTTTATATATAAGATGAGAGAGAGTACAAATTAAGTTGCTTTTCCTGATCCATAAGTATACATATTTTGGTTTTTACTTTTCGACTTCGAGATCGCGAGAACTTTTCAGAACCATTTCTGGCATTTGAATTCTATATTTATTTTATTTTACGAATCGATAGTCAGTTCAAAAAGATATTTGTGTTTTTTTTTATAAATGATGGTGTGGTTATGTTATTCATGCACGTTAACGCCGATATTTTCTGAGCGCAATCAAATAGAAAATTTAATTTCAGAAAAAAACTCAATTTTTTTGTTACCTAAATCCCATAAAACTTAAAGAATTGCAGTAACTCTCCGCTTTTGAACAGATTTCAGGAACACATCAGTTAACTTTATTCGAAAATCGAAAAACAATGTATTATGCCTTCGTAACATCAACCCAATTAGCTTCTTGTTTACAACATCATTTAAGGAGAAGGAAGCTAATTACTATACCCTTTTTTAAAAAAAAAATATACACACAAAAAGTTTTACAAAAATCTTCCATCTGAAAAGAATTCCAAAATATCCCTAATTTCTATCGAATTCCACAAAAAAACCCCTTACTCACATTAGATTGTACACCAACCCAACTTCTACGTTCCACACACTCTCTACTTAATCCACAAACCCCAGACGAAACATCGAATTTCCTTCTCTGTACTTTCCATTCCTTTTTCTTTTTTAGTCTCCCTCGTTGCACACATTTCTCTATTTGGAAAAAACTGTGTGACAACGTTAAAGTGGAGGTAAATTCCCTCCATCCAATACTTAAACCACAAACAAAAACATAGAATGTCCCTCCACTTTTATTTCCCCTTTCTAACGTACTCACTCTCTCCCATTGCAGCCAATTAGAATCCATAAAATTCCACTTAGAAAATGCTCCCCTCCATGTGGCAATGCTAAAGTGGACACAAGCAAACCGACCAGCTGAACCAAAACCAAAGAGACAAATACGTCACACACCACCAAAACATCGAAGGAGCAGCAAGCCAAACAAATCCATGAAAATGCCAACACGTACAAGGACCTCCACCACCCTGGAACGTAGTTTACATAGGAAATCTCTTGATGCAAATACACAAAATGCAAAACGTGTTCGGGGAGGAGACGAGGCGAATAAAGAGAACATGGGTATACATTTCCTGCGGAGTCCAATGGGTAATACCAGTCTAACGGCTCTGCATGACCTCAGCAATGGCAAATCACCGAAAAGACCAGCGACTCCAACAAGACGCACCCTCAGTCCGCTGGGTGTAAAGCGAAATCCCTACTCAAGAACCCTGCCAACGTTCGAGGCTGAGAACTATACACCGAATGCAGCTGACCGGTTCTCAGATAACTTTGATGAGTGTCCTCTCAGTCGAGTGTCCTTTAAACCAAGAAAGTCTACAGATGAGTCTCTCAGTTCATCGAAAATGGGCGATGAGACGTTGGACAAAATGTTGGATGCCATAATCAAAAGTTCACACAAAGATGACGGTCTGGTCGGAATCATCAAGGACTACGACTTGGAGCAGAGCATCCACGAGATGGAAGTGCGGACACCGCCACATTTGAAAAGGCAACGAGTTGTAGTGCGACGACGGCCAAGACCGAAGCAGGAAATGATCGGTTTGACGCTGCCCAATGGTATCCCCAGTCCTGAAACTCCAAAAGCTAAATCGGTAGATGAGAACATTGCAAACGATCTAGCCAATATGGAAACCCCCAAGAACATCGTATTCATAGTGGACTCCCTTCCTGAGAACTTCCCCAAGGATATGCAGCAGCAACATTGTTCTACACCCACCCAGGAACAAACGCTTTCGATCAAGCGTTGTTTGACTTTCTCGCCCGACAGCGATGATGACTTCAGTGATGCCAAACGAAGTTCAGTGGCTTCATCCAATATATCAGAAGGCAGTAGTTCTTGCACCTCACGTGCTGGGCCCACTAAGGGATCGCTAGACCTTGCGGTTTTCGTCGCAAACAATCGTCTTAATGTTCATGGTAAGTTGAAAGGCTTTTTTCGAATTAGATTACATTGCTAATCATTTTCTCTTTCAGTTATTCGATGTCGGGATCTTCAACGTCCAAATGGAAGCAGTGTTGCCGTAAATGCCTACGTGAAAGTAGCCCTGCTTCCCTCCGATGATGATAGTCTTGAGAATGGTTTTCAACGAACGGCTGTTCATCGACACTCAAGTCGGCCGTACTTTGATCATCGTTTCAAATTCGATATACGAACTGATGATGAACACGATCTAACAAAAAGGATCCAATTGGCCGTTTGGCATCGGGATCGCGATCTAAAGTGAGTAGTTGTATGTATTGTGAAGAGAACTATCATATTTTACATATATCACAACCTACGCACATAGTTCAAGGAGTTTATGAATCAAATTGGGTTTCAGGGTTAAATATCCCCAAAATATCGGTTACAACTGATTGGTTTTCCCAAAAAAAAGGAAGTGTTTTCTCGGGTTTTGTTTGTTACTAAAAATAGAAACCATTTTAAGTGATCGCGAATGAACTGGTCAATGCCTGCCCAATAACAGCAGGCGATGTGATCGTTTATGATCACTTTAACCGACTGCCATAGAGAGTTTACAAATCAACATGATCATGATCAGTATATCCTTTGCTGGTGATCGACCCTTGAGATAATGTTTTACAATCGTGATAGTTGCAATAACTGATCGCTCAGTATGCTCATCATTGTCATAAAATGATCTTACTAGTGATTGATCTTGCTTTGAAACTGATAACGACTACAAGACTAAGATCAAGTGAAATTGTCACGTTTTTAACCTGAGCATGGAATGGATGATCGTAGCTTAAAGTGGTGAAGTCGATCGATCATTACTCCCCCACAATGTAGATCACTACCCACTATACCTACTGATCTTGTTGTTCGATCAAAGGAAAGAATCTATACCTGAACTACATATTAGGTTACTGATCTTGAAAGTTTATAGTATATGTAGATGTAGTAAGGAACAAGACTAATACGTTTTCAAACGCGCAACCATTACTGTAGTTCCGTAGATCACAGATTCATGTAAGTATAAGTGGTCCTACTGATCATTATGATCATTTTTTCACACTTCTGAATATTGGCAAATACGCAGTCTCAGCCTGCAAGGTTTTTCCCTGGCCTTGATTCTCTGCTATGTGGTGAAGCAGCAGGATTTTTCCAAACCATAATAGAGTTGCCCCCCGGCAAAAATGTCACGTTACCACAGAGAACTAGAAGGAAATAACCTTGAGATACAAAACCGATATAACACTTTACAAAAGATTCATTAAATGATACATGTCAAAACAGTACAGTAATAAACAATACTTGTCAAAGTGTCATGTACCCAAAAACAATTAGCAAATCCGCCTTTTGTTCCGCACCTAATCACACCTTAGGAACACTAAAATCCCATCCAGTGTCATCCACCCAAACTGACAAATGATCGCCACACGTCTCCAAAATCAAATACGAAAGCCTTCATAACGTATGCAAAACAAAGGACACACAAGACTTATTAGTCCGGCAACCCTTTTTAATCGTTTCACAGCCCACCCATCATTTTTACATTATTACTACTTATCCAGCATGCGCCAGCCACAACAGGGTGTACTCTGTGGAATTATTCAAAATAATTCAATTAATCTTCTCTTCATCCTTTCCGCCATCATTTCGGTCTCCTCCAACATCTCTACATCCTTTTCCATCCAAAGAGTGTAGCTAATTTCATGCATAAAATATCTCAGTCGAGCTGGATCAGGGATAATTAGTATGAGGCAGGCGTCACAGTAATCCCTATCCTCGACACTACGGGCTCAGCGTGCCTAATGTGAATATTTAAGTGCACATTTATGTCCCATTTTCAAGGAATAACTTGATACCACGTTGCAGTGAAAGTTGTGTGTCCACCATTAAGTCTCATCCTTTTTACGCTACACTATCGTCGTCGTCTTCCTCTCACTAGGACGAGGGTGGTTTTCGTGTGATGAGGTGTCAACGTTTTGTAATTGAAAGTTGCAAGGACTTTTTTTTTGTTTCATTGTATTTGTGGAAGTAAATGTTTTTATTATGTCTAAAACATAATTGAAGAGAATGTGAGAAATCACAGACTTTCTCTCGTTTTTCACAATTTTCTCCCGGGGGGATGCTGTGCAGAGATATTGCTCTCACTGGGATTGACAGCAGGGACGTAATAAATACACACGGTGTTCTCAAAGAAATTGAGAAACATATTGGAGGGGATGCGTTGCGGTTGTGCGGAGGAATTTCTCCAGCCAGCAAGAAGTTGAAGGAATGTCGAGTGTGGACTGTAAGCTTACAGGGTGAACAGTACGTATTAATCACGATAAACTAGTCACTGAATAAATAAACTGTATTTTTATATTAGTAGGTAAATGCAAATCAAAACGAAAGAGTTAACGAGACTTTAATGACATAAAATCAAACAAATTACAAACTCACGACCGAAATTGAGTCAATTAGGATGCTAATAGAATCGGAGACGATAAATTGTTACAAATTATCGATCTAACGAGATCAATAAATACGATTAGAACAATTAGAGATACACATCATGTATAGTTAACACATTTTGGAAAAAAAAACTTTGACTGCATTGCTCAAATTTAAAAAAAGAAATGGACATACAAAAATGTTTGCCAAAAAAGTCAAGGTTTCGAAAAATATAACGAAATAACTTAAGGATAAAATAGCATTCGTTTCACTAAATAACCGGAGAATCAAAAATTACATATTAGAGCTCAATTTAATTAGACCTTACAGCTGGCTAAACCCCATCAGATTCACCAATATTTGTTCCTATTCTACGCAGCGAACTTTTCATTTCCTCATACATGTAGGTCCCCAACCATCCTTTTAGGAATATAAAAAGGGATCGGCTATTTACTATATTCTTCGTAACATTGCTTAACCCGAAACGACAATGTCAATTTTGGATATATTAAAGGCTTTCAATAGTCTCTTATTGGAGGAGTAATTCTGGAAATTCCTTCCTACTCGAGGGTAGCCGACTAGCTGATTTAACTCTGGGACGCTGACCTACATAAGTCCAAACAAAACGTACATTTGTTTGAGTCGAACGAAACGGATACCTATTTTGGCAGCGAATATTCTAAATACTCCTGTATTAGGATGGCTACTTGAAGCAAACACTCCGTGCGGGAAGACTCGCTACTTGAAGATATTTTTTTGATAACTTTTATTCGTAAAACCCTAAAGTTTAAAAAAATCAATTCACCAAAAGGTAGCTATGTCCTTACCATGTTCAATACAGCCTTACGTACAGTTTGACATTGGTTGACTATCATCTATCGACCACAAGAAAAAAGGAAAGCTCGTTAGAAAACATTTATAAAACCGATTTTCACTACACAACTCAACATTCTTATTCATTTTTGAACTCCATTAGGACCGGAAATCATTTGTTATCCATGCAAGGGTTGCAGGGTCAAAATCTAAATCTAAATCTCAACGAAAACACAATCAACAGGGTGCTCTTAAATCTGTTGGAAAAATTCAAACTTCACCACTATTCATTTCCAACCGAAAATGAACTCCAACCCCCATTTGTCAAACCACCCACAATCGCCCAGCTAATTCATCGCCACGCTATCCCCCTTCGTAGTCCCAATCAATACACAGCCTAGAACTAGGAAAAACCAACGCAGACATAAAAAGAAAACTAGCTTTCGTGAGGGGAAACTCTGTGGAATCTATCTGTGCAGACGATTTTTCACACATCTTGCCAGTCACTGCATTGATACATTGGTGTCGCGCTCTTTGGCTTTCAGTTCGTCTTTTCCCATTTTCATGTGTGATACAGAGAAGTGAAGAAAAAATTGAAAAAATTTTCCAACTCTGCCGTTTTTCTGTCCCGGGATTTTTTTTTTTTTTTTACCACACACACAAGAAAATTACTTCACCCAAGTCCTGTTGCAAAAATTAGAAGAAAAAAATCTATTCCTTCCCAAAGTGTCCCTGCAAGTTGCGTTCGAGAAAACAAGTGCCGTAAATTGTCATCGTAAATAGAAAGAAAAAATAAATTAAAAATTAAAAAAGAAAAGCAAAATCAATATTCCGCAGGCGGAAGCGTGTACATAAGTTAGTTTGGGAAAAAAAAATTCTTTCAATTACACATAGCTGCAGAGGTTAAAAATTCATTTCCATCCGAACCGGAAGCGGAGGAGAGTGTCCTGGAGTGTGTGCGCGTCGGTAAAAATTTAAATCAATTAAAATATTTTCGAATTAATCAAAAAAAAAAAGAAACAAAAGAGTATCCTTGGGAGATATACGTAAATAAAAAATCCTTCTCTCAACGAAGAAGGGTCGACTGAAGAAATTTTGCCCTTCATTCCTAGGATTATGAAACCAGGACACTGTGAGTAAATAATTTATTTATTTTATTACACTGTGAGTGTCCAAATCGTTGTCGGTTCGGTTAGGTAATACACATATCCTTCTTATTCCATGGGGTACGTTTTTTAATCCTTTTTTTCAACACATGCTGTTTTTTTTTTTTTTGTCTTTTTTTTCTGCTCTAGAGGGGAGCTAAAGCTCTTCTTCGTCTTTTGCTTTATATCCTTCTTCCTTCCGGTGTATCTCTCGCTCTCACTCGGTTTTCTCCCTTAGAGAGCAATTCATCCGCTGAGAGGATAGAAATATAAAATCCAATTTTTGATGCGTTCCTGAGTGGGGCTTGGGGGGCTGTCACAAGAGTGTTTGCCTTATCATTGTGGTGGGGAAGCAAATCCCAACCATGACAAGGATAAGAGGGTTGTTCTCGTTCTGGTCGTTGTTGTTGCTGTTGTTGAAAAATTCCACTTAATGATGGTTTGGGATGTGCGTGGGGACCACTGTTCTATGTGTGGCTCTGTGTCAATCTTTGGCGTTCCCGTTCGCAAGTTTTTGTTTATCCTGCAGTAATTACTTTCATTTTTCTGCTGCCCTCCTATTCTCCTTTGAGGGACAGTTGCACAGAAGCTGTGGGAGTGACGGGGTGAAATTTCCTTTCTTTTTTTTTTTTTTGTGGTAGAGGCGGGTTCTAAACCATTTTTTTTTTTATTGTTTTATGTGCCTTCATGTTGGCATTTTTCTTTTTTTCTTCTCTGATCTTCTTTGCGTTTAATTTGACATTCAACATGTTATCATCCATGGAGAGTTATTTCATTGTTTTAACTGACTGACTGACGACAAGTGTCTATAAAGAGTCGCGCAAAAATTTAATATTCATTGGTGTGCAGAGCTAACGCAGGTTTATGGTGGTGGCGTTGACACTTTTTAATGAATTTTTAAACACGATACAGTGATGAAGAGTTAGGTTCTCTTAAGTGACAGATCTTATTTTACGAAAACACCGGTGAATTATAAATTGTATGAAAAAAATATTAGTTCTGAAAATATGTGACTCTTTACTTTATTTTGTACACACTAAACGGGGTGGTATCCAAGCCTAGTCAAATACCAAACTACCAGTTTTCTGCTTTCGGGTGTAAGTCTATCAAACATAGTCTATATCATCAGCTCAGCGATACTGGCTTTGCCTTCAATTCGTGCTGCTACTTCCTTTCCATGCACCCTACAGTAGCAAGGAACCGAACCAGGAAAATTTAGAATAATTTTTTTTTATTTATTTTTGTACATAGTCTGCCTAGGAAGTCAATGTGGCTTGGCAATGGCACGAGAGACCCGGCTCTAAAGGACTTTAGAATTACAAACAGTTGACCTAAACATAGTCTGAGCACTAACTTCTGAATCATGGCGCCCACAAATAACCGTCATTATTGCCATCTGAAATAGGGTACAGTAACCTGAAAGGTAGGGGGCGGCAACATTTCTCTCAATTGGAGTTCTCTGTCATGTCTTTATGCCAAAACTTTGGTTGTTTTCAAAATGTTATGCTTTATAAATTCTTCAAGATTCAACCATATTTCATACTATGTTCTACCAAGTTTGTATTTTTATGCTCTCATGTGCATCCTTCCGTTTCGTATTTAAAGCCAAATCCAAGTCTTTTGAGATTTATAAACTTCTAATCTTCTAAGTGTTTTTTCATTCTTAACTGTTGAAATATAAAGAATTCTTTCACGTACTGTGTTTCCGCTTTCCTTATCTAGATTGTGGACTCTAGATTTGTGGACCTTAATGCCAGTCTAAAGGATGCTCCATTTTAGATCACATTACCACTGAGGTTGAGAATTTGCCAAGTCAACAATTACAATACCATCCACCTATTGCATCCAATCCTTTCTATGCCCAACAGTAGCTTATTTACAACAAGATTATAAAGAAGGGTAGATATGACACCACCTTGCGGTATGTCACAACGTGCTCAAGCTAAGAAGACCTTGTATTCTACTGTGCGACTTTCAATTTCCTACTTTAGTGCCTTGTTCTATATTCTTGCATATTTAGGCATTATATGCGAATACAAATACAAATCCGATTTTACCCGGAACACAAAAGCTGTTACAAAAAGAGCCTTTGAAAGGTATACGTATACGAAGGTACACAATTTAAATTTGTACCATACACTCTGATGTATATGTGTCCTTTTGATACGTACAACCAAATGAAATTAAAATGCCTTCGCACCGAAGGAATCAACAAGTTGCTGATTAAATATTCATAAGACTAAACGCACTCTTTAAGGAAGTCGCACTACTTCACACATGAACTTAAATTTACATACAGCAAAGTTGGGTCCACTCCAGAACTAAGACTTTCCGATTCATGTAAATGTCTGAATGACATTTAGTGCAGCTATCTTTTAGTGGAAATTTAAATGGATTCTTAGGGTTTAGTCCTCCAATTTATGTAGGTACAACCGAGCTTTCTAAGTACTGCCAACACATTCATTAATTATTATAATTACTGACATAGCAGTTACAAATATTGCCACTTCGTTAAACAAACCCTTCAAATGACGTACAAATAGATTCCTGAATTATGTATTTATAATCTAGATTGTTTCAGTATTATATACCAGCAGACAAGTGAAACCTAATTTCTAAAATTTAAGCTGACTTTTATGCCCATACCGCGTGGTATGGTGGCTTTATTGATATTCCCGTCAATCCAACTCCCCGTGGTTATTAACGTCCATTGTGTCAGAAATAGCCATAATAGCTGGGGAGGGTTGTCCATAATGAAAGCTATTTACATTCACCAAATAAAAAACACGATATTACCAAAAATAGTCCGCATACGTTGTGAAAATAAACCCTGCCGAAAGGAATGAAAATTTTGACCTTTTCATATCAATTGTCATGACAAACAACAAAACACAAACAAGGATAGACAGATACAGAAAGATATTTATTTTTAAATTTATGACACGTACTGCAAGGCAGATTTAAATTTCACAGGTTCCATGGAAATAAAAAAAAAAGAGAATACACTTTGCAACATGCCGTGCTTGCACGTGTGGCCAAAAAACCAAAATTGGGTTACACAAGCTTCATTTCCCTTCACTTACTTACATACATCGTCTCGGATACCATCACCGCGATTAAGTAAAGTACTTCGTTGGGGGATGTTCGGTCCTTGCGCCGTAGTTGGTTGAAAAAACTCAACAAAAATAAAATTCAGTGTTTTCAAGTGAATGACTTTTTTAAGCTTTTTTAATTTATTTTTAATTTTATTCAGGAAATACTTTTTTGCCCGACAGAGTTTGTCCATTTCAATTTTTTCTGCTGCTCAAGGGGTGCTAAGTGAATCTGAGAATGACAAGGAAATCGGCGGGATTTTGACTGTCGAAAAAATGTGTCAAAAGTAATTGCATTTTTAAACTGTCTAGAGGAAGGTGTGGTTAAGTTTTAAACAATCGAGACCTTTGCTAAATCGGAATTATTTTGAAACTGTAGGACTGGATGGTTTATCCTTTTTTTTGGTATATTTTTAATTAAGTGCAATAATCCCATGGACTTACTAAGATAGAACCAGCAAATGAAATAAGGAACTTTTCAAATCATTAGCTGTATCAATTTTCATGAACCCATTAACTACATTCGAATGGGTAGTCCGAATGACGTAAGAATACAAGAAGATATAGGGTAGGCCATCTAGAGGTTTCTTTTTAAATCATAGGTTATTTTGACACTGACAGCTGTTTTCCGCTCGAAATCTTGACAAAAAGTCAGTATCATACCTCCGCGGAACGAAATGAGTCGCTTCACGCTTGAACAACGTTGGGAAATATTGAAAACTTTTTTCCAAAGTGAGTGCCGTGTAGCCCAAACAATGCATTATTTGAAAGGAAGTTTTGGCCGAAATGAAGCAAAAAGTTCGTGAGACTGGTATGCTAGCGGACAACACTCATGGTCCCCGTCGTCGTAAGGTGCGCACAGACGAGAATGTGGCTGGTGTAACCGAGATTGTGAGACTCAACATCAACTCGCCATTGATCTCAACAGCTCAATATTTCACGCACTAGCCTGAGGAGAAGTCTACACAAAGATCTCGGATTATTCGCTTACAAGGTCCAACTTGTGTTTGGCCCTCCCTTTATTTCACTGACTAACTGACAGACTACATTTGTATTTTTCAACACCATTCGTACGCAGTTTGTAGAGTTTTAAAAACGTAGCCTATAACTACATAGGTACATATGTACTCGTATTTCCAAAGTTAATAGAATCGTAAATGCATAGATGCAAGTTAATGGATTCCGCGGTGTCACTATGCAAAGCGAGAAGAAAATCAATTTTTCATCCTGCGCAGTGAGTATTTTATTACCTCACTTTAGCCTGTCCTAATGGAAAAGAAAGGATAATAAATTCTCGATGAATCCATGCATTCATGTCTAACGAAGCGACGCGCACCTTTCCCTATTCGTTTTTCCATTTTTTATTAAAAATCGATTTTTATTCTTTTTTCGTATAAAGCACTCCATTATACTCAAAAATGATTGAAGCAAATATTCAAACTTTTCATCTCGATGTATCCATCTAATCTTCAAATCAATAAGCTGATCCTTGACTCCTCTTTTGAAATTTTCGAGAAAAGACATCCAACGATGGATAGTTTCCATCACCCTATCATCATCATCATGATGATGACGGAGAGATGATGAGAGTCATCTGCTGTGTCCGTGTGTTTGTGAACCCTTTGACGAATCCCTTGCACATGTGGTCCTCTTTAAAGAGGAATTTAGGACAAAATGTTTATCTCTCTGGTATACACACTTACTAACGTATTTATACGTGACATATTCATTGATTGGCATAACGTATTCATTGACTATCTAGCCGGTGGGGCCCTCCCCCGACTGAATGACACATCTCGAGGGTACATCGTACGTTTGTAGGGAGTTTTCGGACCAAAAGACCAAAGGACGACAAAGGGAAATATTTATTTTTCATTATGTGAGAGTGGGGCTCCGAGAAGGCTATTGAATGTAAACGAAATGATCGGCCAGAACAGGAGACACAAATGGACAATGTGTGCCTTGCCTTTCTGTGAGTTGTTATAGTAGTTCGCTTTAGTGGTCGTTTATAGACTAGATAATGACATAGAGAGATCTTTATTGTTGGCCAATGACGGCAGCAGATTGAAAAATGTATTACCGGAAGTTTATGGATAGCTGGCGCTACAGAAAGTTGCAATAATCAATTTATAACGAAGACATATGTGCCTGTCCCGCAATCGGAAATGACTCATCTATCAATACGAAGGACATGGAATCAAGTGAAACTCAAGTGAAAAACAATAAACAATGAACAAAGCTCATCTTCTACGGATGAAATGAGCAGAAAAAAAATCTGTGTTGAAAAAATTAACCTGGTCTTAAAGTTCCAACAATAATTCCCAAAGAAGATACGCCTTAGCCAAAACGATTTGACCAAACTGTCACGAAACGCGTTTGTTGGGTCATAAAGGCTCTTAATGAAAAAAGAAATTGACGACTTTTCGCAACGGAAAACCGCCCTCAGCCTCCAAGAAAATACCATTAAACCCCCATTAAGCCTCAAGTCTATTCCAACAAGTCATGCAGTTTTAATGAATATTTATTCGTCCTTATTTTCTATTTTCCTTTTGCGCACTGGCAAATGATTTCTATGTGTGTTCTACCAACACAACAACACAACCAAGAACATGTATAGTAAGCAACTTACCGAAATATAAAAACAAGAAAATAAATAAACTCTACGACTTAGTTGCATGTCCCGCACACTGAATTCTTAGCCCCCCACCTGGCAACCAGTGAGCATTCCTTAACTCCACGTGTACGGTTGCCCGTTGCGCTATGTGGTAGTCGACGAGTAGGCGAGGTGAACAAAGTACGATTTTCCGCTCCACATTTGGATCGTTAACAGTTCTCCCTTCAGGGCAATTCCCATACATGTCCGCCATATACAGGCAAACTCCCACTTGTGCACTTGGGAGGGGGAGTGCTACAGTGTGAATTGCCACTTCCTTCATACGTGTAATATGCAATCCCGGGAATGAGCGTTAAATGTTTGAAGAGCTAGTCTTCTTCTTGGGTATGTTACCTCCTCCTGGTTTCTGGTTCTTTGCTGCTGTTGCTTGGGCTTTCGCAACATTCATCATTCCCCGAATGTCAGTTGAGCAATGCAATTTCTCAAAACCACTTCTCTAGGTTTAGCTGTTTCTCCCTGGTTTTGCTGATTCATTCGAGGGTTGTTTCAAGCTTGGGGAAGGTTACATGTACACACGAATGTAGGTGGAAAAATTGCAAAACGAAAAAGAAATAAAATAAAAAGCAGAAATGGAAATGTGAAAAGAAGTACCATAAACAGATGAAAAATATGCAAAAAAAAAGTTTTGTTTTATGGTTAACTGAGTAATCACGGTGAATAAGCTGTTGCATTGCAATGTTAACTCGTTTGGAGATGCAACTGCAGAGTAGATGGAGTTGGGTGTGCTCTTCAATGGGGGGAATTGAATTTCAATGGGAATATAGGTCATTGGTTTAATAAAGGAAGCAACTTTATGGTATTTTATTGCAACTAAAAGAGGAGGTATAATGAAGTGGTTGGTAATAAATTTTTAATGCATTTTCGATTAGAACGTTCGATGGCTTGGACTTCAAATCATTTCTATTTCGTAGACTATTAGAGAATTTATTGCACTATTCAGTCGATTTCTTTTTAAAACGTTTCGCCTTTCCTTTCAAAATCACTCACATTACTTCCAATGAAGACATTCCAACAGTGAAACTATAAAATGCTAACAACGACGATAAAAAGCAATGTTAGCTCTGCCTTGTGGACTTGTATACACATGCACCTACATCCCGTTAAACACTGATTGAGCAAATTCTAATTAATTGTTGAACATTCTCTGAATACTCGTACACCACCACCACCACCACACTGAATCTAGGGAAAATTGGAAAATATCCAAAAGTACTTGTCTACCCAACACCCATTGAGGGAACGAAGCCAAAACACTAAACAATTGAGTATCCTTTCACCAGTGCACACCTTTATCCCTCCTATAGTGGTGCTTTCAATTTATGTGGAACGGAAAACCCATAATCATCAACATCATCGTCATAGTCACCGATGAACCAGACCATCCTTGTCATCGTTGGAAATCTATTAAAAATACATTCTCAGGTTGTAACCACCTATGGGAAGTGTGTGTGTGTTAGTTTGTGTGTGTGATGACTATGGTTTCTATTTCTACTTTGATAGGATACGGCGGAAACCCTCAAAATGTGTACAGCACTTTTGTCGAATAGCTTAAGGTCCTTGGGTGGCTATGCAGTGTCCGATATTCTCTGGCGTATACGTAACCTACTTTTTTTTATATTTTCTTTTGATTATTATTTCTATTTCTATTTTTTTTTTTTCTGCCGCATGTTGGTGTTTGGAATGCGCTTTATCGTAGATACATACATATAACAAAGTGGGGGCGAGGGCTAATGAATGGGTTGGATAGTCAGGTGAATAAGGAGCAATTATGTTGTTAAATAATGACACCCGTCCCACGAGACACTGATCGATTGTTTTGGGAGTTTTGGTTATCGTGACGTTATGTCTTGTTAACGGAAGCAGCTACGGCGGGTTTCTAAGCGTATTGCTGTCATAAGTTTTCCGAAAGTTTTTATCCAGTTTGGACATGTTGGGCAGTTATCGTTCATAAGCACGAATGGGGTCAATGGACAGAAGAAACCGTCGTCCTGTAGGAGTGTTATTGGGAAGAAATTTGATTAGCAAATCAAACTTATGAGTTTGATGACAAGTGATGAATTCGTAACTAATTTGTAGTCAGCTTGTATTAAGTTCTCAGGCAGAGGATAACAGTTGGACACAAGTTTAACACTGACATATGTAAACCAAAACGTTATCATCATTCAAGCAAATCAATACGAAATTTCTGGAAGATACAGCTTAATCTACTCAATTCACTTACGATTTGCTTAAGCTAGTCAATTAGATTAAGACACATGGTAGAATCTAGCTGCTTTAGGGTATGAAGTTCAAAAGGTTGCTTGAAAAGGATATGTGATGATTTCAGTTCTCTTCTAAACTGCCCAAGCAGAAAGCTGACAGCCCTCTTAACGAACAGTATCCAAAAGAACCTTTCACTATAAAATGTGCACATAACTCAAGGTTTAATGATAGAAGCCACAAATCACAATCAGAGGATTAAACTTTGACTTCAATGTTAACCCTAAGTTGAGAGTATGCATACGATAATCATTCTTTCCGATGTCACAACTCAAAACAATATCTGACAGCTGTCAGAAGTCACTTGTCAATTTTCATTTAAGCCAGGATTGATGGGAAGCTGTAATAGAAACTCAGAGCATCAAACGTTAATTCTGGTGGTTGGTTTTCTGTTGAGGTTCAACAGTTGCATTACCGCTCATACTCAGTCGACGAGTTCAAATGTCTTAAATTGTTAAGTCAGGATTGACTATATGCAGACAGAGTGGAATATATTAATTTTATATTGATGTTTGCAATAAACGTAATATCAGGCTTTACAAAAAGACTTATGTTAGCCTTTTGATTTCAGTTCTGAGAGGTTGCAAAATGCATCAGAGTTTCAGTTCATGCTACCAGTCCAACCGCTATAAAACTAGTTTTGAATTCACTATTACTGAAACCCAAGTTCATGGTAAACTGAATGTTAAGTTCAGCAATAAACCAAAAAAAAAACCGTCTGTGGGCTTTTCAGTAGACTTAAACTTTCTTTTTGATCAATCTATGTCAAAACGTCAGTCAAGGCTTAGATTCTCATCATGGCGAAGTTCACGAATGAACAAATTTCGGAAACTATATAAAATTACTACCAAAATTCTGAGTCTGTGGTCGCAACTTCAAAAGCACTTACTCCAAATGTCGGTCGTAGTCATCGTCCTACTAAACAGGCTGTGCGTGCTGTAATGGATAAATTCGGGTCAACATATTCACTATTGAATGTTTCTGCGGCAGTGAGACAATGCACCGGCGGAAGCACCCAAAATATCGCTGTCGTAAATGGGTTACTTGAAAATGTGTTGAATTAGTCGATTCCAAGTTGTTTACAGCAATTGGGACTTTCTCAGTCCAAATTGTGGATCATTTTGCGTAAAGTTTTTGGCCTACACACTTACAGGATTAATTTAACTTGATCTCTACTCAAACTAAAACTATCTTAAACTCATTTTTGACCTAATGGCTAAGTAAATAAGCAAAATATACGTCATTGGACGGCAACAAATCTACATGTGCTTTAAGACACTCCATTGCATCGAGAAAAAATGACCCTGTGTTGCGGCGGTTTCATGGCGAAGAAGGTCCAATCCCACCTTTTTATTATATTTTTTTGTCGATCGCCATATTACGGGCAATGGAGTTGACCAAGTTGGAAGACACTGTGATCATATCAAATTCCATACTGAAATTTAACATTTGTACTACTTTTGGAATAAATTTCATCCCTATATCTCAATTATTCTGTGTTTTAATTAAATACAAAATTGTCATGTCCTTATTGAAAAACCCTGTACAATTGAACTGCCAACACAACTAGAAGATCAGTTTTGAAGACGTACATACACAGGCAGCTACGTAACATCAGAAAGATAATTTTTTGAGAAAGGTTTTGAGTGGAAGATTAGAATCAATATGACATTGCATAGAATTAGGACTTAGGTTAGGGCTTTTAAGCTTCGAAACCAACATTTACTCCAACAGCTAAGTATACACAGAGGAAACAGTTTATAATCAAGAAGCAGTATTCAAATAAGAAGTGCCAATTCTTTGTCGATTAAATGCACGATTTGTCTAAAAAGTAACATAAATGAGCGAAATTTATGAGATTATCGAAACTTAAACCTTATCTAGAAATCTGGCTTAGTGCAAGATTCAAAAATACCTTCACTAGGACTTGGCGCGGAGAACTATCAGAGCCTGGATTGCATATATTCACAAAGTGGTACAACTAAGAAAACATAGAGATTCCCTAACCAGAGGTGATATACTATTATTGGCTAAGAATATTCCAATTATTATATTCCAAGCCTCATGGCGCTTCGTCTTTCGGTTTGCTTTTCAAACGATTTCCATGTAATCATGTGATTTTTCAGCCTTCAAACTGGTTGCTTCAATTTTACTCTCGCAAAGGACCAAATAGCTAAAAACATTACATGATGTGGTTTAGTGCTTCTCAATTTTAACATTAAGAGTCAAACTTTAATTTCCCTCGCTATCCTTTGCCACAAATTCCACTCCATCGAGGGCTTCCATCTCAGACTGCAAACAAAAGAATCCAATTTCTGAACTTGATACTCAATTAACACATGAAAGATGAATGAATTCAAGGATATTTTCTTTCTCTAAACTTTTCTCTTTCAACCTTATCCTCTCATTAAAAACAAGTCACTCCCCATACTTGCACAGACCCAGAAAAAAAGTATTTCAAATTCCCCTTCCATACCGTGGTTTCTGGCGAAGTTCTGCTGCCTTTTATTCTAAAAAAAAAAAATCAATGTAAAACAAAAAGTAAACTTTACTCCTGTAATATTTTCCGCTTGAGGCGTCCTCTTTAGCTTGGCTTTTGTTTTAACCTAGCTGCCATTCAAACTTTGTTATTGCTCCCTACCATGTACAACGTTCTTTTTTATCATTCAGATAACCAAAGGACTGAAAAGGAGAACTAGAAACTTTTTGTCTTTCCCCAAACCTACCTATCCTGCAACATCCTGTGTCCCTGAGTAATAATTTTCGTCTTCAAAAAGTACGTGATCAACATTAGGGATCAATATTTCATTCTCCTTCAAATAATTAATAGGTCAGCAAATAATACGTGCGAAACAAGAAGCAGAGAGATAACACCAAAACAAAATAAACAAAACTCTATGTAAAAGAAAAAGGAAACGCAACACTTAAAACGCAAATGTTTTTCAGTGAAATTTAAGGACCTCATGCGCTAGTTATCCATTTCCTTAGAAAACGGAAACTACTATATAACACCATAAATTCGCTAGTGCACGCAAAGGTTACAAACCTAAAAAGTAAAAGGATTAAAGGAGTACGGCGGCAACTAAGTCCTCGTTCCAATTTTAAATCCTAATGTGCATAGTTTTTTATTAGCTCAAAGCATAAGATCGCAGGATAAGGGTTAAAAGGGATTTTTAAAGTCGTTTTGTACAGAAATTCGAAGCGAATTCAGTGGAATTTGTGCCCCCCTTTCCACTTTGGCTGTAATTACGGTTGTTTGCGCTTGGGTGAACGGAAATTGTGTTTTAATAATCGTTAAAGGTCCTTACGAGGGGTGCTTTGGATGACACGGATGAATGGGGACTTATTACGCGATGAGGATGGGGAATAGAGAAAGCTTTGGAAAGTGCAACATGATTGATCGAACTCTAGAAGTGACCTCTTAAGAGATTTTCTGTAGAGAGTCTTTTCGTACCACCTTGGGGACTCTAAATGATTTACGACAATCGGGGAATAATTAAAACGGATACGGAAAAGAATATCTTAGCTGAAAACATGCTTATGTTGAAAATTTGGCTCCAAGGGAGTACAAGAGCCTTGCCGATAGACTCTCATTAGAAGATGCAATCTTAGCAAACCTCAAATGAAATAAAATAAAAAAATACCTAGTGAAGTATTTCGTTGCAGACATAGCACTCACATGAATGTGATTGACTTTTTCATTGAGCTTTGAATAGCCAAGTCAACTCAGACTGTCCTTACTATTTTTGCAATAACCAAAATACTTCTTAAATAGTCGAATAGCCATCAGCGGATCATACTCCTAACTTCAATGGTAACATTTTTCCGTGGCTATCTTAGTTATTATATGAGCTGTTTTGGTTCTGTTCCTCTTTAGATTCGATCATCAGGTACAATGATCAATAGAAGGAAGGACCAGAAGAGTGTACTTATAGCCATGTTACTTGACTGAGACCACTCTTTATTGTTTTCTAAAGAAGCTATACAGATGAAGCATAGAAAAAAATGATCGCCCAACTTGTGTATACCAGTTCTGCTCTTTTTCAAAGATTTTCGTGGTCTAGACAGACTGAACTTAACGAAACTTGGTCATACCTAAATGACAAATCATTTTACAGCATACATTCACAGCAAAACCGTCTTATTCATGTCCCAGTGCTGGTAACATTGCTTCTCTATTTTGTAGTAACACAATGGACCTTCAGTTTAGTCTAAGTCCCTAAATCCAATCAAGAATCAATAAATGTATTTTAATAAAGTTTTGAGGAATTGTAGCATTCTCAGGTCGTTCGATGTGTGAGCACATTTAGGCTCAGAATTTTAAGTTTAATAATTGTTTATACCTCAACTTCTTCTTTAAAGATTTAAACTGTGCAAGTCATCCGTCAAAAGGATGGTTATTCTCTGGGTACTATCTCCGGTAAAACGCATTGTCTTGTACTTGTTGGTCTCATTTCTCTCGCCTATTTTGTTTAGAGAATTCGACCTCTATTCAGAGATAAATGTCTTATTGACTGTCAGAGTTAGTAACGAAGCCTTTAGACAATAACCAAACGTCTCTACACTCATTTACCAAACAATTAAAATATGTATCTATACTTGTTTCACATTAAATGCACACGTGTCCATCCATGATACAAATTGAAACTGATCTCAAACCACAAACCAATTCAATTCCACTAACAGAATTCATCGATCAACTCGAACTCGATTCCATGGTCAGAGTTTATATTAACAAATTTGTGCACACCTACCAAAATACCCAATAAATCATCTCGAAAATTCCCAAAAGACTGTACATAGGCAGAAATAGGAAAATTTATTGCATCTCCACCCACAGCCCAACCTCCGGATACACAATGTTATCAGTCCTGCCATGTAACAACAAATTTTCTAATTTCCGCAAATTTAAACAAAAATTCCCCCCCTCAACAGCCTTCCACTCGATCGATGACGTTGCGTGTCGAATAAATCAAAATCCTTAAACGTGATTTATGCGTGCACTTGTTGTTGGTGTTGCTATCCAATTGAATCGTCACTGCTCAATTTCTTCCGGCTCTCAAGTGTCATTATCAAATTATTCAATTATTCACTTTGTAATCTATACGAGGACCTCGTCGAGGACGCTTAATTTGTTTTTATCCCGGAATTTTTTGTTTTTCCACACAAACTGATGAATAATGTAATGAAGTTGTATTCCTTACTGAACAAGACTAAGCTAGCAGAGCATAAACAAAAAAAAGGACGAAAATATTGTCACGTATTCTAAGTCACGAATAACACATTCGTCTTCGTCCCTGTATCTTGTATTCAGTGCGCTTTGGAAAGCTCTACCCAGCACTGAAATCCGCAAAAAGATGTGTGTTGCGAGTTCAAAATGTACTCCTTCATTGCGGTTTGGAAGGATACGAAGTTGGTTGAAATACATATCCGCACACATACGCATGTATCCATACATAAATACATACCTATGTAGAGAATATTTTGATGGAGTACATGACATTTATTTTGCGTCCTTCTTACAATGAAATACGGACAGGGGATGTGGGAAATGAAGAAGAAGCACGCAAAAATGAGGTCAACCTTTTATTAAGGAGTCACCGTGCTTTTTTTTTTTGTTTCTTGCAGAATATCCTTTTTTTCTTGCGAGTATATGTACATCTTCCGTTACAGTTTACATTGTGTGTGTAACCCTTAGCTTGGGGTTGAAATTGAATAGACAGAAAAAAAACACATTTTGTGTTTTTTAAAGAGCCTTAGGCACTGTTATATTGTTACAATATATTTTTACCCTTTGAAGGATCATTTTTTTTTAAGGACGAAGGACTAATGAAATGTTATGAATCTAATGACGTCCATCAACGTTTGAGAAGTTGAATGAATACTATACAAACCAGATTGAACGACTACTTGGGTGCTGGACTAAAACAAGGTGAGGACAACGTGCCGGGTGTGGTAATGGAGTTCCGCCAGACAACGAAATCACCAATTTGAGGTTAATAACCTTAATTCCATACCGCAATTATTTTGTTTGTTATATTAGGCAAGGGATTGTGCTTTTACCATAAAAACGTGTCATGGTCGAGACTGAAATAATTTAACAACGCAACGCATAGGGAGTGGCAGATGCTTAGTCAGCTAATTCATTACTAGTTTATGGTACGACAGAAAAAGGACATTAGACTTCAAGAGGAGGCAATAACAGAAGTGCTAGACACCCGTGTTGTCAAGAGGCCATCAGTAGTCATTGCGATTTGGAGACGGATTAGTACATAATTATTTGGTTCGTCTCAGATTATAAATACATACATACATATGTACATACATAATACATATGTACGTCTAAAATAAGAACAGGAAAAAACTATTAACTACGTAAATGATGATCACTCTCGTAGATCTGTAAGAAAGTGAAGTTGTCGTAGGAGGCAATAGGCAATAGAGGATACATTTTAATGAGAATCAATAAGTGAGGCATTGTATGCATTCGTGAAAGTAGAGGATCAATTGTGCTGAAGATCAGTGGTGGAGAAAAATTTAAGTTTCTGAAAAACTGGAATATGTGGAGGATAGTACATTGTGTGAATAGTGAACTCTATTGTTGAATGCAAGCTTTAAATAGTCTAGACGCTGGTGCTTTTCAATAAGTTGTAAACGGAAGGTGGGAAATGAATTGAAAAAACTTTTTACTTTTAGTCAACGCAAAGGACAAAAATGAATTTTCCAATAAGATTAAACTGAAAATAATGTTGTTGGAGTGCTAGCTACTCTAATACTACGCTACGCCTTAATACTAGCTAAGTGATTGGACTGTTAAGGTGTACCTTTGAGTAGCTCAGAATCTCTAAAGGTAAGACCACAATGCAAATGAGGTTGGTCTGGGCAGTTAAATGATTTTTGATTTCGTAGAGTATCGATATGTTTGGCGGATGATTTAGGACTGATTGAAGAAACCAAACGTTGCATGGTCACTATTTACTAAGCCATTGTTGTAGCAGCAACTGAATAAAAGAGGTTTCACTCCAAGCTAACCTCTCGACAAGACTACACCAGTTTTCAATTCCCATAAGTACCCTCCAATTAGAGCTTAAACCTTCTTATTCCTTTACCACGAAAATAGATTCATTTTATTTCAAGCAGCGCAAATCCATTCCCTCGCCTGTGAAAGCCAATAAACTGCATAAACAAGTTATTACCTGTAAAGCTACCGCAATGGGTCGATAAGAAGAATAAGTTTCCGCCACGGAATACATATAATCCCATTATAGCTGACTTAAGAACAATTATGTTGGTTAAAAAACCAAGCAAATAGTTATGTTATGCACATGTTGTTGACGTATGACATTGGAAACACACAAATCCCTCTCTTCCTACAAATTATCATTGGACACATGTTCCATTAGACAAGGCAGCAATCATCAAAGGATGTCTTTGCAAACGTATTCACAGTATGTTAAAACAATACAGTGTCAAAGCTTAGGACATAACTTTTGTTGGCAGCATTGTAGGTGGTCCAATGATATGTCCTAGGGGAAAATTCATTTGTGTTTCTATGAAGCTGATGACCAAGGTTCCTTATATCGTTTCGGACTGTCTTTCATATACATATTTAACTTGGTTTGGTATAATCCTTTCATGTCATCCTAGTGACATGGGGACACAAAACAAAGTATGTACGTACGTAATCATCGTCCGATATTCGATGAAGGAGATGTAATGGGAGTTAAAATACATTCAGTTGTCATCTCATCTCAGATGCAATGGTACGTGGTCCAGGGGGTTTAGAATGTACGACCACAATATACAAGCAATATACCTGACTGGAACTACTTAATTTAGTTTTATCACAAGTCACGCAAGAGTTAAAACCTGACATGAAGAGGAGAAAACCAAAAGGAGCAGTTTAACTTTCTGCAGAATTGGAAAGAACCTGAGATGGATGTCATAACCTTTAATCTCAGAGTAATACGAATTGTTACTCATCTGGGTTAACGAACGACATGGTACAAGGGCCGTATTTCACTTTACCAACACATACCCACTACATCTCCTTTTAGACAAAGCATTGCTCAGAGTATGAATACAACGAACTTCTTTCGATAGCTTCAGCGACAGGAGAATAGAATAAACCAACTACCCTCCATTGTTACAAAGTATGCCAATTGAAATTCCATGCATATCCTGTTTCCTCCACTTGAGTGTCTCAATTTTCTAAAGCACACAACAAGCAAATCCGACAAATATCCCGCCATTTGGCTCACATAATCGATCACGTCTCCCAATTACCTTCATTTTCTCGGGCCAAACAGAAGTTTTTACCCTTCCCAAGGACAAATTAGTTTCCAAGTTTTTTTTTCTCCCTGATTTTAACCAAAAATCATAATTCTCAGTTCATTTCGAAACTAACAACCTGGCATTCGTCCAAAAACCACAGCGAAAACCTTACTAACTTCGATGGGAGTGTTGTCCTGCAAAGACAATCCAAGGCGCGTTCGGACAATTGAATTTTCATCTGTGCATTGATATGAATCTTGAATAGGAATTGAAATACAACAAAAGGACGAAGCAGAGAAATAAAAATTTAATTTATCATAGCAGAAGGAAGGCGGGCGCGTAGGAGTCATAAATAAGCGCCCTCATGTCTGGACCGACGAAATTAATCCAATGCAATGCTGCTGTATCCTATTTATCCATTGCTATACAGACACACAGACACGCACACGGAGCTCTATGGGGGAAAAAAAAAGGAGCAAAGACAGTCATTGGCTTGTTTATAGTTCGGGGAGTTGCTGACGGGGATACAATCATAAAATGGAAAACTTCTCTGCTACAGAGTTTCATTACAATAAAATTTCGTAGAACTTATTTTAGATATGGAATGGTGGCTAGAGTCAAGCCAAGGGCGAGGAGGAAGGATGTTATTCATGATGCCACTCCTTGGTTTGGAGAAACGATGGAAAAAAAAACAAAGTTCGATGGGCGCTTGTTGTTTGATTTTCTGGCAGGATGAGGGCAATTGATAAAGAGAATTCTTATGGAACGGCAAGGCAAGGCGACAGAAATGTTTAGATGATGCAATATGGATAGGACCTAGATTGGTTTCAGAGAGATGGTGACGCACTGGCGGGTCAGTAGTAGGAATGGGTTGATGACGTCGTTTTATTTGTTAGTGCTTTTGGAAATGATATGCATCCAGATAAATTTAGAAATTCAAGACTTAAAGAATAAAGACTCAAATAGTTACTTGAAAAGCAGTGCCCGGTGAAACAGTATAACATGTGCTTACTACCTTAGTGATGGAGTGGAATCCGACAAGGTTGTGTTTTGGTGATTGGTTGGTGGTTGGATTTAGTGATATTATGGTCCCAAGTGATCAAAAAGATAACGAGAATCAAAATGCCCTATATTCCTACCTATGCAGCTCTAATGAAGTGGGCGTGGCACACTATAATTTTGTTTTTCCGAAATGAAAAGAAAGTGGGCTCAGCCACATATGATTACCCAAATATTTGATCTTTATGTTCTTTATGATTTTCGGGTACAAACAAATATGAAAATGTAGGCGTGGCAGTCAGTGGAGTCAGTTTACATTTTTAGACAGTTTCACCTTCGGAAATTTAAGACATACGCGCAGACAGAGACACGGACGGACAGCCATCTTTCCTATTGATACAAAGCTCTTCAGTAGAGTCATAACAATTTTGAATTTTAAAACAAACACATCCTTAAACTTTTTATATTATCTGTCAATGTCAAAACTTACAAGACCGAGTGAGGTTTGAAAATTGTTATAAATTACTGCCAAAATTCTGACCATTGGTCGCAACTTTAAGAACCTTACTTGAATTTTCCTGTCCCATTGAGACAACGTACCGAAAGTATTGCAGCGAGTGCTTCAGGTCAAAATGAGGCAAATCAGTTTCCCGATGTTCGCAGTAATTGGGAATTCTTAGTCCACAATAAAATCTTGGCCCTCAACCTTACAAGATCAAATGAATTTAAGAACTAAAGCCTCTCGGCCATTTAAAGCGCCGATACTGCTCCGATTAGGCTCTGCAAAAGTTTTAAGGAAATGTTGAATTTTCTCGAAAACTCATCAGTGATGAAGCCAATGGAACTCGCTATTGTGCCATATTGAAAGACTATTTTTGGCTAGCATTGGATGGGCACAGTTGGGCCAAATAATGCATCTATTGAAGGTAATCGTGTAATGTCGAGAAAAGGACCGGTCAAATGGCTACCTCTTGCAGGCGATGTAATGCCTTTGGACTTCTTTTTATGAGGTTACGTTAAGTCGTTGGTTTATGCCATTAGGCCAATAATGTACTGATACTTAATTATTCTGTTCTTTATTCAAATACAAAATTGTAAAATCGTTATTAAGAAACACTTTGAATAGAATTGGAAGGTGAATACTATACTGATATCCTAAACCTATTAATTATAGTCTACTCGTCATAGCCTGGTTAAAATATTATCCTATTTTACCCATCTCACCACGAATACATTGAACGAATCTTCAAACAAAGTTACACATCATAAAACCTCAGCACACACCATACCACAATGCAAATACCCGACCATCCTCAGGATATAAGTCAAGCGAAATGACACAAAACCACTTGCACACTGGATAAGGCCAATTCTCCAACGAGATAGCAATATAGAATCCTATCTCACTGGAACAGCAAAAAAGAAGCCAACTGAAATGCATGCAATGAATATGCTAGACACAACAAAATGTTGCCACCACCATCACTACCACCAACGACCGACTACAAGAGCGCGCATTAAAAACGTTTAATTAAAACAAAAGGACAAACAAAACCCGCATACATACAAGAGTGCATCCCATCCCAGCTTTCCCCGTATGCTGTATGGAAGGATTAAAAGCGCATTTCCTGGGAAATGACTATGATTGTTTTGTATGAGGAAATCTTTCTTTCACATCCTTTTCGGGTGCACTGTGGTTCTTTCAAAAAATGATTTTCTTTTTCCTTTTTTTTGGTTTTGTTTTGAAAAAAAAGTGAATAGCGTCAAAGAGGTCTCTTAGAATTCGTTTAAGGACATTAAATGAAAAGCATGGCACGGGATCTCATTGTTAGCACAGCGGTTTAGTGTTTATTCTATCTCTATGCCTGAATATCAATTTATCTATGTGTGTGCATGTTTGTATGACCTTAATTAATTAGAACCTCTCAGTCTGCATATCCTTTCGTTCAATTTTCATTAATGGAGTGTAATTTCGGAATTAATTAATGATCATGTGAATGAAATAATAAAAGAGGACATGAATGTAGTTTATTTATTTACGATGACACAGTATTGATTACTCCTTTTTTACTGCAGACCCCGCCGGTATGGAGTGTTTTATAATTTAAATAGGATGAGGAATATAAAACATTCCTTTTGCGAAAAGGGATTTATTTTTGCACACCATGCGGTGGTTGCGTTGAGACGAGGAGTATAAATATTTAACGAGTTTATGCAGTCATACGTGTGGTATTTAAATTAATTTGGACTTATGGTTGTGTCCTTTAAATTCCAAGACCAGGTTATACTTTTGAAAGCAATCACAAATTATTTGGTTACAGTAGTAGACAACAATAGTAAGAACTTATGTTTGACATGTATACTGTGCCTTAAAGTAAAACACATTGCACATCAAGTTACAAAAGAAAATATGACCACCAAGCTTTTGACTGTGGACATACTTAAGTTTTCACCCCTAGATACTGTTGTTGATGTCCTATTTCATATCCTTCCACACAAATACGTATTTTGTCATAACAGCCTATATAAGTCAATCAAAAGAGAAATACAAAACGACTATGAATTCGAAAAGAAAAAAACTCCTTGAGAAACCTCCTTTCTACCGCAAACAGTGAGCTCATCTATAACAACAAACTTTATTGTTTGATTATCGATTTCAACAATTACCACTACCATTACCCCACATTTGTGGAACTCCTATTGCCTTATCTCTTCCGCTCTAGAAAAACATTAAATAAATTCCAATTTATTGACTCTCCTCCAGAGAGGCTCGCAGTCGGCGGGCCTGCAAAGTGCATATAACCCCCTTTAAAACACAAGGAACACACAAAAAGGATGTACGAAACTTTTCAATCGCATGTCTAAACACGAAAGGTCACTGAAGTTTGTGGTTAGAAAAAAAAAACGAGAAAAAAACAAAGTAGTTACATAGAACGAAACGAAGGACTTTCCTTTTTTTCTAGAATAAGAAATGTCAAAAGGACGTTCATTGATATGGTGGTGAAATAAAGGAAAATTTAATCAATCCTATTAAGAAACTAACGTGAAACGTGCCTTACGGTGTTTAAGGACGTCCGTCAACCGAATCGAGATCTTCGTTCATAAATTTATTCAATTTTAATGAAAGAAACATTTTTGAAAGATTTTCTAAAATACAGGATAACCAAAAAATAACCTCAGCCTGGAAGCATGAGTTCGAAAACAAATTTTCGCTCACCAAACCAAACAAGACAAGGACACGACCATCAGATATGAAAGACAACAACTAAGTAGTTCCTAGGATATGCTCGCAAAATGGTTTTGAAATTTTTAATCACAAATTCGGCCTAAGCTTAGCCTTAAGCTACTATAAGTTTAGAACGGATCGTATGATACCCTATGCTCATCCCTATACAGCCCTTATGAAGTGGGAGTGGCCACACGGCATTTTTTATCAATTTACAACGATATCTTCGAATGTCTGTTGATGTTGCATGCAAAATTTCATCTAAATGGGTTTTTGGATGAAAACGCCCCCTAAAAGTGGGTTTGGCCACATATGATGAACCAATAATAGAGAATTTGAATATCTGAATATTTTGCTTTAAAAAAAGTTTACGATTTCATACAAAATAGTGAAGTTATTAAAAAGTGGGAATGGATGTGGAAGGATTTCAAAATATTGTACACTTGTACGGCTTCTATTTTTCAGAAACCCAGATATCATATCTTCAAGTTCAAAATTTAAGACCCAAACACTGGTGACATATGGACAAACGCACGGGCGGACATGTTTCAAACTATGTAACAAACTTAATATACCCTCAGGATATGGAACAAAAAGTCAAATAAATTTTAAGACGATGGAGTCAGGTAGTCACATTTATGTGATTTTGAGAAATGAATTTGAAGAGAGCCTTAGCTAAACCACAGCAATTGTAGAAGGGTTCTTAAATTTCTTTTGCTTTAACGACTACTTGAATTGTTTTAACAAGTTTTGTAGAGTACTAGATCTTTTCCCTTGCATTGTTTAAAGCATAAACGCTTCTAACAACTAAACTGTGAATACCCTACAAAGAGGCCAGTCTAACAGACAGAAATGCCTTTTTGGACACCAGGAGCAGTCGAATTCACATTCCTTTAGATATTAAGAAAAAGGAAACTGCTGAAGAAAAATAAGCTAAATGCCAACGCTTTTGGAATAAACATCATTTCCACAACAGTCCGGACTGTGCTCATCATAAGCAGCATCACAATAGATGTACTACTTCTTAACCGCGGAAAGTCGCCATATTAAACTTTGGTCTATTAACTCTCCTTCCCAACGTTTTGACCTTTAAAGCATTTTCCTATCGAAATCTGACATCTGCCTTCCTTTATTTGAAAGACATCAGTTTGCCTTTTTCTTGGCAGAGTTCCACAGTCTCCGTGGACATCTTTTTACAACTTATCGTGTGCAGTTTCCTTCTGTTTTTTTTTGCTCGAAATGCCTGCCCAACTTAACATCTGTCCATGTTTTAACATTTCCGCAAAATCTCCTGCCATAAAGCTAAGTTGCATTTTCAGTTTAAGCACGGTGGAGGATGTAATGAAGGAAACACCACCCACTTGCACCTTCCGGTTTGAAGGATAATGCTCCTCTTTATGGCACCGGTTAACACCTTTCAAAAAGAGAGAATATCTGGTGCATATAAATCCTTGGCATAGGCGGAAGGTATCAGCAAAGACTTTCCCAAAACACGAAATAGAAGAGAAACAGGAAGGAGACGTCATGTCCAGTATAGTATCCCCATTTGGCTAACATCCAACAGAAGCCTCCACACTAATGGTGGTGATTTAAAAATACGTTTTCTCTCAGCCCCTATTTATATTTGTTGCTTTGATTTATCATTGAACTAACCGATTCTCATTTACTTATTTTCGTTACAGACGCAGTGAATTCCTAGGATGTATGTCCTTCCCGCTTCGCAGTGTCATCGTAGCACCAATCAATGGCTCCTATAAGCTACAATCACAATCATGCCTAAATAATCCGACACCAGCTGTACCTGTGATTAATCCTGTAAATATGACATCCGCGGAGAAGCGTGCCGGCGCTACGGCTCGTCAAAAGTCAGTCGAGGAGGATGTCATAAGCATTGACAGCATGACGGCGGCTAATTTGAATCTCATCGACTCGAACACGAACCAACCGATAACGCTGAGCAAAAAGGCTATCCATCAGCGGGATGCCGATGAGAATCTATTTTTGCGGTTCCTAGAGCTGGATCCACCGACTGAAGCGCCTGCCACCAGTACCAGCGCCGGAGCGGGGTCAAGCAGTGGACGTCGTTTGTCTGGCGCCAAACCGAATCTAGGAAGAACTCCGTTCACCGTAACGAAGAAGCTCACACGAACCGCTGAGCGAGGATTCGGCTTCTCAATCGTTTGGACACATCCGCCTCGTGTGGAGAAGATCGAACCGGGCCTCTCAGCCGATATGAATGGCATCCTTCCGGGAGACTATGTGATATTTGTCGATAAACACAACGTCGTCACCATGCCAGAGGCTGATGTACTAAATCTTATTCGATCACAGGGCAACACACTGACAATGGAAACGTTCCGAAGGTCGGGAACGTCGTCCTCTTCTGCGGCAGCAGCTGCAGCGGCCACGGCCAGTACTACGGTGACCAGTGGCCGTCAGACTGCTTCCACGATTATGATGAACGGTGTCGGCAGTAAGTCTCGTGTAACAAGTGCAGCTAGCAACTATACAGAGACAATGCAAGTGGGGAGCAATGTTCGACCATCGACTGCGTGTTCAAGTAGTTCGACCATGGAAGCGGCGAAAAAACGTCTCCATTTACCACAGGTTACATTTAGCAAAGAGGTAGGCAAAGGGGTATTAGTTTAGGGGGTGTCTAAAAATATTCTACTCTATAACGAATTTTTAAACTTATTTTTTTTTTTTTTTATATATAAAATGTACATTTTCATACATCAAATGCGGCACGATACGCTTACTTAAATGCAAATAAAAGAACAAACGGCTAACGCTCTCTAGGGACGCTTCAAAACCATAGCCTAAAATACGAATCTTTTTAAAAAAAAATATATGAAACGCCACAAACCATTTTATAATCGAGTTTGTAAATTTTGTTTGACCTTTTTTTGTTTCTATTTACTCAATTTTGTTTTGTTTAATTTTATATATTGTAACTTGTTTTAAGATTAATTTTAAACCCCTCTCCACCTTGCAAATCCCAATTAAATGCCAAAATATGTTTTATTTTTCTTCGAAATTCGTGTAAAAATTGTAAAAAAAAAATTCTAAAATGTGTAATACTAAATTAATTGACTGTAAAAATTAAATAAAAAAAAAACAAATCTATTTATTGAATATTTATTTAAATTATTTATTTAAATTTTTTGGACCGCAATTTTTAGGCACTTGTTTTTAATGAATTTATTTTTTTTTTTTTTTATTATTATTTTTTGGTTAAAGGAAAAATTGGCAATTTAATTTTAATTTAATTTTATGTTCCTCTATTTAATTTTTTTTTTTTTATTTATATGTGTTGCTTAAAAGTTTCTTCTTTTGCTATATGTTAGCATTAAAATGTGTACTTATCGTAGGACTTCTTTGAATTTTTGTTTTAATATGATTAACATTTTTTGAGTTTGTAATTTGTATTTTTTATATAAAAGAATAACAAAACCGGAAATAAATGAAATTAAATAAAAAATTTGAAAATATTATTTTTCTTTTTCTTTAAAACGAAATAATAATTTACAGTCCCACTAAAGAATAAAGATTTGTAGGATTTTGTTTTTCTGAGAAGGAATTCTACTCTTGCAAGCTATTAAGAAAACTGGTTAGCTACTTCGTGTAAAAAAAAAAAAAACAAGCTTTCAAGATATGTACGCATGTAGGCTGCGTTTCATGTTCTCAATTTAGCGTGTAAAGTGAGTTAATTGGAAAAAAAACTCCAAATTTCAGCCTTCATATTCTCGGAAACGTTTTCAAAGTAAAATGTGGTTTGATTGCTCACTTTAAAGTGGAACCCATCGCCCCTATAATTATAATCTTTACTGCGGTGCTTGAAAATCAATATGCTGGCGTTTATAATAGTTGATTAAAGCCTCGTTTATGTATGTTGTCCTATGCTTCTTCGAAATAAACTCTTGGATCGGACTTATACTACCCTAGAATATTCAAACTAAGTTAAAACTTATCTGTAGCAGTAATCACTCGTTGTCTTTTATACATGTTTTAAACATTATTGGCCAAATCTAATAAAAATAAATACTTTGCGCAACAGGTCGATGAGACCCAGGTGCTAGCTTCTCAGAACCATTCGTGTTGTGCGTGTTATATTCTTCACACGAACGGAAGGAGCATACTGTTTAATCCCGTGTCCGAAGGGCAATTTGTTATTTTGAGAACTTGGCTTTCGGATGTACTCTCGGATGTTTGTCAGACACTCGCGAGAGGTGAGACCGTGAAAAACTATTTAGGTGTTCCGACTGGGTTTCCAACCTCGAACCCCTTGCTTCATAGGCTAACGCACAAACCACTGAGCCATGCCCGGCCAAATGTAATAACAATTCGACATTTAGACATGGCTTTGTAGAAATGGTTTCCATAAGCTCGAATATAGACTTCTATAAGAAACATTAAATTTAAACCTGCTCTCATCATAGTGTAAATTTATCTAAAAAATTTCAAAGAATATTTCAGGAAACGAACAAGCTTTTGACTTTCGATATCAAAAAAAAATATAGACTTAGCTTTCCATTTTGATAAAAAAGCTTAGAAAAATCCAATCAGAAAACTAAATGTTATATTTCGTAGGAGAGCAGGGTTTAAAATCAAAAAGTTCTACGTAATATTCACTGTACCATATGAAAATAAGCTGGAGTAAGACAGGTATGCCTGCACCATATATGGTCTACCCAGACTGTCAAGACTTGATAAAACTATAAATTGATAAGTTTTGTTGTAAGTTTTGAAGCAGTTTATTCTACACTTGATATGAAAACACTACCTAGAATTTCGATCAGATTCCATTTCAAGCAGCAAATCTATGAGAGTTAAATGGAACGCGGAGGAGTTTAGAACTAAAGGACAAAGAAATAGAACGATCTGTGTAGCAGAAGTTTTTGAACTTGTTTGCGAAAGCCTACTTTGCTTTTCGGATAACTAATAGAGTTACATAATGACGAGTAACTCCTAAAACCAAAAATCTTCAATCAAAGCTGTCAACGTAAAGACATCCTAAGTAGTCATCAGTCCCTGGCCGTGCTTTGAAATAGGCTTTATCACTTAAGAAGTCGTTCTGAGCTTATACGGCTACATAAAGACATTTTCACTTCATGCTTTGTCGAAATGGTAGCGAAACTCGGTTGTTGGCAATCATTTTCAGTCGATTTTCACTGTATGGACGCTATCGCTCATTGGTCAGTGCATAGGACTGCTCAGCGGGAAAACTATGAATGTTATGCCAAAAGCTTCGCAAACAATAATTGTTCCTTACACAGTACATCAAACCATTATGACATTTTGTATAGATCCTAAAAACTTGTGGATTTCCACTGTGGCCGTAGCACCTACGAAAATGGCATCTAAAATATATTAGCCTACTAAACAAGAGTTTAAGGATCAATTTTCTGGCAACACCAACGTTTTTTTATGACCGCATGCAAGAGTAATAGGTGGCTTCCATTTGTGAAAATAATATAAGAGCCTCAACATGAATTAGTCCCCTGGTTGCATGAGTTTCTGTTCCTTTTATTTTTTCTTACATTGTTCAATCATTGTTACTCGTAATTTTTATTCTTGTTTTAAACAATCGGAAGGCATTCCTCTAGCAATTAACGCCCATCTCACAATACAGTTCGAAGAGCATGAATCTCCATCGTTACCACTTGGTTAAAATAATATTTTAAAAAATATTACTGGTTAGTAAAAGGTTCTTAAAAAATTGTTAATCCTTTCAAAAGTGAATAAGAGAGGTTATTGCTCTAGAAACGATTTTTTTCTTGGCCAAGAAGTCAACCAAGTTTGACCAAGTTCAACCTTCCAACCAAGTTCCACCATCGAAAGCCACCAAACCCCATGAGCTTAATTATTCATTAGTTCAAGAAAAAGATCGAATATTTATTATTTCTTTGACAGAAAAGACTTTGATTTGCAAATGATATTGACACTCTTTTTCAGTCCATCGCACCAATCACGGACAATCGTCGGCGGTTCCTTCTCCAATTGATTAGCCGTGAGCAAAATTTCATCTCAGCCCTGCACTTCGGTATGCAACGATTCGTTCAGCCTCTCCTCGAACGTAAAGATCTTATTTCGCCCAATGACCATCGAACCCTTTTCCAAAACATCGACGAATTGCTACGAATATCCGAGGATATTCTCGAACAACTGATGCACGATGATCAGGAACCGCAATTGAACTTCACATCTCGAGTGTATCTATCCAAAACAACAGCGATATGCGCGGCCTATAAAAAGTATTGTAATGGCATCAAGAGAGCCGATTGTGTTTTAGTAAGCCCTAACCTAACCGTCCCAAATCCTAACAGAGTAAGAGATCCTTTTTCTCTTTTTAGGTCAACAAATCCCGTCAAGCTGGTTCGGAATTCGTCGCCTTCATTACGGAACCACAAGTGCCACGCAAGCGGCCCGATCTCACAATGTTCATACATCGGCCGTTGCAACATTTTCGAGAAATTCTGAAGCTAATGCAGATGCTTGCCTCAAACTGTCACGTTGACAGTGAGGAGCATAAGAACTTCACCGGGGTTATAAATGAGCTACAAGCTGCGTATCGTGAAATCACTGTTAGCAGCGGTCTAATGGAACCATTGGGTGAGGGTCGTCCTCTATTGACCCTACAGGACTTGGAGTCGCGGATGGTGTTCACCAAGTGTAAGCCATTCACATTGGCAGTGCAAGGACGACAGTGGATCTTTGGAGGCGACCTAAGCCGAGTAGAAGGGCGATCGGTGAAGCCATACTGGACTTTGCTGTTTAGTGATATTATCGTCTTCGCCAAGGTCAGTCGTGATCGAGTACTGTTCATCACTGAGGAGCCCATACCGATTGCCAATATTGTGGACTCATGCTTTCATATGAGAAAGAAAAGTAAGTTCAAGATATATTCAACGGATATGCGACTTAACACCATCTCTCATCGTTTAGCGGCAGAGTTTAGAATCACAGTAGATCCCAACGGTCGACTTGCGGAAAGCCCGACTGGGTACTGTGCGCCCGATCTAACTCGGACACCGAAGAAAAGTGCGAGACGAAAAAGTCTGATACTACGAGCACCCTCGTTAGAACTGAAAGCTGTTTGGCAGAATCTACTCCAACGGCAAATGTAAGTAATCACCAATAAATGTGACTCCAAACTAGTTATCCTCATTCTGTTTTAGATTCCTAGTAAATGCCGCTCTTGGCTCAACACCACTATCTAGTCCACTGGACTCTCCAGACGTTCTCAACACTCTAGTTCCTCTAAGTGACATCGGGATGGCAACCGCCTCCATAGCGTCCATCAAACTTTCCTCGATGGACTCCATCAATCTGAAGAATCAACAGTCCCAACAGGTGCGTTCCCTTAGAGCAAAACCATTCGATGGAAGCTATGAGAATTTACAAAGATTAGCTGGCACTTTAGTACAACGTTCCTCCTCCACTCAGTCGAGCACTTTGCCACCTACGGCGCATCAACAGCGACAGCAACAACCACAGCACCAGCTGCACCACCCCAATGACAGTCTGACGTCGTCATTGCGTTCCATAGCACTTAGTCGACGTCATATGTACTCACATGGCGATACAAGCAGTCCACTGCCACTGAATCGCACCACCCAATCTGTGGCGAACTCTTCCCCAGCCGCATGGCTAAGTCTCAGTGGGAGCAGTATAAACACCACAACCTACTGCTCCGAACATTTAACCAGTCTCACAGCTATCCCCGAGGCAGCTGGGGAATCCGTTGAGAATCACTCAACTCACCCCAAACCGTCACCACTAGTCGAGTTCAGTTTGAGCTCTGTTGGACGATCTTTCATTGATGAATCAATACCCGCTGCTGAAGACAGCACTTCGACAAATGCTTCAGTGGCGACACCTGATACCCCAACCACACCAAACATTTCACCCACATCGTCGAAACAATGCCCTTCGGATGCGTTTTCGAATGATTTTGTCATTCAAGAGAATCAAAGTCAGCAATTGCTGCCACAAAAGATTCCCTTAGCCCAATTCGGTGGGTCATGGGATCTGCTCGAGCTAGACTTGGAGTTTCACGAAGTGAATTTAGATCCAAACTATGACACCGACGTGGAGGAGTGTATATTTTTCGGTGATGACGATCCTTACGGAATACTGCCCACCGAACCGACGCCACCGGATTCACTGGATCTATGATTCGATTTTTGGACTTAGGTCTAGTCAGCGCGTCAATTTTCGAATCTTGACAGGGGGGGAGGGTCTAAACTGGGATATTCGTTATTTTAGATAAATCGATGGTTGTTGAATTTTGTTTTTTGTTTAGAATTAGCAATTAATTATGTAGTTAGACAAATAATCAATTTGAAATTTTTGGAAAAATATTTAACGAAAAATATACCTCAATGTGGGTTCCAAGAGGTTGTTGTTCAAAAAAAAATGTTTACCCGTTAAACATATCTGCAAATTGTTTGGATATTTTTTAAATTATTTTTTTTATTTTTATAATTATGTACTATAATGTCTCAGTTAATACTAGACGTTGACTTCGAAATATTGTGAATTTGTTCTATACAATAGCCTGCTCATAAAAATCAAATCTATGCATACGTTGCCATAGCTTTTTCATTATGACAAAAAAATATATTTTCGAAAAGTAGGCGACGTGTAGTCACTTCTAGTCCCTATCCTCAGATTTTGCTAAAATATTCGAAACAAACTGAATTTTTAATGAACTACTGTCTTGGTTGACCAGTGTTTTACTATAGTATATGCTCAGTATCGAGATTACAAAAGAAACACTAGACGTTAACGTACTGGTTGTAGTTGCATCAAATATTTCACTTTATTGAACCGATGACAAGATTTGTGTTTATTTCCCAAAAAACGTCTTCATAATCTGGAAAATTAAGCGAGATGTTGGAACTCATCACTGAATTTCTTCACCACCCAACATCTAGCACGCAACAAAAGAACAGGTGATAGTATATCGCCTTGTGGGATACCAATTTGTATTGTAAATCTTCCTGGGAAGCCTTACCTACGGCACGGTATGTTATATAAGCTATCTACGCTACGAAAGACTTTTAAGCGCTCTAGCAACCGCAAGGCACTGTTCGAACATGACCCTTAAAATGTTCAGAAAGACTTAACATGGAACTCAGCCTATGCATTAGAGAAAGTTTAAACCTAACAAAGGTGTTTTGAGGAAATTGACAGAAGTTGTTTGTCGCTCACTTTTGTCAAGGAGACGATGGTACACATTTTTACGATTTTTAAATACTGTCACGGTATTTTACTTTTAGCATCAACACAGAGGATAAAGTGTAAACTATGACCAACCTTGTCTTACTAGTCAAACCCTTTTAAGTCGCTTTTTCGAATGTTTTTCAAATACTGAATAAACTGAGCGAATTCAAACACAAGGAGAAAGCACACAAAATTCGAGTTAGAGGAATTCAAAGGGATCTTGTATAAACTGTGCGGGTCTTTCCCCCCATTTTGGAATTTTAGTAGAGAACAATGAATTGACAGTCATAAAGATTATCTACACAATTACCTTATAACCCAAAATTGGTGATGTTAGCCATACAAAAGTACAAACCTGAAAGAAAAAGAAAGAAAAAACATTAATTATAAAATAATGAAGAATTAATTTAAAATATGCTATAGAGCGATCTTTTGGTACAAAGAATGCAAAAAGTACTGGTCTAAGTGCAGTCACCTGAGGTACTTGCAAAAAGAAGCATTTAAATTAAAGGTATTTTGATGAACATAGAAGAACAATAAGATTTAAAATTAAAACTTGGACAGATTAGTTTCGCTTCTTCGGCTTGAAAGTGATCCATTACAATTAAATTAGGATCTTTTTCACTGGTTGTCAGTCACGCAATATTTGTGTATCAATAGATACCAATAACACTAGACAACTATCGGTTATCCCTAAATTTTAGTAAATTTAATTTAATTTCCCAATCCCGTTCAACAATCTCTTCGGACCACATTTAACTAAAAATAAAACAAGATTTTTATCACCGATTATAATATAAAAAAAACCAAATGTTCTCTTCGTAAGAAAAAAAAATTATAAAAACTTACAAGGTTGTCTCTGTGAATCATATTAGAAACGTCGCCACCATAATTCATTGATTTTATTTTACCATTCGGATATACATAATTCTTTCTTAGATTTACAAATTCTTTTGATACTAGTACGTAGCATGTTTTCTTCTCAATCTATCGGACTCATAACTACGCTTTATACGTAATTACAAATTGATTTTAATTAACGAAAAATAATTATTAATTTTAAAGTATACATATATATTTAATAAGAAATTGCAATAACTCATGGTAACCTATACATATTGATGACTCAGTAACATATTTCTGTTCATGTTTGCCAAAAAAAAATAAATAACAAAAAAACCAAATTAGCATATATGAATGTATGTAGGCTCATTGTTAAGTTTTACATTTTTGTGCTCATTATACGAAGTAATACAAGTAATAAGATAGATATTATAGTAACTTAGATATTACAATGAAATTGTTATAACAAAAATAATGTCCTAAATAAATATGTTATATTTAAATGCACATACACACCTATCTTTGCTCATAATTCACTGCTTCAGACGTGTATATACATTGGCATTTGTATTATAAAATTATCTATTTGTTGGTAGATTTTTAGTAAAAAAGAAAAAAACAACTATTGATTTTGTAGAATTTATTAATTGTAGTTTAGTTTTGTTTTTAATTTTTTTGTTAACACCTAAAGTAGAGTTTAATAATTCAATCGTAAAGGAGGACGCAACATGACAATATTTTTACAAGACCCCATACAACTTTCAGTTAAAAAATAATTATAGTAGAGGAATAAAAACATCACACTTTTTACTTGAACCATTAAAAATGATCACAAGGGTGCGCCGAAATAGGTGCATAATTAAAAATTGTTTACTATAGTATTTAAAAATTCTTTCAAAGTTTATGAGATATCCTTACTAAAAATCATAGTGATCCTGAGAGTGAAACGCCATCGGCGTAATAGAACGTCACTTCATATTTGGCACAGATAGAAAAGAATTTCGTCTCTCAATAAATTTGGTTTCTCAGTTTCAGCAATTACATCCCGCAACTTATAACTTTAACAACCCGATTTTATTTAAACTTTTTACTTCAAAAGAGTTTTTATCTCTGGATGTTCCAAGATATAGTCTGCCGAGTTAAACATTGTGGCATGTTCACAAGACTCCTCGATCATTCTAAGACTAACTGGGAACGCTTGATTTAAAAAAAAATGTCTCCACTCAATACGCAAAAAAAACTGAAAAAATGGAACACTTTCTGAACAAACTGAAATTGGATTGTAACCCACTAGAAGTAGTAGAATAATAAAAGTCAAAAAATATGTAATGATTTTTCCTACCACATTGAGAGACCCCTACAAAGTGATACCAATATTACAAGTCCAAACTGCTCTGACAGTATTTCTTGAAGTGCTTACAGAAGTGAAAGATTGATCTCAAAAACCTTCAAAGCTTCTGAGTCGTTTCCTTTCAAATTGGTATTTTAAATACCGGCTTAAGAGTTTAAGGACAAAGACTACATTAGTTCCATTCTTACGTTTCTTTGTTTCGCTTTAAAACAAATAGCGTTGCAAAAACATCATATCAATCGAACCTCCAAATTTATTTTTTACATTTCTTATTTAAAATCAATTCATTATAGTTAATGTAAATATTTTTAGAAAACAAATAAATATTGTTAGATATTTTCTAAAATAAATATGCACAAAGTTTTTAACGAATTCGTGTAAACTAGATAAACAATTATATAGCAATATCATTTAATATGTAAAAACAATACAATTAGCAAACAAATGAAAGCGTATTTATAAATATTAATTTTAATTATTTTTAAATAGAGCTAATATATAAGAAAAAAATAAAATTTTCTTTGAATAAAAACGCTTGTGAGTTTATTTTTTTCATTCGACATGTAACTTAAATTTTTCGTTTAGTTTCTTTGCAATTAAAAAAAAATATGAAATCAAAATACGAACAGAGAAAATTGTGATGGACTCTAAAAATTGTATAAATTCTAAAACTAATATAAAATTGATGTAAGAATAGTTTATTTTTCAAAGATAAAAGAAAAAACTATATGAAATGATTTTTTACAAGCGTTTTTAGTCAAGGAACTATTTTAGTTTTTTGTTTCTTTTTTTTTTGGTTTTTTTTAGCGAATAGTTATGTTTGTAGATACATTTTTTATTAGCTCGAATTTTTATTTTTGTATATACACGTTTGCAGCACTAGTTTCATGCTTTCCGAATCATTTTCGTTTTGAGCAATAGATTTTGAAAATGTTTGAAAACTTAACAATTGCGAGCCCATCACAATTTTCTTCTCTAAACCAACGTATACGCACGCACGAGATTTTTTAATTTGCGAATACTTTTCACCATTTCTTCACAGCACCGATTTACGAATCCCGCTGAACAGTTTGAGATGTTGATCGATGAGAAGTGTAGGATCTTGAATAAAACTGGTACGTCAAAGTCAAGTGCGTTGCATCTGGCCAACTGGATGAAGGGTCAGCTTGACAAACAGCAGGAAGAAGCTCGGTTGGCTGCGGCTCGATCGCGGGAAAATATTCGCAAAGAAGATGAACATCTGCTTTATCCGGAAGGTGATAGTGAGGAACGTATCACGTATTGGACTCGAGCACAGTTGGAGAAACGTACGAAAGAGCTAAATCTGGCGAAGGAAAATGGCACTATGAGATCACAACCGTCTTTCGGTGGAAAACGTCTCAGCGGAGTCGAAGAGCTCAGTATGGACGAATCGGATGTTAAGAGTCAGTCGCACATTAGCAGTACTACATCCGACAGTCAGGTAAGAGACCGAGTGCGTAAGAAAAATTCACAACCATCTTGTTGTCTGTCTAGAAATTTCCTCAACCCCTCCCGTATTCCTATTGTAGATCACAGTTCGTTCAAGTCCGGTAGCTAATGTAGGAGATAAGCTATCTGTTTGCCGTCATTGTCATAAAAATTGTCAACAGCAGCAACGATCATCATCCACATCACCGCCAAATTTGGTTTGTAATTCGCTAAAAGTTCAACATAGCCAAGCCTCACCAAACCGATGCTGTAGATTGAACGGCGCTGGCCATAGTAGTGTATCTAGTACATCGACAAGTACAGTAACAGGTGGTGAGCCACCATCCCCGGCGAGCATTAAACCAGAACCACATTCCCTCGTTCATACAGATGAGACCCAACCCGAAACCCAAAGTCAAGGCGCGAGTGTTACCCAAACCGCCACCATCGCCGGTGTACGAGTTTTAGGCGATGGCGAACAGGAACGCCTCCTGAACGGACACTGTTCCGGTGAAGAAGACAGACATTCCCCAGAATCACCAGCAGCACTACCACCAAAGAAACACGCAACCCCACCACCAAAACCCAATCGACACTCCATCAAAGATCGATCATCACGGAAGAGTACCCCTAGCAAACATCGTGGATACTGCAACTGTGAGTGCACGCCAGCGGATTTCGAAGGTACCACTATTAGTCCAGATGAGGTAACTCAAGAGACGTGCAAACTAATCGAACCACGAACAACACCTAAGAAATCCTCGCCAGTAGTCCCAGAGCAGAAGCCGCCGTCTCCCCGTCCATCGGATGAGGATAACAACCCACACCGCTACTGCAAATGCGTCTGCAAAGATCGCAAAGAGGATTCCGATGACGACCTCTCTCTAATGCTAATCGGTTTAGCTCAATTCACCCCGACAGCGAAGTTAATTCACGCAGACACCGTCGCTTTTGTTCCATCAATAGCTGTAGTGCCACCTACCCCAGACGCAATCCTATCGAAGACAACAACCAACATTTGGGACAACTCAACCAGCGTGATCACCAGTACAGCTACCAAATTGCTGATCAACAATGTGCCGCGTCAAGCGGTCATCGAGAACATTCCAGAAGACTCCGCAGATGAGTCACCTCTAGATGAAGAGCCTCCATACCGTCCAATGAACAGCACATCCCTCCGTCGCTATGGCACTCTGTCCAGCTTGGAAAAACTGCCGTCCGAAGATCGCGCTGATGATGCACGATCATCTGATGGTGATGATCCACCCGATGAATTAGAAGACGACAACGATCCACAGTCACAAAGCGTCGATGCAGAGGGCCGTGATGATGATATTGAAGTTGTAACCAAGGAGATCTTTAGTACAGACGATTCTGGTCAAAAGCCTTGGGCTACGCGAGCAGGCTCATTTGTGGCAGGCAAAATGTCATTCTTTGAGGAATCACGAGCTTTCATTGACAAATACTTGGGCCGATGGAATCAGGAACATCAGAATTTACCGAATAAAGACGAGGATCAGTTGGACGATTGTACATCGGGTGCCACATCGGGTGAGGAAGTTTGGGGTACGCCCACTAGCGGAGGAGATAACGATGACATGCATCTTAATTCAGAAAATACACAATCGGTAGGGATACTCAAATTTCGTTAAAAATCGTTTGCTAATTTTAAAATATTTAATTTAGTCTCCTACCAAGTCTAGCACATCCTTGAATGATGATGACGACACCGAGCTTATGATGGATGAACTTTTGATGGCTCCACCAATGACCGCCAGCACGATACGGGGTTTGTTGCCACGGTAAGCAAACGAAAGTCTAAGCTAGAGATTTGTAGAGTAGACTATCATCTAAAAGTGTTCAGTAGTAGCTTTCAAGGGTATCTATAACTAGCTCTTAGATAGGATAACTAATATCGTGTTCAAAGGTTGTAGAATTTGCTGTAACATTATCGTTAGAATACAATCTACTGGATATGGAAATTTTTTCCTTAACACACTAAACAGACAAGAAGATATATGTAGTAATAACTTTATATAACACAAACGAGCCTTCAATTTACTATCGGTATCATAAAGTGGTCAACGCATTTCGAATCTCGATAATTGATTCCCCGCTCTTGGTGATCTGGTGCTCCCATTGAATGATTCTGTTCCTTTCTATTATACAGTCGATTGAGCGGGCACTGGGAAATATAAGGCTTCTTTTTACCACAACAAATGACCAGTCTTTCGTCTATAAACCTACATAGCAGTTATCACTTTTCATTCTGCAGTTCTTTCGACCTCTACAATTTCCAAAGAAAGATTCGTCTATCTTTACCTTTAAAACAACTAAATTTAATTTTTTTAAAGTTGAAAGTAGTAATTTTTTTTTTTACATGGTTTACAAAATTTTATTAAAATTAGTTTTTCATTTGTATTCAGTATCAATAGGGATGTTGCTTAACCATGTCCGTCCAGCTGTGTCTTTTGGGAGTTAAATTCCGATCTAGGACGATGGTTTTTTATTTAATTTTCGAGTTTGTCAGCAAAAAGTGCTATAAAAGTGAAAAATTTGGTTTGATCCGCCCACTTTTAAAAAACAAATAATTCATATAGACCAAATATTAAGTTATTTACAATTGATCACAAAATTCTTTGAGGACAATCATGTCAGATTATATTGTATTATCTAATGGGATCGATAGACAAATCGAGAAGTGATGGGATCTCAACAAATTAATTGTTAGGACACCATGCCTTTCACACAGAGTACGAAATTGCTTTAGCGACATATCTTCAAGTCTAATTACACCCTATGAACTGACATGTCGGTTTCATAGAAATGGTAAAGCTATGTTCAGACGATTGTCAGATCTGTCAGCACAAATATGCTGACAATTGCTATTATAGTACAAATGAACTGTCAATGAGATGTCAATTGCAAACTATAACCATTTGGCATCGCCAAATTGTCATTTCACGCGGTTATTGAATATCCTTCGAACGCTATATATTTGACAGCTGTCAAAAAATGATTGTTTTATGTTTGAAAGATCAAAAATATCTTAACTTAAGAGAAAGACGTGTCATTACAATGTCCTTATGATTGAGTCAATGAACTATTAATGCGATCACAATATTATCTGTCAAAACGTGGTTGAAACGTTTCCAAAACATACTTAAATCATTCGATGTGTCATATATACATTTTTAATAAAGAATGTTATCAAGCTAGACAACTCTATTGACCAGAACGTAAAAGATTTGCAGAATTAATCTACGACTCTAATCAAGCTATTAATACTCAGGTTAAGAAATGCAAGCATATATAAATTTTTTTAACATCCCTACTCATATTCAATAGCTTAATTTCAAAACTCAGACCGCATAGATAAATTGTGTAGAATACATTCTGTGTCACTAGATACTATTATCATCATCATTAGATATCATTTCAAATTAATTAGTCCTCATCTCCATTCATCGTAAACAAAAAAACCAAATACATTTCATAGGCGACGCTTAGAGCCGCTGTTCGAGGAGGAAACCGAAAGTGATGAGGAGAAAACGCAACAGGAAAGTGAAGAACTCAAAAAGGTGGGTCGACTTGAACGGCATGTAGTGTTTGTTTATTTGTTTGAATGTATTAGCCAACTTTATTATTATTTTTTTTAGAAATTTTAATTTTTTTTCATCTCATTATGTAAGACAAACAAAAAAGAACATTTTGTTAAATATTTATCATCATAACGCATATTCCACACACATTCTCTGTGTTTTTTCTCTTTTCGTGTTTTCCTTCGTTTCGTTTTAGAAGGTTATAGTAAGATTAGTCAAGCTATAGTAAAATTAAAAAAAAAAAAAAAAGCAAAACAAACTATTCAAGCAAAAATCAGAAAACAAAAGCAAAAACAAATAAAAAAAAAATTGTGCACAAAGCAAAATCCTAGATCGCTTAATTCCAGAATTGATTAGTTGAATTCTATTCCCAAAAAATTGGTAGGGGGAAACAACGACAAATGGCCACGTTTTAAAGGATTCAATTGGAAGTTCAAGCGACGATGCGACGGAGGAGGAGGAGGAGGAGGAGGAAGAGGAGGAAGAGGAGGAGGGGGAATCGGAGGAGGAGGAATTGGAATCAAACGATTCGGATGGACGTCATCAACTACGGCAATCACTGACAAAGGATCAACAACACGTGCCAATGCCACTGCCAAAGAAGGACTCACATGTGGTAGGATCGGGGGCGATGCAAGAACACCCCAGTGCCACCACCACTTCCGCCACAGCAACACATACAGCAACAAGACTGATTCAGATGACGATCTCATCCTTGATGACGACGATGACGATGACGACGACGATGACAGCAATGAATTGCTCGACTTCTACAACAACCAGCAACGAGAGCAACACTACTTTGCCCAAGGTGCTGTCACCAGCAGTGGCACAAACAAATGTGAATACAAATTCCTGCGGAACTATTGTACGCAAGACGAAGTTCTCACCACCGCCACCACCTCCAAGGCGGCTAATGCTAACACAGACAAATTTGAGGCAAACACAACCGGGAACAAGTGCAACTACACAACAAGCGGTTAGTATTGAAAGAACCTACACATGTATCTGAGAAACGTATTTAAGCGATTTGTTTTAGGTTCAACCACCATCTGGCGGTACTGCTGACACTGGCTCTTCAGTGGATGCCGTCGTCGACAACATCCACAGAAGGTTCACGCAAATCAATCAAAGGGCTGTGTTCAATACGAAAAGTTGTGCAGGAAGTACCGGGCCAGCCGCAAGCCGACAATCAACAATCATCGAAACCTCCCTCCTGGGACCGGCGGACAGAAAGCCAGTCTCAATCTCATCAACAATAGCTTCGACGACGACAACGACAATGAAAGGCGGCGAGACACTTGGAACAACAACACCGTCGCCCCGGAACAGCAACAGCAGCAGCACAAACGGTTCACCAACTACTGTCCATCATGGATCCGGTTTAAGTCCTCGACTCGAAATGCGACTGGCACTCAATCACGACATTCTGGGAGACGAAGACTTGATCAGCTACGATCCTGGACCAGATCTTACAACGATTCTGGGGTAAGTGCCCTGTAACTGCCTAAATCTGACATTCGCTTAGTAAACCTTTTACTTTACAGACACGACCTCTCAACATTTCATCGATTGACGGGGAGAGATTTACTTACCCGTACCGCCACCAACCGAGTACAACCGAAAGAGGCTGTCATCTCGTTCTGTCAACAGCGAAATTCGAAAATGGACACGCCAACGGTGAATCGCCGTCCTCGTCCCGTATCGGTTGGAGGCGATTGCATTGGTGGGGCAGTCGCTATCGGAGGCCTTGCCAGCAGCAGCAACAGCCAGCGATACCAACAACACCTGCAGCCAAATCGAAATACGTGGAGCAGTTCTGCATTTGCAACTGCCTCGGATTTAATCGAGGAAATCAACGCAAACGCGAACGACGGCAGCGACGTCAGCTGCAGAAACACCAGCACCAACAGCGACGAGAGCAAATTAAGCGATTTGGAAATCTTAGCGAAACGCGAGAAGATGTACTGCATGTCTCAATCGAAGAGTGGCTCACTAGTCAGGACGACGACAACGACAATGAAGAAATCGATGAATCTGATGAGGACGAGGAGTACTTCTTCAGTGGCGTCGGCAGTTGGAACGATGGAGAATGACCTAAATCGAGGGGCATCCATTGCTGCGTCAAGTGGAGCTGGTCGGACAAGGAAATTGGGTCGCGATGAGACCGGACTGATTGAGACTGGTAAAGGTAATCGATTGTGAGTATAAAATACACCTCCTCCGTATGAAAAGTTTTTGTAAATAACAATGAATCCTTCGGTTGTAGAATGAATTTTTTAACAAGACGCAACTCTGAAGTACCACTGTCAAAGAATTGTTCACACACCTCCCTCAATGAGTCAAATCCAAGCAGCACACCGGAGAGGAGTCGGCACCAGAAGCCGCATCAGCAGTTGTCACCAAGGAAGGATAATGTAAGTCGAAGAATTAAATATTTGCAATAAGATCACTTAGTTCGTAGTGGGGATCACAAAAAAAATTGAGTTAAGTGGAAGAATTGATCATTTGGGATGAGAACATTCTACACTCTACAAACAGGATCAGTTAGGATCATTTATGTGATGATCCCTATAAATAAGATCACCAAGTCTTATATGATCAGTAGTTAGAAACAATTTAATGATCATTGACTGTAGATCACTTGAAATAAAGATCAGTAGTAGCATGAATCGAAACGATATTCTAAAATGCAAATCACATAAAATGAGAATGTTTCAGTGATAGGTTCGTAGTCATCATTTAATAGTCTGAGTGTAGATCACTTTAAGGAAGATGATCTGAGAGGAAGATCAGTCACCACTGTACTCGTAGTACAATATTTGAGTCCTGCAATTGACGAAAAGGAATCTCTTGATTGAGAAATAATTTAAGTGATAGCAAAAAAAAAGCAGTCCATGAACTTAGTGTTTGAAATAATAGCTAGTTGGTAGTAAAGATCATTAGAAATATGAACCAGTTGCAGCAAGAATTCATCAAATGGTATTTCGAAAATCTAAGAAATTATAAGGACAATCTCCTAGACTAAGCAGGGTTCATTTTTCGGACCAGTTTATTCAAGATCATTGAAGATCATTTAGGCAAGAATCCATTTAAAAAAGAAGCATACACAATCCCGTCTACGAAGGGTCAATACATGTTTCAATCAAGTTCATTGAAACAGTAGATCATTTGATCGATAGTAACTGAAAGGAGGATCACACTTTTGATGAGAACTTATGGTAAAGATCAGGTCGAAAAAGAGGTTGTGTGTACAGAAACATATCCCTAACACAATATCTGTAAGGAATACTTGAAATATTGAGTTTGCATAGTTAATTCATTATTAAATATGGAAACAACTTTACTTAAGAAATAGTTAAATCAGTGAACTAATAAACTTTTTTCTTGACAGGATAAACCATCATTAAACCGTCGCCTCTGGAAGCAAATAACCAAACGGCGGCGTGCCAGTTCCGTATCCGAACTAGTAGCTAGTTAATCCGCTACACAAGTAGTAAATTCTGACAAAAACTCATCCAAGGAGTATACACACTCATCCAAACAAAATTCGTCCTTTCTGTAAGAATTTGTCACAAAATATTTTAACATTACGCCTGCAAATGAAACCTTGAGATCGACACATTTTTTTTTAAATGTACAGATATTTCAAAAAGTAAAAAACAAAAAATACTCAAAACTAGTAAAACATAAATTTATCAAAAAAGAAAAATTAAGATTTTCGTGAAACTCATTAGAGACCATTTTTATTCCAGAAAAAAAAAGCTCACCTTTTTTAGAGTGTACTTACGAGTAGGTTTACTACATTTTTTCATTCTCTCTTTTATGGTCTTTCTTTTACATTTCTTAGATAATTATGTAGTTCCAAAGAAACAAAAATAAAAAATAATAATTGAAACAGATTGGAAGTTTTTAGAACTCTAGGTGTTTAGATAGTGTTAAGTTTTACAAAAAAAAAAAAAACAAATAAACAATACACACGATTTTTTGAGTGATAACAAATAAAAACAAAAAAATTTCTAGGTATTGGCAACAAAATTTTTGAATTAAAGTCTAATTATAATTAGCAAAAAAAAAAAAAAAAACAAATTGCAATTATATAGTGCGTTTTAAATGCCAATTTGGTTTGCGTTTTTTTTTTAGATTTCAAAAAAAATTTCGTAGATAGAGTCAATTTTAATCAAATGGAATTCGATTTGTTTTTATGTTGCTGCAATGGGAATGATTCTTGTTGGATACGAACAAAATGGTCAGGTTTAGAATGAGGTTAAATTAAGGGTGTGGCACTAAGAGGTTGCATTTTGCATTTTAAGGCACGTTCACTGTGTGATAGTTTTATATTTGGCGTACGGCGATTGAGAGAGATTGTAATTAATTTTTGAATACATTTCGAATAGGTTTGATGGATTTAAAAAAAAAAAAAAAAAACTACGAACAAATAATAAAACAATAAAACAAAACATGGTATTCCACGCATAAGCACTTTGCTGGCACTTTTAAATTTCTTAAAATCAATAAAATTACAATGGAGCCTCTTACTGGGACACCTCTTAAAATATGTAAAAACAAAAAAATTGTTGAGGTAAATTTTGAATGTATGTATGTATTTTGTGATGCAAGAAAGTTTTTCGTTATAATTTTAATTTTCAATGAATTCTGCAGTGGCTTCCAAAACTCATAAGCCTACTCTGTAATTGATTCCAGCTACCATTTTCAACTTTGCCGACAAACTATTTTCTAAATTAAAAACTCTTTGATATTTCTGTCCAATGATTGAAATTTGTGTTGAATGCAAATACTGTGATCTAGCTTTGACTTAGTGCAGGGAGTGTTTTTAATTTTTCACTTACTAAACACTATATCGACCAAAGTATATTGTCTAGATAAAACCCAAAGGTTTAAAGTCGATGCATCCAAAAGGAGTGCAATTCTTCATATGTAATGTCTCATCTGGAATTTAGAAATAATTTTCCGACGAAATGCAAAAATAGCCCAAATATGAAGGTATTAAGTCCCGAAAACGATAAAACGAATGATTATTCATCATCAGCTCAAAAATTCCGTTTTTTTAGTAACTTCTTCCGACGATTGTTAAGAATATATTGGATTGTCTTACGCTAGGCGCGCACATGCGATTTTCTGATTTGTGGTCGCAACAAAATCTGACCAAGCACGCACTTGTAGTTTTCTGTCGCACGATTATTCAGTCGTACCTAAAAGCAAGTATCAAAACTCGTAAGGCAGTCGAATTTTTTCAAATTCTTGTTTTAATTTTTATAAATAGAGACCTCATTTCGTAAAATATAAGTCCAAAATAAAAAGCGACAAAAAACACTTCTACCCATGTCATGTTTATATTGTAGGGACTTTTTTCCTGTGGCCTTATTTTGCACAGTCAGATGACAAATATAAGCGTTTGGATAATATTCCAACTAATAAACATGCTAACATTAAGTCATAATTTAAAAGTAGGGCGCCGTGGCTCAGTGGTTAGTGCGTTTGACTATGGAGCAAGGGGTTCGAGATCGAATCCCAGTCGGCCAGTCGGGGAACACCTAAAAGTTTTTTTCACGGCCCCACCTCTCGCGAGCGTCTGACAAACATCTGAGAGTACAACTGTCCTGAGAAAGCTTCTCAAATAACAAATTGCCCTTCGGAAACGGGATTAAACAGTAGGCCCCTTCCATTCGTGTAAAGAATATAACACGCACAACACGAATGGTTGTGAGAAGCTAGGCCCTGGGTCCCATCCACCTGTAGCGCCAAGTATTTTTTTTTTTTTGTATGTCTAGTGCGTCCAAGAACTAAAGAAAACGTTTGTAGTTCCCAGTAAATACCAAAATTTCTTTTTCCACTGGATTAATGCTCGAGAACGTCTGACTAACGTTCAAGAGTGTAATCATAAGGACAGGCTCAAAAAAGGGCCTTTTTCGTTAAATTTGTGCGATAAGTGAAATTCAAACAATTCAAATGGTTGTGAGAAAGTTGGTCTTTTATCTACTGTTGCGCCAACTCTTCAGTATTTGTCTCCTAAAAAAATATTAAAGCCTTGTTATGTGGTTACTTTGACCTCTTTTAGTGAAAATGATAGAATTACAATCTTCTTCACTGGAGGTAAGTGATACTAGAATCCTTTCTCTCTCAGATGAATTCTGTTTCAATTTTGAAAGAGATTCACTATACAATACTCGTAAAATCCAGTACGGATATGTATCGAATCCTATCCAATGCATTTTTTGGTTTACACTAATATCTACTCCGGGCTATTTAAGGATCGTATTATTCCAAATGATCAAAGAAACAGTCCATTACAAAGCATTGCTACTTTTGTGTATATTTACGGTGAAGTGACATAGTGACACTGATTTTTCATTCGACATAATCAACCATGAACTACATAAAGAACAAAAAGAACACCTGAACATCAAACCACGTCACCCAAAATTCATCTATTTATTCTATGTTATAGTTTACATCTCACAAGTATGTCCCCAGGCGTTATATTATGACTGTAACTCCTTACTCCTAAAAGATGTTGACCAGACCGCTCTTTACATAGATTCACTTAACTTAAATTGTATGATAGACCATTGGTAGATTTTGTATCTAATAACAATCCACCAATTTAAGTTAGTAGAAAGTATGACTAGGCAAACCTTTATCCTGATCTTTATTCTATTGCTGGACCATGTCTTTACATACACCTAGTTAAAAATGATTTGTCCATTTTAGAATCAAAGAATTTCAAATATTATTCTCCTATGTGACTATCCTCGTGAAATAAAATCTGTGATATTAGCAAACCATGCTATTTTCTATTAGTTTTGCGAAGCCATATTCTCAACTGATTCATCGCAATTCGATCAGCTACGTCATGTTTTCGGCAACCTATCAGAACATGTTATTTTCTAGAAACCTAAACGTAAGTAGTTATTCTAAAGACAGCAACTCTTACACCCAGTAATCTGGGACTAAAAGATTTAGAATTTTTTTTTGAAAATTGTACAAACGTACATTTGTTTGTCACTGCAGAATCACGTAATATTTAGTGAACACTTTCTAAAAGCATATTGTAATTTCAACAGAAATTCTTTATAATAAAATCAACCAGTGCACATATTATACCTTCAAAAAAAACAAACAAAAAATATAACTATTGCGTGGAATATACATACATATGCATTTCACTATACATCAGACTTTCTTAAAATGAAAATTCCATACGTTATATTTGTAATAGTAATGCACATACACAAGGTTGGTGAAAAAAAATAAAAACAAAACAAATGCAATTAAATAAGTCCATTTTCTCTTTAACGTAAAAATAAAAATAAAAATAAAAAAACCAACAACAATTTTTGCCTTAAACAATTGAATTTACATCAAATAATTGTTAAAAAAAAAACACACTTTGTCATAAAGAAAAACAAAAACCTTAAAAGCATATACTTAACTAAATTTTAATAATATAAAAATAATTAATACAAAAAAAATAACAACCGCCTCTCATATGTTAAGCTTTATAAATTTTATTTTTTATTTTAAATATTTATTTTTTAAAACTTATTTCTTAGAAATAAAAACAATTATAGTTAAACCAAAGAAAAAAATACTTAAACATTTTTTGTGTATAAGGATAATAGAATAACAATTACTAAAAGAAAACAAAAAATAAATAAACAACTTAACATTTAGTAATACAACTATTATAATAAAATATCTCTATGAGAATTAATTTAGAACTTTCAATTAAAAAATACTTATGACGAATAGAATAAACACTATATTTTGAAATGTTTACTAAACAACAACAGCAACAAAGAGAAAACAAAAAATACATCCAGTAACAACAACTAGACTTTTAGAAATGAATATTACATTAAAATACCAAACCAAACAAAAAACAAAAAAAAAAAACAAACCGAAAAATAAATATTAAAATAAAATATTAAAATCCAAATTTATTTTGTTTTAATATACACACATTGAAAGCAAATGGCAAATAGAACCCAAATCGGATCGTTTCGCGTCAAGATGCCAAAAGTTATCACAACACAATGAAACAAGATCTAAGACAACTGGTCCAACAACACTATAAATCTTGTTTATCTCAATATAAATAATAGCTGTGCGTACAAAGTTTGAAACCGCGTCCACCAAACCGATTAAAAATCACGTCCACTTAAAAAGATTTGATGATTGATACTAATTAACGCCTTGTTATCATAAAAACAAACGCTAAAATAAAATTTTGATTATAGGAACACTCAGACGAAGATAACAAAAATCAAATACAGCAGCTAGACATGCCATTAAATATGTTAGGCACGTTTCGAGAAGTCTACGCGATCTATTCATATGGCAATAACTTTTGGTTTTACACGTGCATATAATGGATAGGGTGCATTTGCTGAACTATAGAGTACGTATTTGGATGGACAAATTGCTGGGGTACAGGTACATTCCTAGATCACTACAGTCAATTCAAGATCTTTACGGTAGATCTTGCAACGAAATGGACAACTATGATAATCTTAGAGAAATCTGGTTACGGACGTACTGCCATTTGTATATTTATTGCTTAACTCATCCGGTTTCCCGGAAGGTTTTTTCTTTTGGCTTGACTAGTCGATGACTTTTAGAGAAGTTTTGTTTTTTTTTTTATACACATGGAATCTATGTATATTAAAGCTTTTAAAACAGATTGACTGTTTGAAAAAATACCGGTATTCAAAAACTGGAATGAAGCCTGCTTGTGGCGGACGGAAATGCTCATGTTAAGATGCACTCAAGGATAATCGAAGTCTGATCAAGTGGAATACAATTTATGGAATGTAGATAGGAACGTGGAGGAAAACTACAAAACAACTTATTTAGATAGTCCGAACAAATACTCATAATGTGGCGATTACAGAGAAACGTGGACAAGCTAGCAACCAAGGGGTAAGTAGAGTACGAAAAGGTAAAAAACCTATCAGATGAGCAAACAATCCACGGGATAAGAAAAATCACGTCTGCAGTCACTTTTTGAATAAATTTTCAAAACTTCACCTCTGAAACCTAAGAAATCTTACTGAATCATCACCCCATTCTCTGAATATCGGATACATAAAGAAAACCACGAAATACCCGAGTAGACAATTGGGGTTTCCGATCCACAAAACCCGTTTGTATCTCCTCCCTTATGAGTGGCAATTATGCTACGTTTTAAATTTACAAATTTCAGCTCAAAATAAAACATTAGGCGTAGTAGACACTAGCGGTCTATATGAAAGTTTATATTGAGACATTTGGAAAACCATTGATCACTCAAGAACAACTAAATATCCACTCATTTATGCAAATCCACTTGAGTACAGTACTCATACGAACCTTGCTGGCTATTCTCTCAAACCTTTAACCAGATCACTCGTACGAATAAAAAGCTCCACCATGCCATCTCTAACGCTATCTGTTCAGATGAGTCACAACCCCTGGGGCATACCTTTATCCATCTCATAGATACCTTGTCACTCAGCTGATTGTTTTGAATGCCAAAAAAAATGCAAGCGTTACGTTCTACCGCATTCTACATGTATTTCGATGACTGGAAATAGCACCTGTTCCAGTGGAAGTTGTAACTCCTGTTTGTGCAAACATATTCCGGTTTTCATTTACGTTTACCGTTAATTAAGTCTCGAAAATCTGCTCATCGTGAAACAGCGACTTTTATAATTAATTCATTTTTTTGCCGCTCATCTGTGTCTTTAGTCGATTGTTATGCTGCCTAACGTCCGAGTATTTAAATTGAATTGAGTGCCTAGATCGTCGTCAGTTGATTAAGATCAGCTTAAACGATATGATGAGCTTTTCTCGACTTACGGTTATCGGTTTCGAATGTAAGCTACCATCGGAAGGGTTATCCAAATCAAGGACTCTATTGTGATTTAATTTTATTTACATATCCGCTAAGGAGAGACTTAAAAGTGAAATTTCAACTCTAGCGTATGCTTGCTGTATGAATTAGTTTTTAGGATAATTTAAAAATAGACTTTTATTAGCTTACTTACGCGCGTTGTTTGCTTGTGTGAACTTTATATATATAAATATATTTTTTTTAGTCCATCCTAAAATTGTGTGCGAATAATGGGACTACGTGCATTTATTTGTGTGGTGAGTGATTACCTAAAGAACTGAACTCAATTCACAGTGAAAATTGCAGCAAAATTGGGTGAAAACCCTAAGAAGTGTCTAACCATCTATTGAAAGTGAAACCTGATGAAATCCTTTTCATTTTTTTTTTTTCAAAAATACCCCCACATGAGATCATCGTTCTCAAATAGACTAACAAAAACCAGAACATCTTTACGAAAAGATCAGATTCTTACATCATCGTTATAAAGAAAGCGCTTTTCGAATTATTGCCGAACGCGGTGTGGCGACAATGCATTGTATTTCGGTTTCCTGTTAGGATTCCCACGGAATTTATTGTGCCAGTCTTGACAAGCGAACAAAATTAAAAATGCACAGATGACCTTTGATTAGCATTAAATCAGACCCGAAAACAAAAAACAAAAAATGTTCGATTGTACTTGACATTTAGCTAATTCAATCCGTTAGATAAATAAGCACAAATTATTGTTGTCAAATGTCGGTTTTTTAAAAGTTATGCACGCATAATATGCTGTGTTCTGCGGGGACCAATTTATTCAGCCACACCTGTGAAACATTAAACCAAACTTACCACCACTCAACGAATTGAGAGGTAGCGATAAATTATTCAAACAATTATTTAAATTATTAGTATTTTAAGCTTGGACCTATCACAACAAGTTTATTCTTAGTCATCCTTTTGTTAAAGTGGTTATGTTGATATTTATGATTTTTTGTTAAAAGATTCCGACCGCTTGGGTCTTCAATATCGACCTGGTAACATGGTAAATGGTTCGTTTGAGGTTAGAGAAGGTAGTTCACTTATACACAATGTATGCAAAACTCAGAAAGACCTGTCAATCCGGCATACATGACCTCATCGACAAGTAGGAGATTGATGGCGATAACAGAACAGGAATTAAAAATTTGCTTCTTTAGAAATTATCAAGCTCGACGACTTCACTGGCTTACTGCTACCGCAATCAAATATTCTATATGTACTATCCTATTGTGTTGAAAAAAAAACTTTAAGAAATTCTACATACGTTTGGCCGTCTTTACAGTAAGTTCTTATATCCTGCCGTGCCTCGTTAGTAGATTAATTACTTCTTTATGGATATCAGGGCATCCACCTATGATTTAGCATTGAAGTTCCTCAGCATAATAGCGATTAGATTAGATTCGATTATAGTATATGTGAGCAGGCCACTACGGCTACAGACGAGCCTATTGTGATTTCCTCCAAAATTAGAGCTTTCCCATGATACCCGAGTTCGTGATGAATCCAAGTAGATCTCTGAATGAACTAGCAGATATGTCTTCTGCTCCATAGTAGGATTTACCCAAGTGACGATGACGTGTTCTGATTAGAAGTTACAGTGACACAAAATATTTGCTCCTGATTCTTCGTCCTTCTGCAAGTCTTACCTTGAGCTATTCCCATAGTCATGAGAGGTTTTTTGACTTGACAATGTCTAATGAAGAATCCTATGATTATAAGAATCTGACTTCTAGTTAGACCTAAAAGTTGTTTCGTTTTTGTGAGGAAGATGTTTTGCATAAACATTTTAGCAGAATGGGTTTGGCATCATGAAGGTCGATGCATGTCCTTTTCTGGATGCATGCCCACTGTGTCCTGGCACCCAAATGAGATGAACACTGTTTGTCCTGGCTAATGACAAGACTGTTGATACTTTCTCTGAGACATAGTTCTACAGCAAAGATTTTAGCTTGAAATAAAGTGTAACTCCACTCGTACATTTTTGTGCTAAGACTCCAACTGCCTCATCTGTTTTTGGTCCATCTGTACTATACATGGGATTCGCAGGCAAATGTAGATTTGTACTATTCCCAATTCAGCGATCTGGAAATGTAACTTTAAAGTTTTGGAAGGTTAAGTATAACTTCTAGCCCTGCAGTAGGGGTTGCTCTCATTGCATTCATTGTGCTTGCACAAGCTAGTCTTTGAAGTTTATTGAGGTTGTCTTGTGTAGACCTTTTCTTCGTTTTTGCCACCATACTGGTACTGTATATGCGAGAATTGGTCTGGTCGTACTTTTGACTTCTTTTAAGGACTCTATTACTTCACCGAACAGACTGTGGATACACACGCTGCTTTCAATGTCAGAAAGATCCTGACAGAAATTCGTCCATGATAAGTGAGTGTTTCTAGCTCACTGTCCAGCATAGTAGCGATCTTATGTCATCATTGCATTCACTCTTATTAGATTGTATGACATCCGTGAATCCAATTACTTTTCAATTGTCACTCGTCAGGGTCTCGGTCTCGGTTTCGCAAATCTTTTCTTTATAGTCAATGCTGAAGTTTTGCTGGCATTCTTGCTGAAGTTTTGTGACAGTGGCACGTAGCCTTTGATTATACTTGCTGCCTCTGTAAATAATTTAAAAACTTCTTCACTTTATGCTAATCTAACCTGTTCCAATAGGGATGTCGATGTCATGCGTCTGTTTGTGAAATACAAATTGATGGTAATATGATTGATCCGGTTTTAATATTACCGTCGGTCATTCGCGGGAGTATAGCAAAGGAAATACGTAATTCCTTAGAGTACTTTAGTTCCTTTAATTAAGAAGATTAACGTTTCTTGCAAACATGAGCTAAAATACGTTCTAATTTAAAGAATTCGATATTAAGGAAATACCACAAAGTGTCTAGGAGTCATACCAGACTGACAACTAAAGTGACAGCTTAATGTCAGTGAAAGCAGCAATTGCATTCTACAAGTAAGGGTTTATCAGGGTTATGTCACATTAGTTTCAAGCCAAAAATTGTGCCTCTTTGGTCATTCCAACTCGACATTCAGTTAGGTGTAGAATGTTCAAGTTTTAATTTCGGTTTCAAACGGTACGCATACTTAAGCCTCGTTTGCTCTAGCCTGACCTCAATAAATTAAAACCCACCATGATGTTATCTGCCACTTGCCTTACAACGAGACTACATATGTATCTCTATACTCAAACTTTGAACATGAATTTTTCAAGCTTGACAAGATGAAATTTCAAAAAAGACTCGATTCGCAGAGCCAAACTCGAAACCAATATAAAGCCAGCCTCAAAATCGCCCAATAATGAGAAACAGAAACTTGCTAAAGAAAATGTGACACAGCAACACCTCATGTCATGTCACGAAGACGTATAATAACACGAACATGCCTGATAACTCACAACCAACTCTAGCATGAAGACTCACGCTCAAGCTGTAATCGAAAGAGGAACAGAGTGACCTTCTGTTGGATACCTGGCCATGTGGGAATCAAGGGTAATGAAATGCTCGACTCCCTAGCGAGAAGAGGAGCATCAGAAACCTTTGTAGGTCCGGAACCATTCGGCGGAATAGGGGATCGTTCCCTAAAAGAAGAATTCAGGAACCTAGAGAGAGAAAGTAGGACAAGCACGTGGAACAACGCTTAGGACATGAGACAAGCTAAGAAGCTTTTAGGGCATGTATCACGATAAGCAAAAATAACTTGCGTATCCTAACGAGGCACACTAAACCCTAAGGAAACTGGATATATGTATGTATCTGCGAAATCCCGGAACATGTTCTATGATCTTGTGGGCCACTAACTCACAAACAATTAAAATATTTGAACAAGTACCAATTATACGATGGGGAAATACAGTCACTGCAGCCATCTCTCAAGCTCATATTCTTAAAGGTCTAAGTGCAACTAAAAATCAAACACTAAAAATATTCAGTCGCATGGCAATACCGTGCTAAACGTCAACAGGAAACACAATAGATTCTCTCAATCTAAGAGGACTAAATGTCAAAATTTTACCGCCATACAGAGCCTGGTGATAATAGGCCCGATTTATTGCGAGCGTCAACAAAATTATGGTTGCAAGAACATTCATTTGGCTACACATTGTCAAGACATGCCGAAAGTGGCTTTCTTTTGATGTACCGAAATTAGCTTCTCTGCTTAAATTAACCTTTTTAGCAAATGCATGCTGATAGGTTAAATTGAAATTAAATTTGTCCCCATCGCCGAAATGAATGATTAAAAGAACTAGAAGCGGGGTTAGTCAGAAGTCACCTCTTAGTATGCTATTCCGCATTGGAATTCATAGTGCAAAACGCTAAGAAACTAGTTCCGGGATAGCAATAGCCATGTTAGCCCCCAAGACAAGAACATGACAAGAAGCTCATTAGAATCTATCTATCACTTCAATTTCGAAAAAAATAAAAAGCTGAATAAATAAAATGCAAATCTATCAAAACTCTACTAAAGCTCAGAACGGGATTGAAGGTACAAAAATTTGGTACACGTACCAATTATTTTGAGCAAATAAGATAAAATAATAAGAATCCTTATAGACCATCAAGTTCCTAGTAAGCAAAGCAACTGTTGACGACTTCACTGAAACCAGACTTAGACTCCACGGACTTAGACCTTTCCAACAAATGAGGTTGGAGATCTCAATTTGCGACAAACACTTCTTCTGAGAAGACAAGGTATACTTTATTTCGAGTTTTCTTTGGTTTAAGAGATCTCAATAAAATCTTTCACAATCGCTGTCGCCTATGCAGAAGTGTATAAGATCTACAAGCTCGTACGATACCCTCAGGACTGCGTAAGTGGCAGTTTGTTGAAGGAGATGATTCAAGGAGTTTGACACTGCAAATCAGTTAGTATTTAAAAACCCTAGAACCGCCAGATAACTTTCTATCTTATATGCAACAGAATATGGAAAAGAATATGAAGAAAATACAAATTACAAACCTAACCTTCCAAAAATCCTATCCACAACTCTAATTGTACCAACTGTGTTGCTTCTAGTAGTTAGAATCTGAACAAGCCTCGCTCAGCTTGCATAGAACTCCAAGCAAATGTCTCACTGCTCAAAAAGCTGACACTAGCTATGCTGTAAGAGTTTTCAAGCCATGTTAGACCAAAGGACTATTCTATCCTCAGCTGATAGTTTGTCAGATTTACGTATGCAGCTGACTCCAGCTGACGCTGGAAAAAAGTTCTTTCCAATAAGTCATTAGAGTGGCCTTGCCGAATGACTAAGCCGGTAAGTCTGTTCGATGCATTTGCTTTCGATACTGAAAGTAACCATTCACTGATAAACCGGTTAAAGGTCTGTAAAGCTTGATCATTTCATTTTATTGAAACATCTTTTATGTTTATGACATCATAAGCGTTGTAAGCTAATAGCGTATTTTTAATTATTTTTGTCATTTTCTAGTTTAACACCGCTTTACAACCATTCAATGCGAAATTTATGCAACAAAATTTGCATTACACAATTTATAGTGTGACTAATAAATGAGAAAGTTATTTCATGAATGTTAGCGATTTAGACTCAATCAAGTGGGCATCAGAATTTTTCTTTTGTGGATTTTACCAATAAAGATTATTTTTCACTTATGTAGCTCACTAGGACTAGACTAAGTTGAATAAAATACTAAGCAAAGGATACACACGAAAAAAAATCTACCAAAATAGGAAACAATAGGACACTGATCATCAATTTTGACAGCTGGCGTGTGTCAAATTAATTGACCCATTAAGAATAGGCTTCCGATTGAAGGTTAAACTTCTTAATAGAAAAATAACTCACACATTCCTTATTCACTAAACTTTGTCGAAGATAGTATTCGATTAGTTGTTTCTATAGATGATGCAACTAAAACTTCACGCAAGTTCCAACCAAGTATCTAAATAGATTTATGAAATCTACAAATCTTCTATCCATAAGACGAAAAACCTCTTTTGGTATGCCTTGACTGGAAGGTTGGTTTTTTTTGTTGTTTGCTAGCCTAGGGGGTTTTAAATATCAGAACTTGTCACACACATGTCACAGTCAAATTATTAGTAAGTTGCAAAAGACACGGCTGTGAATGTCAAATGGTGTTATTAATTTTCATATATATATATATTCCACAAGAGATTTCTTCGGTATGCTTAGGAACTTATCATTTCATCCAGATTGATTCGAATTAGCGAAAACGGAAAGTCGTGACATGCGGTAACTGCTATTTTTGGAATCATTACTAATACACAAATAGAACAGAAAGCAAAGATAGACCACTTTCACAGACAGAATATCCGTGCAGAGATTGAGATAGGTTAGACTATGAAGCAAGGAGTCCGAAGTTCGAATCCCAGCCATTAGACCTAAAACTTTTTTTCACGACCCCACCTCTCGCGAGCCTCTGACAAACATCCAAAAGTATAACCTGTCTTGAGAAAGCTTCTCACGTAATAAATCGTCCTTCGGACATAGCATTAAACAGTAGGCACCTTCCATTCGTGTAAAGAATATAACACGCACAACACGAATGGTTGTGAGAAGCTTGACCCTTGCTCCCATCGACCTGTTACCCCAAATATTTACTTATTTATATAGAAATATATATATGCATATACAGCTGCGGTAAAAATAATAGCACGAAGCAATCTTTTTCAAGCAGCAAAACCTAAATAAATCCATTAAAATAATTTTTTAGCATATCAGTGAATGCAATTAACTCAAAATAAGGTGTTTAGAAAAAAAAACACAAACTTTATTGAATAATTTGGAAAATATTTAAGATTTTTTACTGTGAATCAAAAAATAAGCGGTAACAAAAATAGCACCACAACTTCACTGTCTAACTAAAATCTAAAAAAACTAGGCAAACTTAAAAAATTCATTTATCACTATAATAAATAAGTTATTGTATATTATATAAATAAATTAATATTTGGTCGCATGTCCTTTGTTGGCAATTACGGCTTCAGGACGTCTTGACCCTGAATTAACCAAATCCTGGCACCGCTTGACTGGAATTTCGTCTCAAGAGCTTTGAACTGCAGCCCAAAGTGTTTCATTGTTTGTCGGTTGTATATTTGAAACAGCTTTTTTAACATCTGCCCAGAGATTCTCAATTGGATTGTTTTTATGGATGATGCAACTAAAACTTCACGCAAGTTCCAACCAAGTATCTAAATAGATTTATGAAATCTACAAATCTTCTATCCATAAGCCGAAAAACCTCTTTTGGTATGCCTTGACTGGAAGGTTGGTTTTTTTTGTTGTTTGCTAGCCTAGGGGGTTTTAAATATCTGAACTTGTCACACACACGTCACAGTCAAATTATTGGTAAGTTGCAAAAGACACGGCTGTGAATGTCAAATGGTGTTATTAATTTTCATATATATATATATTCCACAAGAGATTTCTTCGGTATGCTTAGGAACTTATCATTTCATCCAGATTGATTCGAATTAGCGAAAACGGAAAGTCGTGACATGCGGTAACTGCTATTTTTGGAATCATTACTAATACACAAATAGAACAGAAAGCAAAGATAGACCACTTTCACAGACAGAATATCCGTGCAGAGATTGAGATAGGTTAGACTATGAAGCAAGGAGTCCGAAGTTCGAATCCCAGCCATTAGACCTAAAACTTTTTTCACGACCCCACCTCTCGCGAGCCTCTGACAAACATCCAAAAGTATAACCTGTCTTGAGAAAGCTTCTCACGTAATAAATCGTCCTTCGGACATAGCATTAAACAGTAGGCACCTTCCATTCGTGTAAAGAATATAACACGCACAACACGAATGGTTGTGAGAAGCTTGACCCTTGCTCCCATCGACCTGTTACCCCAAATATTTACTTATTTATATAGAAATATATATATGCATATACAGCTGCGGTAAAAATAATAGCACGAAGCAATCTTTTTCAAGCAGCAAAACCTAAATAAATCCATTAAAATAATTTTTTAGCATATCAGTGAATACAATTAACTCAAAATAAGGTGTTTAGAAAAAAAACACAAACTTTATTGAATAATTTGGAAAATATTTAAGATTTTTTACTGTGAATCAAAAAATAAGCGGTAACAAAAATAGCACCACAACTTCACTGTCTAACTAAAATCTAAAAAAACTAGGCAAACTTAAAAAATTCATTTATCACTATAATAAATAAGTTATTGTATATTATATAAATAAATTAATATTTGGTCGCATGTCCTTTGTTGGCAATTACGGCTTCAGGACATCTTGACCCTGAATTAACCAAATCCTGGCACCGCTTGACTGGAATTTCGTCTCAAGAGCTTTGAACTGCAGCCCAAAGTGTTTCATTGTTTGTCGGTTGTATATTTGAAACAGCTTTTTTAACATCTGCCCAGAGATTCTCAATTGGATTGTTTTTATAGATGATGCAACTAAAACTTCACGCAAGTTCCAACCAAGTATCTAAATAGATTTATGAAATCTACAAATCTTCTATCCATAAGCCGAAAAACCTCTTTTGGTATGCCTTGACTGGAAGGTTGGTTTTTTTTGTTGTTTGCTAGCCTAGGGGGTTTTAAATATCTGAACTTGTCACACACACGTCACAGTCAAATTATTGGTAAGTTGCAAAAGACACGGCTGTGAATGTCAAATGGTGTTATTAATTTTCATATATATATATATTCCACAAGAGATTTCTTCGGTATGCTTAGGAACTTATCATTTCATCCAGATTGATTCGAATTAGCGAAAACGGAAAGTCGTGACATGCGGTAACTGCTATTTTTGGAATCATTACTAATACACAAATAGAACAGAAAGCAAAGATAGACCACTTTCACAGACAGAATATCCGTGCAGAGATTGAGATAGGTTAGACTATGAAGCAAGGAGTCCGAAGTTCGAATCCCAGCCATTAGACTTAAAACTTTTTTCACGACCCCACCTCTCGCGAGCCTCTGACAAACATCCAAAAGTATAACCTGTCTTGAGAAAGCTTCTCACGTAATAAATCGTCCTTCGGACATAGCATTAAACAGTAGGCACCTTCCATTCGTGTAAAGAATATAACACGCACAACACGAATGGTTGTGAGAAGCTTGACCCTTGCTCCCATCGACCTGTTACCCCAAATATTTACTTATTTATATAGAAATATATATATGCATATACAGCTGCGGTAAAAATAATAGCACGAAGCAATCTTTTTCAAGCAGCAAAACCTAAATAAATCCATTAAAATAATTTTTTAGCATATCAGTGAATGCAATTAACTCAAAATAAGGTGTTTAGAAAAAAAAACACAAACTTTATTGAATAATTTGGAAAATATTTAAGATTTTTTACTGTGAATCAAAAAATAAGCGGTAACAAAAATAGCACCACAACTTCACTGTCTAACTAAAATCTAAAAAAACTAGGCAAACTTAAAAAATTCATTTATCACTATAATAAATAAGTTATTGTATATTATATAAATAAATTAATACTTGGTCGCATGTCCTTTGTTGGCAATTACGGCTTCAGGACATCTTGACCCTGAATTAACCAAATCCTGGCACCGCTTGACTGGAATTTCGTCTCAAGAGCTTTGAACTGCAGCCCAAAGTGTTTCATTGTTTGTCGGTTGTATATTTGAAACAGCTTTTTTAACATCTGCCCAGAGATTCTCAATTGGATTGTTTTTATAGATGATGCAACTAAAACTTCACGCAAGTTCCAACCAAGTATCTAAATAGATTTATGAAATCTACAAATCTTCTATCCATAAGCCGAAAAACCTCTTTTGGTATGCCTTGACTGGAAGGTTGGTTTTTTTTGTTGTTTGCTAGCCTAGGGGGTTTTAAATATCTGAACTTGTCACACACACGTCACAGTCAAATTATTGGTAAGTTGCAAAAGACACGGCTGTGAATGTCAAATGGTGTTATTAATTTTCATATATATATATATTCCACAAGAGATTTCTTCGGTATGCTTAGGAACTTATCATTTCATCCAGATTGATTCGAATTAGCGAAAACGGAAAGTCGTGACATGCGGTAACTGCTATTTTTGGAATCATTACTAATACACAAATAGAACAGAAAGCAAAGATAGACCACTTTCACAGACAGAATATCCGTGCAGAGATTGAGATAGGTTAGACTATGAAGCAAGGAGTCCGAAGTTCGAATCCCAGCCATTAGACTTAAAACTTTTTTCACGACCCCACCTCTCGCGAGCCTCTGACAAACATCCAAAAGTATAACCTGTCTTGAGAAAGCTTCTCACGTAATAAATCGTCCTTCGGACATAGCATTAAACAGTAGGCACCTTCCATTCGTGTAAAGAATATAACACGCACAACACGAATGGTTGTGAGAAGCTTGACCCTTGCTCCCATCGACCTGTTACCCCAAATATTTACTTATTTATATAGAAATATATATATGCATATACAGCTGCGGTAAAAATAATAGCACGAAGCAATCTTTTTCAAGCAGCAAAACCTAAATAAATCCATTAAAATAATTTTTTAGCATATCAGTGAATGCAATTAACTCAAAATAAGGTGTTTAGAAAAAAAAACACAAACTTTATTGAATAATTTGGAAAATATTTAAGATTTTTTACTGTGAATCAAAAAATAAGCGGTAACAAAAATAGCACCACAACTTCACTGTCTAACTAAAATCTAAAAAAACTAGGCAAACTTAAAAAATTCATTTATCACTATAATAAATAAGTTATTGTATATTATATAAATAAATTAATATTTGGTCGCATGTCCTTTGTTGGCAATTACGGCTTCAGGACATCTTGACCCTGAATTAACCAAATCCTGGCACCGCTTGACTGGAATTTCGTCTCAAGAGCTTTGAACTGCAGCCCAAAGTGTTTCATTGTTTGTCGGTTGTATATTTGAAACAGCTTTTTTAACATCTGCCCAGAGATTCTCAATTGGATTGTTTTTATAGATGATGCAACTAAAACTTCACGCAAGTTCCAACCAAGTATCTAAATAGATTTATGAAATCTACAAATCTTCTATCCATAAGCCGAAAAACCTCTTTTGGTATGCCTTGACTGGAAGGTTGGTTTTTTTTGTTGTTTGCTAGCCTAGGGGGTTTTAAATATCTGAACTTGTCACACACACGTCACAGTCAAATTATTGGTAAGTTGCAAAAGACACGGCTGTGAATGTCAAATGGTGTTATTAATTTTCATATATATATATATTCCACAAGAGATTTCTTCGGTATGCTTAGGAACTTATCATTTCATCCAGATTGATTCGAATTAGCGAAAACGGAAAGTCGTGACATGCGGTAACTGCTATTTTTGGAATCATTACTAATACACAAATAGAACAGAAAGCAAAGATAGACCACTTTCACAGACAGAATATCCGTGCAGAGATTGAGATAGGTTAGACTATGAAGCAAGGAGTCCGAAGTTCGAATCCCAGCCATTAGACCTAAAACTTTTTTCACGACCCCACCTCTCGCGAGCCTCTGACAAACATCCAAAAGTATAACCTGTCTTGAGAAAGCTTCTCACGTAATAAATCGTCCTTCGGACATAGCATTAAACAGTAGGCACCTTCCATTCGTGTAAAGAATATAACACGCACAACACGAATGGTTGTGAGAAGCTTGACCCTTGCTCCCATCGACCTGTTACCCCAAATATTTACTTATTTATATAGAAATATATATATGCATATACAGCTGCGGTAAAAATAATAGCACGAAGCAATCTTTTTCAAGCAGCAAAACCTAAATAAATCCATTAAAATAATTTTTTAGCATATCAGTGAATACAATTAACTCAAAATAAGGTGTTTAGAAAAAAAACACAAACTTTATTGAATAATTTGGAAAATATTTAAGATTTTTTACTGTGAATCAAAAAATAAGCGGTAACAAAAATAGCACCACAACTTCACTGTCTAACTAAAATCTAAAAAAACTAGGCAAACTTAAAAAATTCATTTATCACTATAATAAATAAGTTATTGTATATTATATAAATAAATTAATATTTGGTCGCATGTCCTTTGTTGGCAATTACGGCTTCAGGACATCTTGACCCTGAATTAACCAAATCCTGGCACCGCTTGACTGGAATTTCGTCTCAAGAGCTTTGAACTGCAGCCCAAAGTGTTTCATTGTTTGTCGGTTGTATATTTGAAACAGCTTTTTTAACATCTGCCCAGAGATTCTCAATTGGATTGTTTTTATAGATGATGCAACTAAAACTTCACGCAAGTTCCAACCAAGTATCTAAATAGATTTATGAAATCTACAAATCTTCTATCCATAAGCCGAAAAACCTCTTTTGGTATGCCTTGACTGGAAGGTTGGTTTTTTTTGTTGTTTGCTATCCTAGGGGGTTTTAAATATCTGAACTTGTCACACACACGTCACAGTCAAATTATTGGTAAGTTGCAAAAGACACGGCTGTGAATGTCAAATGGTGTTATTAATTTTCATATATATATATATTCCACAAGAGATTTCTTCGGTATGCTTAGGAACTTATCATTTCATCCAGATTGATTCGAATTAGCGAAAACGGAAAGTCGTGACATGCGGTAACTGCTATTTTTGGAATCATTACTAATACACAAATAGAACAGAAAGCAAAGATAGACCACTTTCACAGACAGAATATCCGTGCAGAGATTGAGATAGGTTAGACTATGAAGCAAGGAGTCCGAAGTTCGAATCCCAGCCATTAGACCTAAAACTTTTTTCACGACCCCACCTCTCGCGAGCCTCTGACAAACATCCAAAAGTATAACCTGTCTTGAGAAAGCTTCTCACGTAATAAATCGTCCTTCGGACATAGCATTAAACAGTAGGCACCTTCCATTCGTGTAAAGAATATAACACGCACAACACGAATGGTTGTGAGAAGCTTGACCCTTGCTCCCATCGACCTGTTACCCCAAATATTTACTTATTTATATAGAAATATATATATGCATATACAGCTGCGGTAAAAATAATAGCACGAAGCAATCTTTTTCAAGCAGCAAAACCTAAATAAATCCATTAAAATAATTTTTTAGCATATCAGTGAATGCAATTAACTCAAAATAAGGTGTTTAGAAAAAAAAACACAAACTTTATTGAATAATTTGGAAAATATTTAAGATTTTTTACTGTGAATCAAAAAATAAGCGGTAACAAAAATAGCACCACAACTTCACTGTCTAACTAAAATCTAAAAAAACTAGGCAAACTTAAAAAATTCATTTATCACTATAATAAATAAGTTATTGTATATTATATAAATAAATTAATATTTGGTCGCATGTCCTTTGTTGGCAATTACGGCTTCAGGACGTCTTGACCCTGAATTAACCAAATCCTGGCACCGCTTGACTGGAATTTCGTCTCAAGAGCTTTGAACTGCAGCCCAAAGTGTTTCATTGTTTGTCGGTTGTATATTTGAAACAGCTTTTTTAACATCTGCCCAGAGATTCTCAATTGGATTGAGATCGGCGACTGCGCTGGCCACTCTATAACATTCACCGAAGTTTCCCCGAACCACTTTTTAGCTTTCCTACTGGTATGTTTGGGGTCATTGTCTTGCTGGAAGGCCCACAATAACGGCATTTCCTATTGCATACGGCAGCATGACCCCATCAAGGATATCAACGTATACATGTTGATCCATGATCGTTTTTATCCAATGTATGGGGCCAACACTATGGTAGGAAAAACAAGCCCATACCATTATGCTCGTACCTCCATGTTTAACTCTTTTGGTCGTGAATTTAGGGTTGTACTCTGCATTCGGAGGTCTCCTAATGTAAGATCGAGAACCTTTGTCTCCATACATTACGATTTTACTCTCGTCTGTCCATAAAATATACCTCCATCTCTCTACTGGCCATTTAAAGTATTGCTTCGAAAAGTTCATACGCTTGGTTATATGCTTGGCGGTTAAAAGAGGGACTTTTCTTGGGCTACACGCCTTTAAATTATTATCCCTTAGCCGACTGCGAACTGTTTCAACACTAGCTTCAATATTAAGTTCTATTTTGAGCTCAGTTGCAGGTTTAAAGTGCTCCTTCTTGCTTTTCCGGACTAAGCGTCTAACAAGTAACGGCGACATAGCAGGTTTTCGCCCACGAGTTTCCACTTTTGACACAAAAATAATTGCATTGCGTATCATTTTATTGGAACAGTGAACTAAACGCCTAACTTCGGCTTAAGTTTTGCCCTCTGCAATCATTTTTTTTTATAAATACGCGTTTTTCGACACCACAGTGCTTTCACGACCCATAACTTTATAATTAATTAGGAATTTTTATATATTTTTAACGCAAACGCTACTTAAAAAAAATAAACTGTAACACTTTGATGCATTCTTTAGAAAAAATCAATACAAAATGACTTTTTAAGCAGAAAGGTAAGCGCGGTGCTATTATTTTTACCGTATGAAATCGTACATTTCTCTCAAATCTGCTCTGCAAAAAAATAACCGTTATCATTTTTATACCAGTCATCTTACTTTTAGAGAGAGAAAACCCTAAGCAATACAATTTAATTATAGCAGCTAAAGAAATTGATTCGGTTGATGTTTTTATTTTTTAAATAGTAAAATTACTATCGGTGGTGCTATTTTTTTTACCGGCACTGTATGTATGTATTTATAACAACCTGAGCCTCGAGTCCAGACAGACCAATCGCCCCTACTTTGAAAATAGTTGAAATTACTAAGTGATGGAGGTTCTTGTGTCCTTGTGTTGACTTGTTCACGTAATACAAAGAAAACCTCCAAACCTTCCTTTTGATATCGAGAGTCGGTCAACCTTCTTCGTATAGTCTCTGCAGATGTTTCTAGATAATCTGATTAGCATTGTCGAAGAAATAGTCACCTAAGATCAACCTGCTACAAATGGAGAGCGCTTGACACGTACAAAGTAAGGAGGTTCGGACCAGATAATAGAGTTTCCCCCGCAAGGACACCAACTTATACTGTTATGAGTGACGTTTTCTGTCTAATCTGATATTGGGAGCATTGACCTTAAGAAGCAGTTTAACTGTAACTATAGACATGCCGATATGTACATAGATCGATAGCGTGGTACCCTGCCTAACTAGTTTTTCAGGCATGCAATTCCCTGGAATATCTCTAGTTCCGGTACGCAAATTTGATGAATATTGAATTGTTTAGCAGCCTCGTTCAGGGACAGTCCTCTATATACATACACACATATGTATATTAAAATACGCTTTTAGAACTATTCCTTCAACTGAACTAAAACCTTAAAGAGCCATAGGTAGGTAGAACGGGGTGGCCGCATTTACAGCCAGCACTCGGATCACTACTGAATCCATTGTGAGCCTTTGTCGTGGGTTAACCTGAAAATAAAGACAAAAGTTGGTTTGTAGCAACACGACCTCACTGAACCACTTCGAGTTTGTTTTAAATTTCAGGATGGCTAATGGTGTCTTGCCGGACAAATTGCTCAGGTCCTCAAAGTGAACCTCAGTTATTTTTCCTAGTTCTGCAAAATCTTCGCCATTCGCATAAGAAGTAAGATATGCTTTCTTCTGTGTTCGTATTGCTACAGCCTCGGCAGAGGTCATCAGCTTCTAATCGCATTCGTGTACGTTGGGCTACTTTAGGGTCCCTTAATTTTGGCATTATCATACTAAACAGTATCGTACCATACAGATCCTTTACCGAATCGGGGTTGTGTATTTTTCAGTATTTAGGTTACTCCGAAAAGCGTGGGCCTGACTGTATATTCAAACACCAATAAGAGATTGGGGTACTTACTAACAGGATTGTTTCGGACAATTGCCAGCCTAAGCCAGCTCTTTCTTCCTTCGAAAATCTGAGTGATCTCGCTGGACTTTAATGTTTTGTGTGTTTCTTAACACCGTCCTCGAAGGATAATTGAAGGCCAACCAAAAAAAAAATACCAAAGACTGTTTCGGGAACCTTCAAAACTAAGCAAACACACACACCTTAGGAATCAAGTTTATCAAAAATCATACAAATAGAAACTGAAAGTATGTTTTAACATATTCAAGCTATTAACGCTGGAACCCAAGCACGTAACCCACTTCAGATGTTCCGAAAATGACAATGAAATTAGCATAGGACTGCAATAAGAACATACTCAAACATCTTCGATAGACATCGTCATACCACTTTTGCCTGGATATATGAATCGATAAATTTAGATAAATTTATCATAAAATTTGAAGTCAGAAATGCCACCACCACAACCAATAAAATCTTAATGGACGATGTTATCTTGTTTTGCACACTTTTTTCCATTTTTTTTTGTCTCGAACTTGGCCGGTTGGGGAGCTTATTTTGAATATCAAGTTTCAACGGGTAGCATTTTTGAATACAATTCGAATGAATTATCTGTGAAAGAGATTTAGCTAAAGTTTTGGGCTATGCATGTTTTGTTTAACTTCGTTGATAAGTTGATAATGACCTTCTTTATTGTTTACTCGTAGGTGGTCGCCTTCTTGAAGCTGCAGGGGAGTCTTGCCGACTGGGAATCAAATGAAAAAACTTTGAAGTGGATTTTTGATGTCAAAAATGCGGTAACTACACAGAACCAAACATTCAAACAGAACATTGAATCAGGTATATGGCTGGAAAGGGAATTCAAAAAATGTTTTATTAACTTGGGGTAAAGGTGCTTTCAGATACCACTATGACGTTAGTGCTCAGAATACTTATAAATACGAGGTCCAAAGTAGTGACAGCGTCACGATGGGCTGCTATGGATGGAAGGATGCCGCAGAGAGGTGGCATTCAACGAACTATGTCGCAGACAGTCATGGCTGGAGAACGCTACATGACATAAGACAACCAGTAGATGTATATCCCGTGTTTGAGGAGCATACTACGAGGACGTTTCTCGACAATGTGCCACAATGTTTATCTTTTACAGCTGACAGTGCACCAAGACCGTCATTTGTGTTCACTAACCATCCGCCAACACCTCCTACATCTCCTCCAGGTCCTTTCAAACAAACAATAGACGATCATGTTCCACATGGGTCAGAACACATTCATCGTATTGATACAAGTAAGTGGAATCATCCAGTTAAATGACTTGATATTGAGATACTTTTTCAGTCGGTGTTCCTTCAGTATCTATACTGACCACAGCGAGACCGGATAGTTTTAGTGGAACCCCACCTGTCGGTCGACCAGCAGTCGGACATGTAGGAACTTCACCCGGATTTACTTCAACAATATCAGGCTCTCATCCAAATAAATTTGGTGAGCTTCCAAACAGAAAAAACAATTTGGAATTTGAAAAACAAAGCCCAGCAGCACCTTTAGGTCCTCCTCCGAGTACAACTGGCTCCGATGAAGAACTAACGAACCAACCACCAAACACACCCGACCTACCTACAGTTGAATTGACAGATCCGGGTTTAACAATCCCTGGCAAAATTCCAATTCATGAACAGCCGTCAAGAACACCAGGCAGACCTAATGTCTTACATGTAGGAACCTCAACTGGATTTACTTCAACATCGGGCTCTCGTCCAAGTACATCTGGCGAGGTTCCAAACACCCAAACTTATGTAGAATTTACAGAAAGACTAGGCAGACCACCAGGTTCCACTCACAACCAGGTTAAAATTGAAAAACAGAGCCCAGGACCTTTAGGTCCTCCTCCGGGTGAAATTGTCTCCGGCGATGGATTAACGAATCGACCACCATACACACTCGGAGTAATCAGGGAACCCACACTTGAATTAACAAACCCGGCCTTAACAATCTCCGGCGAAATTCCAATTCATGAACAGCCGTCAAGAACACCAGGCAGACCTAATGTCTTACATGTAGGAACCTCAACTGGATCTACTTCAACATCGGGCTCTCGTCCAAGTACATCCGGCGAGGTTCCAAACACCCAAACTTATGTAGAATTTACAGAAAGATTAGGCAGACCTCCAGGTTCCACTCACAACCAGGTTAAAATTGAAAAACAGAGCCCAGGACCTTTAGGTCCTCCTCCGAGTGAAATTGTCACCGACGATGGACTAACGAATCGACCACCATACACACCCGGAGTAATCAGGGAACCCGCACTTGAATTAACAAACCCGGCCTTAACAATCTCCGGCGAAATTCCAATTCGTGAACAGCCGTCAAGAACACCAGGCAGACCAAATCTCTTACATGTAGGAACCTCAACTGGATCTACTTCAACATCGGGCTCTCGTCCAAGTACATCTGGCGAGGTTCCAAACACCCAAACTTATGTAGAATTTACAGAAAGATTAGGCAGACCACCAGGTTCCACTCACAACCAGGTTAAAATTGAAAAACAAAGCCCAGGACCTTCAGGGCCTTCTCCGGGTATAATTATCTCCAGCGGACAACCCCCAAGACAAAATAATTTAGTACCATTGGGTTCACCTACTAGTCAACCTGGCTCCGAGAATATTTTAACGGGACAAACTAATGCAAAAACTCCAAAAACACCACCCATTACTGATACTCTCGGCGAAACCCTGCCTCATGGTCCGCTTGAAGAACTTTCACCCGAAGTTACTCCAGCACCATCGGGCGCCAATGGTGATGACCTTTTAAATCTGAATTATGGACCTATCGAAATTCCAACGAACAAATACGATGTACGTCCACCAGGAAGACTGGATAATCCTTATATTTCCATCGGAACTCCACCTGGCAAACAGAAGCCATATACCAAAATACCATCGGGTCCTCAATCGAGTGAAACTATCTTTAAGAAAGTCCCACCGAGCCCAATCTATGGAGAACCCTCAAAAAGACCAGTCACCGGTGCTGCACGTGGCGATAGAACCTGGAAGGAGATACCAACTGCCAAGCCAAGCCAAGCCAATCGAGAACCTATAAAAGTTCCAAGCTCAAAAGAGAGTCCTCATCCGAGTCACACTACATTCGAGGTAGTTTCAACGAGCCGACCATATGAAGACCGCTCATCAAGCGTACCCATTTCACAGCCACCTTATGATCTCGAGTCGACGCCCGAAACCCCCTCAAGATCAACACTACTTCTTGACCTGCCACCAAATGGACCTATTGAAGGGACTAAACCAGTTTTACTCAGACCTTACGACTCCACTGGTACCGGATCCAGTCATACATCACGATTCGATAAAATTGGTAAGCTAAAGCACATGACTTTCTCCACAGCATTTTTTTTTTTAACTTTTGTCTTCACAGATCCAGGACGTACGCCGGCATACCTTCCTCCCCCTACAACACCCCTTACACATTTACCAACAGAAACACCAATTTACCTACAAACGCCAGACGGTCCTGGCCCATACTGCATGTGCGCATGCCCACGCGGTTAAAATATTTCACTTAAACCACGACAAGCAACAGTTTCCGGTAGAACAGCATAGAATACGCCGAAAAGGATAACCAGATGGTCATGATGACACCGCTACTATCTCCTGATCCTGCATCAGACGTCAAACAAACAAAACTAACTAAAACTAAATTTATATTTCGATGTAAAAAAAAGAATAAATTTAACAGTGAAGGGATTATTTTGCAATTAATGAAAGAATGTCCTGGTCTTGTTTGCATTCCCTGTACAATGCCATGTTTCCAACTTTGAAGACATTCATGTCCGACTTTATTTCTTGCCATCGCTGTGGACATAAAGCCAGAAATGTCTGTCAAATCGAATCTTGCGTCAAAGAAAACATGGCTGATTGTCGGATTTCACAAAGAAGTCCTCTTTCTTGAAATGGATTCACAGTTGTGCAGCTCCTTTTAAAGAATTCCGACACCAATAAATGTCTTGACATAATTTCCCTTCCCAGTAAAAAACGTAACATATCTGAAATTATACTTGGAAATGATACGTTGAAAACTCGATGTAATATGCAAGATTTTCAACTCTATCCACTGAACGCCTTCATCCTTGTGTACAACCTAGCCAACATCCCGAGGTAAGATACTTAATGTTAGACGAGTCTAACCGGCTGCGGTAAGTTATTGTAATCAGCCAAAAAAAAAACCACTCAAGAAGGTGCTTTAACTTTCTTATTAGATGAAGCCTTTTACAAGCAGTATAGCTTTCGGTGGAGGAATCCTCTACCTCTAAGATCTTTCTTCTAAGAAAGTATCCCAAGATACATGCTACAGAAGACTGAAGTCAATATACATACCAAACCCTCATTTAAATTTTTGTAACTGACGAGAGTTTTCAGTCTTATCGATTGCCTCCAGCTTCAAATGCCGAAGGCCTGTATCAACGCCGTAAACATGTCATCAATAAAATCACAACTAATGTGTCCAACACATGTCCAAATGCAGTTAAAAAAGAGACGCGACCAATTCATGGGCTCTACTACTAAAAGAATGCGGATGAGCTTCGGCCTTGCCGAAAGAAGAACTAATGGACGTGTAAGAACCATACAGAAGCAAAGAAAACAGGTGCTAAGAAAATGAAAAAAAAAAAACCAAAAAGCTAGAGCTCATACTAAGACATCCTTAAACTTCTTAGCTACAACCAAAAATATGTTTTAAACGCGTCCAAACCTAAAAGCAAAATTTCCCAAATAATCTATTTTTGTCTGCACAGTTCTACAATTCTCTCCAAATCCTTGAGGAGGTCCTTTAAAACGAGGAAGTTTTGAATGTCCAACGATTGGTGTCTGAACGGCAAAAACGCTCCTCGACAGTGGCAACTGCAAGCATTATTCAGTAGACACTATTATAAAACCGAAATCCGAAGCTGTGTTCCGCAAGGTTGCGTACTATCACCACTACTATTGGTGATGGCACTCTGTCGGCGGATTTCAGTGGACATTTATAACTTATCTCAAACACTCGATTATCATGCCAAAATTAAAATCTTTAGTCTTCTTTCAAAACCGTCAACATGTCAGACGCATTCTGCAGTTTACATTCGGTATGTTAACACCTACATATGTACATGTCTTGGATACCCTTAGACCCACAGGGAGGCACAGAATTTAAAAAAGTAAGTACTTTGAAAATGGGTATCGTGGCTTAAGTGGTTAGTGCGTTCGACTACGAAGCAAGGTGTTCGAGGTTCAATTCCAGATTAAATAGACAACACATACAATTTCTTTCACGGGGCCACCTCTCGCGATCATCTGACAAACATCCGATAGTTGGTACAACTGGCATGACTGTCATGAGGACTTGTACCTTTCATGGTTGACAAGGAGTGAGTTTTTTAAAAACTGTCAAATATATACAACGCGAAGCGTGTTGCATAACATTTTATGATGGGCGCATTCAGGCCCCATTGACCTGTTCGGGCAATTTTTTTTTTTTGTAAGTACTTTGACTTTTGAGACAGATCAACATAAAGTGGCAGGATGCGGATAAGTATCCAAAATTCGACTGAGCGTGCATTACAATAATGCACAAGCCTTACGACATCATCAATGCTTCCACTCTCTTTAAATTTCTTCACAATTTTACCGATTGCTTCCGTAGTCGGTCGATTATGACGACCATAGTCATCGCGCAATGCGCGAAAAGTGGCTACGTTTGAATCACCACTTTTATAGTAAGTTTTAATAATTTTAGTGCGTTGTTCGATTGTTAAGCAATCCATTATCGTAAATGGCAAACATTCAACTAATATTATGACACTTCAAATGACAGCTTTGTTTGGAAAGTGTCAAATGCCAGCGCTACCAACTTGAAACCACGAAATGAATGACCCTGTATTTATGAACTCACTGTCATTTAAAATAAACTCGAAAGATAATAACAATACGACAAGGTTCTCTGAATTTTATAAATTAACCTCATATCCACTAAAATCAATTGAATCAAACTCAGGTCAGCCATGTACCGATAAGCAAAGGTTGTAGAAGTTACCTTTTAGACGACCACTTAAAACAGGCTTCAAATCCGTGTAATAGAAAAAAATTAATAAATAAGAGAAGTTATACCCATATGCGACAGCAGGGCCGTGTGCAATAAACGGTGGATCGAACTTCAAACACTTTCGTCTCATTTAATTTAGTCGGGTAGTAAAATTTGACTCATCTTTGATGTCACTGAACCCACTGTGTTGTGGGTTTCTAAAATAGAAAGATATGCATATACACATACGTAAGTATGATTAGTTCTGGAAGAAAACAAGCAATACATGACTTCAAACAAACATGTGTTTGATATCCTTAAGTCGACCACATTAACACCCTGATCATCATAAAGCAATATGTTAAGAACCAATCTACGCTTTAAACATCTCTGCATTAGCTCTAAGCATGGCTTGAAAAAAATGGTACGAATGCCATCCAGGTATTTCAGAATAAATGAATTTTTTCACCAGTATTGGTGAACCAATATAGTACGTTTTTAGGACTAGTGAAAGATATCAAACTGAATAAAAAGGATACAAAGGATTCAAGGGGATTTTGAAGCATCAGTATGGAAGGGTTAAAAATATATGTAGATACATACATATGGAAACACTCAAAAGAGTCTTAAACCTAAACCTTTGCTTATTTAATTGGAACTTATAAATTTAAATAGATTTATAGTCTTAGTATCGAACTATTGTACAGTAGATATTAAGCCCCGAAAGAAATATTAGCCAGTACCGATTTGCGCAGACGTCAATGCGTTAATATGTACATATGTATATTCTACTCTACAACATCTACAATAGCTAAAGCTAACATCAACAAAGTTTATTTAATATTTTGACATTTCAAGTTACCGTTAATATAGTGCTAATTAAATAAAAAAAATGATTAGTGTTTTTAATAATATTTAATTTTTTTCAGATGCATCTTGGTAGTATTTAAGTTTAAGCCACCATCAAGAACGCTATCAGTTGATGGAGAACTTCGAATAGCGTTCGATGAGCTATTCTTTAACTTATTTTTGTCGGTTTTCAATAATGATATTTCGGTGCAGCAACTAAGTAACTAAATTACGTAACACTGTGAAACATTGTGTAGCCAGCTTCGTGTTTTTGATCCATAAAAGGATATATTTGATAAGAAAATGAATATACGCGGTATTCTGTGCATGGTGAGTGCATATTTTGTTTCAAGTTGATATAGTTCTGTGTTTTGCTAAGATGTGTCTAGAGCATAAGTAGTGTCATGAAACAAACTCAATTATCAGCTTATATTCTTCCTAAAATTAGCAAGCAAGTAGAACGTTGATTACGGAGCTTGAAATAATGATTTATCGTATTTACATTGAACTACAGATGATTTAATTAGTGAGCGAGCTAGAGAAGATATACGTAACTGATCAGTAAAGTCCCTATTTTGAAAATTCTCACGGATTTAACGCGTGAAAGATCGATGGCCTGATCATCAACAAATTATATATTTAACTGAGATACAGTTGAATTATTAAATACTCAGATCAAAATGAAACTTATTACTACAAAAAAATACGTGAAGAACTAGTTTGGGGGGAAAGGCACTGTTATATAAAACAATTCTCAAAAAATGTGAAATTTTTTTGAAAATGAAAGAAATTTTGTCCTAGAAATAAAAAGATAAAATGCTTCTAAGTTTTGAGTTCAACTCAGGGATCAGTACACAGATTTAAAAAGAAAATGACAACATTATGTAATCGAGTATCCGATGGAATTTTTTTTTTTTAAAAAAAAGCTAAAAAGGATCAAAAGCGTGTGTGTGGAACTTTAACCCTAACTACTTAAACCCACCTTTGCCCCACCAGCACCGTTTCCGTCATAGTACTGTGGGCATTACGTCATCGGGGAGGGTTTTCAGCCGTAGATTAGTGTGGGACCTGATCCCAAACAAGAACACATCCTACAATTAGAACTGAGACGAACTCATCCAGACATTTTTCCATCTTCTTTAGGTTTTGCTTTAAAGCAGAAGTTTATTGGCAACTGTAAGTTGGGCGCTCTTTTTCATTAACTAATGTATTTGTCTGAGTTTAATATTTAATTGGTTTCCTGAAAATTTGACATTACTATGATAGAGAAGTTCAAAAAAGTGGATCCACCAATTCTGTCTGTCTATCTGGCAATTGGGCTTAAAATTAATATTTGACGGTTATAGGACAGTCTTAGTTTTGGGATTGCCATGCCCAATTTAAAAAAAATTTAAATGTGTAGGCCTTGGGGTTTTCTATAATTCGCTTAGGGACTGTATATGTACATATGTTCACGCCCACTTTTTCAGAGTATTTAAAAAAAAAAACAACGTACGTATTGAACTAACGGGTTTTTGTAATTCGTTAGCTGCTTCATCAGCACTGTCACCAACCGCTATAATTGCTGTGTCATCGGCAAAAGTACCCAGGCTGGCTTCTTCCTGCTCAGGTAAGTCTCTGGTGTTAAATATATAGTATTGGCCCCAGGCCACTTCCTTGTGGGACTTCTGATTTGAGTACGCATGGTCATATCTTAGTCGAAAGTACCGTTCTTCGATGTATGCTTTAAGAATAAGATAAAACTATTCAGGAAGATCACGTTGAAGTTTATATTCAGTCCTCTATGCCAAACTTTATCAAACCCTTGTGCTACGACTTTCACTTTCATGTTAAGAATTGAGCTTCCTTTCTTCATCTGTTTTTCTTTCTTTTTTTGTTATATTGACAGCATCAAGTAAATTCACTCAAAATCATGAGTTGAGTGTAGGCCCCTAGCTATTACCTTAAATGGTCTGCTATTCTTGTCCTCATATGTAAACCATTGGACTTGAGTTCCGATGGTAATGATAACTCAACTTATAACTAACTAACTAGATTGTCTTTCCTCGTGGATGCACATATGCATAGCTTTCCGCAGGATACTTCTGTTTTTTTCAACCCAAGGATTTTCTTTTACAAAAAAAAAACAAACATTGATGGTTTAAGCCGGTTTGAAAGTTTAGGAATGATCTTAAGGATTTAGATACCATTTAAGGAAACTTGGCCATCAGATCTGGATAGTTTCCGAGATAATCTGGGGGCCTCACTGGTCTCACTGTTAAAAACTATTTTCAGATTACTTACATTCCATTCTAACAAAACCAATTGCTAACCAATTTCAGGTCCTAATAAGTACAACGCTTCAAAAAATTGTCGCAAAAGAAATACTTACTCCGGAACAAGCCAAGAAATTAAATCCTAAAACAGGTAAGGCAATCTCAACCAAACCAGATACAAGTTAAATAAATTTTGTTTTCAGGAATATATTTCATTTATCACAATGAAATTACTACCGATATATACGACATTAGGTTACATGGAGAAAATGGCATCGAAATTGGTTGCACAGGCCACGTTGTAGAAAAACAGAAATGGACTGTGTTAAACTATTTAACAGATTGGAGAGGATTTCATCCGATTCGTAACCCCAATACTGCATTTGAGGTATTCCCTAACGACGACGGGGAACCATTTTCAATAGTTATAAACGAAGTTCTGCCAGTATGTGGCTCGTACTATGAGCTTTCTATAAACTCAAAGCGGCCTCCTATTATCCCCGAACCTTCGCACGTTGTAGAAATAAAAATCAATGGTAAGTGATACCTCTTCAAAAATGCCTATTTTGATGCATATGAGCTTCGATAAAAAAAATGCTTTTAAAGAACGTCTTAAGCTTTGTATCTAACATTTCGACCCTGCCAAGATATATCCGATTAACAAAACTGTTTTGGTTAGTATTTTCCTTACAAGAAATCGCATTTGCTTGCACTTTCAGGTACAACTACACCTAAACCTACCACGACAATACCACCTACCAAAACCATTGGAATAGGTATGTATGTGTTTGTTCTTTAGTTGTGTACAGTATAATTCATTAGAAAAATTTACTCAACCACTTGGATTTCACACACATATACATATTTAAATATATTTTTTATACTAGAGTGTTCAGGGCAGTTCCGCTGTTCAGACGGTCATTGTGGTGTTCGTTGCGATGACCGTAAAGACTGTGTGGACGGTGCAGATGAGTTGAACTGCCGTGAGTAGACCGTTTTTAGTTACATGGTCTCAATTTAACGATTTCCAATTCAAATTAGCGTGCAAGCTTGATCAATTTAGATGCCGTTCAGGAGAATGTTTGAACCACACTGTCGTTTGTGATCGACGTTCTGATTGTAAAGATGGTTCCGACGAGGAGAATTGCAAAACAACAAAACTACCTGAGTGCACTCAATCCCAGTTCCGCTGTTCAGACGGTCATTGTGGTGTTCGTTGCGATGACCGTAAAGACTGTGTGGACGGTGCAGATGAGTTGAACTGCCGTGAGTAGACCGTTTTTAGTTACATGGTCTCAATTTAACGATTTCCAATTCAAATTAGCGTGCAAGCTTGATCAATTTAGATGCCGTTCAGGAGAATGTTTGAACCACACTGTCGTTTGTGATCGACGTTCTGATTGTAAAGATGGTTCCGACGAGGAGAATTGCAAAACAACAAAACTACCTGAGTGCACTCAATCCCAGTTCCGCTGTTCAGACGGTCATTGTGGTGTTCGTTGCGATGACCGTAAAGACTGTGTGGACGGTGCAGATGAGTTGAACTGCCGTGAGTAGACCGTTTTTAGTTACATGGTCTCAATTTAACGATTTCCAATTCAAATTAGCGTGCAAGCTTGATCAATTTAGATGCCGTTCAGGAGAATGTTTGAACCACACTGTCGTTTGTGATCGACGTTCTGATTGTAAAGATGGTTCCGACGAGGAGAATTGCAAAACAACAAAACCACCTGAGTGCACTCAATCCCAGTTCCGCTGTTCAGACGGTCATTGTGGTGCTCGTTGCGATAAACGTATAGACTGTGTGGACGGTGCAGATGAGTTGGACTGCAGTGAGTAGACCGTTTTTAGTTACATGGTCTCAATTTAACGATTTCCAATCCAAAATAGCGTGCAAGCTTGATCAATTTAGATGCCGTTCAGGAGAATGTTTGAACCACACTGTCGTTTGTGATCGACGTTCTGATTGTAAAGATGGTTCCGACGAGGAGAATTGCAAAACAACAAAACCACCTGAGTGCACTCAATCCCAGTTCCGCTGTTCAGACGGTCATTGTGGTGTTCGTTGCGATGACCGTAAAGACTGTGTGGACGGTGCAGATGAGTTGAACTGCCGTGAGTAGACCGTTTTTAGTTACATGGTCTCAATTTAACGATTTCCAATCCAAAATAGCGTGCAAGCTTGGTCAATTTAGATGCCGTTCAGGAGAATGTTTGAACCACACTGTCGTTTGTGATCGACGTTCTGATTGTAAAGATGGTTCCGACGAGGAGAATTGCAAAACAACAAAACCACCTGAGTGCACTCAATCCCAGTTCCGCTGTTCAGACGGTCATTGTGGTGTTCGTTGCGATGACCGTAAAGACTGTGTGGACGGTGCAGATGAGTTGAACTGCAGTGAGTAGACCGTTTTTAGTTACATGGTCTCAATTTAACGATTTCCAACCGAAATTAGCGTGCAAGCCTGATCAAATAAGATGCCTTTCAGGAGAATGTTTGAACCAAACTGCCGTTTGTGATGAACGTTTTGATTGTAAAGATGGTTCCGATGAAAAAAATTGTCCCTGTCTAGGGAAGTTCCGGTGTTTATGCGGTCAGTGTGTTGATAAAGTGGCTCGTTGCGACGGACGTAAAGACTGTAGTGACGGTTCAGATGAGTTGAACTGCAGTGAGTAGACCGTTTTTAGTTACATGGCTTCAATTTAACGATTTCCAATCCAAATTAGCGTGCAAGCTTGATCAATTTAGATGCCGTTCAGGAGAATGTTTGAACCACACTGTCGTTTGTGATCGACGTTCTGATTGTAAAGATGGTTCCGACGAGGAGAATTGCAAAACACCAAAACCACCTGAGTGCACTCAATCCCAGTTCCGCTGTTCAGACGGTCATTGTGGTGTTCGTTGCGATGACCGTAAAGACTGTGTGGACGGTGCAGATGAGTTGAACTGCCGTGAGTAGACCGTTGTTAGTTACATGGCTTCAATTTAACGATTTCCAATCCAAATTAGCGTGCAAGCTTGATCAATTTAGATGCCGTTCAGGAGAATGTTTAAGCCACACTGTCGTTTGTGATCGACGTTCTGATTGTAAAGATGGTTCCGACGAGGAGAATTGCAAAACAACAAAACCACCTGAGTGCACTCAATCCCAGTTCCGCTGTTCAGACGGTCATTGTGGTGTTCGTTGCGATGACCGTAAAGACTGTGTGGACGGTGCAGATGAGTTGAACTGCCGTGAGTAGACCGTTGTTAGTTACATGGCTTCAATTTAACGATTTCCAATCCAAATTAGCGTGCAAGCTTGATCAATTTAGATGCCGTTCAGGAGAATGTTTAAGCCATACTGTCGTTTGTGATCGACGTTCTGATTGTAAAGATGGTTCCGACGAGGTCAATTGCAAAACAACAAAACCACCTGAGTGCACTCAATCCCAGTTCAGCTGTTCAGACGGTCATTGCGGTGTTCGTTGCGATGACCGTATAGACTGTGTGGACGGTGCAGATGAGTTGAACTGCAGTGAGTAGACCGTTTTTAGTTACATGGTTTCAATTTAACGATTTCCAATCCAAATTAGCGTGCAAGCTTGATCAATTTAGATGCCGTTCAGGAGAATGTTTAAGCCACACTGTAGTTTGTGATCGACGTTCTGATTGTAAAGATGGTTCCGACGAGGAGAATTGCAAAACAACAAAACCACCTGAGTGCACTAAATCCCAGTTTCGCTGTTCAGACGGTCATTGCGGTGTTCGTTGCGATGACCGTATAGACTGTGTGGACGGTGCAGATGAGTTGAACTGCAGTGAGTAGACCGTTCTTAGTTACATGGTTTCAATTTAACGATTTACAATCCAAATTAGCGTGCAAGATTGATCAATTTAGATGCCGTTCAGGAGAATGTTTGAACCACACTGTCGTTTGTGATCGACGTTCTGATTGTAAAGATGGTTCCGACGAGGTCAATTGCAAAACAACAAAACCACCTGAGTGCACTCAATCCCAGTTCAGCTGTTCAGACGGTCATTGCGGTGTTCGTTGCGATGACCGTATAGACTGTGTGGACGGTGCAGATGAGTTGAACTGCAGTGAGTAGACCGTTTTTAGTTACATGGTTTCAATTTAACGATTTCCAATCCAAATTAGCGTGCAAGCTTGATCAATTTAGATGCCGTTCAGGAGAATGTTTAAGCCACACTGTAGTTTGTGATCGACGTTCTGATTGTAAAGATGGTTCCGACGAGGAGAATTGCAAAACAACAAAACCACCTGAGTGCACTAAATCCCAGTTTCGCTGTTCAGACGGTCATTGCGGTGTTCGTTGCGATGACCGTATAGACTGTGTGGACGGTGCAGATGAGTTGAACTGCAGTGAGTAGACCGTTCTTAGTTACATGGTTTCAATTTAACGATTTACAATCCAAATTAGCGTGCAAGATTGATCAATTTAGATGCCGTTCAGGAGAATGTTTGAACCACACTGTCGTTTGTGATCGACGTTCTGATTGTAAAGATGGTTCCGACGAGGAGAATTGCAAAACAACAAAACCACCTGAGTGCACTCAATCCCAGTTCCGCTGTTCAGACGGTCATTGTGGTGTTCGTTGCGATGACCGTAAAGACTGTGTGGACGGTGCAGATGAGTTGAACTGCCGTGAGTAGACCGTTGTTAGTTACATGGCTTCAATTTAACGATTTCCAATCCAAATTAGCGTGCAAGCTTGATCAATTTAGATGCCGTTCAGGAGAATGTTTAAGCCATACTGTCGTTTGTGATCGACGTTCTGATTGTAAAGATGGTTCCGACGAGGTCAATTGCAAAACAACAAAACCACCTGAGTGCACTCAATCCCAGTTCCGCTGTTCAGACGGTCATTGCGGTGTTCGTTGCGATGACCGTATAGACTGTGTGGACGGTGCAGATGAGTTGAACTGCAGTGAGTAGACCGTTTTTAGTTACATGGTTTCAATTTAACGATTTCCAATCCAAATTAGCGTGCAAGCTTGATCAATTTAGATGCCGTTCAGGAGAATGTTTAAGCCACACTGTAGTTTGTGATCGACGTTCTGATTGTAAAGATGGTTCCGACGAGGAGAATTGCAAAACAACAAAACCACCTGAGTGCACTAAATCCCAGTTTCGCTGTTCAGACGGTCATTGCGGTGTTCGTTGCGATGACCGTATAGACTGTGTGGACGGTGCAGATGAGTTGAACTGCAGTGAGTAGACCGTTCTTAGTTACATGGTTTCAATTTAACGATTTACAATCCAAATTAGCGTGCAAGATTGATCAATTTAGATGCCGTTCAGGAGAATGTTTAAGCCACACTGTAGTTTGTGATCGACGTTCTGATTGTAAAGATGGTTCCGACGAGGAGAATTGCAAAACAACAAAACCACCTGAGTGCACTCAATCCCAGTTCCGCTGTTCAGACGGTCATTGTGGTGTTCGTTGCGATGACCGTAAAGACTGTGTGGACGGTGCAGATGAGTTGAACTGCCGTGAGTAGACCGTTGTTAGTTACATGGTTTCAATTTAACGATTTCCAATCCAAATTAGCGTGCAAGCTTGATCAATTTAGATGCCGTTCAGGAGAATGTTTAAGCCATACTGTCGTTTGTGATCGACGTTCTGATTGTAAAGATGGTTCCGACGAGGTCAATTGCAAAACAACAAAACCACCTGAGTGCACTCAATCCCAGTTCCGCTGTTCAGACGGTCATTGCGGTGTTCGTTGCGATGACCGTATAGACTGTGTGGACGGTGCAGATGAGTTGAACTGCAGTGAGTAGACCGTTTTTAGTTACATGGTTTCAATTTAACGATTTCCAATCCAAATTAGCGTGCAAGCTTGATCAATTTAGATGCCGTTCAGGAGAATGTTTGAACCACACTGTCGTTTGTGATCGACGTTCTGATTGTAAAGATGGTTCCGACGAGGAGAATTGCAAAACAACAAAACCACCTGAGTGCACTCAATCCCAGTTCCGCTGTTCAGACGGTCATTGTGGTGTTCGTTGCGATGACCGTAAAGACTGTGTGGACGGTGCAGATGAGTTGAACTGCCGTGAGTAGACCGTTGTTAGTTACATGGTTTCAATTTAACGATTTCCAATCCAAATTAGCGTGCAAGCTTGATCAATTTAGATGCCGTTCAGGAGAATGTTTAAGCCATACTGTCGTTTGTGATCGACGTTCTGATTGTAAAGATGGTTCCGACGAGGTCAATTGCAAAACAACAAAACCACCAGAGTGCACTAAATCCCAGTTCAGCTGTTCAGACGGTCATTGCGGTGTTCGTTGCGATGACCGTATAGACTGTGTGGACGGTGCAGATGAGTTGAACTGCAGTGAGTAGACCCTTTTTAGTTACATGGTTTTAATTTAACGATTTCCAATCCAAATTAGCGTGCAAGCTTGATCAATTTAGATGCCGTTCAGGAGAATGTTTAAGCCACACTGTAGTTTGTGATCGACGTTCTGATTGTAAAGATGGTTCCGACGAGGAGAATTGCAAAACAACAAAACCACCTGAGTGCACTAAATCCCAGTTTCGCTGTTCAGACGGTCATTGCGGTGTTCGTTGCGATGACCGTATAGACTGTGTGGACGGTGCAGATGAGTTGAACTGCAGTGAGTAGACCGTTCTTAGTTACATGGTTTCAATTTAACGATTTACAATCCAAATTAGCGTGCAAGATTGATCAATTTAGATGCCGTTCAGGAGAATGTTTAAGCCACACTGTAGTTTGTGATCGACGTTCTGATTGTAAAGATGGTTCCGACGAGGAGAATTGCAAAACAACAAAACCACCTGAGTGCACTCAATCCCAGTTTCGCTGTTCAGACGGTCATTGCGGTGTTCGTTGCGATGACCGTATAGACTGTGTGGACGGTGCAGATGAGTTGAACTGCAGTGAGTAGACCGTTCTTAGTTACATGGTTTCAATTTAACGATTTACAATCCAAATTAGCGTGCAAGATTGATCAATTTAGATGCCGTTCAGGAGAATGTTTAAGCCACACTGTAGTTTGTGATCGACGTTCTGATTGTAAAGATGGTTCCGACGAGGAGAATTGCAAAACAACAAAACCACCTGAGTGCACTAAATCCCAGTTCCGCTGTTCAGACGGTCATTGTGGTGCTCGTTGCGATGGACATAGAGACTGTGTGGACGGTGCAGATGAGTTGAATTGCGGTTAGTAGTTTTGAGTTTACATGTTTTAAATCTCACTGTTTTCAATCGAAATAAATTCTTCCCATAATCCCAAACATTTTCTCAAACTAATCAGCAACTCCACCAAAAATACCGAAATGTATCTCGGACATACCCGAATCAATTGAAATTGGATCGCATGTCACAAACCATGAGAACCGTAAGTGGGCTAGTTTATAGATGCATATTCTTTCTATTTAACAATATCTTCATTAGATCTGGACAAAGATGGATCGGAAACATTTTTCCGTGTATCTTTGGAAAACTGCAAGTGTACCTGTCCTAATACGAAGAAAATTCCCAGACATGTTTTGAAAACAAAAACGTTCGATCTGGTTTGAAAAACAGAAGAATGAGAGAATGGTCATCTCAAGTTTCTGCGATGAAACTTGACCTTTGCCAATTGAAAGAATATAACTTTTTTGCAGTATTACACATTTTTATATCTATTACAGTATTAATACGTTACCAATAATCTTATACATAAATACATATCTTATTGTCACTTTAGCGAAATCAGAAACTACTTTATTTGTGTTTAATGTTGGTGGTAAGGAAGATTTCACATCGTAACCATAGAAAAACTTATTACTCCACGACATACGAGTAACATTTTCAGCAACCGACAAAGTGGAAAAAGTTCCAGATTCGGAACGATGCGCAAAAACATAGTTCTCATGTGGGTTAACTAGAAACGGATTGATCTCAGATCTCACCTTGCCGCGATTCAAGGGAGGAGAAAACAACTAGTGCCTCAATCTTTTTACTTCATACAGGCGTAATGTGTTTCGACGACTTCCATTAAACGAATATAAATTGCCTACAGACTAAGAAGATGAAAGAGATATGAATTAAGTACCCAAAATCCTTAGATTGAGTCTGCGAAAGAAATTATGTTTAGCGGCCCGGTGTAGTATCAGCAGTCTAAAGGTGGTTCGATAATATATTGGGGGAGGTTTCTCTTCCGCCGATGTCAGAGACCTCTTACTTATCGATTGACAAATGTTAGAAGAACACATCTTTTCACCGGGTTTTCGATTAATAGGCTTGGGACTGATATCAAGATAATGATCCGACACATTTTTTCAAGGCCTGACTTTAACTCTATTAGAGAAGCTTAAGATATATTCGGTTAAAGTGTCGAACATCGAAAAATAAACATTGGCAGATCCTGCAAGAAGCCTAAAGATCAATAACGACCCGTTTCAGACGAATTAAAGGTTTTCAATATGTTTTTGAATATACTTAATTCCAAGTTATTGGATTAAGCCATGCGCTTGGAGTAAATTGTGGGTAATTCGCGGCCAATTCCTTGAAACTTTCCCTTCCTGTCAGACTAATTCGAACATGGGCATGAACGATGTAAGTATTGTGCTCCTACGAAAGACGAAATCGATAAAAATAAATTAGTTTGTTTATTAGCTACTTGTACAGGGTGGGCCATCTAGTGATTTCTTTTTTAATCATAGGTTATTTTGACACTGACAGCTGTTTCCCGATCCAAATCTGCAAATCCAATGATACAGAAAGTCTGTATCATACCTCCGGGGAAATATTGAAAAGTTATTTCCAAAGCGTTATTTGAAAAGAAGTTTTGGCCGAAATGAAGCACCCACCGCGCCTGCTGTACGCAACTTTGTGCAAATAATTCGTGAGACGGGTATGCTAGTGGACAACACTCATGGTCCCCGTCGTCGCTGCTATAGCCGAGAGTGTGAGACTCAATTCACGAACATCAACTCGCCATCGATCTCACAGCTTAACATTTCAAGAACTAGCCTGAGGAGACTTCTGCACAAAAATCTCGGATAACTCGCTTACAAGGTCCAATTGACTCAGTAATTGAAGGCGCACGACCATCCGCTTCGTTATCGGTTCGCAGTTTGGGCCTTAGAGCAGCTTGAATTGGACAACGATTTTGAGCGAAAAATCATCTTTTTTTGTGCACCAAATTCCCAAATCGTGTTATCAACCGTCTTGGAGATGTCAATTGGCCGCCTCGGAGCTGCGAGTTGACCCCTTTGGACTATTTTTGGGGGGAAGGGAATCGTCAAAGACCGATGTAATCCCAACAATCCGGAAACGATTCAAGCACTAAAGCCCAATTTCATCCAAGCAATCCGTGAGATATAGCCCGAAACCATCAACAAGGTCTTGGAAAATTGGACTAACAGAATGCGCTACTGCGAAGCCATTGATCGATCCAGCCACTTGAACGACGTTGCATTTCATAATTAATGGGAATGTTTGATCCTTCTAATAAAGCCATTGTGCATGGAAAAAATTTAATTTTATTCATTTTATTGCATTTTTAAAAAAGCAACTTGTATTTGGCCCACCCTGTATATAGCTTTGTTTAACAAGTTTCAAAGAAAGTGAATAGTCATAAAAAAAAACAAATTAGCTACCCACAAGACTTGATCTTAATTCTAAGAATATTTCTTTATGATCTTGTTTATGCAAAAATTTTGTTATTTCAATATTAAAATAATTTTTTAAAATGCAATTTTGTGCTATTTAAGGCAGCCGTGATCAGTTGATTGCGATCTTCTAAGAAGCTTGCAATCGGGATTTTTCGACTAAAACTCTCAGTTTTGTAGTTGTGCATATAAAACATATCCGTAGTCAACGCTTGTAATGAAAGGGAAAAAAAAATTCTAAGGATTCAATGGATACATACAAAATACAAAAAAAATGAATCGATGAATACTGGACACTGTTCGTTTGGTGAGTGCAGTCAATTTGGTTTCGTGTGTGATAGTGATGAGTATTATTTGGTAATATGAACAAATTATACAGACTTCGTTAGGGTTGTGTACGTAGGAACCCAATATCCAATAGTTATGAAGGTTAGGAATTCCTATAACATATGCACACTTATGTTTCAAAAAGTTACTTTCGGTTGAATCGTCTAACGAGCAACACTTAAACAACTGACAAAGGAAAAAGATTCCAAAAATCTGATGATCACCTTAAATAGAAGAAATGAAGATCACCTCAGATATGTCATTTCAGTATTCGTTGGTCAGTGCTTCGAAATTCAATTTTGAATTTTAATTTTAATTTGATTTTTTACATTTGGCCATTCAATAAAAGTTATTTAATTACAGGCTACTTTGTCGGAGATACAGTTGTATCACGGAAGAGATCAATTGACGATCGTTACGTTGATGATCGCCTGAGAAATAGTTTTGAAGGATCTTTATAAATAAAATGACATCAAATTAGAGATTCTCTAGTCAGAGTTAAAGTTGGAACTACAGAATCTAATAATCGACGATCATAAAGATCAATTGTTGAGTTCTGAAAATATCCCGGTTGACGTGAAATATTTTACAAAATCACTTGTATCCAAGATCCGGACTTGGTGGCCAAACAAATTCGTTCTCTTGTAGCGAAAATCATGAACTACATACATAATTGCGAGGATTTTTTCTAAGAACACTTGAATACATCAATTCTTTTTCAGATTATAATATGTTTCATGGCTCAACAATTTCTTGCAATCGCTATAGACGACTTGGAAAATTTACTCTCACCGGAGAGAGCCATTGTCTATATAAAAATTACGGAAAACTTTAAACCTTAATTTTTACAATTTTTAAAATAAAACTGACTCAGCTCCTCTGCTCTTGTACCTTACAAGGTCATCTTAACATGTAGTATGTGTCTATAACCCTTTTTAAAAATTACGCGCGATCGAGGGTTTTGTGATACCCTTATAATGTGAAGACACGGCGCGGGCGTTAGGAAAATTAGGGAGATACCGATGTATGTAAGACAGGAAATATTTCTGCGATGTTTGAGAGAGTCATTAGACTCTGCCTTGCACCTTTGAGACAAGTTATAGACGCAATCTAGAAAAACGATGTGAGCGCCATTTCTCAGTGGTTAGTGCGTTGGACTATGGAGCAAGGAGTTAGAGGTTCGAATCCCAGCCAAAACTCCTAAAAAGTTTTTTCACAGCCCCATCTCTCGCGAGCATCTGATAAACATCCGAGAGTATAATTTGTCATGAGAAAGCTTCTTAAATAATAGATTGCCCTTCGGACAGTAGGCCCCTTACATTGCAGTAAAGAATGTAACACGCACAACACGAATGGTTGTGAGAAACTAAGCCCTGGGTCACATCCACCTGTTGTGCGAAATATTTATTTTTTTTATTTTTAGATAAACTATAACCTTTTCAAAACGATAATGTCTCAAAAGTTCTACCAAAGTCCTACTGACTATACAACTTCCAGAGTGAACTTCAGAAATGACGTCGCAGGTCCGAAACAACAATTTACACCGACTGTTCTAAATATTTCCAGATCCATCCGGCTTCCTAGCTCATGCATCGTCTTCCAAGCACACACTAGGCAAAACTTTTCCGACGAACTGACAGAGTTAAATGCGATCAGAATTAAAGACATCAGCAGTTATCAGTCAACACCATTTTTTATTAGACAGGTCATATGAGTCGTGGTACTAAAACGACGCTTTTTCCGCTGCACATGCTTTTCAACTTTTTTTTACTGATAACAAAAATCTCTACCTTCCTATCTACAATTATAAGCGAACAAAGGGGACATCACTATGTTAGTTACTCAGTTTTAAAGATAATACCAGGATGGGATAAATAATGGTGCGGTGAAAACAGGCGTACTTTGCTAGTATATTCAAAAATGATCCTAATGAAGGTAATGAAATACAAAAGTTGAATATACTCTCCCCCTTCCAATAAAGTCTGCTTACCAAATGTATATCATAAAAACCGTCAATTCCAGCATACTATCGTCAAAAGCAAACAGTTGTTAGGCAAAGAAAATTAAAATAAAATTTGCTAAATGACAGAAAAATTCGCGAAAAATTAATGCATAAGTCAGGGGATGACTTTTTTCGCAAAATCCATTCCAAGCTAATGCACAATGACTGAAACTTAACATTTAATCAAAGTCTTAGTAGTAAATTTTTTGAAATAAACACAGGCGAATAAAATTTAAATAAAATTGTATCTAATATTCGAAAAGGAAAACAGAGCGTACGTAATTTAGCAAACACTTCCCATCTGTGTGATAAGGATGTGTAAAGTAGAAATATGTACAGTGAAATGCAAGGACTCAAGTTTGGAAAGGATACGCACGTCTATAATTCAGCTAAGAGGGCATGTTACTGAGCTGGACAACAAGAAAGCTTACTTCCTCTTAAGGAAAACGTCATTATCAAAGAAAAAACATAAAACTGATGGTATTTTAAAAAAGTGTACTTTTAAATGGTAACTCACCCTCTTAAACTAAGTCCTTCATAGTTTTCCATCATTGCATCTTGCTGGAATCACTGAAACACACTGAATTTCATTAACGAACCGGAGTGATTTATTAACACAAAAAAAAACACCAAACACAACACAGAGAGTTAATACACTTATTTCAGACTTTTGAGTACATTCGAGCACGAGAAGGACATTCACGACAACCGAGATCACTTTTACTTGACGAACTCAACACACCCCTTTCTGAAGTCGTAGGCAGATATTTTCTGGGAACTGGAACGGTGCGATATGTCCTGAAATAAAAAACCAAATTAATTGAAATATAAGAACTAGCAGAAATGGTTAGAGTCAATCAAACAGAAAAAAAACTAAAACCCATACTTAAGACATCTTTCATCATTCAAACCCCGAAGCCCATGCTTCGTAGTCCAACGCACTAACCAATTCAGCCACTGCGCCCACTTAACATACGAATAAAATGCAACCAAATATACCAGTGTCCTAATCGCGTAAGCATATTTGTAACCCTGTAAGCAATTGAACGAATCAAACGATCCTGACAATACTACGTGCGGACTGGCATTCCAACTCGCCAGATGTAAGCTAGGCAAACAAAACACAAGTTATCAACCTAAGCAACAAGAAAACAAAACCAATAGATAATATAATATAATATAATATAATACAAAATAAAATACTGGGTCGTACGTACATACTTGCATATTTATGCTGACGATTTATAAATTACTTAGGAAGGATATCCGCATTTTTGAGATCATCGCAATACTTCTTAATGGATGTTATTGAAGAAATTTCAGTGAAAAAATCTTGTTTTTTTTTTTTGTTAAAACAAAAACGCCCACAAAATGTGGGCGTGTCCGCATATAATGTAGAAATTATAGAGAATTTAACTGCCTATCAAATTTTCATTAGTAATTTTTTCAATTTCTAGTCAAATAAGTAAAATATCTCATATATCTTATCTTATATATCCGATAAGAAATACCCGAGAAACAGCAGGAGTATTTGCATCAAAAACCTGGCCAAAAGTCGATTTTCTGAAATGTAAAATTGACAACTAAAAGCTTGGTATAGCGGGTGCTAAATACACATGGGTCAATATATTGTTCTTGTTTATTTTTTTTTAGGTCGTGTGTTGTAATAAAAAGAGTTTAAAGTTAACAGTTGAATCTACTGCAATTTTATTTCAATGCGTTCTACTTTGGTAAGTGTTGTTCATTAGTGATATCTAAGTGTTGTGATAAAAAGCTAAAAAAATTTAAATGGAGAATTCTGCTTCAGGTACGTATTTACAATTTAAATTGAATTTTTGGAAATATTAGGTGGTGTTTTTTGTTTCAATTTGGGCTTAGAACTTTTGTATCAAAACATTAAATGTTTTAAGTCATTTTTCAGGTTTTAATGATTTTGGTTTAGTATACCCTGTTATTCTTCAACGAATTGAAGTTTATAAAATAATTTAAATATTTCTTAAGTCAATGTAAAAAAATTGGGTTGCTCCTACGTGTTCTTTACAGAACTGTGGGTCAAAGAATTTTTCACTTTAGTGTATGTAAAAAGCACTCATAGTCATAGAAAACGTTTTTCTTTCTTTTGATAACTATCAGAAGAAGTATCAGAAATTAGAAATAAACACTCCAGGTAAGTTTATTTCTATTTTTTACATAATTAATTTAAAAAAAAACTAAGCTAAATATTACTTGATAATAAAATTTCATTCATTTGTTCATAAAATTTAATAAAATAAAAAAAATTATTTTATATTGTATTTTAATGTATGAATATTCATTATGAACAGAAATAATAACAAAAACAACGAAAAATAATTTTGGCCAGGTTTTTGATGCAAAGACTCCTATGTGCAGATTGCCAATCTGTCAAATTTTCACTGAAAAACCTCAAGTTTTTTAAGTTATTCTTAATCAGCACCGATTACTTTGTATCGAGTATCTTTAGATGTCATGACATTAAATTAGATATTCTCTAGTCAGAGTTAAGGTTTGAACTACAGAATCTAACAATCGACGATCATAAAGATCACCTGTTGTATCCAAGAGCTACCCATGTGGTGAAAATGATTGCGAGTATTTCTACGTCGGCTCTCATGTCTAACGTCATTTGTCTAAGTTCTTTTCCAGATTATAATATCTTTGGCAGTTTTACTCTACTCAGCTGCATTGACTTATTTTAAAATCTTACGCTATATTTATTTAAAATCCAGGATCTTCAACAAATCTTCGAAAAATGTTGCGGACTTAAAGAAAATCAAGATTGAACAAACTAGTCCCACCAAATTAAGTTTAGAAAGACTTTTTTCAAATACTCATTTTGCACAGTCGTACCGAAAACTTTTAAATACACAGCCATTGGATATAGTTTAGAAATCAAAACAGAGGATCTGTCCCACTTTTCAGCAAAAGCTCAGGCTCTGAGATCTGTCTCATATTATATTTTTGCATATGATCTCGAGCTATAGCTAATATTTTTCATATGACCTTGTGTCTCAACTTATCCTTTATGTATGTTCTGAAGAACTCAAGGTTCTTGGAACACAGCACAAGGTTGCCCTCTGCTGGGTCCCTGGACACGAAAGTATTCCAAGTAATGAGAAGGCAGACGAATTGGCAAGAAGAGGCTCTGAATCTACATCGAAACAGGTAGACACCTCGGTGTTCATCCCGCCTTACACATTGAACTAAGAGGCATGGATTAGGGCCAGCAGGAAATCCCTTTCTGTCCTTATAGGAATTATCACGGGGCATTACTCTCTTCGGTACCACTTGGGAAAGCTAAGACGGATGAAGATTTATGTTGGAGATGTGGAGACGAGGAAGCCAATAAGGATACAACCCACTTTCTCTGTCACTGCCCTGGGCTTATCCATCTTAGATTTAAATTTCTTGGGCGACACTTTTTCCGTGATCTTGAAGAATTATCAAATAGACCAAATAATGGAATCTTTAAATTTATCAAATCCACAAGATGGTTTGGTGATTCACAAGATGCAAATCAGTACTAGGGTTTACAAATGGGCAAGGGACTTTTTCGCCTATGGGTATCACAATGGGTCTGTACTGACCTGAGTGTGGCGATGTGATAATTTACTCTAGTCGCCTACCCACATACCTAACCTAACCTATCCTTGATGTTTGCGAAAATACCGCAGTTACTGCGTATAAAACGTATAAATTGTAATTTTGAAAAAAAATCAAGCAATACTCGATTACAAACAAGGAAATTTCTTATAGTCATAAGTCGACTACATTAACACCCTGAGAATCATTAAGATCGGTTTTCGCTTAAACATCTATGCCTTAAAAGACAGTCCCTAGGCATGACCTGGCAAAAATGATGGCGATCTGAAAGTAGATGTTAGAACAACTGAGTGTACGTTAAATCAACCATAGTAGGTAGGGAATAGTAACGACCTAAGGCGAATTGAATATAGTATACCAATCTAAAAGAAGAAAAAAAAAAAAACAACTCAAAAGCTATGCAGCTTATCAATATGAATTCGAGTAACCATGGCCAAGAATATACAGAGTTGACATGTACATGTAATTGAACGAACTTGTCATGCCATAAAGCATGGAAAAAGTTTAATTTTGTTCATTTTATTGCATTTTTAAAAAGAAACTTGTATTTGGCCCACCCTGTAGATTATCAGACTGATTATTTCAAGCGAGTAGTTAAAAAAAAAAAGATTTTAATCTATCTTCTATGGTCTCTTATAACTAATAACTCACAAGGTTACGAAGAATACTTCACTCACTACAGCATGTGATTATTCGTATGTTCTACTCTAAAAACCAAAACAGTCTAAGCTCCCAAAGATGGTATAAGGAAACGCTAGCTAGCTAGTGCTAACGCTAACAAATTTTGCTTATTTTTTTTTTTTTTAATTTCAAGTTACCTTTAATGAAGTGCTAATTTAATTAAAAAATGATTAGTGTTTGATAATATTAAATATTTTTTTCAAATGCATCTTTATGGTATTTAAGTTTAAGACACTATCAAGAACACTGTCAGTTGATGGAGATCTTTTCAAAGCGTGTGATGAGCTTTTCTCTATCGAATATTCTCGGTTTCGTTTAAAGGACATTACTGAAAATCTCCGTGGAACTTGGTAGTCGGTTATAGCCAATACTTGGAGTGTGAAGTGACAGTGAATTGTGAAACATTGTGAAACATTGTGTGTGTAACTTCTTTTTTAGATCTATGAAAGGATATACGATTATAATAAGAAAATGAACATACGCTGTATTTTTTATTTGGTGAGTATATATGGATACATAAATATATGCATATGTAAACTCGGAAGTGTTAAAAGAGAAGACTGTACACTTATGCCATGTTGAACTAGTGTCGTGAAACTTCATAATGCCTTAAGTAGAGCCGGTATTAGAAAACATATAAATGATCAGCAGAGTTCCTAATATGACTACTCGGTATGATAGAACACGTAAGCAGATAGTTAAGATAGAGATACCTTTGATATGTTGCACAAATGTGGTTGCTTTTGTTTGTTCAATTTCAACAACTGACCAGTATTGTACTATTCCCGTCACAGGGAACTTCGAGATCTCGAATGAAATCGGAACTCATGATCAAAGTTTTAATGACAGTACGGCACATATTGTCGAATATGGCACCACACGGACTAGAACTTTTATTATTCAATTTAGGCTAAAAATGGCAATTTAGGTTGCTAATTTGTATACATCTTAAGTAATAATTAACATACTCGTATAACGTGCAAATATTAATTTCATTTTATCCGATAGAATCGTGCCTGATGGATTTATCGGTCATTTGGTTGTTTTAACGTGCACCATTGTAGGCGACGTTGTTAAGTCCTATGACATTGGAGTTCAATTGACGGGTTCATTTCCGAGTTTGGAATTGGAATTCCTTGTTGCAAATCTTATCTATTCTAATTTGGTTGCAATGGAAGTAATGGCTCGATTGTCTATGTACATAAATGTATCCATACACATGTTTATTAAGCTTCAGAGTGGATAGATCCCGATTATACCACATTCACTTGTGTGGTTGGGTTTAGTTCATTTTTGGCATATCCGTGAAGATGGACATCTAAGTGGAGTCTATAGCCCCTTCGTTTTCCAAGTTTTCCTGAGAAGTAAATTGAGAAGCGAAGATAAGGCTGAAGTCCATGAAAGGGTAACTTTTTGCTGCTATTTGTTTGGGGAAGATGTTGTTCTAATAGCGCTAGTGCTATCTTCACCAAACCAGATAACGAAATGTGAGGATGGGATTTACGTTAGCAATGAACATTCAATGGATTGGTGCTGGGTTAGCCAGAATCTTTTACTAAAAACTCTCCTGGATGTGTAATGACTTTTGAAAAGCCCCTTTTGGATTGATCTTTCTTTATTTGTAAAAGTTTTCCTTATTAACGAACCCGTTTCGTCAACAAAATTTAATACATTCTCTGCAGTAAGCAGACGTCTGATGTTATTGCATCAGTTAAATAATAAGTGGAACTCCACAGTTCGACAGATGGCTTGGAAACATGCTTGCACTAAATCGCCTACAAGTTTCACAAAGTGAATTTAGATGGTTTGATAGCGTTGTGAACACCAAAAAACACACATGAGTCTATTTGAGATTTTTTGCCATTCTTTGGAGAACATAAAACAGATCGATTTGAGAGCTATCTCTACCACAAGAGTCGAAAGCAAACAAAAGCTAATGTCAAAATTTTATGTTCAATTTTCTTCAATCCCGTCAATTACTCAAGTTTCATATGTGAATGGAGAGGATTGTCACTTTGTCAGAGCGAATTGTGACAATCAATTCGTTTTACCTGTCCTTTGTGTATATGTAAATCTTATTCATAACAAATTATTCTTCCAAATGACAATTTTATTAATTTAAACTGGACATCTGACAAATAAAAACGGGATTCATTTGCTTAGGAACCCCGAAATTTAAATTTGAAGAATTTTAAAATCAAACGTCAGATTTTCGTACAAAAGTTCGAATAGATTCGCTTGTTTCGAAAAAGAGCAGAGCAGAAGTAAACGAAAACTTGACTTGTAGTATACAAATTCCTAGCATTCCGTAGTTAAGTACGACGATGTTCGACTAAAATAGCTAAGCCTTTAGACTCAGCAAAAAAAAAATACAAACACTTTTAAGTGAAAGCCAAAGCAAAGAAACTTCTACTTAGCACAACCACCACTTTGCCAAGAATAGTCAACTTTGAAAGAACTTTTGCAAAATCCATAGAAACTATCTGTAACCCTAGTGAGAGGGGATCAAAATATAGTCTGCTTAAACACAACTCTGAGCACAGGCCATCAGTATGGCGTTAACTCAACCACTAAGTATCTATAATCCTAGTGAGAGGGGATCAAAATATAGTCTGCTCCAACACAACTCTGAGCACAGGCCATCAGTATGGCGTTAACTCGACCACTAAGTATCTATACCCCTAGTGAGACGGGATCAAAATGTAGCCTGCTTCAACACAACTCTGAGCACAGGCCGTCAGTATGGCGTTAACTCAACCACTGAGATGTTTAATCATTTTTTAAACACAAGTTCCTAAACTTAATATGATTTGAGTATAGCAGCTGATGAGAAAAGACGGTGTAAATAATTTACTTAACATAACAACCACTGGTAGAAAGTATAACTTCATTCTATCACTTTCTAAGTATCGATTATCCAGTTTATTATTCTTAGATCATCATTCTAATGAAAGTGATATTCGAACGGATGTGACACGTTTTTGTCGTTCATGACAAATAAATAAAAATAGATAATTAGCATAAAATTTGTCTTAAAATATTTTTAGCGTCAATTTCCCACAGACCATTGCTTTTGATTGAATCTACAAAATTATATAACAGTATGTTTCGCTTGATAGAATTTTTTATGATTTTATGTTTATGCAAATTTTTTATGTTGGTTAGTAAGATTTTAGTGTTTGTTTGTATTAAGCGACAAGAAAACTATGTTAATCTATGCTAATGTGTGTTTTTGTGTGCTCTTACGAGAACGACTACATCAGTAGTACATCGTTGCTATCCATATCTATATTAGTTATGATCTATTTGAGATGAGGCCCAATCTGGAAAAAGATTATTCTAAGTACACTCTGGTTCGATTGAACTATCGATCCTTGAACATTGCTTGTGTGCAGGTTTTTTAAATGCCCTTAACTGACTAAAGCTTAGTATCGAATGTACTATTCATCCACTTTTCAAAACAAATTTAAACTTGGTAACGCCATTTGTTTACATTCAATATAACCACAAAACCATTTTCTACCCAATTTCAGGCTCTAATCAGTACAACGTTTCTAAAAATTGTCGCAGAAGATCCGCTTACTCCGGAGCAGGCCAGGAAATTAAATCCCGAAACAGGTAAGTCAATCTAAATCAAAGAAGATACAAATTAAATATATGTATTTCTTTTTTTTTTCTAGGAATATATCAAATTTATTTTAACGAAATAACTGAGGGTAAATTCAACATTAGGTTACATGGAGAAAATCGCATCGAAATAGGTTGTGTAGGATACCTTTCACACGGAAAATGGTTCGTGCAGAACTATTTAACAGATGTGCAAGGCTATCATCCTATTCATAATCTCAATATTCCATTTACGGTGGTCCCTGAAAGCGGTCAATCATTTTCAATAGTTTTCATTGAAATTCTACCTACTTGTGGGTCATACTATGAGCTTTTCTTAGCCTCAAAGGATTCCGATAATAAGCCAGATTCTACAAATGAGGTAATACAAACAGCAAGGCCACCACAAACAACATACACAAATACGAAACCAGCGATCAAATCAACACCATATCCCTACACATCCATCGACAGTTGGAATAACACAACTGATGATTCATGTAAGTGCTCTCTGCACAGTTAAACAAATTAACAAATTAACAAATTTTATTTTTAAAATAATTAAAAGATACAAACACGGTTCCTGAACCTACTGTAAGGCATAGAGCCCCATATGAACGGGAACACCAAAAAACACCATACACATGTAAGTATTCTTTTACAGGAACTGAACGATGTTGGGCCTTAAAGCAAGCTGACTAACTTTGTTTACGAACACAATCCTTCACATACACACTTTGGTTATTCAAAGCAATACTTCTGTTACGTACAGTAAGCTGAATATATGACGAAACATAATACGTTATAATAAGGCAAAGTATTTAGGATGCTCACAAGACTGAGTTCCATACAAGGCCTAGAAATTCCACGAAGGACAGCTTGACATATTTTCGCAAATCTACATAATATTGACATAGTAAAACCCTGTTGCTTCTTCTGAGATTACTTACTGCTTTGCTTATAGTTCAAGTTTGCAACTGTAATCCATTAGAGTATCCTATCGCGATAGTGGTAAGCATTGTAAAGTGTTTTTTTTTTTTTTTTTAATTTGACTGGACCCTTATTTTTTCTTTTTTAGAGTTTCTATTTTTGTCTTAATTGGCGCGACAGGTCTATGGAACCCAAGGCCTAGCTTCTCACAAGCATTCGTGTTTTGAGTGTTATATTCTTTTACACAAAATGGAAGTGTCCTACTGTTGAATGCCGTTTCAGAAGGGCGCTCGCGAGAAGTGGGTTCGCGAAATGAAGTTTAGGTGTAGTCTAGGTATTGATTCTGCAAGCCCTTACTCCATAGTACAACGCACTAACCACTTGAGCCATGGCGCCTACTTTTTTGTCCTGTATACCAATCAGAAGACCTTACATTATCAATTTCATATCCAATTTCATATCCACTGTATATTCATATCCACAAACTGTTTGATCTCTAAACTACTCCACTGTTGGACTGAGTTTCGGCAAGAAATACCCAACAAAAGCTAATTTTAAAAAATCACGGCACCAGTTTCAACCACAAACAAAAGACAAATTCTAGGACGCATCTAACGAATAAACAGCAACGCAACTAAAGCCACCAACAGAGTCTAATATATTTTTACTTTATCATCAGCTAAAGAACCAACACTGAATACAGGAAGTAGTACCATAACCCCCATAACCGACTATTTTGGAACTCCGAAAACGTCCACGGCCTGGCCGCCAACATCTGGTATGCAAAGTTTGCTCTTGTAATGAACAGTGAAATTCATCCTCCAATTTTTTTCTTGACCGTTTCAGTTCCAACTATTAGGTATTCTGAAACGTCGAACAATTATACAGTCAGACCGGGACAAATAACAAGTAAGTGTATTTTAGTTACTGTTACTACAACTTAACATTGTAATTTTCAACATTTTCTCAACAGATACAGTTAGAACACCTACAGGATATCCCAGAACACATCAACCTACAGGCACTCCCTTTAGTGAAGAATCTACTAAAATCACACAAAATGTCACCGAACCCCAAACAACTACACCCTTTACCTGGGCGGTAACACCAACAGGTGATAAGACACGTAAATATGCCATAGTTCAATTTAATCTCTTAATTTTATCAACAGCTTCAACTACCCGGCCGACACCAATAATAACTACTCAAAAATATGTAACACCGAATGAAAATTCACAACCACCACCGCCTTTCCTAATAACAACACGTTACCCAAAACCAATAACACCAACATACTTGGAGCCCAATCCCAGCGAAACTAGTCACCGTCAAATTATTGAATCAAGTACGTAAATGCGCTTTAGTCAAACAAAGTCTAATTTATTCTAAAATTTAAGCTACAACTCCTCGATCAAAAATACCGATATGCATCCCGGACGTACCCAAATCAATTGAATTCACATCGCATTTTTCAAATCATGCGGACGGTGAGTTGGTTAATTTCAAAAGGCATGCCATATTCATATACATATATAACAATATTTTCATTAGAACCGGAAGAAGAAGGACCGGACACACCTTTTCGCATATCTCTGGAAAACTGCAAGTGTACCTGCCCCAATGCAAAGAAAATTCCCAGGCATATTTTGAAAGGAAAAACTTTCGATCTGGTTTAAAAGACAGAGGAAGTTCTTGCGATAAAGTTCAATCTCTGCCGGTTGAAGAAAGACGTTAACTTTTATATTTATTGTAAAATACGTGCAAAAGACATAAGTACATATCTTATTGCATTGTAATAGAAAACCCTATTACTCCACGACATATGATTTTTATTTACATTGTTTCTAAAGCAACCGTGACAAATTCACAATACCAATTAATAAAGGGAGCCGTTCAACTCCAGTGAAACGGACACTCTTCCTTAGAAATCACCAATAATTACACAACCTATGCACCTCGATCATTAGTTAACTTCGAACAGAAAGAAGCAGATCATCAGTGTTTTATATTGCATCTAGGAGCTCAAACTATTCAAAGACATTCAACCCACTAAGCCTTTTGAAAATGCAAATAAATACGTCACATTAGGATTAGGTTTTAAAGTTGTTAAGAGAAGACGCTGCTAGGGAAAAGATACAACTTTTCATGTGTACAACAAACTAGCCAAGAATCTAGGCAGCTTTATCATACAAAAATCGTCCTACCGGACTTCATAAACATTAAATTAGTATTTAATACTTTACAAATGCAAGCTATATACCTCTTAGACCTAAAAGGGGGCGCTGTCCAGCAGTTGTACTATTGATCCTATGACATCATGACCAACACATACTATGTGTTCAGTTTTGTAAGCAAAAGAATTCATTGATTTACAGAATCAATGAGTTTTTTAAACAAATACAGTCAGTCCCTGGACAACTGAAGCAAAGGCTCATTAGCAGATTACATGAAAAGAAAACATGAAACAGAATTAAGTTAAAAGCTGACCAGTAAGCACTATTTCACTGGAGCTACCTACCAGATATGGATATCGATAAAGTTACATACCAAAATGGCTTGGTAGGGAATTGGTTTCCAATCCAACTTCTAGTGAAAGTACCGCTCCGCCAAATGGGCAAAACTAGACACTAAAACCAACTGTCATCAACCGTATTGGTCATGAATCAAAACCGCACAGACGGTCACTTGTTCATACTGGACTCTGGATAGTTCAGGTAGTTGTTCGATTTGTATTAATTCTGTTTTCAGCTTGAAACTTTGAAATAAACTTCTTGTAGGATCTTAACCCTTCCCTTAAAGGAAAACCGAGAGCTGTTGATGAAACTGAAAATGGTACTCAGCAAGATGTTTAAAAGTGCGCAGATTCACAAAGGTTTGTTTATTTATGTGTAAAGCTAGATCAAAAAGCAAGTTCCCTCCATTAATGTACGAAAAAACGATCAGGAAATATGTTTTTTTCTAATTAATAAATACAAACATATGTACATACGTAATATACATACCTTTTCGACGGGAAATATCGCGAAAAACGTTGTAGATTTCTCAGGAAATGCCTGGATTTAATATTGAAATCTGAGCACTGATGTACAGATATTCATAATCAGCGATTTGTGTTGGCAAAGTAATTTAGTTACATTAATTTAAGAAACAAAATAACCAAGAAAAACAATAAACTTTATAAATTCACATATCGGAATACCAGTACGGAACAACAACCGTACTTCAAGTTTGGCGAACTGTGGAAAGTTTGAGTCAAAGTAAATATATCAGAGTGGAACAGAGTATTGTGGATATACTCTGGTTTCAACTGTCTTCTTTATTCAGCAATGTAATTGAATGAGATGACAGTAGCGATCTAGCGGTACATTGCAATTCTCCACAATAAAACGAAAATGGTCTCCACTTGTATCTACTTTTGTGCGGTGTATATACTCTGCAAAGCAAACAAATTAAATCATAGAAAAAATTGCATCTGTTATGCATTAGCTCATTGTAAAGCAAAAAACAAACGTTACTTATTTAATTACCAATAAAAATGGAACATAAATAACAATTTCATTTGATACATGACTTAAAAAAGATTGGATCTTTAACGAAGCCGAGTGTCGGAGAGGATTTATTCCATAGAGAATCACATACATATGTACATATGTAGTCTGTGATTTATTCTTTTACTAAACGGAGTGGATCTACGCCGATTGGAGTAAGTTTCGTACCCTGTTAACTAGAGTTACCGTTTTAAAACCCAGTCAAAGAATTGTATACACATAATAATATATGTATATAATACACAGATATTAATAGAGAATTGCATTACATTAATAGAGAAATAGCCAATTTTCAAGAATAATAAATTTTATAAAAATTGTTAAAATCGTTGAAAACAACCTTAAATTTAAAGTTTTGATTTCTGCTCATAGCAGACTCCAGATATTAACTTTGGAACAACCATATGTATTCATCCAGAAGAATAGGCTGAAGTCTTAGGCCAAGACAGACAGAAAAACAGAGTTTGATTAAAATCTCAAGTTCGAAATTTTTCCGATATAAGGTCTGTTTCCGTTCTTTCTGCACCAAAATTCACAGATTGTCCAATTTTTAAGAGTGGGGGTAAAAAACTCTCAAAAAGAGTAAAGTGTACAAAAAAGTACCGGAACACATCGAGTAAAAAAAATGCCCACTTTTTAGACATCAGAAACATATGTATGTATGTGAGAAAAAAACAAAACGTGTCTATGAATGAATGTATTTTTCACTCTAAAATAAGGATTTTAAGAATGTACAAATGAAATAATAAGCATTAAGCATTCTATGAACACATCTGTACATCTGTTTTCCATAATTTTGTTTTTACGTTTGAAAAAAAAACACAAAAAAAGCAAACGTCCACTTTGATAGATTTCATAAATTCATAAGTTTGTTTAAAGAAATTTTTTTACGATATGTCAAAGTTAAAACGTCAGTAAAGATTAAGGTTTTTATCATGATGAATTTTACGAACGAGCAACGTTTGGAAATCACATTCTAAGTCGTTGATCGCGACTTAAATAGCGCTTACTCCAGTTTTCGGTCCTTATAATCGTCCCATCAGACAGCCTGGCCTCGAAATATAACAGCCGTAAGTGCTTTACTAATGATTACGGTTTTAGCCCGTCTAAGACGAAATTAGTTTTGTAAACAAAAAGGTACAAAAAGCACGTGAACCACTAACCAAATATCGCTATAATGTATAAAAATATAGTATTATACACTGTGAAACCGCAGCTACAGCTTTTACACAACAAATTGGTTCATGCTCTACAAAATATTGATTCTCCTAGTTCTAAGGCAGAAAACAGAGCATGGGACACTTTAGAAAGATCCATTGGTCCATTATATATGTATATATGACAAGGGCGAACGGAGGCGAAGATACAACCTCGAAATCTATGAGCTGTATAAAGATGTACATACCTAGTATCTAGTACAAACAGCCAAAACACTGGCTTGGTCACATAAAAGGAACGGCAAATAATAATCTAACAAGGAGGATCTTCGAACCACAGCCCCAGGTTTGTAGCGACAAGAAAAAATGAACCTCGGTTTTGAGGATCGCTTGCTATAGACTAATTTGATATTTTTAAAATTAACAAAAGTGACACCCGAGCGAACGTGGGACGCATTAGTCGCTTATGACATTTCCGATGACCATTTTCAAAAACTGGTTACAATGAAAGCAAGAGTTATGTAAATAACAAAATAAATAAAAATGTTTTAATGTCTTATCGTTCAAAGAAAATAATTTTTCCTCAGCATTTCTACTACTTCATTAGTATTAATACGTTTTCATTAGAATTGGTTTATTTAGGCTTTAATCCTAAAATCCAATTTCCAGTTAAACTACTTGCCATTTCATTTGAGCCATATTTTTGGGAAGATTTATGGGTTACTTTCTTAAGACGGAGAATAGTATCCAAATTTACACTACCACACTAATTCGAATATGGACAGATGATCTAAATGTTCTGAACCATAAGATTGCAAACAAATTTTTAAGCAAGTAACAAAATAAAGAACAAAAAACTTAATTAAAAGAAAAAAGAAAAGAATTGTTAACCTTTTCATTGGTTATGTAACTCGTTGTATTGAGTACAATAGTTTCCTTTAGTAAACCAAGTTTTAAACAAACTGGAAGAAAAGAATTGCCAATAAATTATACATTTCGCCCAAAAGAATTAACTGACGTGGAGTGTTTAATACAGTCTCTCGTTCGAAGAATAATTTTATGAGCTTGTTTATGCAAACATTTTGATATTTTAATATTTAGATAATTTTTCAAAATGCATTTTTGTGCTATTTAAGTCAGGCATTGTCTGGAGGACCATTAGTTGATCGTGATCTCCTAAGAGCGAGCGTGCGATTGTGATTGCGATTTGTGATTGAATTCGAATTATTACGTAACTTTTGTGGAAAGTTTTAAAGGCAAATCATTTTTGTTCAACTAATAAAAAGGATATATAAAAACAAAATGAATCTAAGAGATGTTTCTGGCATAGTGAGTGCAGTTTTGTTTTGTGTGGGTGTGCAATAGTGATGAGTTTTATTTGGAAATATGAGCAACTTGTGAATGCACCTTTAAGGTTGCATACATAAAGAAAATTTGTAATGGTGAAGAAGAAAACAAGTAAAAATTGATATACATATGTATGTACTTCTAATGGATATGTACAAGTGTTGACCTTTTTGTTCCTTAATCGTTTGTCGAAAATGTTCTACACCCAAGTCACGAGAACCAGAAATTTCTATGGCATATAATACATCCCGTTTTAAATGAATTTAAAATTGTATCCTATGCAAACATCTATTCAGCAACATTCCTTCGACAACAGTCATCAGAGCGCTTTGAATTTTGAATTTTAACATTTGACCATTTGTGATTGTGATCATCACATCAAGGTCGTGTGTTAGCCAATTTCATAGATAGTACTGTATCAGTTGACGATCATTACGATCGAGTTTTGCAGGTGGATTGCATTGGTGGATCGGTGGAAAGTCTGTTTTAAAAGATCCTTGTGAATGAATTGATGTCTAATCGGAGTTGGACTTGGATCTATGGAAACCGAGTTCCGAAAAATTTCTAGCATATTTGAATGATTTTTCGTAAGAATACATAAAGTATTGCGGCCATTGTTCCAAGGATCATTTGAACAATCGAGAGGCCACCGGCTGTCATATAACATTTTATTAAGCACAACAGGAAAATACATACATATGTACCAACATGTAAAGACGATAAATCTGCCGTTAACGAGTTCCAAATTAAAGTTAAACATATTTCTTGGCTGTCCTTCCAATACCAATAGAGCCAACCTATTAAAACTTTTTACCAACCAAAGCATCTCACCATAGTCAAGGAAAGCATAGCCCTTTTACTACGTGGAAACTGAATATTCTAACGATTCCACGTAGATCATTGGTTGCATTGTTAAAGTCGTTCTTTGAAGACCAGAATTTCTGGTGGAACACTGAACTAAACTGTAACAACAAGTAGAGTATTAAATGGTGTTCGTTTAGCAAGAATCGTGTACTGGATTAATTTATGAAAGAACCTCATAAAGCCATCGAAATATGTATGTCTTCTCAATAAACAAATATTACGGATCGAAAAATAAAATCACAGCTGAGTCAGATTTAATGGGATTCAAGATTTATGAACTGCATTCACGTGAAGCAGAAAACGTTTTCTCAAGATAGTCAAGCGTTTTGGTAAGTGGCTGAAAACCAATTCGGTAATGCGACTAATATTACCTCAAAAAATATTTGATGCAGACAGCTCTATCCAATTCGACCAGATATCTAAAAAGAATGATTAGTGATAAGTAGACCTACAGTCTTATCTGTCTGCACTCAATTTTTATTACAAACCTTTTGCTATACCATTTCAGGTTTTAATATGTTCAATGCTACAACAAATTCTCGCACTCTCTTCAGAAGACATAAAAAACTTACTTTTACCGGAGAGAGCCATGAAGTTAAATCCTGAAACGGGTAAGATAATTTAGAACAAGCTAAACATTGGTTAAATATGTTTATTTTTTTTTTTTTTTAGGTAAATTTAATGTATTTGGTAGGAATCTACAACATGGTCGTAGTTTGGATATTAGGATATCTGGAGAGAATGGCGTTGGAATAGGTTGCTATTACACGAACCTATCAAGCGGGCAATGGCAGACGATGGACTATTTTACTTTTTCAGGGGGTTACTATCCTGTTGCTAATCGTTTTAAACCAGTAACAGTAACTACTGAAAAAGGAAAAGAGTTCCCAATAGTTTTTGACGAAGTTCTACCAGAATGTGAAGAGTTTTATAACTTGAATATAATCCCAAAGGAAATTGAACCTTCAGAATCACCATCGAATGAAGTAACAATTACAGTTAGACGTAAGTAAATACAAAATTATAGTAGTAATACAATCGCTTTACGCATTTACTATTTCCATTAATTTTATCCATTTATGTACTTAATAGTTACAAACAAACAATTATGGAAACGTTTCAAACTCTTCATTTTAGAAAAACGATAATGTTTCTGAAACGTTTTTTTCAAAAGTTTTACTATAGTGAATGGTTTTTTTTTAATCTTAGTCAGTGTTAGGCTTAGAGAAAAGCAACCGGAAATATAAAAAAGCAGACTAATCATAACTAGAACTTTGGAACAAACGAAGGAATTTGAAAAACAGTAAAATATTTTTTATAAAGACGATTCTGAATTGTTGGAAACATTTGAAAGTAGCACTATCAAAAACATTAGACAATCAACTTCTTTGCAAACATCTTCTCACCCCTTTGATGCAGTATTGACTCACGGTTAGCGTATCTGCAACTATGCCGTCAAAATAAGGTCAACTTACTAGCAATACATCAATAGGTAAAACTCTGTTTGGTCCACAGTCATAAAACTGTAAACAATCAACAAAACCAGAGTCAGCCGGAAGCACAGGACAAGTCGACTTAGAGCCGGGAAAACAATTAGATGGTTTAACTTTTTTATTTAAAAAAAGTCAAACTTGTTCTTCTCGTTATGAATACTACTCTGTCATCTAATCCAAAAAATAAAAATAACCTTACATTTTGATAACATCTACAACATTTACTTAGCGACACTATAATTTTTTCCTATAGCATACCCATCCCAAGCAACCACCAGGAAGACGCCAACATACCCCACTAAACCATCAACACATACTCGGTCGACAATCCCAATTAAATATACAACAAGTAAAAAGTTATAGTTACCGACAGTGCATTATAATCTCACGATTTCTGTCAACAGTTACACCCCGAGTCACTAAACCATCAACACCAACCCGGAGAACAGCAAGACCTGTAAGCACTCCATCCACAACAAGTCGAACAGCATCAACATCTTCCACCACTCTATCCACAAGAAATCGGCCGACACCAACAAAAAACATAACACCACCAATATTTACTAGGTCGACAACCCAAAAAAAATATGAAAAAAGTGAATAATTTTAGTTACCGACAATGATGTTTAATTCTATGATTTTTGTCAATAGCTACACCAAGAACCACAAAATCATCAGAACCAACTCGGACGACACCAACATCTTTCACCACTTCAACTAAAAGGACGACACCAACAAACGATATTACAATACCAACAATTACTCAATCAACAACCCGCACAAAGGATTCAACAAGTAAATAATTTTAGTTACAGACACTACTGTATATTTTTATGAATTTTATCAATAGCTACACCAGGAACTACTAAGTCATTAACACCAACTCGGACGACACCAACATCTTTCACCACTCCAACTAAAAGGACGACACCAACAAACGATATTACAATACCAACAATTACTCAATCAACCCGCACAAAGGATTCAACAAGTAAATATTTTTAGTTACAGACACTACTGTATATTTTTATGATTTTTATCAATAGCTACACCAGGAACCACTAAATCATCAGAACCAACTCGGACGACACCAACATCTTTCACCACTCCAACTAAAAGGACGACACCAACAAACGATATTACAATACCAACAATTACTGAATCAACAACCCGCACAAAGGATTCAACAAGTAAATATTTTTAGTTACAGACACTACTGTATATTTTTATGATTTTTATCAATAGCTACACCAGGAACCACTAAATCATCAGAACCAACTCGGACGACACCAACATCTTTCACCACTCCAACTAAAAGGACGACACCAACAAACGATATTACAATACCAACAATTACTCAATCAACAACCCGCACAAAGGATTCAACAAGTAAATAATTTTAGTTGCAGACACTACTGTATATTTTTATGATTTTTATCAATAGCTACACCAGGAACCACTAAATCATCAGAACCAACTCGGACGACACCAGCATCTTTCACCACTCCAACTAAAAGGACGACACCAACAAACGATATTACAATACCAACAATTACTGAATCAACAACCCGCACAAAGGATTCAACAAGTAAATAATTTTAGTTACAGACACTACTGTATATTTTTATGATTTTTATCAATAGCTACACCAGGAACCACTAAATCATCAGAACCAACTCGGACGACACCAACATCTTTCACCACTCCAACTAAAAGGACGACACCAACAAACGATATTACAATACCAACAATTACTCAATCAACAACCCGCACAAAGGATTCAACAAGTAAATAATTTTAGTTACAGACACTACTGTATATTTTTATGATTTTTATCAATAGCTACACCAGGAACCACTAAATCATCAGAACCAACTCGGACGACACCAACATCTTTCACCACTCCAACTAAAAGGACGACACCAACAATTACTCAATCAACAACCCGCACAAAGGATTCAACAAGTAAATATTTTTAGTTACAGACGCTACTGTATATTTTTATGATTTTTATCAATAGCTACACCAGGAACCACTAAATCATCAGAACCAACTCGGACGACACCAACATCTTTCACCACTCCAACTAAAAGGACGACACCAACAAACGATATTACAATACCAACAATTACTCAATCAACAACCCGCACAAAGGATTCAACAAGTAAATAATTTTAGTTACAGACACTACTGTATATTTTTTTTTTTTTATCAATAGCTACACCAGGAACCACTAAATCATCAGAACCAACTCGGACGACACCAACATCTTTCACCACTCCAACTAAAAGGACGACACCAACAAACGATATTACAATACCAACAATTACTGAATCAACAACCCGCACAAAGGATTCAACAAGTAAATAATTTTAGTTACAGACACTACTGTATATTTTTATGATTTTTATCAATAGCTACACCAGGAACCACTAAATCATCAGAACCAACTCGGACGACACCAACATCTTTTATCACTTCATCAACGAGAACCCGGACGACACCAAGAAACCGCAGCACACCATCAACATTTACTCGGTCGACAACCCCAACAGAAGGTCCCGAAAGTAAAAAAAATTATTTTCCGACGGTGCATTATAGCTTACTAATTCATTCGAACATTTCAGCTCCTCCAATTCCCAAATGCATCCCGGACATACCCAAGAAAATTGAGTTTGGATGTACTTCTTCAGAATATGAAGAGGGTAAGTTGGCTTATATACATACATATAAGACGTCAGTCCAATATAACAATATTTGCGCTCTATCTAGATGATGAACCGGATGATGTTTTTAGGATATCTCTGGAAAACTGCAAATGTACCTGTCCAAATACGAAGAAAGTTCCCAGAACGGTTTTGAAAGAAAAACCTGCGGCCTAGTTTGAAAAACGAATGGATGAAGAAGCAAATGGTCATCTAAAGTTTCTGTGATGAAACTTGACCGATGAAACTTGACCTTTATTGGTTGGGAATTTTTTTTTTCAATTTTATAAATTACCTTTTGTATTTATGTATGTATGTAAATGAAACCGATAGATCTTAAGACATAAATACGGTGATGGTCTTAATATATTTAGAGGTAGTACTACCTTAATGCAGACATGAACTTTGTAAAAATACAGTCTCATTGGAGCAGGAACGTATCACTGAATCTGCAAGGGAATTACGAATTCAGTCTATGCGCAGACATTTTGGAAAAAATTGAATCGAAGTACGTGGTTATTATACACAGGATGTATGTGTATAGTTTTTGGAAGAATAGAAAGGCTAATAACTATTGTGTACGGTTTTGAAATTTTTATGTAAGAAAAACACAGAAATACAAACAGGACTCGGATATTGTGAATAAATTTAACATCGGAAGATTATAACATTAAGAGATCCGCAGATTCGGCAATGCTTTGAAGTCTACTTACCTTAGTCCACACTGGATGCTGGCGTCAACTTCTAAATAAGTAAAATAAGTGTCATGCATCTGAACCTCGATCCTCAAGCTCAGTAATCCAATGCACTTTCCACTGTAAAGTTTATTATTTGGGAAGCTTTCTCAGGACAGTTGTACTTTCGGATGTTTGTTAGACGCTCGCGAGAGGCGGACCGTAAAAAACTTTTAGGTGTTCCTGACTGGGATTCGAACCTCGAACCCATCGCTCCATAGTCCAAACTGTTCCTATGTTGGCACATCTGTCATCTACCAACCGGACGGTACGAACAAACCCCATTACACCACCAACTATTTTGTTTTGTTTTTTAAATGTCATAAATTATTTTTCATATTATAACGTGTATAAGTATGTCCATGCAACCGATAAAACTTAAAACATAATTATGGTGATGTGACCAGAACGTATGTATGTATGTTGCATTAACACCGTATAGGTGCAGGCATTTTGAAACGGGATTAATAAAATTCTGTACCTTCCTTAAATATGTAAAAAAAAAAAAGTTCTAGAGCTGTGTCAATTGTTCAAATTTTAATACCGAGTCAATCAAGTATTGGTCTCAAAAATGATTCGTTCATTTCAATCAAACATTCAAACCTTCGTTGACAGAGACAGAGTTATTGTATCTATGCAAAACTAGAATCAATCATTCAATCCACAATCTCTAGTTTGCCTCTCCATTGTTCATTCTCTTTATATAGATATGTCATAATTCAAACAGAATTTTACACAGCACCTTAATTTTGTCCCACGCATTCACGGATAGGAATGATATCTGACAGTCATCAGCTGATGGAATTTCTAGTGGAAGCAACTATAGGTCCGTTCGCGTACTCTCCCAAAACAACGAAATTTCACGAAAATTCACGGAAAGTCATCAAATCCTGTTCGAGTACGCAAAAGTTTCGAAATTTTTCACAGAAGAGAGCGCTCTCGATAGAGTAAAAAATTTCCCCATGCTACGAATTTAGTGCAGGAATTTTCTGTGCTCTGATTTATGAGATCTGTCAGATCTGTCAGACACCTGTAAGAAATTTGTTTTTGTTTGTGTATTTGCATACATTTGCTTTTGACGTCTAAAATGTGGGCGAAGTTCGTAACTTTCCCGTTCCTTTACTTTTTGGCATTTTACCACTGTCTGAGAGAATTTCACCCCCACTCCTTGAAAATTGACAATCTACGAATTTTGGTGCAGGAAGTACGCAAACAGACCTTATGTGTCGCATATGTTGGAGAATTGAGAGATTAATTTTCTCTTTTTCTGTATTATTTACCTCATGATTGACAAAACCTAATTCAGTTCAATACTATCTTTGTTTGTGTCAATTAATTCATCTTATTGCACTGCAATTAGATATTGCCACTAGATGTCAATAAACGACATTTTGCTCCTGGCTTGAGAATGTTGGCTCATTTTTTTTTCTTTTTCTTGCTCCGTGTGTAAGGGGTGATGGGACCAGTAGTCAGCCCCTTAATTTTTTTTTGTGTTTGAGTGGTCCTTAAAAATCCATTCATCAACTATTCAATCAAGTATTTGGTTCTTATGAATGTTTGAAGTCTGTAGATTGGAAAATACTTAGCTTATTAGGGATATGAGCTACCTAATGCAAACTTTTTACACAATAAGTGAAAAGGGTATGATTTTCGAGTAGTCGGCTCCTCAGCTCTTGTAGTCGGCCACTCAAGTATCCAGTAGTCAGCCCCAACTACCATTTCTACATTTTCATCGTTGACACTATCAAGTACCGAATTTGATCTCTTTATTCAATGATGTACATGTGTAGATCGATTTCTTTATAGACAAGCGTTGGAATTGCCTTGATCAGATGCATCACTTTTGCGTCCGCTTCTGTATGAAAACTCTCTTAAAACTTAAGTCAGCCTCTTTGCAGAAATTTCGATTTGAAAGAGAAATGCCGGCTCGTATTTTTGATTTCAATTTCGAATTTTGTTGTCATTCGAATACTACCTGAAATATTTCGTTATTCACGCAGTTAGTTAGTGTTTAGCCTCAACACATTCATGATCCACGTAAAATCCTTTCAGAATTAAGCCCCCGACTGCATTCCCTCTAAGAGAGTGCGCACTTCACTTAACTCCATCGACATTCACTCAAAACAACCTTCTTGAATTTCCACTCAAACCACATTCCGCAATCTGCAGCTTGGAATCGGAGTCAATTCAAACCAAATCGCTCGACTTGAGTTAGTCTCCAAAACATTTTCGAAGAGGTAGGACGTTGCGCGCACTGAAAATTCCCCTCAATCTGGGATATTTATAAAAATTTCAGGGAATTCCTTTTGGGCGGTAGATTTCTAAAATAGGAATTTATAACCCACATGCGATATGAGGTGAAATAAATTCAATTATAAGAAAAAAAAATTTAATTAATTCGACTACGACCACCGCCACCCGCCGCTAATGATGGCTCCGTTCAACCGCTGAGTATTCAATTTGCCGCCGAGTGTATGTGGGGTGTTGTTTATAGCGCGTGCGCCGCTGCTACTGTCGTCGCTGTTGTGTTTAATGCTTTCGGGAATCACACCGAAATCCGTTAATTAAAAGAGATTTGTTTCGCTTACGAAATCAGTTGGATGGTCGCGTGCCCGTTCGCGATAAAAAAAAAAAAAAAACGAAATAGCCAGTGCGCATGTGTGTGTTAGTGTTTGTGCTCCTGGATAAGCCGAAGAATTGGATACCAGACACCAACTGATTGGGTAAGTCTCCCCTGCCCACTGTCAGAAAGTCAAAACAAATCACTTGTCTCCGTGGTAGACCGCAAAATCGACTTTGTTTGCGAAAGGGTTCTCTGATTAGTCGGAACGGATTGGGTTACCCCACGAAAGAGGAAACCGATGGCTCTGTCATGTGGTGTCGTGTAGGTAGATGGTGTGTTGATTCGACAGATTCAGCTGTTTTGTTGTTGGAACACTGGATAACACAACAACATTGAGCAAGGTCATCTTGGGCAGATGTTGCATTTTGTTTTCCTTGTTTGTTTTTCTCGATTTTTAGTTCGTGTCAGTTGTGGCACGAGGATAATTAATTGGTCGTGGGTCATCGTTCTGGAAGCGTTAAATAAATGTGTCAAAGCCGGTACTTTTTACCGATATTTTGCCTTGTACATGTAAACACACATGCACATACAGTGGCGACAAAATAAATAGCACAGTTGCAGGGTAACTAATAATTATGGTTTAAATCTGCAGCTTAATAGATTAAACATAAAATAGTTTTAGTTTATATAAAGTGTAACTTCCCTATTAACTAAAGGTACATGTTACTTCTTAAATCATCCTTGGCTTTTGAAATTAAATGACATTTTGTAAAGGCTGGTAGATATAGTGTGGACAATTTAAATAGCACACCTTTTGTTTATTACAATTAATTTGTCACTTTCAAATCTAATTCTTGATATTATTAAGGTAAGTAATAATAAAGAGTTTCTTTTGCAAGAAATTTAAAGATTTAAAGAATTTGGTATATCAACAACAGCATGGGACGAGGAATTCATTCCACGGAGGATTTCAGACGGTGTGTTCTTGCCTATAAGAATAAAGAAAGCTCGAATTCGGACATAGCGCGAAAATTGAAGTGGTCACGAAAAAAGGTAATTAATACCCTTCAACATTACCAACAAATGGGCTCGATCCAAAACAAACTGCGTAAGGATCGGTAGCGTAAGACCACCTCTAGGACCGACTCGACCATTGTTCGTTTGAGCAAACTCGATCCATTTTTGTCAGCTCCTAAAATAAAATTAAAAATTGAAAGGGAGGTGAACGTGGATGTTTCTGTTAGCACAAATAAAAATCGCCTTCGAGAAAAAAAATTGTTCGGATGGATTGCCAGACAGAAACCATTGGTATAAAATCGGAATAAGTCACGTCATTTGGAGTTTGACCGTAACCATGTTAATAAAAATCCAAATTGGTGGGAGAATATTATGTGGACCATTATAAGACGGGAAACAATATGTAAGACGCGGGATCAACCAAGAATTCAACCCTAAATACGTCATAAAAATGGTAAAGCATGGTTGAGGCAACGTTCTTGTATGGGGGTGTTTTTCTTCGCGTGGTGTTGGTCCGATTTAGCGGATTGAGGGCATTCTGAAGCAAATGAAATACAAGGACATTTTGAGCAATGTTATGCTTCCTTATGCTGAATAAGGAAATGCGACTGATACGGAAATTTTAGCACGATAATGACCCGAAGAATACAGCTAAATCTGTAAAGCAGTGGTTATTGAGCCAGAAAATTGACAATTTAGGTTGGCCAGCTCAGTCCCCTGATCTAAATCCAATTGAGAACTTGTAGAGGGATGTCGACACATCAATAGACAGAACGGCGGCCACAAATTTAGATCAACTTTGTGTAGAGATTCTACGTGCTTGGAGTGCCATACGTTGGAGAGAGGTGTAAGGCCCTGGTATCATCAATGTGCTGTCGATGTACTAAATTATAAAAGTTAATAGAACCCGACTAAATATTGATGAGATCTCCATATTTACTTTATTTCTTTTCTTCACTGTTCTATTAAATTTAATGAATTTCGTAAAGTGTGCTATTTATTTTGACTGCAAGAAATTAGAACGAAGAATACTTTTTAGCTTTTTTTTTGTAAATATGAAGGAAATGTTTCAGGTTTTTAGTTTTTTAAGTGAACTGTACCTAATTTTATTTTATTACATAAGTAGTATCTTTTTTTACTGAAGATAAATACAAAAATTTTAAGTTTGAAAAAATTAGATCAAAGTGTGCTATTTATTTTGTCGCCACTGTATGTCTGTGCGTACTCGTATGTTCGAGTATAACAGGGTGACAAGTCTTATGAAGCCATTTAGTTTAATTCTATGAATATTTGGTTGACATTCTGCTGTTTCAAGTGCTATCTAGCTTGTGAGACTGCTTCAGATCCTGTTGGAGTTTGTTTTTAGGTGACATCTGAGACACCTTTTCATTCAGTTGAGTAGGTTTCAAGGTCTTATTTACTTAAAGGTAGATACGAGAACTTCAAACGCATCCATGACCTATGCTCTGTTCAAAGGGACTGAGTTCCTAGAAGTTTTGTTTTTCTTAAGTTACAATGGGCCATTTTATTCACAAATATCTAGTTAGGTGCATAGAAGTGTCTGCTTCAGTAGAAGTGTCAACTTCAGCGCTCCATGCTAAAGTCTCTAAGACTCGTTTTATGGTCTGATTGTCAGGAGGACAAAACAATAGCACCACTATACGAAATGTTAGGAATCCTTTAAATAAACTAAGTAATTCGTGTAGTACCCTTTAATTTTTATAACTCCACGGATTTTTCTTGGCAAGGACTCGACTGGTGTGTGGCAAGTGCTCGTCAGTATGACTTACCCAGCTCCTTGAGCTCTGCTCCACAACTCTTTTTTTTATTTTTGGGGACTTCGGCACCAATAGACCTTTTTACTATCACCCTGCACTCTCTGAACGTCTGACGAATCCACCAAATTAATTTTTGCTTCGTCGGACCGAAAAATCTTTTGCCGATTTGTCTCGTTTTCTGGGCCTATCCATTCCAGGTGTTCTTTGGTATCATTGTTTAAAGCGATCGGCCAGAACGTTGGCAATTTTGCATTCGAAATTGTTCCTGAACTTCTCTAACGTTGTTGACTTGTTGACATAAACCAACAAATGAGGGAGGTGGGCATTCGACTGGATTATTTCTCGAGTTTACCCGATTACCGAACTTCCCCTTCAAAAGATCAATGACCAGCTGTATGGCATGTGGCAGCATCGTATTGGAACCACATATCACTGACGTCAAGTCTATCCAATGCTATCCACAAATAGACTTCCAACATGGCACGATAGCTAACTCCATTGATCGTACCTTGACAATCATTTACGTCGGTGAACAAGTAAGGTTCAATCGGTATGAAATCCACACCACGCCCTTGGATGCTATGTTGTCCCCTATAGCTCATGAACATATGTATGTTTGTTGTTGTCTCATAAAGCATGTTTAAGACAAAAAGTTTAAGGATGCGTTTGTATTAACAACAATATAGTTATGTCCCTATTGAAAAACTCTTTATAATTTATCGTAATAGTCTGATTTTGTTATGTCAAATAACGTATAAGTTGTTATATGTAATAATATGAGCAATAAGATGTTACAGGACTTCGCCTTGAGACCGTTCTCAGCTCTTAAGCACCAATGATTCAGCTATGTACATATCTACCATCCAACATGGACATCATCCGTTTGACAATACTCCCTCAGTGGTTGGTAGAAAGAGAAAATTTTGTTTTTGTTGATCGACACACTTAGTAGGTCTGTTCTCGTACTCTCCTAAAACTATTTTTACGAAAATCTACGAAAATTCACGAAATCCTGTTCGAGTACCTATGCAAAAGTTTCGAAGTTTTTCGTAAAAGAGAGCGCTCACGAGAGAGTAAGAAATCTACCCATGCTACGAATGGTGAAGTGAAGGAATTTTTTTTGCACTGATTTATGAAATCTGTCAAACCTGTCAGATAGCTGTACGAAATTTTTGTTATTTGTGTATTTGTATTCATTAGAATTTGACGTTTAAAAACGGAGCAAATTTCGTGGCTTTCGCGTTCGTTTACTTTTTTGTGATTTTACCTTCCTCTGCGAGAATTTTACTCCCACTCCTTGACATTTCACAATCTACGAATTTTAGTGCATAAAGTACGCGAACAGATCTAGTGCTGCTTCAGTTGAGTTTATCTTGGGAAGACAGTGTGTCTTATACCAGGGAGTGCGTAGTGTTTAAGTTGCAATTCTTGCTGATAACCATCAATGGTTTCATAGAGATGTTGGTATAATTGATGGCCGTCGCGTTATGAACTGCTCTCGTCGTTTTCAAATCACATTTGGAACGCAGATAGAAATGTTCACTACTCACAACTATAGATTCAAGACAGTAAAATATTTCAGAGTTTCTTGCTCAGTGTAGGTGACAGTAATCTTCCTTTGTTTTGAGGTCCTGACAAAGGAAATAACTTTGTAACGATAACGTCTGACCAAACAAATTTATGATTTTCTTTGTCGCATAATCCTGATTAAAAATCGTTTAAACTCTGCATCTTCAAGGTTTAGATCAGCACAAGGCGGTTTTTTTTCAGATTTAATTGGCAAGGCAGTGGTTGCACTCAAGAAGATTTATTGTTTGAACGTTTCAGATACAAACTTTTGAATGATCTTCTGAAGGTATAGGTATGTATATTGTATAAAAGATAGTAGCTCCGTACATGGGCGCCGTGGCTCAGGCGTTGGATTATGGAGCAAGCCACTACACCTACAAGTTTTTTCACTGCCACACCTCATGCGAGCGTCTGACAAACATCCGAGAGTATAACTTGTCATGAGAAAGCTTCTCAAGGAATATAACACGCTCAACACGAGCGGTTGTAAGAAGCTAGGCCCTGGGTCCCATCGACCTGTTGCGCTAAATATTTATTTATTTATTTTTTTATAACTCCGTACATTATTCTCTGCAGCTTATAATTTCAAAAACCAAAAATTCAGAAATTTTCGTTTCAAATTCGCCAAAATAGTCTTAAAATCTAGAACCCAACCTTTCTTCTAGAACCTCCGCTGCAACTGACCACTGAATTTCAAACAAACTGGAGACCTTGTATCTGTCTAGTACCATATCACATATTTACGTCCTGAAATTTACTGTAGATACAAATTAACACAACAATCGTCGCTATAATGGTTTCATTCACACGAGAAACCTCACTTAACTACCATCTCTTGACTGCGTAACTCGTATGTAATTTATTTATAATGTTACCTTTCAAATCGAACAAATCGAACAAACCATTAGCAGAGCTCTCTTCGAAAAAAAAGAAGAACACAATAATGAAACCTCCATGCCATTGAAAATTCCCGTGCTCGCTTGCGATACATGAAAATCACATTCCACCAAACACAGAGCTCCCCGGCTCGAATCGAAATCAAAAGTAGTTTCTCACAATGACAAATTAAATGGTCTCGCCTCCTACTCTCCTACTTCGCAGCACATCACTTTCATTTTGAAATCCTTCATTAAATTATTACACAGGTGGAAATGGATTTTTGAATACATTGCCACCATCTGGGGAGATGAAGAACAGAAAAACCAACTCATCGACAAAAAATAAAAATATATTCAATTGAAACGAAGTAAATCATCTAAACAAGTAGTTCGGCGGGTAATGTCTGTTGGGTTGAAATATGTTTTTTATTTCTCCTCCTAATTCGAAAGATCTTAATGCGACACAAAAACCTGAAATCAATTTCAAGACGACAAAGATGGTAGCACGAAAATGCTGGAATAGTACATATGAGAGAAGAAGAACTGGAAAGACAGCTGATTGGGAGAAGAGGTGGAGTGGAACCAGCACACATCTTCTTTGTTGAGAATATTTGCGCAGTTTGCCTGGACTGGACTAGTTTGGATTTTTTTTTGCGCGCCTGCTCTGCAAGAATAATTGAATGTGCGCGGGGTAATTTAGAAAAGGATATGTGTGCAGTCGATGATACCCTGTGGAATCCATTAGGAATGCCAAGGTAAACTGGATTTCTATCTTTTGTTCGACTGATGGGTTCGGTTTATCTCAGGCAATTTGCACTCGAATCTAGTTAAATAAGTTGGTAAGTTGGTATGTTGTAGAAGGTCAGTGCCGTCGTTGAAATTTTAGTCTTGCAAACTAAATACAAATGTCGCTCCTTCTAGTTCTCTAGGTTTGTTCTCTTCTTCGTCTCGATGATTGGCATTTGAAAATTCTCTCAGTTGAAGCCATGTAGTCCATCCGCTTCCTGTGGTTCTTGGACTACACCTACGTCTTCGCACGACGAACAATTTTTCACATTGTTTATGTCTTCGGACATGTGTAGTGTTTCACCCCATCCTACATCCACAAAAAAGTGTGTTGCCTTATGACCCACTTAACCTTGCCACAACAACCAAATTGCATGAGCAGCTGAATAGTGCTGAGACGAGCAAGAAATTCTTTAACCCGGCAAAGTGATTTTGGGGTCAAAAAATATTAACAGGAAACCATTGTCTTATCTGTAGATTTTGTGTTTGAACCGGATAGAGCGATGTAACGTTGATCTTTAGGTTGCTGCTCGTCCGTCCAACAACGTAAAAAGAAGGCTTAAACTGATCACGCGTCTTAAAATCATTGGTATAGGGTCATGCATAGTGTGGTTCCGATAGTAAATTTAAATAAATCGCATTTGAGATTTAGATTTCGACCAATTTGGTTTTCAATATATTGTTTGGATCTTACCATTATGAAATGTCCTCCATGGGAATTCCAGCAGGACTTGCTTCTGACAAGCTAATTTTTGATGATTTTTCGACACATGTCCGGCAATAACTTGGCCATGACTTGACAAGTACTCGTTTTCAAAGTGTCAAGAGTTTAAGATTTGTGTGCATAAACACACTCGTTTGCATAGCCCAAAAAAAAAAAGAAATCCAGCGGCGACAAATCCCACGATCTTGGTGGCCTGTTCGCAAAGCCAAAGCGGGTCGTTTTGTGAGATGTGGCACTGACTTGTTGAAACCACACGTCTTCTAAATTCATATATTCCATTTGAAGCGCAAGAAATGCGACATACATTGGATAACAGTGATGATAATTGACGGTGACTGTCAAATTTTCCTCATTTATACCACCAGAGCGAATTTTTGTGGATGGAATGGTCTTTCGATAATTTTCATACGAAAAATGACCCTCATCGCAGAGAAAATGTTGTGTAAAAATTGGTCATCCAAAAGTTGATGTTCAAGCACAGAATCGGGGTATGTTCTACGCATTCCGTGGTCAGCCTAAATGCAAAATACGCCATAGTATGCCGTAAGATTAGCCCAAATGCTGTGTTCACCGTGGATAGGTTTTAAGACAGTTTCGCCTATAGTATGCTAGACAGACACGATTATGTCGACCATAATCTGCTTGTAATGCGCGAGTCGTGCCTACTACTGCCCTTAAGATACAATTCTACAGGGAGTGTGAGCTGATTCAGCACAACCATCCCAATTTTCTCTGCTCTACGAAGGCTACGATAGGTGAAAATGCAAGGCTTTTCGTCTTGAATAAACCCCCAACAAAGTACGTTTTATTAAGCTAATGCTAATGCCTTTGCCACATTTGTTAAGCCAACCCTTCGTGGTCAGTCGACAGTTTAAAGCCTGGTGTCACGGAGTGAATCTGAACTTCTTCGTCAGTCACTAAGCAATTCCGATCTAATAGCTAAAGACCGTGGTAAATAGGCTGAGTAACACACTCTAACATTCCCTGTACAAACTACCTGAAAGTTTACAAATAAACCAAACTTCTATCTTTTAAGGCAGTTGACCAACGAAATGTATCATTATGCAAATTACCTTAGTTCTACCACCCCCAATTAGCCATTTGGTGAACGAATTAATTCTATTCCAACGCATATACTGGCTGTTTGCCATAAAAAAAAAACAAAAAAAGAAATTAATTCAAATCCACAAATAGACTTACTCCAAATTCCATACTTCCTAAACCGGCACAATTCAGCATTCCTCGACAGACATGACCTACCCACTCACATTCGTCGTTGTCGCTGCCAACCCCAAATACGCCAGAATTCCTCCATTGCATTCCAAAGTCCCGGTTGCATTTGCATGCGCCCTGGACACCTGCTCGACTTGACAATGCAAGAGACGTCCAAACCAAGAAACAATTCAGCCAGCACTCTCTTAGCCATATAAAAATTATTTATCGCTTTATGCATTTTAAATTTTATTGTTTACTACTGCTTGCCACTTATGACCAAATGAATTCTCGATTCGAGCCCGAATCGAATTCCGCCGAGTCGCTCGAATGCTCGAAATTACCTTTTTGAATATCAATGTCCGGCGTTGCCTTGAGATTTTCGAGTAGATTGGATAGAGATATTTTTATTTGCGCATATCTCGACGGTGATTTCGCTGATTTACAATTCGAATTATTTAGAGCCCGCTAGAGGTGCCTAACTAGTTGGTTGGCCAGCCTGACTGACTGACTGGCCACCTGCATATGCAAGCGGTATTGTTTTGAATTCCTAAATGAATTACAAGTAGGACTTGAGGCGTTGGTTGGGTGGTTTTTTGTGATTCAATTCGCTTCCGTTGCCAGTGCTTTATGGATTGTACGATTATGTTTCCTAGATGGTGTGACGGAAGATTAAGAAATAACCCTCACCAGTAGGAGGATGCGAAAGAAGTCCAATAAGTCTGTTACACGATACAAATCCCCAAAGTCTTCGACAAGGTCATCTGCCAGAACTCAACCAAAAATAAACATTATCACCATTATCCCATTGAATTCAGCTAATCCCACAGGTACGCGCCCAGTCATATAATAATAATTCCCCTCTCCAATCCCTGTTGACGAGATGATAGCGTAGCGTTCTTAAATATTGCGTAAGCCCCAAACAAGTTTACTGGCCAGGTCTTTCGCTGTGCCTTGCCTTTGATGTCTGTGCACATCTACGCACAAAGATCAGATGAAAAAAAAATCTAACTCTGATCATACACCAAAATTTGGGCAGACATAACAGAGAGGCGAAGATGCGGATACACATTCGAAGCAAGTACGTGAAGCGAAAGACCACTCTTCAATTTGACAGGTAACAATCATCATCAGCATGATCGTCGTGGTCGTCGTCGTCCCGCAGTGGCAACGGAGGTGGGGAAATTATTAGAAAATTAATTACAGACATGGAAATGAAATTTGAATAAATGAGTCATTACCCATTCACTTCGGCGGATGGCCAACGGAGCATATGCATAATGGGTTGTAACTGTCTCTCTCGGAAGGTTGCAAAGGGGGGCTCTGACGGACCACGAGTGTGGTGTTTATGAAATAGGTACATACAAGGTAAAATTAATAGCGTACCCGTTTGGGGTTTTTATGAATCGAAAAGCCGGTGGGTAATTGAAAGGGCTTGTGCTGGGGAGATGTGTGTGGAAGATATATGGATAGGGCACGGGATTTATTGATTCTTATTATTCAACGTTTTGCTTTTGTTTCGTGGGAATGAAGAGAAGAGAAAGACTTTCACGGCAGTTGGTTGGCAGTTTGAGTGTTAATGTCTGATTCATTTGGGTGTAGATAAAGAAGAATTTTGTCGGCTTCCATTGGACCTGCTCTTTGTTCGCATAGTATACTACGTATAGTGGATTTTTGAAAAGTACTTCTTTATTGTTTTTAGGGAGCTTGGTAGCAGTACAGTCTATTGTGCTGATCTATATAATTCTAGTGTTCGGGATATCTGTGTGTCGTGCAATAAAATCCAACTAGAACGAGCTAGCTTCCATAACTATGTGATCTTTCATTTTGAGATGTCTGCAATATTTTCTGATGGTTTACGTCAGGTAGCATTTCTTTAGTTTTGCTGCATCGGAAAGATTCATGACGAGGTCCTGACCGAAAACTTGAAAAATACTGGTTCCTCACATCCCAGTATGACGTGAAAACACAAAATAGACTTACGGCTTGAGGACTCACAGATTTCTTTGATTTACGAACTAACAAGGTTGAGTATGCCTTTAAGCGGTGACTGACTATAGTTACAAACACACAATTGTACATTCCAATATATGGTCTCCTAATGGAAGACATATAATAACGTGCCATTGAGTCAAACGTCACAATGTGTAGTTTCCAGGACAACTTACCCCATAGTGTATGCTGTTACTTACTTACTTAGGTGGCGCTACAGTTCGGGGTGAACCTGGGCCTCAACCAACAAGCCTCTCCAGTTAGCCCGGTCCTTAGCTGCTGGGCACTCCAAGTCGGTTGAGGTCCCCTTCTACTAGGCGTGGTCTTCTTCTACTGCGTTGTCCCTCCGGGTTTGATCCGAAGACTCTACGGGCCGGAACATTGGTGTCCATTCGCTCTACATGTCCTAGCCATCTTAAACGACTGATCAGGTCAATATTGCTGTACAGCTCGTCTAGTTCGTCGTTGAATCTTCTCCTCCAAAGCCCGTTAACTCAAACGGGACCGAAAATGAGTGTATGCTGTAGGTACCTACTATATTATTGAACATTGAAGTGAATGCGAACTCTAATCGGATGGCCCAGTGCCCAGCAGTAATTGCCAGAACTCTAGCAATATCTGTTCACTTTTTATCCAGTAGCCACAACTGCCTGGACATGACACAGTTCTGCAGCCCCAGTAAGAGAGCAATCCTAGGCAGATCCCTGCCTTGTTAGTTCATCTACTCGTTCGTTTTCATCGTTATAACTGTGACCCGTGAGGACTGTTTTAAAACCAATGATCCAGCAAGGAAAGTTCTTTGCACTTTTCTTCTAGCTTCTGGGATGTAGTGATCGACACAATAGCTTTGAAAGCTCCTTGGCTGTCAATGAGGATGGTTAAAGTGTTAAAGGGTGCGGTAGTTCGCTTAAGTGGAGAGCCATATACCATATTGCTATCCCATATTACCATAACCCAAAGAAGAGGAGATTTTACCCCACTTTAAGGAGTTCGTCTTACAACAGATATGGTGAAACTGCTTCTACCTAGGGTCGATTAGTCACTAAACACGATGTTATTCTAAATTTGAACTCAATTTGTCCCCCATTCGTCCCAAATAGTTTGTTCGTGTATAATCACAGTGCCTGCGCGAAGTTGCCTGTGCAATCGATGTCCAGATGCCCGAGTGGTGCCCCACCTCATGCATCACATCTCTCCCAACCGGTACAGTCAATCACCACCTTCAGCAAGATATGCCTTACACGTATGTAAATCAACAAAATCCATCAGTAACTTCCTATTGTAAGGAGGCTTTGACCACCTACCAATTTTCATTACACCAACTTTTCTGGTCTGTCTAGTTACTGAAAAGACGGAATTAGAAGACATTATTGCGTCAAAAGTAAATTTCCTGTATGTATAGCTCACGGGAGGGGGACCTGCTATCCACAAGGATCCCGCCTTGCTGGTCTGATTTAAATTTCAAATAAATTTTCATTTATTCCGGTCGGATTGATGCTCCCAAGAGGATCTAATCTTGTTCAGCCGATAGTTGGTCTATAAATTACTGAACATTCAATTGCCATTGCCACTCGTATTCGTATAACTTTCTCTGTAAACCAATTTCATCTGTCGGTGATAAATAATCGTTATACCGACACAAGACCTCAAAACAACCACCGAACGAGCGACATAATTCTATCAACAAAAAGAAAAAATTAAAAAGAAGTATCCAAACATTAACTCATTAAAGAACCAACCAAGGAGATGTGTTGCGCACACTTCACACTAATTGACAATTACACGGAAATTTTATGGCAATCGGATGCCGATGATGATGAAAGCGACAATTAAACAATCGCACATTTGGTTCGTAAATTCGTTAAAGCTCAGAATTAACCAATGCGCCAAGTTGGTTCGCCTAACGACGATTTATTGCTTATGAAGATTTATTTCGTCTCAGGCGATGGAACCTGCCGACATTCACCTGCCAATTTGCGGCAATCATTCGAACCCAAGCACACACATGGATCTTGTTGAGTCCCTCCCAAGAACCATAACCACTTTGCAACAACAAAAGAATAATTATCGCTGTATAGTATAGTAACCTGACGGGGCGCTTTACCTTTTACTTTTATTTATGATCTACCTGGACATTGTAACTCGGTATCTTTGTATCTGTATTTCTATTTGGTGTTTTTTTTTTTGTTTGTTGTTGTAGTTTTTTGCGCCTCTAATGATGATGGAAGTCAGTGGAATGAACTCTTATTTCAGAGTCAGTACCTCTTGAATGTATCTGCGCAATGTTATTTCGCTGCTGCGGGTTGTTGTTCATCGAAGCGTTTTTTCTGTGTATGTGGAATGGGATCCGCTTGATGTGCAACCATGAAGAGGTAGATTTATTTTAAAGATATCTCCGTTGCGTGCTCAACGTCGCGGATACAGGAACAGAAAAAAATAACAAACAAGATATTTATATTTACTGCCTTGAGATTAATAGCCTATTCGGTAGGTCTCTAAACGCCCTTGCCAAGGCCAAGTTGTGTTGATGGAGGAAAGAAAATTCGTATCCTCGTTGGCGTGAGTATCTCCAAGCGATTTATCGAATGCTCTCAAATATATTGCTGTGCGATTGGATGCAGGGGTGTTCAACTGGTGTTTGCCGGGGCCTCTGTCCATTGGGTTTCAATTCTACTAAGGAATTTCAAGCTTAAATGACACTTAACGGTGAGCTATTCGTAAACCATATAAGTCAGGTTTGTCGAGAAGTAGGTTGTGTGTTCAGATCACTCGTGTCGATATCGATCAAACGTCGAATCGAATCAATTGGATCATCTACAACCACTCAGAGACCCCCTTGCAAATGAAATAAGTATTCCATCGATCATCCGCAAATAAATATTGATCTACCACTGATCTCGTAATTGTTCTGCCGTTACCAGATCAGAAGAGATGTTGTGTGTTGTGGGGTATTGAGTGGACAATCATCATGACCATCACTTCAACTTCAACGCACTGCGAGGAGCGTAGATCATTTCAGAGCGATCGAGTGCTTTATAAAGCGTTTTTCAATAGGGACGTAACAATTTCGTATTTTAATGTAAACGCACCCTTAACCTTTTTTTATGATCTGTCAATGTTAAAACGTCAGTTAAGGTTTATATTTTTACTACGGTGGAGCTCACGATAAACCAATGTTTGGAAATTATTAAAAATGGATACCGAAATTCTGAATCGATATTCGCAACTTTAAGAGCACTTACTCTAATTTTTGATTGTAAGAATCCTACCACCAGACAGACAGACAGATTGTTCGGCTGTGTAGTGGACACATTTGAGTCAACATATTCACTATTGAATGTTCCTGTGCCAGTGAGACAACGCACCGCTCGAAGTAGCGAAGATATCGTAGTCGTAAGTGCTTCAGATCAAAATGAACCAATTTAGTCGATTCTAGGATTCACTCAACATTGTGGCGAATTTTGAAATAAAGATCTTTCTTCTTAAGAAAACAAATTAAATAAAGGACTGAGGCTTCTTAATCCTGAAGTCTCTATGCTTCTCCGATTGGGCTCTGCAAAAGTTTGAAGAAAATTCCGAATTTCGATCGATGAAAATGATCGCCATGTTACGGTCAATGGTGTTCGCTATCGTGCCATCTTGAAAGATAATTTTTGGCCAAAATTGGGTGGAGTTGACAGTGACAGTGATATGATGTTCCAATGGGATGGTGCCACATGCCACACAAATCAAACAATTGATCTACTGAAGGGAACTTTGGGTAATCGTAGAATCAAAACATGTTTCGATTAAATGGTCACATCCCGCATGCGAGGACTTCTTTTTATTTGGTTACCTTAAGTCGTTGGTGTATGCCGTTAGTGAAGCTCAGGAACAATATAAAAATTTAAACTGCCAACGATCCGGCCAATGTGTATGGACGACTGGTTGAAAGTTGGGTCCAAAGAATCAGTCGGTGTAAACGCACTTGGAGTGGTCTTTTGAACGAGATCGAATTCGGTATATACTAAAATTTAATATGTATACTACATTTCGAACAATTTTCATTCCGATATCTCAATTATTTTGTGTTTTATATAAATTCAAAATTGTTATGTCCTTATTGAAAATCCCTTCATATAGTATTTTATCCAATGTCTTGGTACAAAAAATGTTTGCCAACTCTGATTTCCTTAGAATAGGATACTGCAAATCAGGCAGCAGCAAAAACAACCTACTAACTTGTAATACCAAAGATTATGTTTGGCCAATGACATCGCATCACCTCGATTCGCATTCGCGTCCTCATCGTTTTCTGCCATCAGAATCTGTGTTATGCAACAACGTCGACACGGCCGGCGACGTCTCCAACTCTTGATAAGTCTTTATGGCAGTGGAATTTTAATTTTATAGCAAAAACATGGTTCCACGGATGGAATCTGCGGATTTAATTGCCACACAAGGCAGCTTCTCTCCAACTAGCCCATTACCTTATTTTACACCACAACGACACACATAAAGCCGAGATGGTAGCAGTTTTGTGTTTATAGGCGCTGCTTGCACAACCTGCTCCTTCCAATGAATAGAATTTGATTACCTACGCTAATTGACAAATTGTCGTCTTGTCGATTTGTGTATTATTTTGTTGACCGATTGTTTCGGTAAGTGTTTTCTGTACTCACAAGAGTGAGAGATACAAATTGTAGTACAATACAAATCGCGATTTTGATTAAAGTGTTGACAAGTGGCCTAACCGCCTAACCCACTTCGATTAAGGCAACAATGTATCAGTCATAATCGTGCCTGGAGGGGTCGGTCAACACCTCAAAGAACACAGGAGAACAATGAATGTGACCCACAAAACAAATCGGCTCTCAATCAAGTCTAATTAAATATTTTTTTTTTGTATTTGTTTGTTTCTTTCGTTTATTACGAGTTGAAAGAACTTCAGATATCTGATTCGAATGGCTACTACACCTGACTGATGACTGATAATGCTGCTAAGGTTACCAGGTGTAGGAATAAAAAAAATAAAAATGTGTACTTCCATCGAAAGAAAGACATTCGAATGCATTTTGTTTTTTCCTGATCGGCTATCTCGGTGCATTGAGATACACAGATACATTGGAACCACTGTCTTACCTACTACATCCGACTGGCAGAGATGGCAGAGACTTATTTCTTTCCATTTTAAATCTCTGTTTGCACTTGAAGGTCTGGCCTAGGGGGCAATTTAGTTAATTAAACTTAAGCGGTTGATTACAGTGGCTGTTGTCGGATGTAAGAATGTGAGTTACATGGCGATTTGTGTGTAATTTTCGATGTGGAATGTAAAATGTTTTGGAACTCCTGAACAGGTGGCTACGAAAGCGACGGAATTCTATGGAAGGGGATTTTCCACTTCGCGGCTTAGCGAAAAATATTTTCTTAATGCAATCATACGTTTCGGTATGGACACATGCTGCGAGAGGCTAGCTTTAGACGACTGGCTTAGAGGCAAAGTTGTGTAAGCGAAAGAAATGAGTTATAACACTTTTTTAAGTCGTTTGTTAGGTTTTGACGCATTTCGATGGACTATTGTAGAGTACCGGAACTAGTCTACGGATTCGTAGAAGCAATTGAATAAATAAAATTGACTTAAGTGGAGTGCGTTAGACTACGGAGCAAGGGGTTCCAGGTTCAATCCTCCAGCTCTCGCGAACGTTTGACAATCATTCGATAGTGCAACTGTCATGAAAAAACTTCTCAAACAACAAATTGGCTCTTGGTTATGGCAGTAAACAGTAGGGCCCTTCCATGCCATAACACGCACGACATGAATTGTTGTGAGAAGCTAGGCCCTCGGTCCTATGGACCTGTCGCGCCAAATATAATCTGACAGGTTCTACGTATATAAAGCACTGAACTTTGTGATGTTGGGTTCTAGCCCTTTAAGCGCAGCCTGAAGGTAGAGAGTGATATTCTTGTCAAATATTGCTCTCATTTCTAATATTTCTAGCAGCTTTGAGCAGAGCTAAGACCTCTGTTTGGAATACACTGCAAGAGTCTCAGGGTTAGCTCTTCATGTCTCTGTATATGTTGGTGTTCACCCTGTCTATCCATCGATCTCTGTCTTGTGATCATTCTTTCTGCGAGTTAATACTCTCAAAATGATTCTCCGATCTTCGGTATTGAAAGCGTTCAAGACGTTGAAATATTCGATCCTTCCTTCGATGAAGGATATAGTCAATACATACGCTCTTTTCTCCTTGGTAAACAATGCTTTAAATAGCTCCGCAGTCAACCCAGCAGGTTTATTGGTTTTAACCTGTGTAATCGCTATCTTAATCTTATCCCAGGTTGGGAAGACAAATATTTCTGTTTGATCGTTGGTGTTGGCGAAACTGAATTCTCATCCGGTAGCAGTCACGATCGTAGATAACACAGTTGTTCTTCCTCTTTTTGCTCGTGTTAATTCCTAATACTTCTTGAATGGTGGATTTGTCTGCCCCTGAAGGTGCAGTTCCTTCATACGAACCCCTAAAAAGGGGCCTTATATACCGAAGACCGTAGTCCTCTTCAAGATATGAAAGTTGGATTATCTAGGGCTCCTGAGTTCCAAATACGTCGAAGTAGCTGCGGAAGTTATCGTTCACCTTGAAAATTCCTCCGCTGTGTGTCCTGCGTCAGAGGACCTCTTCCTGACTCTTCTCTCTTCAACTGAGATGCATATTACTGCCAATCATGTGAATAAGCTAAGTTTCGCCGTAAACATGTGTGTTGGAGTTAAACAGTCTAACGTTGCTTCGGTAACATTCAGACTCGGTACAGTCAGATTCATTCAACATACGCTACGAGGAGGTGATGATGTGATTTTGCTCTCCGGCTTTTACTTCAGGTTCAGAATAATGCATAAGAACTTGCATTGCTTGTTTGCACATTACCAGCCGGACAGGGTCTAATTGTGATTTCAAATCACTTGACTCGTCAAAACCTACACAACACGTCTACCCACACGCTAAGCCACTCGATACAATCCAGACAAGCCTCATTAAACCAAAAAATATGTTTAGAATCGCATTTCACTAAACGAACACTCATCATTCATTGTTCAAAAGTGCATAGCTATGCAAAATGCATCCGACTGTGTGTACATACTCGATATTTGTTTTTGAATGCGGAAACTTGAAACGCAAGCCTCGACGTTCGCGCATTCAGTCAAAACAATAAACAGAGGAAAGCCAAATATAATTCATTTCACAACTTTCTTGGCAGAATTGTGTAATATTACACAATAGTGGCACGATTTTGTATGATTTTTTTACAAAAAAAAAAAGAAATATTTTTTGCGTAACTTATAAAATCACAATCAATACTAAATAATTATCGCTTTGCGTGTTGAAAATGAAAAAGAAAGCTCCAGCTAGTCTGCGATGTTACACACGGATTGTGCGAATTCTTCTGAGTTACATATGACGCCTCAGTCGTGAGGAAACTTTATGGGATTTAATAAAGTTTAATTTGCAACTTTGTTGCATATAAATTGATATAAAATGGAAATATCAAAACGCCATCGCTGAGTGAATTTATTTGGAACAACTCGCGCCTACGGGTGTGTAATGTAATCGCTCAGACGCCCGTCAAATATTGAGGAGGCACTTTGGGGGGGACTTTTACGTGATTCGGATTTTTAAATACAAGTAGTGTTGTGTACGAATATATAACATCTAATGTTTGCCGTGTTTTTAATAGATGTTTCTGTTTTTTTCTCATTTCAGAATATACTAAGTGAAACTCTACAAAATAAAAGGTAAGTGCTAATGTTATAAAGTGAGTGGATAGATACGAGTATCTATAAAATTGACCCAAAAAAATGTGTGTTTTTCAAGAGTGCAAGTGAGCATATATTCAGTAAAAGTTTGATATTGCCACTGAGTTAATCCATCTGACCTTCCTTTATTTCTACACTCTTCATTTTTGTCCTTTATTGACGTCTTAGATTAGTATCGAGCTTAGGCATTCCATTTCGTTTTGTTTATTCCTTCGTGCTATCTCCTTCCATGTTACTGCTCATGCTTCGAAACTCGTCTAGTAGACTGGGATTAGTGCTTCCGTTTACCCTTTTTTTTGGGCCGTACTGGGGACTACTCTCTGACTTTTCATAAATTGTACAAATCACATATTTTTACTTTATCTCTACGCTAAAAATAAAAGCGATAGACCTTACAATACGAGTGTATTCGTCAATAAAGAAGACGATTGAGTCACATTCGTCAATCCATCTCTATGTCACCACTTTTGGCCTTAATTATATAAATTTGCCCAACTCTCCTCATTATTTATTCACATGTACATATGGTATGTATGAGAAAGGACGTGGAATGCCATACAAATGTCGTACTGATGTGACAATATGTACAGCTCAGATGATGCGGGACATTGTACCACCTCATTTTTCGAAATGAGTACATCATACAATATTATGGGAAATACGTGTCCTATCGATCGTTATCTCAAAGCTCGGCCAATTTACTGGATTTACAATGAATGTTTTCGACTTCTCTCAGCATGTAAACACTCTCTAAGGGTTGTCTTTTAAAACATGCAGAGCGGTCGAAACGGTAGTGGATTCCCTGCAGAATTATTCACTTAGATTTTGTACATCTTATGTTAATGACTTGGTCGAGATATGCGTTTCAAGCCTCTTTTTTTGAATATGAAACTGAAGGGCTATAACCTCGGTATAGTAAGTAAGGTACAGTAAGTGTTTTTTTTTAAATGACCCTCTTCGGTGGTTCCCTAAACAGGGCTCAGAACGGACGACTGATCGACATACTCTTTTCATCAAAGCTCATCAACTTTCAGTAAATTGCAAAGCATACGAACAAGATCGCTTTTACTGTACGTGATTTAAGAGCTAATAGAGCTGCTTGACGGTCTAAAAGATGTACTTAAATGCGTGCTCCCTTAATTCTGTACAGCATATATGTACATAGCTACTTCCGCTTGATATATTGGGGGTGGCTTTCCAAGTTTGAAGTTAAGACCCTATACACCGACACCAGTCCAGTCTTTTGAGAATTCGAATTCTTTCAATATTCCTAATATCGACCACTAAGGCAGAAGCATTTGAATGGCTGAGTTTGGTAGAGTCTACATTGCCTCAGTAATACAGAGGAATGCTAGATGTACTAAATGTGTTTCTCTATTCGTGACAAGCCTCTAGTGTTCGAACTACGACAATGGATATCCCTCAGGAATTACCAGTTGGACTCTAATAAAGGAGCACATCATAGGTAACCTGCTTACAGATCGTATACCTCATATGTTTCGTATGTTTGATTGTGAGCTCTCTTGACATAGAACCACACTCGTAACATATCGCACAAGACGTTAGTGTGCATTCTTTTTGGGAATATCAACTATTTACCTCCTTTTTTCAGCCCGGTAGTTAGCTTTTGGGCTCGGACAACTATGTTGTATCTTTGTTTCATTTCGTATCTATCGACTACCTCTTATGAAGCGCCTTGAGAGAGTGAGCCTTAGTACGTTGGATAGATTATTTTCTTACCTCGTAAGACTCATCACTACTTTTAAAAAAATGGAGGAACTACGTACTACCAGAAATCCGAAGTTTAGTAAAGAATTTTTTTCACGTCTCTAGCTGCTTTGTGACGATGTTTGTTGAGGCGCTCCCAGAAGTTTTTTTATTGGCTTATCGGAATACACTACGTCACTCTGAGTTAAGTAAGTAAGTTCCACGATCACTTTCCCCTAATCTCAACATATATCCCTGAAACCCAAATGCATCGATCAATCAAAGCTCAAACTTCGTGATCTATCTACTTCAGTGCTACCATACCGTGCTGCTACTTATTTCTGATAATTTATTTCAAACACAAAAAGAAACAAGACTCAAATCTCTCCATTTAATGCACTTCATAGAGCTGCCCAAGAAATGATTTATGTAAACATGTCATTTAAGTCGTTCTATTGTTTTTTCCATGTCAATTCAATGCCAAAACAGTGCTCGCTCTTCAGACCTACCTACATGCTTGCTGCGCGTTGCGTACGTACATAACTGTGATCGTTTTGATTAATGATGCTGTCATAATACCGTATTGATTGAGTTGGATTAATCAAATGCCAAAACGAAAAGGAAAATCAAACAATTATTGGCCGACTCTTAATGATCTCGTCAAAAGTGCTTACGATTACGAGAGTGCCAATCGTAAGTCGGCACGGCTTTTGTCATTCAAAAGTAGAATGTTATGTTTGTACAAATGTCAGATGACCAAATATTTGAATAATTCATTTTGTTTATATTTTGAGTTAATGATGTCGACAGTTGAAGTGTTAAGAACAGAGCAATCGTTTTCGGTAAGAAGCATGTTTGTTATGCGGCATGTCAAAGATGGTTTGGTCTCAAGTAAGGTCGTGTTACTCAAACATTGCGGTAGGTTCATAAATTCAAACATGTACTATACACATGGCGTTCTAATAGCGCAGTAGTTTTGGCAACTCACGAAGCACAAATAGATACACGAATACTATTTATAAAATGCAAAAACAGATTGATTTCGCTCGACGTTGTATTATGTCTGGGTTTCGGAACGATCAAAACATCACGAACTGATCTTATCATAAAAAATTACTATAATAAGTCGTTATACCTAAGCTTCACGTGTTCTCAATTATTGTACCCCCTGCCTCTAGTGTATACCCTATCCCATTAAGTTTAATACATAGTTTTGTAACGTAGAGAAATAATCGAGATGGACCCTATAAAGTACATATGTATATTCCTGATCAGCATCAATAGGGAAAACGATTGAGCCATGTTCGTCCGTCCGTATGTCACAAATTTAATTAAGACAAAATATTGACACATTCGAATTCTCTACAATTTGTCCATACATCAATTTCAGCCACACCCACTTTTTGGGGACGTTTTTATCAAAAAAACGATATTAATGAAATTTTGCTTAAAACAACACCAAACATTCGAAGATATCGTTATTTGACAAAGAAAGAATTCCGTGCGACCACGCCCACTTTATAAGGGCAACATAGGAAAGAGGATAGAGTATCATACTATCCGTTCCAATCGAATTGTAACTTTTCTATATGGTTTTGTATATTTTGAAACATTCGTGAATCACTTAATGCAAAATAAAGCCTTTAAAGTCTTTATTTCCACAATCCAAGCTGGACTCCCCTTCTGCTCATATCTCAGGAATGCCTTCCAGTTTGAAATCTCCATCATGTGATGATTTCCAAAAGCCTTATAAGTGTCTATTCGATCTACGTGACAGTCATATTTTTCCCAGTCATTCTTACGTACGAAAATGTGACAGTTAAACAGCTGTGAACGGTTATGAACCACAGAATTGCCCTTCTCACAAGTAAATACAATTAGAACTAAAATTATTTATACATTTCATTCCAAAAGTAAACAAATTTACTGGGTTAGACGAGGGTTGTAAAATCGCACGCCAAGTGTGCAACCCTCTACATAACTTGGCAGGTCTGTTCGCGTACTCTCCCAAAATAACGAATTTTCACGAAAATTTAAGAAAAGTCACCAAATCCTGTTCGAGTACTCAAAAGTTTCGTAATTTTTCGTAGAAGAGAGCGCTCACGAGAAAGTAAAAAATTTCCCCATGCAACGAATTTTAGTGCAGGAAATTTCTGCACTGATTTACGAAATCCGTCAAATCGGTCTACATTTGCTTTTGACGTCTAAAAAGTGCGCAAATTTCGTAGCTTCAGCGTTCGTATACTTTTTTATGATTTTACCACTCTAGAGAACTTTACCGCTTTGAAATTTTACAATCTACGAATTTTGGTGCAGAAAGTACGCGAACAGACCTAATTTGTATGAAAATTCACGAAAATCTTTTCGAACACGCAAAAGTTTTGTAGTTATTCATAAAGAGTAAGAAATGTCACCATAATACGAATCTGCAGCAATTTGACGTTTAAAAAAAGGGCCAACTTTCTTATCTTTCGCCTTTCTCTGAGAGAATTTCACCCTACTCCTCGAAATTTTAAAATTTTGGTGCTGAAATTATGCGACCAGATTTAAGATTAAATTTTTGTTTCGCTCTTGTTTCAAGCATGAACAAGTAAAAAAGCAAAAATGTATAATCACCCTGTAATATAACTCTACTCTACAAACCTTTGAGTGGAAATTTACTCAATATCCTTTCTCTTCTTCAGCAATGCGACAGAGCGAGATGAATAAGAAAATCTAGCGGTAAATTGGAATCTCTACACCACTGAACGTAAATGGTCTCCAATTCCAATTTTGTGGTGAAGTTGAAGTAATGTTTGCAGTGCGGTTTATTTTTATTTTTTAACATATTTTTTATTTTGATGTTTTTTTCGGTGTAATAATCGGAATCTCTCATTAATCGCAATATTTCATTTAAGAAAATCGTTCAAATATCGTCTAATTTCCAATGATCGGTGCGGGTTTCATAAAACGAATTGTCACCGGAGCCTCCATTTTGTTGGAGCTCCTCTGCTAAAGTTTTGTTTAGTAAATGATCGTTTTAAATGTAAAATTATTCGAAAAAATCTGACATTTTTGGTCTTGTCGGGTTCTATTTAAATGAGATGAGTGAATAAAAAAAAATCACGTAGCTTGCGCGTGTGTCGAAAGTGTCCTAGAAGTCCAAATTCAATTTATTTCAGTGAAAAGTGTCCCCTTGCAAGAGAAGATGACGGAAATTGGAATAATGTGCATAAATTCAAAGCCATCACCAATTGAATTAAGGTAATTGGAATCTAATAAATATTTATTAGATCCTTTGAAGGAAGATCGGGGCATGGATTGGCTGGTTCGCAGCTGTTTTTCATTTTGTTTACGTCAACTGATTTTATTTCTCTTATAACGTAAATAAGTTTCTTGTTAATTACTTTAAATCTTTAAGGGTCGAGTCCTAATACGAGGTATTTTCGGATCACTATAATGTCTATTTAAGCTTCGTCCAATTCTTGAAGGAAAGGCTCTTTTCTCAGGGCTGTAGAGAATGGTTTCTGAGGGTAATGTATTGAGATTTATTGAGATCATTCATTTCCGTTCTTTTTACTATTTCCCGTGGTTTTAGGCTGCCAATGAAATGTAGGAAATGCTTTTGATCGTCCTCCAGATGTAGGAACCACACATATGTAAGCCTAGTGGTTTATGTAAGAGAAGAACTTGCGGTAACGTGAAATACCTTTCCGCGGGAGATCTTATTAGGAACTTAACATCCATATCATTCAAATTGATATGCAATGACTAAAATTGCCTGACCTGGAATGACTAGAATAGTTGGAGAGAAATCCAGGGATCTCAGTGAACATCTCTGTTCTAATCTCTGAAATTTTGACGAGAAACGCGATTATCAATTGATAGTGTGTCTGCTGTTTTAATTTAAAGAGAATGTGGGGTATTTGAAGGTCTAGTGGTACATTGTTATCCCTACTAGTTTGTAGGAACATGTCTAACACTTACTAGTCAATGTATCCAAACTCTGAAACTCTGGACATATCACTTCTATTGCCAATATGTCAAGGGTTTGGGTTATTGTAGAGCAAGTGTAGATACCATTCCTACGCATCCGTAACACCATTGTTGAAAAGAATTCTTCGGATTTTCTATAATTACAATTTTTCTTGCAGATGAAGCATACCGAACAAGTGGCATGTTCAAATGTAAATCGATTGGATTGGGCCGTGGTACCTCTGCTTGCAATCATATTGCTACTTGACACTGCAAGTTAGAAGGCATTAGAACGTACATATGGATCAAGAAGTTGATTGATGTCATTTCTATGTGCATGTACCGCCGGGTTTGTCTACTCGAACACAACACGCAGTTTTTGTGTTCAGTCTGGCTTTGTCGATGCCACTGTATAGCTGGTGCAATTCATCTTTGTATTTTTTCTATACTATAACTCATCGATCGAAAGGGAGTCAAAAATTATTCGACATGTTCTTAACAAAGTTCGGGCCGGGATTGTCGTTGATAAGTGTTTATGCCTCTTTAATCTAGTATTTTCGCCAGGCAAGGTGTAAATCTTAATAATTTGAGAGCTATCTCATGAAAGTTGAGGCATTGTTTGGAAATGATGCGAACTTGGTACGATGTCGATTTGATTGAGATGCGTTAAGTGACTTGAGTCCAATATGTCCAGCCTGAGTTAGTTTATCCAACATTCCGTTCACTGTTTCTTGCAAAACTCTTGGTGTCAAGTCTCATTTCTGCTGAAAAATAAAACGATTCCATGTCTCTTTGTTCATACCATTCTTCGGGTCCAAAGTAATAACATACATATACCCCATAAATAAGCTACAAGTTTTGATTTTAGTAGAGATGTGGTCCAAGGGTTCTTATTCGATATTAGACTTCATATTGATGTCTCTTAACTTGTTAACAACGAAACACACAACCTCGACAACAAAATCAAGTTCTTGTGGAATCTCCCCGTCTATTTTTAATTGATTGTTTTAAAATAAGCCCTAAGGCAAACCACATTTCCCACAAAAACTAAAACGCAATTAGCTAACTCGTTTCTAAACTTCACCTATCAGCACTGTGTATCATCACCATCACGTTGTTATGTAATCTCTTTCTTTAGAAAAACATTTCCAAAAATATTTAATGTTGGAGAGAATCTCCCCCAGGACGACTAAAACCCATAGATGGCCAATTTAAATAACAAACTCTTTTCGTTTTCGATTATCGAATTGTTATTCGCCACAGAGAGGAGTAGCCACCACCACCATAAACAATCGACTGGCCATTGGTCTTAGCTTAAATGATAATTTATGACTTATACAAATTAACATCAACGTGTGGAATTAATTTAGTTTTGAGCCATTAAAATTGGCCAAAACGTAAGATACGTACGTACATATGAATGTATGCTGTGGTCGACCATTTATCACTTGTCATCTCTGGTTATGTTAATTTTATGTTTCCTCCGTTGAACCCATTAATATTCGATATAACACGTGGTTATCGATAATCCACTTAGCTATTAGCCAAAAAATACACAGCTCTCGCTGTTCAATAGGTTTTACTTTCATATTACGTCAAATGACGATGCAAACCTATCCCAAGCTGCTCATCATCTAATGAGGTGCGCTCTGCTGGTCACATTTATTATCAAATCGCATCACGTCTTCGTCTTCGTCTTCGAATTGAATTGTTAGCTCAGTGGTTTGATCTTGATTTCGAGCCAAAGATTGGGGGCAACGTGAAGATAGTGCGCTTTACGCGGAATAATAAACTGTGGGACCGTTTGATGGCGGTTTTTAGTGCCAATGCACACGTCATTAGAGGGACGTGTGCGTCGTTTTAAGTGGGATGAAAAGATGCATTGTGAGACGGGTTTGTCGTGTGGCTAAAATGTGTAAAGGCGTTCGTGGAAGGATTTTCTCAAAAAATGTCTGCAAAGATCTGGGGTTAAGTTGTGCAGATTGCAGGAGGAAGTAAGAGAGTAAATGACATTTAGACCAGTTGACGTCAAGTCAGTGAAGTATTAGGGATTCGTACAGATAAGACGTTTTCCGAAAATAATGGGAATAGTAAGTAAGCTCTACACACCGCTAAGGGAAAGAAAGGATATCACTGCATGTTCGTCGTATTACATACGCCGCGTCGTACCAGGTGCTATGAAATGGAGTCCAATGGGCATTCATTATTCCTTTGAGATCTTGTTGTCTTATGGTTTCATATTGTTTACTATAAGATCCACGCATTTTCTCATGTAGTCGGTTTGTGTCTCGCCGATAAAATTTGTTTATCTCACCAACTAACACGTTCGCTTTCTATACACCTTCGCATGTTCTTCGAATTGTATTTACCTTTAAAATATTCCCCTTAATATATTTTATTATATTCGATGCATTAAATTATCATTCACGATTGATGGATGATCTGTTTCAAGGTGAAACCACACGACGAAGAAAAGACCAACTGTGGCTGTCAATAAATTTATCCGGGAGTAGATGTCGTACGTGATTTGATTCCTTAATCACAGACTAAGCGGATCTATTTTCAAATCAAAACGGTTGGCAATTAATGGATTTGTTTTGACGAAAGTTTCAAAACATTTCAAAAATACTACTCCACTCCACCTTCGAGGTCATGATCTGTACATTGTGGAGCAATTCTATGATGAACTTTAGCACCAATTAACACAGTTGTAATAATTTAGCACATATGACAGAGATTTGGACTTTTATTTAGAACTTTCGTATGGTTGTGGTTTCACTTTTTAATTGCTCTTCCGTACCGGTACAGGTTTTGGCAAAACAGAGGAGAACTGGTATTAGATACAGAAGATACAGAAAGTGCTAAATTTTATTAATTTTTCGATCCTTTTTTTGTTTGTCGAAAATCGTTTGATGTAGCTAATTCTGCCGACGGATACGTCGTGAAGATATTTCAAAAAAAGGTGTAGTTGTTATTATACAACCTTGTTTGAGTCATATGAATATAAAAAAAAACTTGCTAGAAGTTCATCGAACCATGAAGTTCTATTCGTCTTTCAGAGTTTGTCTTTTTTACAAATCAGTCCACTTCCAGGAGAGTGATGCACTACCCTTAGAAGGCTGACCAGCATCATTTATTGAACCAAGAGTCTGATCAGTTCTATGAGGAAGTAAAAGATGGAAGGTACAGGTACAATTGCTTCTTACACTACCCAGCATTACTTGTGTGACGAATCCTAGACAATTTTTATAAAAGACAGTAATCTGAAACCACAATCCTGTACATATGAACTTAAATGAAACTAGTCCATTGTACCATCAGGAAGGAAAACCCTGTTTGAGTAGATACTTTAGTAATGACGAGGTTAGCACTAAAAAAACACAAGATTTGCTACCATATACGAGAAAAGCTGGGACAATTAGAACTGAAATGTTTCGAAGTATTGACCCACTCTCCACAGTCGTTGTAGTCTTACTGAAGCATAGTTCATGCTGCTGGGAATCAAAATTTGGTTGATTTTTCACAGTACTCATGAGTATTGATTTGGTCTGCCCATTTGAAGGCCCATACCGAAAGTTCACCCTAAACCAACCAGTCTAGTCGACGCAGGCATGAGTTAGAAGGATTTTATCCCTGCCATGTAGATTCAAAGGACTTTCGTTGGTAATTAGCACGATGCACTGACAAAAACCTTACTTTTCCAAAAGACAAACCAAATTTTATCTAAAAAAACATAAAAATACAAATATTTGGCACAACAGGTCGATTGGCCGTTTCCTAAACCATGTGTGTTGTGCGTGTTATATTCTTTACACGAATGGAAGGTGCGTTCTGTTTAATGCCGTATCCAAAAGGCAATTTGATATTTAAAAGCTTTTTCATGACAATTGTACCCTCGAATGTTTGTCAGACGTTCACGAGAGGTGGAGTCGTGCAAGAACTTTAAGGTGTTGTCTAGAGATTGAACCTGGAACCCTTGCTTCCCAGTTCAACCCACTAACCACTTGAGCCATCGCGGACCTGCTTTGTGCCAAGTTTGTGTCTCCCTTTAGTATTAACTAAGGAAAACAATCTTAGTTTTGAGCGTATTGACCAAATGCACATTTTTAGAACCCCAACCATCGATTTAGACATCTACTATTGGTCTTTAGACTCAATAGGCTCATTAGGTTTTTTTCTTCCCTTTCAGTGGCCGTAAGTTTTGTTTAAAGCAAAACCTTGTTCCTTTTGTTTGAACAAAATGTTAGTTCGACAACTTAACTCTATGGTCTTGCGGTGTCAGTACTGTTGAGTTATTTACTCGTTAGCCACCATCCCTATTTTGGCATCGTAAGTCCTGGCCTTTATTTTTCCTTTTCCTTCAACACAACAAACAAATAAGGTTCGATTGCGCTATCCGGTGGTACACCTTTTATTTTTAGTTGAATCGGCTTAAACGCGGACCTCTTGTAAAAACTTGGTGTACTGGCAGTAATGTGTATACTGACAAAGAATGATATAAAGCAATAAAAGCCTGGTCAAATCTAATGAACTTTATTTGCCGTCTAGCATTGAGCCACATTTAATATGAAATACTTTCAAAGGCTTAACCCTGAATACTCCATAAACGTAAGCCCCTCGTCAACTGTCAGAAGTTGTAAGAACTCTTGCCTTTAGCGATGTATAGCTCCAAGCGCATACAAATCTAGATAGTTGCTCTCCAACTCCGACTGCCATACCCCACAAACTTGGCCCGAAACTATTCCCATTACAATCCGTCCTTTGAACCCCAAATGCGATCTTGCACGCCAACACTGCCAAGGTAACGCAAAAAATGTTCCCACACCGATTCTGGTCAAGAGTACATAACTGACCATTTAACTGTTTCTCGCCAAACTCCCGCTCCCCCGCGCCGCGAGAAACAAAAGGCGCGAAAAAAACTCCATTCAAATACACAACACACAGAAACCAACAAAAAGTATCTAAAACTGCATATCTCAGCGAAATCAAAGTGAAACCCAAACAGAGAACCAGAGAACCACCGCACGAGAAAGCATGTTCATACGACGTCTCCGTAGCGCTGGCTGGGCTATGTACATGCATTAAGACACCACTTGCTTGCACACCTCTTTCAAGGCAATCTTCTGTGAGATGTTGTTCTGCAGAGAACACTCCGGTCTCGTCCGGTCCGTGACAGTAATATGCACTGAAACTGCTCCACTTTTGTCACAGAGTCGCGGACAAATGAATGAAAAAAAAAAATGTACTTCTAAGTTTCGACATGAAACTGGATTCCGTTTTCCACATGTGAGCTGCTGGCTTAATTGTGCCAAACTTTGGAGGCAAAAAGTATGAAACAAAAACAACTCTCGTTAGATACATACCTATACCCCGCCGGTCGGGGATCGTTAGCAGAAGTTCACGATTTAGCCACAAGAAGTTCGAAGATTTCACTTACTACAAAGTCTTGCGGTCCACAGAGACTTAGAGAACCGAGGAGAATCGTATCTCGGTACTGGAATCGAACAAAGAATTTAGGTTATGTTAATCACCTGTCATGTTCAATTGATTTTGTTGGTTGTTGGTGGCAGCGGAGGCTCTCGAGCCCGATCGGATGCGATTTTTAATAATTTTTGTCGTGCTCTGCCGTACTAATGCATTCGACCCGGTTAAGTGCGATTGGCGCGTGTGTTTGTGTATCGAAAGGGGCTTCGAGTTCGGCTTGTGAACTCTGGGTGATGACTTGGGACTTCCCGGTTTTACTTTTAAATACTCTTGGCTTGGCTTAAGTTGGGTAATAATTGCTGTTTAACCTTTTGGTGTGGAGTGTACCTTCGTAGGTAATTGGATCAAATGTGTTGCACTACACAGTGTTTGGTTTTTTTTTTTTTTTGGGACTTAACTTATTGAAAGTGAAGTTGAGTTGCGAGAGTGATGGTTTCTTTCATAATTATTGGGCTGCCGCGGTTGTGGAATAATTGATCTGCACCTGAAGTAGGAGTGGGCATTGGGTTTCAAAGTGGGTATTACGCAAGTTGAAGTGTGATGTGTTGTTGCCTCATTGAAAGGTTGTGGGTACCACTTGAGGTGGAGTCCATTGATTGACCTGCGAGAACTTTGATTAGTAAGGAAAGGCGAGTCGACCTACATACATATATCTTTACATTTGAAGCTGTCATACATCTTAGTTAGGCAAAAGAGTGCAGTCTCACTCTCAAAAGAGAGAACAAGGGTTAGTCCAACAGATTGGCCATTCGCAGAGGAATCGCCCAAAGTCGTCTTGAAAAGAGGCACGAGGAGAATGCACTCCATGTAGCGCTGAGAATGTTGTCGAAGTCTCAGGTGATTTCGGATGTGAGGAGACTGATGGGCATTAGAACTGAGTTATCTGTTTGTGGGTCCTTGGTTCTGAACCTATTCTTGCTAGCACATCATCAATGTTTCTGAGATCCTCCAGTTCCTCAAAGAAGTAGCTCTCAGAAGTGTCTTTTCTTTTGGTGGCAAATACTGGAAAATAACATAGCAAGTGACGATTTTCGTGCCTGCAGTTCCTACAGAAGTTGTTACGAGATAGTCCCAGGCATACTGTGTGATTGTCTATCATCAATCGTCGGTTATGACGTCAATAACTGTCCGTATAACCGACTGATTTTCATAAGATCTGATGACCTCTTTTTGTCGTGGACTGGGCGTAACGATTTGGCTGTAGTGCATGTGCATATGTACTAGATACCATCGCCTGTTAGGTTCCTCATCAGATTCAGTGTCAATTTTCATATTCAGAGTGCTATGCGATGTACCAGCCAAAGGGAGGGACAGCCCTGGCTAATTCATCTGCTTTTTCGTTACCACGGATATTCTTGTGAGCACAGAGGATCACATTTGATCAAGCTTGGACCTTACCGATGCTGATAGTAACACTTTAATGACTGCTTGATTGTTAACATAGATGCTAATTACGAGTATCTTCCTTCGATAATTATGTCCACAGCTTTTTTTATTGCGTGACTTCGGCTTGAGAAATGCTGCAATCGTCTTTAAGTCTGAAGGACCGATTTGTATGTCAAGTCTGGCAATAGACGCCACCACCATACACTTCGGATCCTTCGGTACAGACTATATCATCATCCTACTCCTCCCTGCCAGGAATTTTCATAGTAATTTTCCAACCACAGTTTGGTAATGGGACCAAGTAGTTCGTTTCCGTCCGGAGTCTCGATGGCATAGCAAAAGTATCTTGTTGTGTTATTTATGTTAGATCTGCCGTATCTGTCCTTGCGTTTGCCAAAAGTGGGCGTGTCTGGGGGCCAAGTGGTTGAAAACCTTGCTGAGAACCTAAGGAACATATGGTGCGAATCAAGTCATACGTTGGAGTTGTACATATAACGATATGAAAGTATGTAAACTCATAAAACATTTGACTTATTTGCGCTTCTGGGTCAAGACGTACGATTCAAGACAACATCACCCGAAGTGATTTTTTATGACTTTTCGTACATGGTTTAGTTCTTTCACTCCAGTTGTTATCCCATGACTCATTCATAGTAAAATACTTTTTGCCATTATTCCGCCAAATACTTCAAACCCATTCCCGACGCAACATCTGCTCCAGTGGTGTGTCGTGTCTCGTATCTGGAAATCTAGAATTCATGAAACCCGAACCCATTTCGCTTGGTTTGACACGTAACACAATTACGAAACCGAAATGAAATCTTAGAATGAAATCCATTTGCGTTGCTGTCAGCTCGGATCAGATTACTACACTCTAAGCTTACTCTAGCGTTTCTTGGTTATTCGGTGTTGGTTTTCTTCCACTTCTGTCTACTACGTATGACGCATGCTTCTTCCTGATTGCCACAACTACTTTCCAGTTCATAGAGGGAAACTTTTCCTGCTTCTAGTAGAACCTGTCCCTAGACGATTGTCAACTGGTAATCAATTCTTGGATTCACCATTGGCACTTGGCTCGCTGTCACTACTGATCCGCGCACACAACACTTGCAAGCCATTTGCACTTTGCGTATCGACATATCAACGCGTATCTGTAACATGATAGAGATGCACAAATCTAATCCGGATGAACCGGTGTATGGTCGACGTCGTCGCAGCAGGCAAGGTATAGGAAGCACCAGAGTAGTACTCATCGTGGGATTTCATCTCATTTTCCTCTTCCAGATGATGATGATGATGGTTGTTGGTTGAAAACTTTTACCAATTTTCATTGTGTGGTGTGCTGGCTGTGCATGCTACCACACATGAAGACTAAAGAGGTAGACTTTTCCGTGGCAAACCAAACCAACAACAAGTGGCACGCCTCCTTTCTATTTCTACTGCTTCCGAGTCCGAGTAAGCTGGAGTTGCGATGTTTTTGGTGAGGAATTCGTGTGGTGATGGTATCCACCAGCACCAAGCACTGCACTTGGTATCCAATTTACTATGTGCGAGATGAGATGGTTTTCAGCGCGCATTCGCACACACAACAAACCAAGCGAAGAGCTAGAGGAGAAACAGGAAATCGTTTTATGGTAGTGTGACACTATTTCAGTTGCGCACTGATGGCTGCACGATTGCGTTGCGTGGTGCGGATCCGTAGGCAATTGTTGCAATTATTTTCAATGGTAGCTGTTCGGATGGATAATTGGAATCATTTTCATTTGCCGTTTGGTATAGAAGATGGATTAGACGTTCTAATGATGTTGGTTTTCACCGGAGGAAGTGAAGATTGGGGCGAATTTGGTCAAGATGTGCTGATGTATTCGAGAAGATTAAGAAGCGGAAGTGCCTGAGGTTGCTGGAGAAGTTGAGTTATGTGAATGGCGAGAGGAAATGGTTTTAGACCCCGGGGGGATTGGTTTATCATTGTGGTAGAATGTGCCATATGAGAGGGATTGAAGCGTAACGGTGGACTTGAGTTGCGGTTGAGTTGATGCTGGCTTATGGAACGAAATCTGATAGTATTGTTCTTTTCTTGATGTGAACCTGAGGTTATTCGGCCTTGTAGTCGTGAAAAACTGAGCAGGCAGCTCTGCGTTGTTTCTGAAACTAATTTTTGCGCCCCACACTTCCGGTTGATGTATGTAGGTGTCTATGTTAGTGATAGTCCTGCACATCGATCTGCCTTTGTCAGAATGATCTTATAGTGTAAACTCAGTGCCAATTCATTAGGTTGCTGTTCCTCTATTGATGCTCTGAATACTTCGCTTGTGCTTCATTCGTAAGAAGATCGATTGATCGATTCTAGTTAATAGACATACATACATACGTAAGTATGTATGAGGTCCTTCTCTAATAAGATTTCATTTTTATGTTATCATACTGCATTTACTAAGACAATTCGAGTAAGATCGATGCTGAAACTTTTAGTTTAGAAGCCTTTTTCATTTTAGACTCATTTAGAATCTTTGTCAAGTCTTCCAACACTATTTTGGGGGTAACTTGATGATTCTTAGCTTCAACGCACAATCTACTGATGTCAGTCATCATCCATGAAGCCAAGAGTTGTATCTTCCTTACATCATTGATACTTACTGACGATCTTATGCCTCGTTTTAAGAAAAAACTGTATTAGGTAGATTGACTTACTGCGGATGTGCTGGTTCTGTTTTACTATTTTCGTCTAGACACAGCCTTCCTTCGTATCAGCTGCGTTAGGTTAGGTCTAAAGTGCTTGCTTCTAGCACAATAACAAATGCGTTGTGATATCACTTGGCTCATATGATCCACCACACCTACTAGTGAAACCAATTTGAGCTTCTAATGAAGCGCGATAGACTCCAAATGTCAGAGTTAATAGCATGACCAAGATCATTGAAGTAGAAGGCTCCTACATGAAGTTTTCTTTTGTGATATAAAGCAGGGCAGGTGGAGAATGGATTTCTCTTTATCGCTGCAACTTCTGCAAAGATCGTTTAAATGCACACCAACTTTAGTTGCATGCTGTCCACCTATTACAGGCAATCTGCTAAGAGGAATCAAAATCTAAGAGCGTTTAGGATTCAGCTTAAGATAATTCTCTTTTGATACAGTATGCCACTTGTCCACCTGAGATTTGATCCAATTTTATTCTACCTTTGCATGTAGCAATTGGAGTATCTAAGGTATCTTTACGTAGTGAGATAGTTAACGTAATTTCATGTCTGCCGAGTTCTTTGGGTCGATTCGCTGAAATGTCTCTATACACCTGCGCCTAACAAAAGGTGAATATTAAACTGTCCAAGGCCAAGAGAGTCCAACAGCAGTCAAGAGCACCTTTCGAATTATTAGAGAAGTATTCCTAGGATTTGAATATCCGTAGTGGATATCACGTATTTCCTGACCCAAGATAGGACTTCTTTAGTCCACATGAATACTACCTGGAACGCACTACAACTATTGGAAGGACGGAAGGAAAGACTGAGATTAAGTCTATCAGAGAAAATCCCTCCACTCACTACGTTTTAGGTTTTGAACCGTGGTGCGTCGTATTCCAGGAGCACATGTTCCTCTTAAAAAGTCCTAGAGAGAATGGTTACCCGAAAGTTCTTGCCAAAACTTAGCTTCAGAGTAATGTACGAGTAGTCTATGTTTTCGGACATAATTTCGAAGTTCAGAATTGAAGCTTCCTGGATTCCAATAAATTGATAACCATCGAATACCAAAGAAGTAGGGACAGGATCCCACCTTTTGGGGGAGTATCTACTGACATGTCTTCTTGCAGAGAACTCACCCAGTGTCTGGTTTAAAATCCGACTGTTCAACTGTAGAAATCGCAAAGAGAGCTTCAGAGCTGCTTTGAGATATACTTATGTACGTAGGCTAAACAGAAATTCCAAATGTTTGGCAGTCCATTCAGCCTTCTACCAACAATGTCTATTGTCCGTGACATATTTGTCAAAGTGGTCCTGGACCTCTAATCAGAACGTCAACTCTTTTTATAATGATTCTCTGATGAAAATTGAACGACCGATTACGCACGAGTCTGTTTCGTAGATTTCATCAGCTCACCCTTATAACCGAGTTTAGAAAACTAACTCAAAGGACATACAAGAGGCTGGTGTCTAAGACCGTCTTATCTGATGGAACTAGATTCTAAGGTGAACCGGAAATACCTCGATTCACAAAGCCCAATGAAACGTAAATATTTACCCCCAAGGGCACGCAGAAAGCCCATGAGTAAAAGTGCTGCACCACTACTTTCAGTTACATAAAAACAAGGTAAAAAAAAAAAAAATGTCCAAAACAATTTGCCGACGATGCATGGTGAAAAGTCTTTTCCATTTCCTCCACCAACATTGCGTGAATTTCACATTGTGTGTGTGACCTTGAATTGAGGTCGTACAATTATTCTCATCGCTTTGATGCTGTTCCAGAGAAAATACCTGTTCACCCTCCTGGCCTCCACTCACTCACTCACTCACTAGTGGGTTACATGCATATGCATGCCGATTATAATGACTGAGTGGATTTCTTTTGTGCGGACGAGATACGAGTATCAGGTTTTATTTTGTCCACTTTGGCTTGCACACTTTTTTTTTTTTTGATGATCCCAATCAGACTTGAATGTGTGGACACCCTGGGATGCCAAAGCAGAAGAAGAAGAAGAAGAAGACGAAATCACCTTTGGGTGACCCATGAGATGCACCTGCGTGCGTCATTCTACCAGTTTTCCAGTAGAGTTCCAATTGTGCACAGACTCGTACTCGTGCGAATGAAAGTTTTCACTTTTTATTTGCCGTGAGCGATGGATTCTTTTTTTTGTTAATAATTTTGTTTTCTTTTTTCGAACAAAGTTGTGTTTTTTTTTGCAATGGTCAGCGCGTAATTATCTGCGATTTCGTTGTTAAACATTTGCGTTTTCACTACGAAGCAATAATTCGCGTGGAGAAATGGAGATGCAAACGCGTTATGTTTTCTGATAGTAACTACAGCGAAGGCTATAAAAAAAATGCGCGTAGAGAGTTAATTAATGGCGGGAATTATATTGGTGGCTGATAATGATGAGATCTTTGTTATGAGAAGCGATTAACTCCTCATTAAAAGAAAATCGTTTTTTTTTTTTTTTTATTTAGTTTAGCTTGGGGGAGGAGAGTTGTCAGTCAAGCTTTGGCATGCTACGATGGTTTATGATGCGGGAATTGTGTTGTTTTTTTTTATGTAAAGTGGACATTAAACAATCCATAACGTTCGTGTGAAAAAATACAAGATGTAGACACAAAAAAAAACCTGAGATGAGACAATTCTCATAATTTTTGATGAGTTTTCTAAAATTGGCAATAAAAGTCTGCAATGCTGCCTTTTCAAAGAAAGCAAGCTTCCGGCGGGTAGTAGCTAATTTTTGTGACACTAATCCGAGATTCGGTCTTTGTACTTTCTATGTCTCATGTGCGTGGTTGCTTTCTTGGATGAACCTGACCCTCTACTATCAATCTTCTGCAGTTATCGCGGGCCTTAATTAACTGGCTTCAATAGTCCAATAGAAGTCGGTTGAAGTTCGCTTCTAATTGTCCTTTTCACGTCATCTATTGCACTGGCCCTTCGACAAATGTCAGACAACTAATGGCAAATCTTTTGGACCGAAAAATGTACGAAGAATCATTGTCTCAAACGAACAAGGATGTCATCCTTCGTTCTGGATAGAGTCCAAGCTATGTACAGCGTCATAAAGCAGAACTGGGATGATCAAGTTTTTGTCCAGTTGTTTGGAATAGGGCTCTACTGCTCCATTGCCTTCTCAGCCTAAAGAAACAGCGATTGGCAAGAGTTATTCATCGTTTTACTTCTGCTAATATGTCGATTTCAGAGTTTACAATAGAGCCAAGGTAGACAAAGTCCCTTGCTACTTTGGAGTTAAAGTTGTCGATTGTGACTTTCTGTTCAATTCGCTGATATTGTGTGTCCTTTGATGTTGATAGCTTATACTTGCTTTTGCCCATATTTACGACCAGACCCATTTTTGCGGCTTCTGTTTCAACATTAGGGAACACATCTGTGACGCTTTTTTCTGCCAAAATTCTGCGGGGACTTGGACTTGGACAATCCTTTCAAGTATGTTGTTAACAAAATCACATGACAGTGGCAGGCCCTTTGTTTAAGTCTTTTTTGGACATCGGAAGCTTTATTACGGTTAGTTCGTTACCAACCTTGATGGGTTTGACAGGGATGGCAAAGCTAGACATGGCAATGTATAGCTCGTCTCTATAGATGCTATCCTATGCCTCCTTGAAACCGATGGAACGGTAGTGGGTATCGATTGTGTTTTTTCCGGGATCTGTTGGAGTATGAAAACCACCCTGATAGGGGCCGGTCAGAGGATTGACGAAGGGTTTCAGGGATATGACAGAAAATCTTGTAAACGATGTTCAATAGACTAATAGTTCTGTAATTGGTGCAATTTAAGGGATCTTTCCTGTGGTTCCGGCAAACGAAGTTGTGATTCCATACATTAGGCTAGACATACACTCGTCTAACCAAATTTTAGAGATTCGTTTGTGCATGCTCTGTGTGAAGTTATTTCTAGCTGCTATGCACAACTCGGTCTGTAGGCCATCAGGTCCAGCAGCCTTGTTAGTTTTAAGCTTGGATATTGGTCTCCCAACCTTGCTTTGGTCAGGCGGACGGAGATTTTCGGTATTACCGTTTGTGTTGAATGGTTAATTCTGCTTGACAGCGAGATTGCTAAGTTTCTTTGCCATTATGCAGTCTGTAGAAGAAACCTTTTTTATATTCTCAGCACCGGCTGTGACTCTTCCACGATGTCTCCTTTAGCTTTACAGGTTTGTATATGGATCTTCTTGGCCTCCGACGGTCCTTTTACGGTCCTGTGCCCTTAAACAAAAAGTAGCCCTGGTAAGCTTCGTCTTCTACTATGTTATGGTGCTTCTTAATTAGATTCTTTCACTTCTCGAGTGGCGTAGGGTGTCAGTATACCTTCGCGTGCGTTTAAGTTACCTCCAATTTATTACCTTCTCAACTATTCTGTCCTACCTTCTCCCATGTATAAACATCGTTAGCCGAGTCGATTCGTTTTAGATCTCATAGTTCATTGAAGGCTATGGTAACTTTCCATTAATGCTGCACGAAGCTCATTGGTTTTGACCACTAAGAGCGACAATACGTATTCATCCCCGATGTACCCCATCATCTTTGACTTTTGTGCCTGTTAACAACGTTGGTGCCCCATTTAAAGCAAAGCATTCCAGTGATCATCACTGCTCGTCTGCATTGTGTTGCTTATTGTTTTTGCCCGCCCAAGGTAAGATCACGAACCTATCGGTATTGAGGCTAGTAATGTTGAACAAGTTCGACTATTTGCTGTCTACCGTCTAAGATGTTAGTGATCGCGGCTGGTTGCAATCTGATCGATCTGATTGGATGTTCGCTGTATGCTTAGAATACTTTTGCCTACTTTGGACAGTGATCGAAGGTATGGTCTTCCTCTGTGGTGTGGCATCGCGATCGTTTAACGAAAAGCTAACCCTAGACCAACGACATTGAACAATAAAATAATTTGGAGTTTGAACGATGCGCTTTTTGACCTTCACCATCAGTGTCCAAATTGCTACGTCCACTTTTACCCGAATATTTTGTTTGGTGCTTCCGTTTTCGTCGTGTTTTTCATTTGCTGAGTTGTAAGATACTTATGTACGTATCTATGTGGGTGACCTGAAAAATAAACTTAAAGTGATTGCTCACAACGTCACATGAGATTGATCACCACTCCCCGGCTTAAGTACCTAGATACAAAAATACTTAAAAATAAAAAGGTCACGAACAGCGTGAATACAAGTAAAAAATAAAAACACAGCCGACCTGTTTATTATTGGTCAGTTGAAGTTGACAGATCGGGAGAGAGGACGTGTGAACATATCCACAACATTGTTGAAATTTCATGAAGATTTAGAATTTTATTTTTGAGAGAATGTCAAGTTTGCTAGGGGCGTGACATTGTGGTTGTAAAAGTTTGCAGAATTTTACAGCACAACGTCAACCGCTGTGAGTCTATAAAAAGTTGCTGCTTCCAGATCGTACTCGTAGGGTGGTAGTACCCGTAGTTCCTCATAATTGTGGTCAGTTGGACGTACATCGTATTACTAAACGAATCTCGGTTCATTTTCTCCTCGTAGTCTGTCGTATTAAGATCTGGTTTGCCTCTCCGAGAACCGATAATCACATGTGGTCCTCTGTTAACCTTGAATAATTTCAGTGTCTTGAACTGATTCCTCAATTTTTTACACCCCTGAGCTTGTCACGAACGAAGAATGATTTTTTCGCCCAAGAAATAAAAAGGGCCATCTTATTAGCATGACATGCCTACCGATAATGCAGTGTCTTGTTTTGACACATATTACGATTGGTATGAGAGTCCTTTCCTATCTAATCAAACAGTTGGAGCGTTTCTGATGAACCAGACTTCTCTGAAGATGAGGTACGTAGTGCCGTCTGTCCTTCAAAGATTGGTTGCATCTACAGCGTTGAGCTGACTATCCGTATAAATGTTGATATCACGTTTTGATATCACTCCATGCTCTAGGATAAGGTCGCCTTGATCGTCATCATCTCTGCCACAGTGATTGGAAAGGCGAAAGGATATATTTATGTCTAGATCGCCAGAGAAGACACCTTCTACTGTTTTTGATCCATCCATACAGAAGGATACGGACATCGTGTTTTGTAGTCACAAGTCATCCCCCAATCGAGTCGTGAGGGGATGCATGAATCAAAGTTCTTATCAAACAGAAGTTGAGGAAGTACGACATGTAGTCGGTGTCTTGCAGGAGGAATCCAAAATTGTTTAGAATAGAGCAGTGTACTGTCATGCACAGGCTGTCACTTGTTTGCTATAAATGTTCAAAGGCGACAAGTGAAGCAGCATGAGCCACTGTAAGGGTGGTTCTTAGTGCTTCGCTGGTGCAAAGGTATCAATTTTTTTCAATTTTGGTTTTTCCTTATCATCTCTTCTGCTTGAGCAAATCTTAAGAAGATATTTTTCCCCTTTTTTGGAATGTTACGTGGTATGTCTCTTGTCTTGTTCGTCACCAAATGGCCGAGAGAAAATGAGCCCATTAAACGCATTGGTACCACGATAGATTGCTTGATGCTAAAATGATTGCATGATGGTTGCTTCTTTACACACCTTAGTGGCAGTTCGATAAACACACCTTCCTGCGTACATTCAATTCCATGTAGCAAACGTAAAGCCAAAACAAAATCCGTTTAATAGTGTCCATTCGTACCTCGTGCAAGCCAGTATGCATCTGATAAGCATCTTGACATCTTGCTTTGATTGCAAAATGTGACGTTTGGTGTGCTTTTACTCCTCGAAACCCACTTGCTGATAAATTTATTTAAGTGCCGCCAGAGTAGGACAAATATTTACTCAACCATTCGCTTAGAGTTCTACTGTTGGACGACTGACCACTTCAACAGTTCATCAGGTGAGAAGAAAAAAAATCAATAAACAGCTGTATACGTCGTCCCCTGGAGCACGTATCAGACTGCGTCGTACCTGCCTTGACCCACAGCGATGTGCAATCAATTAGCAATCATCATTACTTCGACCCTGTTCCCGCATCTTCTTGCAGTTCTGTAGAATTACAAACAATTACATGAAAACGCGAAATTTATTAAAAGAAAAACAATCGTAAGCTTCCCCTCCCCGAAGACCATAGTAGGTCCACTGCCAAGTCGGAGCAACAGCTTCATTAGAATAGCTCTCGCACCACAAAGTACGAGAACCTACCTAAGTAAGTGCCTGTTCGGCTGCAATTAAAAATGCAAAAATCACGTTCATCCGCTTGTTGATTCTGCGGATTCCTGTTGTTTTTACGTTGCTTCCATCTTTCCATCTTCCATTTTTGTTGGATTTTTATTCGTTTTTGCATAATCTAAGCCCCGCGGAATAATATCGCTGGCGGCGGCGAACTTCGGAACGGAATGAGGAGAATGAGTTTTTTTTTTGTTCGATCGACCCGACCGTCTGTGGGCGTAGCAAACATGTTTGCAGTTGTTTATTGACGAGAGTTTTGTTTGTTGTTTGGCTCAGTGGAATGCTTATTAGGCGCGTAAACGATGGAAAGGCAACAGCCCTGGGATAGCTTCAGGCCATCCAGCGGTGGTAATTTGCCCGCTGAACTTTAAGAGCCATGTCTTTGCGATACTCTTGTGAATGCGTTTAATGAGAAATTATTGACAATTAGGTGGCCAACTAGTAGCGACCGGTTGTAATGACATGTGTAAGCGCGTTATGCAAATCCGATTTGATCGGACCGTCGCGTAATACTGGGAAAAAAATGTATTTGTTATTTATTCTCTAGTATTGATGGGAAGTTGTGTTGAAATAATGGGAGATGAGTCAATTAAAGTATTTCCATAAAATTATTGGTTTTCTTAATCATTCGTTAGATAGTTTACTGATTCTCGAGTGGGGCGTTGTTTCCATGGAATATCATCATCAGAACGGGCTGTTGGTTGGAAGGTTGCTCATATAGTTTATGTTTTCAAAGTCATCATCTTTAAGTCTCGAAGGTCGATTAAGAACACAGCTTCTTGATGAAGCAGTCCTCCTTGGGACAGTGCCGAACAGGTGTAAAATGGTGTGAGAATGGTTTCCGATTTCTCTTCCTTTTAGCGTGGTTGGCCTATCAGACGACAGCGATTACATAGTTGATCAGTGGTCACTTTGACATAACCATCCCCGCATTATGGGTTTACTCGTGAGGCACATTCGTCTTTATTTATGACGCTTTTAGCCAGTTCTCCATCTGTGGTTGGTTCTTTGGCAGATGTAGCGAGGGACATATTCGCATTTTTTCTACTTTATTTAGTTACTTTACGGACCCCGACCAGTGAAGAGTCTCTGTCTGAAACACGCCAGCCTTGGACTCTCTTCGATCACGGGCACGATGGTCCCAGTTGTCCAGATCAAGCGTTCTGACATCCGAAGTAGATTGATGTTTAAAGCGGGGTTTTCGGTCTTCCTTATCGCCTCGAACCTGGGGGCTGTGATTCGAAGACCCTCCTTGAGCTGATCGGATTTGTTAAAATTAGTGCCTTGTCATGTGACACAAGGTGATTAGTTTTGCCAGGATCTCGAATTCGATCATCGCTTTGTAGAGCTCAAGACAATGTATAGTGCCATATGCGGCTCATTGGCTCATTTGGTCGATCGTCGATCTGCCGGTCCCGGAAGCTACTCAGCTATGTGCCGTTTAGAGTGTTGCAGAAAGGTTTCGCACAATAAGTTGAATACGATGCAACATTAAGCAGGGTTATGACTCGATAGTTCTTACAGGTCCAGTCCAGTCATCGGGTCCAGTCATCCGGGACGGCTTTATCCACCAATACTTGGTCGATGATTTGGTGCAGCATCCTGCTAAAACGTCATCACCATGTTTCGAAAGGTCCACTGGTAGACCATCAGAACCGGCGGCTTTGTTGTTCTTCAGGTTTTTAATAACTGAGCCAACCTCTTCAAACTGTGAGGGAGGATTGCTTCTTCATTAACTGGCTGCGGGTTCTCTTCTTGCTCTATCTCTTCTGCTGGAAATGCTCTTCAAGAAGGGACCCTAACCCACCCACTTTCAGTTTTAGTGCCGCCTATGTAGAAACGAACGAATCATAGCATCATTGAAAGAGCCTCTGATTCCAGGGACTTGACTGCTCCTGACAGAGATTGTATTACATTTCAAGCAGAACAAGGCTTTCGTGATCCCCATAATTTTTCCTGAAAGCGCTACAATGATCTGGGAAGTGGACGGTTGTTAGGGAGGACACCACAACCCGCCTTGTCATCTTTCTTGGAATCTTCGTCTACTCGTCAAGGTGGCAACATTGTCATACTAAATATAGTCAAACGTGCTCAGCGGAAGTTATACTTTCGACAGGATGTAGTCGAGGTTTTTTGCGGTTTAAGGTTTAGTTAATCGAGCAGATTTTTCGCCGTATGGCCGCACTAACAGTCATCTGTCTCGCGAGTATAACTAATGACATTCGATGCAATATAGTCTTTATTATTCCAGAAAAAGTAGTTCTAAGTCGGCCGCTTAGGTACGTACTTGCAGTGTTTGGGAATGTAAGCCTGTTTGGACTGACCTTTGCATTATGCATGCTGAGACGTACTTCAAAGTCTAACTAAGGTCGGGGTAATGCACTGCCATAGATGAGCTTCAAGAAAGTCAATAGCAAATGTATTGGCAGGGAGTATTCGAAAATGCAAATTTTTTTCAAATTAAACGAAAAATGTTGAGCAGCAAGTATACTTCAAATCGCCTTTTTCGTTTGCCATTTTTTGTTCTTCAATTTATTGGTTGTATTGGTACCATCCACTTTTTTAAAGTAAAATAGCAAACATTAAATGCAAATTAATATGCATAAACGGCGAAAGTTATGCATTAGCAGTCATATGCTTTTGAAGTCTCAGGTCCTTTCTGGCTCTTGGTTTGAACACTGTATAATGGGGACAACGTGTCGACCGCCATTTGAAATACTCTATCTGTGAAAAATATCCATACATCCGCGAGCCCAGACATGTTTCATATATGCGGCTTAGTTTAAGCTATGTTCAGACGATTGCCAGATCTGCAAATATTGTCAAGTCTGCAAAAGGGCTGGCAATTGTTTCAAAAGAACTGACAATGACAAATTGATTTCCAACATTAAATTGTCAGTTCACACGGTTGTTAGATTTTGGCCCAATTCCTGCAAATTTCTTGTCAGATGACGGGTTGACAATTGTCTGACAATAGTTTTGCTACAAAGTTGTCAGACAAAACTTGCCAGTTCACACGGTTGCCAGATATTTGGAAACAATTTTTCATTTGATAATCTGACAATCGGCTAAACTTACCTTCACTAAGAACTCAATATTGAAGTTCAACTAGGATTTCGATTTTTATATTTTCCAGTTCCGCACTAGTCGCACATATCATTCTGTCGGTGTGACTGGTGTCCAAGACCAGGAAGATCATATTTTTTGACACGGTAGTGAATTTTCATAACTTTTATGCTAATCTCTTTACAGCAATTAATTCCTCGCGATCTCACTTCGCTATTAGCCGTTCCCCTTCTTATTATTGCCATTTTTTTATGATTTTTTTATAATCACTGGCTAACTAGCAACCGATCGTGCATACTTACACAATTTGTTAGCAATTACTACATGTATTCCTGTGCATTTCTACAAAAAAAAAAAGCAAAACTATTTACTAGCAACTTTTTTTCAGGTAAAAGCATTTGCTTGCAAATGCGGTAGCATATGGCTTCTTCTTGTTTTTACTCACATAATCTATTATGCTAAAGAGAAACTTAATTTTAATTTATTTTGTCTTTCTTTTACTTTCAGGTAAGGCTGATGATTTTGTAAGTACCTACGTCACAGTTGATTTTATTGTTTTTGTGTATTGTGAAGCAAAATTCCCAATTTGTTTTCCGTATGTTTATTATAAATTCTTCTAAATTTTTTAATTAGAAATTTTTAAAACTGGCATACCTAAGAGGATTGTACCACGTCCGTCCGTATGTCTTTTTTAGGCTTAAATTTTGAGGTACTATAATAAAATCTTGGGCTTTTGAAAAAAGATAGTAAAAGGTTCTCAATAAGAACATAAATTGATTCCAGGTGTAGTCCTCATTTTAAATGTTTTGTTTATTACTGATGTTAAATCCATCTATAGGTTAGGTTAGGTATGTGGGTAGGCGACTAGAATAAAATATCACATCGCCACACTCAGGTCATTACAGACCCATTGTGATACCCATAGGGGAAAAAGTCCCTTGCCCATTGGTAAACCCTAGTACTGATTTGTATCTTGTGGATCACCAAACCATCCTGTTGATTTGATGAACCTAAAAATTTCACTGATTGGTCTCTTTGTTAATTCTTTAAGATCACAGAAAAAGTGTCGCCCTAGAAATTTGAATCTAAGGTGGATAAGCCCAGGGCAGTGACAGAGAAAGTGGGTTGTATCCTGATTAGCTTCCTCGTGTCCACATCCCCGACATAAATCTTCATCCGTGAGTCTTAGCTTACTCATGTGATACCGAAGAGAGTTATGCCTCGTGATAATTCCTATAAGGACAGAAAGGGACTTCCTATCCTTTAGTATAATTCGGTCAGTCCTATTCTTGTCAAAGCAAGGCCATAGGCTTCTGGTGATCACACAGGTGTCCAGGCCTCACTTCTGACCCTAATCCATGCCTTTTGCTTCAATGTGCAAGGCGGGATGAACACCGAGGTTTCTACCTGTTGCGATGTAGATTCAGAGCCTCTTCTTGCTAATTCGTCTGCGTTCTCATTACCTGGAATACCTTCGTGTCCTGGGACCCAGCAGAGGGCAACCTTGTGCTGTGTTCCAAGAACCTTGAGTTCTTCGCGACAGCACTTCACAAGCTTGGATTTTTTTTCGATAGCAGTAATCGCTTTTATTGCCGCCTGGCTGTCGATGAAAAAGGTGATACCTTCCGGTGGTATTGTCTTCATCGCAGTCTCACGGGCAGCTATTGTCACTGCCAAGACCTCCGCTTGGAAAACACTGCTATGAGGCGGAATGATTTAGATATCCCCAGCCGTTCAGAAAAAATGCCAGACCCGACGCCTACATCCATCTTTGATCCATCTGTATAGATAAAGATGGAATGTGTGTTTTGGCAGGCTGACCATTCTTCCATTCTTTCCTGCTTGGGAACGAGCTAGTAAATGGTCTATGAAAATCTAGGAACGGAGTGAGGTAATCCGTAGCATAGACTTTTCCTAGATATTTCTCCAGGATCACGGAATAACCTGTTGCATCTAAGTCTGGCCAAAATTCTTGTCTGTCTTACATTCACCGTAACGCCTATGATATATCTTTTCCAGCACTTGGAGGTGTCCAATAATGCATATTGTGCCAGAAATAAGCGCCATCCAATCCAATATTTGGATTTTCTCTAAACGTTTGCAGAGTCCAATCGGAGCAGATTCAGCGCTTCAAATGATGAAGTGGCTTCAATTCTTGAATTTGTTTGATCTTGTGAGGGTGTAGGCCCAGATTTGTACGCAAACTTCAGCACAATATGGACTGAGAGATTCTCAATTCCTGTGAGCTGTGACCGTGATTGGAGTCAATGGTCTTAAAGTTGCTACCACCGACTCACCCACTGTTACGCTAACTAAAGGAAAAATTCATATTCATCCAAAAAAAATTTACTAGAATTCACTCATACATAACATGTAACCACGCCCACTTTATGCAAGGCGTTTTTATTAGAAAATCGATTTTTTTTTTCTGTAACGGCTTGAAGTTAGCGTAGTAATTTAATAAAAAAAAATCCAGTATACCAGGTTCCAGCTTATATACGGCGCTAAGACTTGCTTCCAATTGTGCTCGACGGTTGCGTCATCTTCCTTTCTTTCAAAAACATTTCCCACCTATCCGACGTCTGTATGTAAACTACATAGCATCTTCGTCGGGTCCTTTCTTTTCCAAACCATCTGTTCAAGTTAAAGAATATTAATATGAAATTCATCCTCTGTCCTGACCTTCGGCCGCGATATTTCTAAGAAAAGCTTTCCCCAACCTACCTTTCTTCTTTCGTCTTTCCTTAAGATTGGAAAACTTCCTTCATAACACATACATACATAAAAAGCGATAAAAGAATGAAGCTACTAATTACCATCGCATGGCTAAAGTTTCTTATATACCCAAACGTATACACGAAGTCTTAAACTTTCAGTGGAAGTCTCTTATTTCCCTCAACCTTTCAGAAAGTAGGTCAGCCAATTCAAGTCTCTTTTGTCCTTTTATCTTTAAATCTTTGGACAAGATATCACATCAATTAATTCCGTTCAGTTCTATCTTATATTGTTGAAATAGATATAAAACAGTCAAGTCCACACTCTCGGCACCTCCGGAATCCCACAAGGGAGTCATCTAGGTTCCCTTCTTTTCAGTCATTACACACTCGCGTTTTCTTTCCACGCTGATGATACAGGATTCTAGTCTTCTTTAACACGATTTCGATATTTTTTCGATCTGATGCTTCAAACATTGTTTACAGCTCAACATCGTGAAATGCCAATTTTTTTTACTTTTCCATGTAAAGAGCTGCCAGTCTTCAACTTCAACCTCAGGACTTCGCCCCAAACCTGTTCTCCTTCACCATTCATCTTACACTGAATAAGTCCCAAGTCCTAGCTTGTAACTTAAGCAATCGACTTACCAGATGTCTGGATTTGTAGTACAAGCATTTTACATCTGGTTCCATAGGGGATAACTCTCTGATGAACACTTTTCATGGGACTAACGCTAATGAAGATAGCATTATGGTCAGTTTGCTAATATCCTTACAAGAAAGTATTCTGATCAAATTAACTCATCTATTGCTAAACAGTGGATGGCGCTTAGACCCACGTTGGATTGCGTTCAACCCGAACAATCGTCCTTATGATTCGAATCAAGGACTATTTTGTCAAAGTCGATCTAAGAAATGAGTAAGCCCTTGTCAGGCTATCTAGCTTATAATTTTCGTTGCTCAGGCCACCTGTTTCGAACTCGATCCAATAGGATGTTTGAAGTACTTCGTCATTATCCAAGTCGGACTATCAGATTCTTGAAATAGTTTCATTAAAATCTTCAATCTTGCAAAGGCTTCCTTCTGACTACTGTAATTGAGCTAGAAATTCATCAGGAGTTTTCATGTTCATTTTTGTTTTGTCTAACTTGTTCATGATAGTAGAAGTCACTTTCCAAAAGTTGCATCCATTTAAAATGGTTTTAATATTGAAGCGAATCATCGTTGTTTGGCGTTTAAGGTGATTGCGTTTCGAACTGGCTCAAGACATGCCAAGAATTTCATGGTGTTCTCAAAAAAGGACTTAAGAAATTCTAGCTTAAAATGACGCTAAAATATTGCCAGACTTTCTATCTGGTCATTGCTTTTCAGACTTTTCCCCTCAATAATAAAAATTTTAGCCAATCGGACACGTACCGCACTATACCTGGACGACACTGAAACTCCCGATCATATTTTGTGTGAATGTCCCACCATTGCCCGAACACTTCCACAAAGATTTCAGCTCGTTTTCTGATGTCATGTCGTTACAGCACCTTTAAGGGTATAGCACAAAAGATTTGTTGCTTATTGAGTCCATCATAGCAATTATCCGTTTATTTACATATGACTGCTGGTTCAGCTCAGTCTAAGTCATTAGTACAATTGTCCATTAGTTTCTCTGGTTGCCTTAGTGTAGGAAGTTTCGAAAAGTTTGTCAGTTCGCAGAACTCTTTCACCCCACTCTAAGGTCAAAGCATTGCATATGATACTGTTTCTGCAATAGGCATGGCTATCTCAAGGCAATTTATTCGCGCAACTTCAGCCAGATTACAACATATCTGCTCAACATATCAAAACCAGTTGAGAAGAAGATATTTCATCTTTTTTTATTCACTTTTACTTTACCAAACTGAATTCGCTTAGATACTTCATAAATAGTATTTCCACAGCTACTGTGCCTGCGAGGGCAGAGAGAGGGTCAAAAGCCAACGAACTATGAAGAGCTCTATTGTTATGTAGTCTCGTTTTGCATCTCTACACTAATTCAATCTGCGTATGTATGGTGTATCTCTGTAATGTGTGAATAAGTTTAACGATAAACAAAAAAAAAAAAACAAAAAAGTCTCCAATTTCTGTCCAGTCCCCCAGGTGGTGTGCAGAAATTCAATTTATCGTGATCCTCTTGTTTCGCTGTTTCTGCATCTTCGTCGCGTAAATTCGCATCGTGTTCGTCTTAATGACGACATTTATTGCGTGTCGAGGCTCAGAATCTTTTTTACGATGAAAGAAAAATCCATTCGAACAAAGAAGTCGCGCACCGAGAACTTTCTGTGGTACCTACTATGTAGAAAGTTACTGTTCGTAGTAGAGAAGAAGAAATTCTTCAGGAAGCACCGCCAATGGTAGCGGAATGCAACGAAGATCAATGATCTTCATCTGGTTGGATCTATGTATCTGAAAGGGACCCGGGTGTAGTTGTACTGTTGTTTGTGGTTGTGATTACGGCGTATTATCCCGTAAATGGATTTTCATCAATTACACGGAAATTGATGACTGTGGGTTGACCGCTTGATTTGTTAGAGAAGAGCAGTTAAAATTTATTTTATTGTTAAATTTGCCTTTGGGCTTGGGATCTAGCCAGCCAGATCGTGGCCATGGATAGTTCTTTGGCTTCGGGTGAACTTTGTGCATTGAAATACATTGCTTTAGATAGTTATCACTATTTGATGATCTTGGCATTTTAGAAGATGAAGAATGCAATAGGTATAGTTTAATTGCATAAACCGTTGGTTTCAAAGAACTGCGCACAATAAGCGTAAATGCAGTTATCTTGGACTAGGTCGTTGACTTTGGTATTACTTTCTAAATACAGGGTACCGCATGGATGCAAAAATGATTTGCAGATATGTAGATACACTGTTTTTTTGAGTTGAAAAGCAGTAGTATCTACTGGAACGATTGTCGTTCTATGACGTTGATAGTCCATGCTCGCCAATAATCTTACTGACTTCATCGTTGCTTTATCACGAACTACCTAGACTGATCAGTATTCGAAGACGTTGGAGAACATGTTCATATTTTTTTATGAACGTCTCATGCGTCAGTACAATCTAAACAAATTCGAACTCTCATAATTCAAATCATTGCACTATTCTCAAGCACGTTCGAGACTATTGCAATACGTAGCCAATATTCATACTCATTTGCAGATACTCATTCTTCTGCATTTCTAGTCCCACTTTCCCTTCAATCATCTAACCTCCGCTGATTAACATTTGTTCCAACAAAAACCAAGACATTCTGTGCCACATTGACTTACAAAAAAGATTGCAACGGAAAAACTCCGCTCTCCATAGACATTTTCACATTGCAACAAGTATTCACTTTAAGATCCTTTTGTTTCTCTCGCTCTGTCACTGTGACCGGGCATATAAAAGTGATCTACAACGGTAATGTAATGTATGCACCATTATCCCACAAGTTGTTTGAATTTAATTTTTTTTTTTCATTCTGAAATCATTGTTTTCTAAAGAAGAATCGTGTGAAAAATGTAATGCACTAGAGGATTATTAATTGCATACGACACTCGTTACAAGTTTGTAACTAATTGTAAGACCGTACAACAAAAAAAAACAGAAAAAATGTAAACAGAGTTACAGCTAGACAGGGTTTTAGTGCTTCACATTTCTCCTCCAGACAGTAAGCCGTCGTCGTGTGTAGTCGCGTACCGGTTGCCATTGTTGACGACGAATGGGAAAGGAATTTGGTTTGTCTGCCATGGGACGACATTAGTTGGAAGACTTGGGTTGTGTCTGCAAGAGTGGGTGCCGGGTTTTGTGGTATGAAATATTGCGAAATCTTTGATAATAAATCAAAAGATAACTAATCCTTCTTCTCAATCATAATCCATAGACATTGTGCCTTAGAATAAGTGATCTTCTCTAAAATGAGCAAACTGTCAGTTTTATAGCTTATTTGACAGTGATCCTCCATAAATTCTGGTCTCGTTTATAAATTTACTACCGTCAGGCTGCACAACCACTAATCCTCGTTGATCATGCTGCGCTACCACTGATCCTCGTTCATGAACATTGATATTATACAACTGAACTGATCTCTGTTTGTCGCCTACTATCGCAGGTCGAGTAATACTTCTTTTATCCTCTCTGTTCTGACTTTTTTTCAATCATTTACTCTGTTTCCATGAATTTGTGATTGCATCTCAATCGATTGATCCTCATCAGACTCAACAGACAAAAAAAACTTTCGGATTTAACACTTATTCTCCCCCATCAGTGGTCTTATACCCATTCTAGTCCTCAAGGCTACATTGATCTTCCATGATCAGTGATCCTCCACAATCCTTGATCATATGCCACTACTTACCCTCAACGATTTTTACTCTTAAATATGCATTACATTCGATGTAAGTTGATCCACCATGATCATTGATCACTGATCTTCCACAATTAATGTAAAGAAACACAAATGAATATTTAGCATAATCTCGCGTTTCACGACTAGTGATCCTCATTCACGCCGTACAACCAACGATCCTTAGGGCCCAAAGCGGCTGCTTATCCCCTACGATCACTGATCGAGGAATACCTCTACTACTTACTTTGTAACAGGTTGCCACTATATTTCAGAGGGACTTTCCCATGTTCCCAAATTAGATGTTTGCATCTCTTAACTTGCATAAGGTTGCAAGGAGGGGGAGTAAAACAATATTATTTACCCGAATATCTCGGCAATCGGTAATGATCGATGCTTGACCTCACCGGGTCACTATAAATATTTACGATTCTTCCTCAATAATTTTACGTGATAGTTCATTGTAAGCGGCCGGCAGTTTTCCCTAAAACAAAAAAAATAACAAATTACTACTTTGGCCAATAAAGTTTCACTTGATCAGCCGCGCCAGTTAGCGATGCGTGAGTGAGTTTGCAGCATCTTTATGAAGATTTGTTCAGTTTTATACCTCACCCGTCCGTCACCCGCATTAATGCAGCAAGCAAGTGTATCTTTAGTTTTATTTTTATCGATATCGAATTCGTGCTGCCTGCGTATTAAGTCGCCTTCCTGAACGATGGTCGATCGGTTGCCTGGTTGGTTGGTTGGCTGGCTGGCTGGCTTACTTTTGTGTAAAAGCCCTGTGGTAGTTTCAGGTTCCTCGCGTCGTTGTCGTTTTCCCCCCATCATTGCTTGAATGCACATTGAGCCACAACCTCAACCACTTTATTTTGCATTGCTTCCACTGCTGGTGCAATGGTGCAGGTCCCGCTGCTTAGTAGTTTTAACCAGTTTTCATATTTTTCGTGGTTGTTGTGGTTGGACATAAAAATGCAGTACACCGCGAAGTATGTCGTTTGGACAGACATACAGACTGGTTTTTGGCATACTTTCTTGAAAAGCTTTTTAGTCAAATCATTATCCAATGACGTCTAAATTGCATCCTGTCCCGTTCGCATGTGTATTGCTCTAATAAATACATAGATATGTTTATTAAATGAAAATTTCTCCACAGAGATGATGCTCTCTATGAGAATGAGGTAGAAAACAATTTCACTTGACGCACACAAACCTGTGTTACCAGTGTGGTCTTTCTTTCCGCAGAGACATTCCGGAACTAACCACACTGTGCAGATAGTTTTGGGCAGCAGTAGTCATTAAATAATTGGTATTTTAGGTTACTTCGTTTGTTGGTATATACTCGTAGCTGGTAACGGCTCCTCCGTTTGGGTTGACAGTAATAAAATCGTGAGAAATGTTGTAAGGTAAGCAGAGCTAATCTTTGCGGAAAAGAAAAAGGCGGTGCCACCGGCCGCCCGACGACCACCTGCTGAAAAATCGGGAAATGACTGAGATAATAAAAATTTGCTTGAAGGCGAGAGAGAAAGAGATTCAATTTGTTTATGGGAACTGGAGTAGTAACTATCTCGAGTTTAATTAGTCAAATTAATTAATGGCAACATTATTGCGATTGGTATTAATTTTTTCTTGGTTTAATTAATGCCGAACGGGATTTTATGAAGATCGTGTGTAGTATTACTGTAAAAAATTAGAAGAAAATAGATAAAACTTGGACATTCACTTTTGATTGTGATGGATATGCGTTAGTGATCATCAATCCTTAGCCTCTGAACTTAGAAGATTCTTCGCAAAGACTATTGGTTTGGAATGATCATAACCCCACAGTTCCTTTTTCAAGCAACGACATTTCAAAATCACTGATCCTCTCGATCACGATGTTGATCAATGATCTGCCACTCCAGACCGTTGGGCAAGATTTTTGTTTCTTCAGTATAATACCCTACTCTTGGCCCCAATGATCTTCACTTTTGTTTTAGACACCTCACGATCACTTCATAATCATAAACATAAACGATTTTCTTGATTACTTGATTTGCAAAATTTCTGCATAAAGTATTGTTCAGTTGCCAAATTTACAAGACCAATCTGGTTTCAAGGTTTCTTGAATTGCTCCAAGTCTTCGATCACTGTTTCTTTGCAATCGTAAAATTTAATTTCCTTTTTTAATAATACGTTGCTATAGATCCTTCAGTGTTATGATCACTGATCGTGCATCAGAGTGTAGTCCCAGTGCATGATTACTAATATCACAAGGTACAAGGTTGGGTAGGCTTTAAGTATTTAATAGACCTGGACGATAGCATGTACACGATATGATTATAACTTACACCTGCCATGATCACTGTTTCTTTAACTTAACACTTAAAGTTCCTTAGAACTGGCTTTCTCAATTTATTCTGTTAAAACGCCTTCTAGCGATCCTTTTCTACGAAAACTATTTCTTGTATTTATGCACCTCACACTTAAGTTAATCGAGTGTTTAAAACCACTGATTTGATCGGTGATCGAACATACTTGATGATCATGCATTTAATGACTTCCATTCAGTCCATCGAAGGTCTCTGATCTGTAATCGAGAGAACTGGTTGAAGATAGTCAATGCATTACGATAATTGGTACTGATCTGTGCTCACTATCGGTCCTTCATTTAATTTTGTTCAACTCTCAGTGATCCTCTACCATACTTGTTAATCGTCTACCATTATTCTAGTTTTACGAAGGACAGTGATATTCCTCCACAACCATTAATCTCTGATAATGATCCTTCCATGATCACCGATCTTTGCTTCCTGATCATACATTCATAAGAGCTTCTGATCCCCTAAGGTCACCTTTCACTAATGAAAACCGAACTCTTTCAATTCAATACTCCAAAGTCCTTTCTGAGTTTTGAATAGGCTTTTGCGAAAATCATCTCAGAAATTACATTGTAATTGGTCAATTGAATTGAAGATGATTACAAGACATTGTGTGCACAAACGATTCCACTGCACGATAGTGGTTCTAAACCACTATCAAGGCTGAACATCAACTTCTTTTGTTGATCTCGCATCGGTTCCATTCCAATTCAATTTACAGCGTTGCCGCTGTAACGAGAGTGCTATTCTTTAGCAATAACAATGAAAAATATTATTCACTTATCCGTGTTGGATCACTGGAATGCGGTCTGTGTTAGCAAAGTGTTTTTGACACAAACATGACATGAATTGCAAAGTGAATCTATGTGCCTCTGATCTTTGATTCATAATGAGAAGATGTGTCACCTTTTGTTAGACTGACGTTGGTTGGTTTCGAAATACATTTTTACGTAACCGACTTGGTAATGAATTACAATTACACACTGGGTAGCACGAACAAGTTTGGTTAAACTCTCATCTGTGTAGGTGATGTCATTGAAGATACATTCTTGAGTTTGAAATATTTAATCATGTGTCATTATGTGACTACACAGTATTGTGCTGTGGTGAGAGATCAGAGTTTCTTGTGCGTGCACGAATTACGAATTGACTTGGAACTTTTTGTGAGAGACAATGAAAGGTCAGAGAATCAAATTTTCATGGGACATAATCATTGAATGACATGCTTTTGATGATATGTTGTGCAAGTGACAGTATTTATTTTATCATCAAGAAGTTGTCCTTCTCTACTAATAGATACATATTTATGTGGAAATCGTCTCACGACATATTTTTAGACAGGTGATCCTCTGAGATTTTTTACAACAAAAATGTGACTCCCCGAATTGTGATCAGTAAACCTTTCACTACTGCTCAGGATTTCTAATGTTTGTATGATTTCTGGAGTGACAGGGGGATCAGTGATCTTCGATCCTTAGTGATCTTTTAGAAATCAGATGCAGATTGAATGCACATAGAAGATCATCAGTAGAATTGGAGAAGCTATCGGTGGAAATTCAATCTATAATTTGAGACATACATATGTATATATGGTGCAAGATTAGGAATCACTGATATGCAGTACGTTTAGAGGCTGATTGTATTCATTTGTGTTGTTATCAGGAGTTATATGTATATCTGTGAGCTACGGCAGTGCATTTCAGATCATGTTTATCAGTTGAAAGTTAACTGACATCGACTAGAGTTCTTTAACTACCAAAGAGACCTTGGTGGAATTTTACTGATCGTTTAGAATTAACTACTAATATTTCATCACTGATTTTAACCTTTCAACTACTAGTTCCACTACGAATCAATAATTGATCAGCCAATACATCGTCCACATTCCATTGTCCTTTACCTTTACCAGTTGATTCTTAATCTCTCCACTGATTGCTAATAGTTCTACATTGGCATATTCACATTTACCAACTCTTTTGTACTACCACAAGTGATTGCCCCTTAAATTTGGATGAAGGTGTTTCAGAAATTTTAAACTTTCTACTGACATTAAAGACTGATCCTACATGATCACTGATCGAGCTGATCTCTGACTACCGATCCGCCTTTACAACTACTGGTTGGCAGTCCTTTATGAATTCTGATTATGATTATCAAAATTTGCAAAATAGTGATCTCCTCTAACAAGTGATCCTCAAAGAGTACTGATCTTGCATGATCACTGAAGTTCATGACTGATCCTCCAGGGCTCCTGAATCCAATCTTCACCAAGCCTTATCATAATTGAATTCGCATAACTTCAAATGATCGATGTATAAGGCAGTGAGTGATCATCACGTTCTCTTGAATAGGCACACATTTAGGTACCGAGTCATGGCACCCCCATAAATCGGTCGTTGACACAAGCCCTAGTGTCTTCAAAGCGATCCTCCTAGCTCCACGATAATTACGTGAAGGAAATCGAAAAATCATAAAACATTATCCAAACAACAAATAGATTTATTGGATTTTTTTTAAAAATCGTGTGAGTGTGTGGACTTTTCATAACTAAACGGGCGACTGCACCCCGCCAAATGGATTATACGAATCAAATAGTCAAACAACAATAAAGAACGAAGGAGGGTCGACATCGTGGACGTCGTCGCACCTGCGCCATGTCTCTGCTCTGTGGCACACACACGCGAAAGTAAATACTCCGGCTGGCTGGCTGCCCGGGTGACAGTCAATGGTTCCGACATAAGACGCCGTCGTCATTTCAGGTCCCGAAACATTTGACATGGTGACGTGAGATGTATTTTTATACAAACACACATACCTACACACATGTACTTTTTTCTCTCCTTTATCCCGGACCGGACAGTATCGATTGTGATCAATGGCGATGGCGATGGCGTCTCATGCAAGTACAATTATTTTTCACTTAGAAATAATGGCTCCGTAATGTCAGACCTGTGGTGGATATACACAGGTATGGAGGAGGCCTTCGGAGGCTGGTTGGGCTACTACTACGTACATACATACGTGTCACTGGGGGAAAGTGCTGGGCATCAATTATTTGGTTGTGGCGAATGGGGGATTAAGTAGCAGCGGTGGCATGAGTGTTAAAATATGTTTTTCTTTCTTATTTTTTTGTTTAGCTACTCATCGCTTTGTGTTCACTTTCATTTTTATGGATTCGTTTATGGTTGGTGGTTTAGAGTTTTTGGCTGTGGTTCGGAATTGGAACCTTGGGTTGAAATCTGTAAGGTTTTGTGTGTACCTATCCTTAGTGCGAAAACTTTAAATCACGCAGTAAGCAAAGGGAAAGTTTGCAGAATAAACAAACCTCTACAGGCTTTGAAAAACGAATGGCAATTCATCACTGATCGCTTAGAACTTATGGTTTTTGCAAGCCTAGACTTCTCCGATTACTGATCCTTCAACGTTGCCACCTAGTGATCTCACATGATTGTTAACTTCAATGTCCGAAGCTCATTTGCTTTTACTAAATTTAGTTATTTCAAAGCCTTGATCTGAAGATCATTGATCTGGTACGATCGCTGATATAATGGCACGTTGATCCTTTAACTTCTACACAACTACTAATCTTGAAAGTTTCCCTGATTATTTTTGTGAGACTAAAATGTAATGTCTTCATAACTATTACTATGATCGTTTTGTTCGATCACTGCCAGTTTCTCTTTTTCTATTTAGTTAGCGATTTTCTACGATTACCTTCCTTTGGGCAACGAATCTTTACAAGGCTGCTTAGTCAAGAACTAGGTCCACCCCCTTCAGGTAGGGTATAAAATATAACCGAGGTAGGCAGGCCTGTTGTAAGAGGCGAACACCTTAAAAACGTCCTTTGTATCTATAAGACTATGAAAAGACTTTTTCAAGCTTATGCATTGGTTGATTCCTGGAGAAGGCTTTCATGTAATTATGTGGCTACCTTCGGCACTAAACGTCAAAGAATGAACCGGCTGGACTGCACAGAGGCACTTCCGATTATGCCAGACTCCGTTCTAAATGCTTTACTTAATTTTTCTTCTTTTGATGCTTTTATAGAAGTATATACAGTCGTAGTATCATCCGTATTGGAATTTTAAATGTCGTCAGGGAGACTCGGAGTCTAGACTGAGCTGTAGTCGAATCTGCACGGATTTCTCCAAAACCAGTCAAGGGTTCGATGCTGGTGTCTTTGCAGAAACCGACAACACTATACTGAGACAAGCATGTCTCTGTTTTTTACTCAGAACTCTGTGCTATGTGAGTGCCGACTATATTGTTAAGAGTATCTGCGTCTGTCAGGGATCCTCAACCTGCCTGAAGGCTTACTTAACCCTGTTACCCTGTTCAAAATAGTTTGAAAATGCAAGAACTCTTTGTTTTCGGCCGCTAGACTGAACTCTTTGACTCTTGCCTGAGTCTTAGGTCACACAGGGATGGCGGGGAATGAAACCTCCGATGAGATTGCCAAGCCAGGCTCAGAGGATGACTTGTGAGAAATTGAATCCGGGTCCTCGGTCAGGGCCTCCATTGACTATTGGGTATCGGCCCTCCAGGACGCTAAGACTAAACATTTCCTTGCGAATGTCTGTAAGAAGTCAGCGGCATTCTTGTTGTCTCTCACTAGAGCATCTTGGAGTAGTAGGCATAAGAGACACACTGATGAAGAGAGCGACGATACCTCAGATCATTTCCTTTGCTATTGTCTTGCCTTGGCTCGGATGGTAATGTAAGTTCTTGATTGCTGAAGTACATCCTCGGCTTTTTCCGAAAGTCAAAAGGAAAAGACAATTTCGAGTAAAATGGGTTATAGTGTATTCTGATTCCTAGTACTACAATGTTCGTCTGAGTGCTCCAGAGATTCTTAACTCGAAAAAGGCAGGTTCTATAGGTACTTTCAGTTCACCACAGTATTTTAAGACGCTCGTCAAACTGCTTGACCTAACCAAGATGGCTGTTTCAGTTCGAACATCAGTTCGGCTAAGGTCTCCTTCCACTTGAGTCTCCATCTAAGAATACGAGGAATCCTTGGTCCGGCGGACTATAGCTTTGATGTCTGTTGGCTCTAGATGGCACATACGTATAATAAAATTCGTGGTGGCCTTCTCATCGACTCTTCAAACAATCCATAGCTCTGCAGAACAGAATGTAATATTCCAATCTTTTCGTGTTTTACAATCAGTTACAAAGACCATAGTTGTTTGTCGTGTTTGATGTACCTTTCTCTTTGTTTCTGTCCATTTGAAGGCAAGCTTATCTCTACGCCTACGAAATCCCAGTGTCTTGAACAACCTTGTCCCCACGGGACAATTACCAAAAGTGAACCTTCAAGACTACGATGTAAACTTCAAAACACCACCTTCATTGAAACCCAACTCCATTGGGTGGTGATCTTAAACCTCCACTCAAAGAGTTAATACCCCAAAATTTCATATAAAGATTTTTTTTTTTGCTGGCAAAAAACCACAATGAGACCTAATTTTCTATACTAAATCGACCTTTACCTGGTGACCGATTATCCGTCGTCCAACACATGTCATAACACGGATTCAAGGTAACATATGCTCATACTCGTAACAGCAACTACTTACCAAACCACATACTCCCTCGCACACTAAACCCGATCGAATCCGATCAAGTGAAAGTGATTACAAATTTTCATCCTACCTGGGTTCGCTCACTTGTCATAATCTATCATCCATCTGTCGTATCTATCGCCAAAAAGTGAACCAACCGCTGCTCAAAAAATGCACCTCCGCATAGATATGCACGGAGTCTCACATACCTGGTCTCACTCAAATTCCTTGTTCGAATTATCTAATATAACGGGTAATCCACAGTGTGGTGGTGGCGGCGGTGGTAGTGGTGCTGGTTGTACTTAATCGACATGAACATATCCGTCATTAAGTAGCTGTCATGTTGGTGTTACCAACAGTTGTGGTGAAAAAATGATCATCAGTCGGGCGAAAAGCGAAGAAATCGGATTTAATGCAAAAATTTGTCGAGAACTGCTTCAACTGGCAGGCCGCAGACTATTTCAATACGCCGACGGTAAAATGGGGTTCATGTAGCCGGAAAGAGGGTCCGTAATAGAACTCACCATTAAAAGCACGTTTTAGCCAAGGAACGCATCCGCGGAAAGTTTGCACACTGTATGTAAACCCACAGCGACTATCCGTCGATCAAGGTTCAGATAAAACTTAATCCTTTTGTAAGTCAGCCATCGACAAGGAGAATGAGTTCAGAAGAGGATTGACTTGTTAATTGTAACGAGTCACTCCAAGCTCGTAACAGGCACCAGTATTCGATGTAACGACGAAACTGGGCGTCGATAGACAAACGCAGGCACCCCGCGAGAGATTCATAGTTAAGGTGAGATGCACCCCACTTCCTTCCAAATGCCAAATATCGGGCAACTGAGAGGCGATTCGCGGCGACATTGGATTTTCATTGGATCCAGAGTTTTTTTCAATTCTTGATCGAGATGCACCCCACTTCCTTCCAAATTCTAAATATCGGGCAACAATGTTTTCCAAAGTCTAAATCATCCGATTTGCGTATTGGTATTAGTCGTTCAATTGACGTGACGATTATGACTCGTGGACAAGAAACCTCCGAACATATTGTATGTGATTTTCCCGCCATTGGTTGGACTAGGCTCAAAGCCGTGAGCTCGCCTTTTGATATCACCTCCAATCCTAAGCTTCATTAATGAACTTGATTTCAGCTGGTAGGCAAATCCACTCAGCAGCATCTCTAAGGCGATAGCACAAAAGATCTCTATGAAGACGGGATTCTTCTTTAGAAAGAATTGTCCTTTGGAAAATATAGGTTAAGACTGGCTTCTTCAGTGCAAAGAAAAGAGGCGTGTAAGACTAATTAATCGCTCGATTTCTGATAAGATAGTTTTGTCAGAACATTGGCTGTCCATCTGGTCCATCCGATGTTCATCGTTAAACCGTTTGAGATCAGGCGATGATGGATGTCAAAAATTTCGTTTGAACTGACTTAAGACAGCTCTTTCACTCTGACCGTTTTGAATCATTGAATCCCCGATACGTAGCATCAAAGATTCAATAAAATGCTGGATGTATCCTGTAACCAAGACTTCTGCCAATAGACCCGAAATTCTTATTTATGTACATATATCACTGTTTCGGAGTACATGACTAAAAGGGAATATATAGCCAAACAGTTTTAAAAAATGATAAGCAGCGTAAGACTATACCGCTTATTCTATTGAAACATTTTGATCAAAGTGACTCCTGATTGTGACTGTGCCTTCAGCATCATCCACCCTGTTAATTTCCAATCCGACAAGAAGTGGTAGAAACTCACTTAAGATGAGACATGTATTCGCCGCATACTTCAGATACATTTGTTCCCTCGTTGCAATCCGCCAAATGTAGGCTGAACACTAAATGCATTGCAACTGCTGAGCATTCCACAGCCTCACATTAGGTACGACAACATGATTAAGTGTGTGCCTACACTTAATACGATTCGCACTCCATACAGATGTTGAGGTTATGTAAGCGAGGCTTGCTAAACTCTCCTTCACCTCGTGTTGCAACACAATTCGTTGCAACTTGTGTGCGCCAACTACAATGCAATGAAATGGTATTCGGAGATACATAACTTTTTTTTTCCTTTGATGAGGTAATTCATTTCCTTGTTGAATTTTGATTGATTTGGTGGTGTTTCACTATCCCATTCAAGGTTCACACTTGACCAAAATTCCATGCGGCGGTTGTGCGCAAAACAAATAAAATTGTTTTCAGGCCCCGAAGCGCAACAGTACATGATTATCCGGCGAATTAAAGATATTAATTTGGGTACTTTTTTGGTGGATACAATCCGAATTGCACACGTGAATTGGTAAATTGAAAGTTTTTTGACCCCACCCTGTTTTTTTTTGTTGGTTTGTTTGGTCCAAAAAAATAATAATAAGTGGCCACAAAATTTGAATTCGCCGAGATGGTGGTGATGTCGATGATTGTGATGATGGTGATGACGACGAAATGATGGCTAAGAGCTCTCGGTGCGAGAGTCGTTGGCTGTTTGGTTTATTTGTGGATTAATCGGTGTTGCTTTGGTGTAACTGATGGAAAGCAATTAACGTTTGTTTGGATGGTTTTTTATTTACGAATTTTAAGTGGGCCAACAACACACGTTGTGAGAGAGAGCCAAACGAGACGGCTCTTGGGAACGCCAAACAATTGGAGTGGATTGGTAACAATGTTTTTGGCAACTTTTTGTTTGTTGTGGTTTTTGGTTTTGTTTGGACAAAGGGCGACGATCGCGTTATTGGGTTGAGGATACATATGTGCGTTGTTAGCATCTGAATGATGCTTTTAGAAAGGTTAAAATTTGCTCTGTGTAAATATGTGAGTTGGTAGCCGCGATAAGTGACAGGTTTGATGCCTTAAATGGTTATCCGGATATTTGCGAAAAGAATGCGGAAGATGGGTTATTTTTGAGTATTTGTTTCTTTTATGAGTGCCTCAGGATGCACCTTTGAGGCCTCTATTTTTAATTCTTTACCGTAAAGACTGTCCTCATTTGGAGCTAATTAGTATTTTCTGCTCTTTATTTTCAGGTATGCATTGGTATTGTGTAAACAGAATAAGTATTGTTGTAAACAGAATAAGAAACTTAAGGTAATCACTTTTAAATATAATGTTTATGAGGGGCCTATTTACATTTGAGATAATTTCTTTGAGTCAAGCATTCAGTCTGTCGAAAATGTCATCATTGTCAATCATCTTCTTTATGCATCTTGTTAGTTGCTCATCGTCAATTTTCATATTCGTGCCTAATGTCTTATGTATATTGGCGGCATATCAAGGTTCTTCAACTAATCTGTAATTATTGTTTTCAAAGGTCTTACGTTTTTTGCACAGATTTATGTACATATTTCCTCAGTTAATAAGTCCGATTTTGGCTTCGTTCCATCAAACACTGTGGCAGTGCAGTTAGTATAGGCAGCTCTTGTTAAATTATTGATTACTCGATTAAAAAGTTTTATAATAGGCTTATATGTAGGTGATCCTTGATGAACGCCTACTTTAAATTCAAATTTGTTATTTGTCTACAATTTATTCATACATTTTATATGCCCACGCCCATTTTTTGGGGGCGTTTTACTTAAAAACCTGACTTTTATGAAATTTTGGATGGTAACATCCTCGAAAAAATATACCATGATCACGCCCACTTTATAAAGACTGAGTAAGACTTCGACCTTTCCATTGATTGGATTAGGACTAAATTTCAGTTCCTTCCTTTAAATAAACGCTGTTAAATACATTTGTCCTGGGAAGTTATTTCCAAAAGTTCCCAATCTTCTAGGGCCTTTATTTGAAATGTAGATTAGGTATGTATATTAGGTAGGATTATGTATGTAGGTATAAAATACGGGTGGCCGCATATGCGACCAACACTAGGATCAATAGGGGATCTATTGTGAGGTCCCGTCGTGGGTTTACCTGAAAACAAAGACAAAATTTGGTTTTTAGCTTTGGATAGCTACATAGTCTCGCTGAATGACCCCGAGGTTGTTATAAATTTCATGATGCTTAATGGTGGTTTTTCTGACAGGTCCTATGCTTGGGCATTCGCATAGGAAGTGCGATGTGCTCTCATATGCATTCGTATCGTCATCAGGTTCTAATCACAATCATCTACGGGAGCCCATATTTTGTCCAGAGTTTTCTATAGGTACGACACATGGGAGTGCGCTCCAACTCTATATCTAGTCTCGCGAAGGCTTGCTCTATAATTGTATTTAACAAGAACTAGGGTACAATACAGGTAACAACTATTGTCAGGTCCTGTTCGGACCCCGGCCGTTGTTTGCTGAACTCCAAAAAAGGGGGAGATTATGTTTCGCCGTGAGTGCTGTGAGTTCTTCACGACATCGGGTCACCGCTTCTGCAATTGCCAATACTTCCGCTTGGAACATACAGCCGTGATTTGGAAGTCAAGTCGGGTTCAGATGAATTGTATGACAGAGTCTACGCCTTCTTTAATATTTCACCTGTCCGTGAAAATTGGAGTTCAGATCCTACCGTAAAGTTTGTTTTACCGGGCTCAGTGCAAATATGGTTTCAAGGGCTGCGTTCGGTGTGGTTCTTAAAACACTGCTAATTCATATATGTATGTATATATGTACTCAACTTTGTGCCTAGGTCAGTACTCTGAGGTACTCGGGCCTCGGGCCTCGGGCGGTTCACCAGTCTAGGAACTCATAGGATAGAATGGAGCTAACGGTGGCTATTGATTATGAACTGTGTGGACTGTAATGATGCTGGAGATGTTGTTGTTGAAATAAATCGAATAGAAAATAATGCAGCTCCGCACTTTCTTAATAAGTCCACTCTTTAGTTGCAGGGAATATCCAGTGGTGGTGGTTGTTACCTCATGCTTATACCGCTTTTGTAGAGTATTAGTCTTAATCGTCTTACTTCCGATTTCACAGACGTGTTGTCCTTGTAGAAGTTTGGATAGTGGTTTGTTTCTCACATGTCCGTTTCTACACATGTTGACACCTTTTTTTATCCATTAGTTTCAAATGTTGTTTGCTTATTTCTAGAACCAATTTTTGGCTCGAATCCATTTTTGATTTTTACTCTCATAAAGGATAACTAGAGTCGGTGTGTCTGGGTACTCCCAGCACTAACTAGCTTGACTGCTAGATTTTTTAATGACAGTATTCCCCTTAACAAAGTCTAAATCACGGCTAAAACCTTAAGTGCTACGACTTATGTACAAAGAAGAACAAAGTTCATTAGACTGGCCGGCCATTCAATGGTAAACAAAACAAATTATTCTGCAATCATTCTTAGTCCAATAATCCGTCAAAATACATTATTAATCAAACAAATAAAACCCCTCTCTCTTTTCCTATCGAATTTATAAAGTAAAGGTAAGAAGTCATCAAAACACACTCACAGTTATCTTTTTCAAATCATCTCCCAGAGTAAAAGAAAACAAGAATAGAGGAACTAAAGTTAAATCCATCAAAATTCGTTTACTTTTTCGCGGTCATCTTTTATTCGATTAGCAAAAAGTGGCACACAAAAGTTCAGTGCACCCTTTTCACGTCACACACACGGGCGGCTGGCGTTTCATCTGCTGGCGCAGTCCCACGGCGCTCTCAATTCGCTTAGATCAATCGGCCAAAAAAAAAGCAACAAAAAAAAACAAAACATACTACAAAACGTTTGCGCTACCTAGAAATGGACAAAAAAAAAAGAAAAGTAGAAACGAATAAGAAAAACCGTCAGATAGAGGTTCCTCTCCATGCTGCTGGTGATTATCTGTTTTTCTTCATTTCTTTCCTTTTCCTCTAGAGCCCATCGCAGTAAACGCGGAATCTCCCGTGGGACTCCATTTATAGAGGTAACATAGTACCAGCAGTAAAAATGTTTTCTCTCTCCGTAGTCTCTGATCGATAGTTCACGATTTCCGTTTATTTCGCCTGAACTTTCCACCAAATTCCTAACTGCCGACCTAGCCAACAAGTAGTTGCGGCTCGGTGTAGTGCCTGCTCCGCCGCCGCCGTCGTCGTTTAGTGTAAGAGAATTTCGACCACCGATCTAGGTAATTGCATAGTTGCCCTATTTTTTGTTTTCGATCCGCTACCATGTATTTGTTATTTTATTTAAAGTTGTAAACGGTATCTGCGTGTTCCACTCCTCCAATATGGTGGAGTCAGCGAGACTGGTCATGACATTGACTAATTACATGACATTTGACTTCTTTGGAAAAACGTGCGAACTACAATTGGCGTATTGTTTACACTCGAGACGTAGACAGACAAAATTGGATTGGAATGGGGCATTGTAGTCGGCTGACTTATTTTCGATATTAATCTGGCCAACGCGGGCTTATGAGTATGTCAGGCAAGAAAAGGTACGATGAAGAAAAATGGCACCAAATCAATCATAAGTAAGTTCTATTGGGAATTGATTGAGTCTATGTAACGTGTAGCACTGAACTTATTTAGCTTAATCTTCCATGCAACATAGGACTGATTCCAACCAACGGGGTACAGTCTCACTTGGATCTCGACGGATCTATTGTGGCATATTTAAAAAAAAAAAGAACAAGATCCGTGCCAGGATCCTGAACCAGCCCTTTTTTGTTATGAATTTTAAGACGATTTTAGGTGGCGTGCTAGCTAGTTCGTTGAAGGGTACTTTTCCGGGGGTTAGGTGTCTGGTTCTCAAAGGCTTGGGCATTCGCAGAGGAAGTGCTTCTACCTCTGAGTCGTCACAGGCACTGCCTAGGTCTGTGCTGGTGATACCCATTCTTCTGTTGGATTGTATGGTGAGTTTTTTCTATTGGGCTCAAAGTAGCCTCGAAATAAGGCACCAGACTCCACCTAGCTTTGATTACATGCGGAAGTTAGAGGGGATTTTAGAAATGCAGAGACTAATGGACGGGTGGACCAAGTGATCCGTTGGAATGTGGTTTGATTCCGAGTCAAAAAAAAACATAATATTTAGCGCAACAGGTTGATGGGACTTAGGTCCTAGCTTCTTACAACCATTCGTGTTTTCAGTATTATATTGAAGAGTCTACTGTTTAATGCCGTTTTCAAAGGGCAATTTATTATTTTGAGAAGATTTTTCATGAGAGTTGTACTCTTAGATGTTTGTCAGGCGCTCGCTAGAGCTGGGGCCATAAAATAAATTTTAGGTTAGTCCAACACACTTACCACTGATTCCGAACCTGTTATATTTAACTCATCGGCTCTTTCATATGTACATATGTCGCGGAATCCAGGATAGGGTGAGGTGCAGATTTGAGTTCCACTTTACATCTATTGAGTTGGTTGTGATAGAAGTGGTGGCTTTGATGGCTGATTGACTCCAGATGTAGATGACTGTATGCTTGTTATTGATCAGATTGTATAGACTCAGTTCTCTGTGACACCATATGTTTCCGCTTGACAAAAACTCCTGAGCCTGTCCATTTGTCCGTTTTTGACCCGTCCAAGCGACATATCATAAAGGGTATCCATAAGTATACATATGTACATACCACTACCTACTTACATTAGGAAGTTAGGTTGCATTATTTGGTTATGCAAGGTTCGCAGATATATGAATTAAATGACGAACCCTAGTCCTTACCAAAAATATATAAACGATTATTCATGCTGCTAGGATAAAGCTATACATATACGAATGTAGAATATCACGTAGTCTACAAGGCCTCAGACATTCTTTAGGTGAACCATGTCGATACTATCGACACTCTAGCCATTGAACCTGACCATTGAACGGCAAGGTTCAGTTCAGATTTTATGATGTACGATTCTACTGCCTTAAGTGCACCAAAACTTTTTATCAGATATTGATCCTATTTACTAATTCCGCATCTTAGTGGACCTCAGGTTTTCGAATATCCTCGATACTTCTATTGATTGGTAGCAAATACTCGTATAGGGCATTTTGTGTTCCTTAGTGTTCCTTAGCTATAGTATGCCAAGGAACATATTTCACCCTGGGAGGATACTTTAATCCTATATTTTTCATAGAGCTATTGCAAAGAGTTTCTTGATCATTTCACTGACTATGAGGTCTTACCCCGGATAGTTAATAGCTCTGTGACGAATAAGAATAATAGTTGTCTCCTGACAGTGCGTTTTTATAACACCAGCTTCTTGAGTAGGTCTATACTCCTTAATCTTTTTAATTGATGAGTTTGAAGCCATAAATTCTTTAAATTTTTCGGCTTTTGTCTCTGAAAACTCCTTTCCCGGAAATGATATTAACGCCTACTTTTTGGAGGCGTTTTCATAAAAGAATAATCGTAGTAATTCAATATAAAAATTCAGCATGCCACGCCCACTTTAGTCGGACTAATACAATGGAAGAAGGATACGGTATTACATTGGCCATTGTTGCTTACCAGAAGTTTAGTCTTGTAAACGAAGGATAATGCCCTGTCTTAGCGAAAACCGGTTGCTTATGTTATGTGTGGCACATTGCTCGCGGGCAGATCGGATGGAAAGTGCAATGTCCTCACGGCATAAGTTTTGTTAGTTGTATCGAATGTAGGCACTGATTGGTGTCTATATCGTAATCTTATTGTTTTTTCTTTACACATTTTGATTGGACTGTAAACCAAATGTCACACAAGATTTTGAATTCCAAAGGAGCATAACACTTTAGCATGTCATAACACAGTCCTCTTATGCTGTCAATTTCTGGCTCTGAGTGATAATACGTCCGAAATCCTCCAGCCAGGTCTTGGTGATTTAATATCTCCGTTGTGATGTCGGAGGAGTTCCTGCGGCATCCCTATTCGGGAAGAGTTCTACAACAAAACTCATGAAACTGTCATCGTTTTAAATTCTTTATGAAAGTCTGTTGAGGATACATGCCAAGAATTTTTCCATGTTCAATGTATTATTGATGATTGAGTCCATGTTTTACCTGCAGAAAGTGCACATACTTAACATATTGCCAGCGCTTAGAGAACTAGTCACCCGCTACACATCATATTTTATATTGATTCACGTATCTCAAACCTTGTCCTAGGGCTGTTAAAGCATTCAACAAGACCATTCGACGTTTGTCTGTTTCCTATCTTTTTCTGTCTGTCATTTGATTTAAAATAAAAACTTGAATATCGCCGGAAATTAGGTCAGCAAGAAGTTAATTGACTGTGTACTTACCTTAACGTAAAAATGCACTTTTCCGGGTTACGTGGTATAAGAACTACAGCGACTATGTGTCTAGGCGTGTGGACCAGGTTGCTTATGTTTCTTATTTCTTTAACAAGTTGGCTGCGAATTGAATAAAATTGCTTTACGATTTAGCAAACATCAACCTTAGGTAGGAAGTTCAAATAACTCTAAATATTCTGGGCATTCAGAACTGGAACTGCACCTTCTGTCATAATTGTCTACTTTTTCGAACAGGAAAGCTTGAATTATCTAATATCAAAACCAGTTTTCTCCTGAAGATATGCAGGACTTTTTTACTTACTTCTTTCTTCTTTTACACTCTCTTGAGTAAGTGTACAGATACTTTGTGATTATGGCTGTATGGTGCATGAACCGATGAATAATATAAAGAGAAATCTTTCAGTCGACTTAGGGAATTCCAATCGATTTCCTGGAATATCTCGTGGCCTTGAGCATATCGAAAACAAATTTAGTCATTTCGCACGAAAAATTTCGAAAGGTATTTCTTGATCACTCATTCCAATGCCATGATTGGCTTTAAATTCATGTAAACTACATTGTTACCGAACGAGTAGTATCGAAATGCTACAGAATTCCCCTTAGTGACTAACCTAATCGAAATCACATCTCATCAACCACATAAAAGTGATTTAACAACTTCTCCGAAAGAAAAAATCGAAAAAAAATACAACAACATCTTCTCGATGATCAATCACCGTTTATGACGGAATTGAATATCTAAAATCTCCCTCACTATCACCGCATTTGACTACCGATTACCGATCATCGCACCTAAAGCTATTCGCAACGAGATATAAATAACCCTCTCCAGCGGTATCTTGTATCTCATTCAAATGAATAACGAGATACAAATGCAAAAAGGGGGACATAAACCTGGTCATCTCCCTTTCCTGAGTGGGTAGGTACTCGGTGTATGTACCATCACCACCTGATACCGAACTGCAAATAACAAAAAAAAAAAAAAAGAAGCAGAGTGTCTGTCTGTAAGCCGTTGCCGCGGTCGTTGATCGTCATCGTCGTAGTCGTTGTGTTAACTGTGAGTGCACTGTTGTTTGTATGCACACTTGCGGTAATATGTACCTTCTTCTGGTATCATGTTCGCCAAAAGACTACGACGAAGATGTTGATGATGATGATGATGATGATGGTGATGACGACGACGGCGACGTTGTCCGCTAGTGATGCATGCATTTACACAGTGTAATTCTCTCCCTGCATAGGTGGTTGTGAGTAACGGTATTTAACCTAGAAACGGTGCATATTTAAGTTATCCGTTGCCTTCGAGGTTATGCAATTTTTTCCTTCTTCCCCCTTCTTTGGTGTCTCGTTCTTGCCTTCTCTTTCTCTCTTGCTGTCTCTCCAAGTTAAGTTTCATCTGTATCTGCGTGGATTGCAGGGCGAATGGTTCGTGGCATTGGATATTCTCGCTCCCGTTGTTATTACAGAGATTGGTGGTGCTAGTCACAGAATAGAGTGCGCACTCTACCTGTTGAATTATTTTTATGATTAACTTCAACGAATCAAATGATTTCTTTTACGTTTGGGCATGGTGGCGCGATTAAGAGAAATGTGCTGGAGTGCAGTGGCGGCGGAATGGTTTATTACTGTGATTTGGTCTTCGTAAATTTATCTAAAATAGAAATCTCATGAAATCGTTGAGGCGAGATTAAGGGCAGTTGTTCTGAGGAGAATAACTGCAGCTGCAAGCCGTTGCGATCTAATGAAGTGGACGAGGGCAATTACAGTATGTGCTGTGAAGAAGGTATCTAATGAAGAACAAAAATGGGATTGTGGTCGAAATCATAGAAATGGTTCTGGTCAGGGCTCTTTACTCTGTTTCTATCCTCTTTAATTTCGGAAAGTAATCGTCGTCTCAGGTTCCGATGGTAGAGTGTAAATGACTAGTCGATGTTCCACAATAGGTCTCAGGTGCATTAACCTACAGTGATAGTATTATTTGCCTTACGTCTCCTAGATTAGCATCGACCTTAAAGACTCCGAACTACCTGCCTACTCGAGAGGTGCTATATGTAAATTACACAAAAGTTTTGCTTATGTAAGCACTCAGGACCTCAGATGTGTCTCTGCCTTAAATATTGGAGCTGTATCAGAGTCCTTCAGAGTTGTGTACATACATACATATATGACCTCAATGAATTTAGGTATGTGGTCTTTTGGAAACATGATTACCATTGGTCCTCCTGTTCTTGCGATTTGACTTGTGATGTCGTGAGAAGTCTGGGAGTACCAAATATCATTTCTAGGAAATGCTCCTGATATCTGAGTCATATTGGCTCCCATTCGATCCATTTTCCAGGCTTAAGTGGTCGAAGTACTCGAAGCTTGTCGCTTTTTGAAAGACAATCCTGTATTCATCCATAACATTGCCACACTCAGTGACAGAAAGGCTGCAAAATCTTAGCATCTTCCAAACTGGTGGAATAGTGCAATGGGTAGAGCATTACGTACTTCAAGGTCAGTTTCCGCAGATTGCTTGAGTACAGTAACAGGGGAATGAACGAGTTGACAAGCTGGTGAGGTGCGATTCAGACCTAGATACATAGATCCCTTGGAAAGCGAGTCAACATTCAGTTTCGATACCCATGATGACCTAGCCACATCCTTCCATTAGTCTGTGAAGTGAAATTTCATATCTAAGCTATTGAGAACACTTTTACAAAACTATACCATCCTCACATTTTTGGCACTGTTTCTCATTAAAAAAAAAAACTAAAAATCTTAAAAAAAAAACGTCCCCAAAAAGTGGGCGTATCCATACATATAGTATGAACGATTCGTAGAACTGTGAATCTCTCAGATTCGCTTGAGTAGATTTTTTCGAGTTTCTTAGAAAATTATTGAAAAACTGTGTTTCAACGGATAAATAGCCCAAAACCTTACTTTGGATCTAGGGAACGTATGGTGTGAGTGTAAAATCTATTATGTAAGTGGTTCAGAGTTTTGAGAATATATAGAGACGTATGGAGCATTTTAGTGACAGGCAGGCTTTCATCAAGGTCTTAGCATCAAATACAACATTTTTTGAACTTGTGAAACAGTGCGAATGGTTCCTCGCTTCGGTAAAGGATTATAAGCCACATAAGTCTGGGGAATTTTTTGGATTAGTCTACAAGTCAATGTACTTACTACATAATGTACATACATACATACATAGCTAGGATTATTTTATTTGAGTGTTATTTGGTTATCGTGTCTCAGGCAGGGACTCTTCACGGGTCGGGAGCCCGTTAAGTAAGTAAGTAAGTAAGTAAGTGTAAGTGTTATTTGGTTAACGTAGACTATAGAGTACACTTTTCTCGGGTGAAGCGAACTAGTATCATCCTTCAGGATTTTTTCCTTCTCTAAGTCAATGTGCTGCGGCATTCATTTACATTTAGTGTTTACAAAAAGAGAAAGAGTTCCACCCTATAAGCAGTCTGTGATGGTATCCTTTTTCAAAACCACTACATGAGGGGACATCTAATGTTGTTGACCGAGTCTAAAAGTTCAATAGAAGGCACAGATGACCCTTTGTTTGCAACGGCTTCTTCCTCTGAAAAAGACAAGATCTCCCTATACGAAGTGGTCTTTGGAAATCAGTACGTAAATTAGTATTCTTTCCCTTTCTCGTTATTGTTTCGAAAAAGGATACAAAATCTGTACTCTGCACATCTAAGCAAAATCAGATCTTTTCACATTTTTGTTAGTTCCATCTGACCCTTAAGTTCTGTCACTTGGGACTTAGATGTGGTAAAATCCAGCATACTAGGATGCCGCTAATCTGCACAGAATTCTATTTTTTTAATGTGACTAGTTTGGGGGCGTATACGTAACATTTTTTTTCTTTATTTTAAGAATTTTCAATATTTTGCAAGGAAGGAAGGAGCGTTTGATTCTGTGTCCGAAGGCGAAATTTTTAGTTTAAGAAGTTTTTTTATTACAAATATACTCTCGGATGTTTGTCAGACGTTAGCGAGTAGTGGTATCGTGAAAAAACTTTAGGCGTTGACGAATCCTCGAACCTCCAGCTTACTAGTCTGATGCAAACGTCACTAGATATCATGGATGAGACTTAGTAATATGAGATTAGATTTTTTCCGAGCGGTGCAAGATCCAACCGAATCTGTGCAATTTGTTTCTCGAATACGTGTCTTCTTTTAGACTAGTCAGATGAGTAAAATGTATTTTGTCTTCGACGACTAGCAAAGTAAGTTTCCATGGGTCGTGCATATTCTATGAGTACACACGGGACCAAAAGCCACTCGATTTAGTCAAAGATTTTCTATTACGTCCTTGAAACAATTCATGTAGTAGATGGGGTAGTAGTTTAGCAAGAGTTATTTTCCTGTTGATACCTGCGCTGGTATCGTCATTTGAACCAAAAAACTAAGTCCTAGACTGCCTTGAAAATATATCTAACCTTTGTTTGGTTTTATCTGGGCTTTTCTTTTGTACACTCTTTCTGGATGACAGAGTATATGTATTTATTTGAACTTTCACTTTATTAATCGCTTAAACCATGTTTGACGCTTTTATTACAATAATTTAAATCACTTGTACCTTGGTTTCATTATTCCCAGAATGATCAATTTCGGTCTCGAGAAGACTACTTTCAAAAATTGAGTAACTCTTCGCCTTAAAAGTACCAAGCATTCTGGGCGATCCTAAAATTTGTAATGTTTTCGAGTTGGTTCGGGGAACTCTCTAAACGTTTGCCTTTGTTTAGGGTTGCTTCATGAAAGAGGTTCACAATAAATCTGTCGGCTATCCAAGTACAGCTGCAAATGAAACCTTCTCTCCTATCATATCTAAGGTTGAGTCTGGTTCGGGTACTCGCTGTATCGTCGATGGTTTTCGGCTTTGCTAGCTTTTATGTCTGTCCATTATTATCGCTAGCAAACTGATTATTACCTAAACTACATTACACTACAGTCCCAAGCCAACCGTAAATGTCACATTACATTCAATTAGCAAACTAACAGCGCCAGCAAATTGCAAACAATAGGAAAATTGTTTGGAGGGGGTTCTAATTGAAATCACAGTTACCTCCCCCTCCGTGTATATAGATCTTTTAAGCGCCTAGCGAAAATCTTACCCAAGCTCAACGAGACACCCGATTTGGTGGTGTAACCAACCTTTTAAGACTCTCTGAAACAAATGACTGTCACTCCTCTTCTTCTCTCCAGTCGTCGTCGTCGTCGTCGTCGTCGTCGCCGTTGTTGTCGATCGTGATTCATTTCTATCTTGGCTAGCAATGTCATCGCCTAGAAAACTGCCTTCACCTTGAGGGCTGATACCTCCAGGGTTTCCATTGAAATTAAAAAAAAAATTCAATGAAATTCAATGGAAAGGCGAAGGTTATGAACCTGTTGGAGGTATCTAATTGTAACTTGGGATGAATTACCTGCATCGACTTGCAATTTGTCATCCCTATCACGTGCCAATGCGATCAGGGAGTCAATAGACATACTTGTATGTCATTCTGAGTGATAATTGTTCGTTAAACACGAGTAATCATTCAGCACAGCTGCAAACCGTGAATGCCCGACTCTGAAGTGGAATACATCACTGTCACGGTGGCGAACAATGTGACTTCTATGCGGGAGCCATTACGGTTTATAGTTGATTTGCATTTCGGTATGGACTCATGGGTGTGGAGAGGCGGAACGCGCTGCTGTTCTTGTTTAGGGAAATATGTAATTAAAGATCGATAACCCGCAACAATGGGGAAATATTTGGCTGCAGAGGTAAATGAACCAAATCGCCATAGCCAATGAAGGAATGCCAATGGAATGTGGCAATGGATTGTTTTTTATTCGAATCTATGATTCAGTTTGTATTTAAAATTATGTTGAGTGGCATACTCGTAGAAAACCCCCTCTTACTATGGCAGTATGACGCACAACATTCGTTGATTCCAAGTATGGTTTGACGTCAAATACAAATATTTGGCGCTATATTGATTACACGAATGGAAGGAGCGCTTGACTCTGTGTCCGAAAACACGATTATACTCTCTGATGTTTGTCATACGTTAGCGAGTAGTGGTATCGTGAAAAAACTTTAGGCGTTGACGAGACCACGAACCTAGTCTGATGCAGACGTCGCTAGATATCATGGATGAGACTAAGTAATATGAGATTAGGACACTAACACCCTTGAAATCCTTAAGTTTATAGGAAAGCTCGATCCTTTGCAGTTGGTGCAATAAGGAAAGTCCTCTTTTCTTGTTCTATACATTGATTATTAGTTCAGACACTTCAGCAGCTTTCTGGGACTTTATTTGAGTCATAGATGATTGGACACAGAATGGGAGCCCGCTGTCGTTTGGATTCAAGAGATCATTTTGTCCGTTAGGTAAGTTCTGTCTATTGCTATCGTTTTGTAGCTTGAAAAGGTGTTCCTACCATGTTCACAGTGGACTCTCAGCTACTATGTTTGTACAACATTTCCTTTGGAGAGAGAACCTATAATACCTTTGGCCCGACTGAGTCTCTTTGACAAGGCCACATCTCAATATATTAGGGCAGTTTTCTAACTTTTTAGTTGATTATGTTCTATAAGAGTTATACTCTATCATAGGTAAGTTCTATCATGTTTGTCCTCGAAGCCCTTTAAGTTCGTAGATTGTATGGTTTTACCTATTTGCAACTTATGGTTGTGTTAGAACTGTTTAGTGTTTAATGTTTCTTACGTCTTACGGGTCAGAGTTTTAAAAAAACACGCTAGCGAGTATTGGCTTAAGGTTGGGTAGGATTAAATGAGTGGTTAAGTCTGAATTAGAATCTGCATGGATCCACTTTGTAGCCCATTGTAGCATTCCTAAAAAGAATAGATAAAAGTTTGTGTTTAAGCTCTGGGTAACATCCTTGAATAACTTTAAGTTCTGGTGTGTTAAGCAATCTTTCGTCATAAACACCCCCTAGTCATGGATACTTACTGTTTTGAAGAGTGAATGGTCTAGTTTTATTGCTTTATTGGTGCTGAATGTTGCTGGCCCCAGTACTCTGATATTTGCCGGTTTTAGATCGTCCAAACTTCTTGGCTTTTCTGTTATCTCTGTAGGAAGGTAGAAAGGTAGAATAGATCATGAGTTTATCATAAAGCACTAGGCTACAACCTAATCTCTAGAGAACCATTTGGGGTAAGAAATCTGAACATAAACCACACTAAGCTGTACTATTTCATTCACTTTATTTATTTTATAAAAGAAAAGTCCCGGACTACCTTCAAAATATATCTAACCTTTGTGATGGTTTGATCTGGTCTTTGCTTTTGTGTACCCTTTCCGGATGACAGAAAAAAAAAATTTAACTTCACTTTATTAATCGCTTAAACCATATGACGCTGTTATTACTCAATATTCCAGTGTCCAAGTACCCAGTATAATCTGACTTGGTTCTACTCACATACTGTCCTGAACACCGTGCGACAATTCTCAAGTATTTTAGATTTTGTGATGTTAGATTCAAGCGCCTAAAGCGCAGCCTGCCTATCAAAATAGAGATATTCATGTCAGAGAATGATCTTAGCTATAGTAATTCCCCAGCCTTGAGCTCAGCTTGTTTCAGGAAATCTCAGGATTACAGCTGGTGGTAGGAACGTACCTGTTGAGCTCAACAACAGTCTTTCACTGTCTAGAGACTCTTCCTTTGCAATTCGTCTCTACAAGATAGGTATCCAAGATGCACCTCTATTGAAATATTGGCATTTTAACAAATGTTCGTCTTCTTTAAAACCTCGTAAGGTACTGGCCCTAGTTGTAGCCCTATGGTACTCCTTTGCATTCCTTCATATTACTGATTGGGATTCTGTGCTTAGGTAAGTTCGATATTAACTTACACCCAAGAGTATACCCCTTTTTTCAAAACAGCCATAGTTCGACAACAAAGATAGAATATTGGATTGATTTACTGGTGAAATGGAGGAACACTCGGGTGTTTTTAGGTTTCATTACTTGAGAATGGGTGAGATAGCAGCCTTACTTTCAGCTTGGACTCTGGTATTTATTCGAGTTGGGCCTTGAGTAATCCATAACACCAATCGATTCTTTTCAAAATAATTTAACTTAATACAGTTTTCCAATTGGTGCTGTCTAAACTACGAGATGTGTATACAGGTACAATGTTTTGAATTATGTCCTTACTACACATCTGTGTTTTCTTAATAATGTAGCATTTCTGCAGCATTCGCGGTACGCAGTAGCTCTAGCAAATCATTGTTGCTACAGATACTTTTCCTTTCGCATCGGTATACAAGTGGATGAAGTGCTCTTCAAGGTAGGGGTTCCAATAGAGCTACTGTTCAATCAAAGATAACCCAAACTCTCTCATGACACATGTTGCCATACTATTAACTACACCAAAGTACCACTTTAACTCGAAAAGCCTTCAATTTGTCTTGCACCCGAAGCACAGTCAATTTTGCCCAGAGGAAGGTAATTAAAGCATTTTTTGTTGTCCATCTTGTCGTTTACCTATCACTCAAAATGAATGTATGTTGAAGTAAATATCAGTTTAAACGTTTAATCCTTGGGGATTTCTAGTTTTCACAGGTTTTTGCTAGTTGGCAGATAGTGCGCCAATAGTTAGTAGACACCCTACATCTTATGTGATATGCCATCAATGCAGGCCCATTTTTCCCACTCTCAATGTAGGAACGTACATATAAATTACCACACCAACAGGCAATTAATCACCCACTCCCAATTCCCATTTTAATTACTCCATCGAATAGGCCTCATTTAATTTCTTATGTCGGCGTATAACTCACCCAGAACTGCTCATCAATTGACAACCTAAGCATAACATCTTTTCCGCTACCTCCATTGTTTGTCAAGACCCAAACAGTGGGCTTATATTCAAAAGACATACTTTAAAGCCCACTACGTGTTTATTCTTTAAACGAAAATCTCCCACTTCACATGGGCGCACGAGGGATGACAGCCTCACCTCACAAATAGACAATTCCAAGCAAACCGCCAAGGTTACATACACCAAAGTTGACATCAACAAATTTCAATTTCATCTCGCAAGATTAGATCATCAAGTAGCTTCACAGATGCATCCTCTTCTATTGCATCAAAGTAAATAAATTAGCACCACTCCATGAGTACTGCGCTAATCGTCTAATTGACTTCCAACCGGCTCGGCTGACACAATCCTTCAATTTCATAATTTGTCAAAATTCCACTGTCTCCCTACAATTGAATTGATAAAAATCTCCACGACATAGGGTGACTCTTATTATTATATTTTTTTTTTTTTTTTAAGTAACTCAAAGGTGAACAAATAAACTTCACGTTTATGTCTGAATGGTGATTCTCAATGTTTTTTGTTGAATAAGTTATCTGAGAGAGGAAAAGTAACGCCGCCGCCAAGACAAATATACGTTTGTAATTGTTATTTTTGTGATAAGATAAAATGTAAAGCTTTGACAAATTGAAAAAAAAATTATCCGCAAAAAAATAAGATACTCTTCTCATGACTGCGACAGAAGAAAAGCTTTGCAGGTAGTGTCAGTTTAGCGCGAAGTGTTAGCAAAATCGGAATCGTTTCGGTAGTAGCAACAATTAAATTTGAAAATATCTCATCTGAACAGTCCGCAAGGGAAGTGTGTTATCCCCATCCGCAGTGCAGTGCTTTCAGTTAATAAAGGTGCGAAGTACTTGTAAATAGTCTAAGATACTTATAAAATAAAAAAAGCATATCCATAGATACACGAAACGATCAGTCAATGGCTCAATAGCCTATCACTCAGGTGGAGTAGTTGTGGCTAAAAATAATGTTACGTATACGACATACGAGTACCGTCTCATGCGTAAAGTTTAATTTTTTTTTGTTACCGAGATTAAACAAAAAAAAATTATAAACGCGTGTGTTAGATAAAGTCTGGAATTTATGACAAGAAAATAACTACGCAGATTTTCTAGCTTTTATTTTTATGTTCTAACAAGAATGTGTGTTTTTTTTTAAAGAGGGAAATGCCTTGCGGAAGATAAGAATGGAATGTTCTTTTACGAGGTTTACCTCTCCTTAAAACAATTGCCTGAGATGTATTGTGTGTTCTCTCTCACGTATGCTCTGAAGTGACGCTTTACTTATATAATGTACAATGCAATTGGTTCTTAGGAGCCACACCCAAAATGGCGGTCTTCCGCTACAGGATAGATGGCCATTGATAAAAGTCTTACATTTTCCAAGACAGTTTGGCAAATATGACACATTTTTGAGCTCTGAGATTTTGAAGACTTCTTCTTCTTCTTAGGTGGCGCTACAGTCCGGGGTGGACCTGGGCCTCAACCAACAAGCCTCTCCAGTTAGCGCGGTCTTTGGCTAACTGCCTCCAGTTACGCACTCCAAGTTGGTTGAGGTTCTCTTCCACTTGTGCACGCCACCTAAGGCGAGGTCTTCCTCTACTGCGTTGTCCCTCCGGGATGGATTCGAAGACTCTTCGGGCCGGAGCGTTGATGTCCATCCGCTCTACATGTCCTAGCCATCTTAGACGGCTAATGCGTACTTTTCTGACTAGGTCGATGTCGCTGTACAGCTCGTAGAGTTCGCTGTTAAATCTCCTTCTCCATAGCCCGTCAACGCAAACGGGACCGAAAATCATCCGAAGGATTTTGCGTTCGAAACGACCAAGGATATCTTCATCCATCTTGGTTAACGTCCATGCTTCTGCGCCATAGAGCAGGACTGGGATGATGAGGGTCTTATAAAGAGTTTCCTTGGTGCTTCTTGACAAGGCCTTACTACTCAATTGCCTTCTTAGGCCAAAGAAACAGCGATTGGCAAGAGTGATCCTTCGTTTGATCTCTGAGCTGACATTGTTGTCAGAGTTTATAGCGGAGCCGAGGTATACAAAGTCCTTAACTACCTCAAAGTTATAACTGTCTATTGTGACGTTCTGTCCAATTCGTCGGTGTTGTGTGTCCCTTCTAGTTGACAGCATATACTTGGTTTTGCCCTCATTTACAGCTAAACCCATTTTTGCCGCTTCCGTTTCAATACCAGCGAACGCACCAGTGACAGCCCGCTGGGTTCTGCCAATTATGTCAATATCGTCGGCGTACGCTAGTAGTTGCACGGACTTTTGAAAGATTGTGCCTCCGGTGTTGGCTTGTGAGTTTCGCACAATTCTTTCAAGTATGATATTAAAGAAGTTACATGACAGCGCGTCACCTTGTCTAAATCCCTTTTTGACATCAAAGGTCTCGGTGAGATTGTTACCGACCTTGACGGAGCAGCGAGCATTCTCCATCGTCATCCTGCACAAGCGAACGAGTTTGGCAGGGATGCCAAAGCTAGACATGGCTCTGTATAGCTCGTCTCTATAAATGCTGTCATATGCGGCCTTGAAATCGATAAAAAGATGGTGAGTATCGATTTGGACTTCTTGGGTTTTCTCCAGGATCTGCCGTAGTGTGAATATTTGATCGGTTGTGGACTTTCCGGGTCTAAAACCGCACTGATAGGGGCCAATCAGTTCGTTGACAAGTGGTTTCAGACGTTCACACAAAACGGCCGACAGGATCTTGTATGCGATGTTAAGGAGACTAATGCCTCTATAGTTGGCGCAATTGAGGGGGTCTCCTTTTTTGTGGATCGGGCAAACGATGCTGAGGTTCCATTCATTAGGCATACTTTCCTCCAACCAGATCTTAGAAATGAGTTGGTGTATGCTCTCTACCAAGTCATTTCCCGCTGCCTTAAATAGCTCGGCCGGTAGGCCGTCCGGTCCAGCAGCCTTGTTGGACTTGAGTTTGGATATTGCTATCCTCACTTCACTCTGGTCGGGTGGACGGGAGTCTTGACTTTCATCGTCCAAGTTGATTGGTTCGTTCTGCCTGACGGCGGAATTTGGGTCGTCGTCGCCGTTTAACAGTCTGCAGAAGTGGTTTTTCCATGTCCTCAACACCGACTGCGACTCAACTACGAGGTTTCCTTGTTCATCTCTACAGGCCTCTGTTCGGGTTTTATTGCTTTGACACGTTCTTTTTACCTTCTGGTAAAACTTCCGAACATTGTTCCTGGAGTAGCACCTCTCAATGTCTTCGATCGCGCGCTTCTCATGCTCTCTCTTTTTCCTTCGGAGAAGCCGATGTTCTTCCCTCCTCTTTTGCTCGTAGAGCTCACGAGCCGCTCTCGTCCTTCTGTGCAGCGCCGCTTTGTAGGCGAGTTGTTTTGCTGCATGTGCTTGCCGGCACTCTTCATCAAACCAGGGGTTTCGTGGGGGTGGTCGGGTGAAACCCAGCACATCAGTTGCGGCGTTTCTGATGGCTTCTTGGCACCGATGCCACTGGTCTTCAGTACTTGATGTTGGCTGCATAGGACTTCTCGAGAGGTTGAGGGATACGCGATCGGCAAAGGCTCTGGCGGTCTGTTGCGATTGCAGCCGTTCAACGTTAAATTTCCTCACAGTATTTTCCCGATGTTGTGGCGTTTGGGATATCCGTAGACGTACCTTAGCTACAACTAGATAGTGGTCCGAGTCTACGTTGGCCGCCCGGAATGTGCGGACGTCCAGAATACTGGAGGAGTGCCTTACGTCAATCGCAACATGATCAATTTGGTTGACGGTTTGATGATCTGGCGACCGCCATGTTCCCTTGTGAATGTCGAGGTGAGGAAACCGCGTGCTAGCTATAGTAACATTACGCCCCGCAGCAAAGTCAATTAGCCTAAGTCCGTTTTCAGACGTGGTGTCGTGTAGGCTGTGCTTTCCGATGGTGCTACCAAAGACGTCCTCCTTTCCTATTTTGGCGTTAAAATCACCTAGGACGATTTTAACGTCATACTTAGGACACTGCTCATATGTTTTGTCTAGGAGCTCGTAGAAACAATCTTTGGTAACATCATCTTTTTCCTCTGTGGGGGCGTGAGCGCATATCAGGCTGATGTTAGCGAATTTTGCCTTGATGCGGATTGTTATAAGGCGTTCACTAACGTGTCTAAAGCTCAAGACTTCATGCCGAAGTCTGCCGCTTACAACGAATCCGCACCCAAATAGACGCTGCTTCTGTTCTCTATAGCAGTCACCGTAGTAGATGTCGCAGTTTTTCATCCTTCTTTTGCCCGGCCCATCCCATCGCACTTCCTGGATGGCGGTTATATCTGCTTTGTAGCAGTCGAGGGCCTCCGCTAATTGTTCGGCTGCACGTGGCCTATTCATGGTGCGAACATTCCACGTGCAGACTCGAAAATCGTTGTCCTTTTTCCGTTTTGCAGGGTCGTCAACAGTAAATCCGTCCTTTTCCGAGGCTTGCGGTCGTTTCTGAACTGCTGAGTTTTTTTATGTGGTAGGGAAGTTACCCCGACGCACAACCCCCAACCTGGAGGGCCAGTTCCATTTTTTTTACCCCTAGGACGAGGGGCCGAAATTCTCCGGAGCCAGTAACCCACTTCGGGGATATGAGCGCTGCCGTTGACCCACTAGGGGTTCATCCGCCACCAACTCTTATCCAACACCCTGGCTTAGTGTTGGAGATCCCTATAGACCTGGGATTCACATTCGTTGAAGCAGCTCATATAGGGATACCACTAGTAGTTCAACCTGACTGGAACCGTAGGCGCCATCGTTGATTCCATCTGGGGGAAATTCGTCCGCTACCGCCTGGATCAAGAGGAAGTGCCTTAGTGAGAAGACACTCCTCCCCCCTCTCTCGTTTGCTGCCACCAACGACCTTCCAAAGGGGGTTGGTTACCCAATCTCCAGCCGAGGTACTAGGCACCCAGCAGCCACCAACGTGGAGGTGTAGAGTAGGAGTTGATAGTGAGAGGCTGGCGTGAGAGCGCTTGTGCTCCATATATTCCGCATCACTACCCTTTGACTACTATTTTTGAAGACAAGTCAGCTATTTTTTGACTGCCAACCATTAAATCAATTTTGAAATTCTTGTGAGTCTAGCATACGCAGAATGTAGAGGTACAACGTGTGCAGTTGGTGAATTGTGCTCGGATTCAAAGTGGGTCCAATGTTACTGGATCAAGTCCTAACCTTAAGAATGATATTGGACGAATAATGTCATCGATCTGCGTCTAGTAAATGTCACTTTCATGCACTCGGTGCCTGAGTTTCAAACCACAACATTACAGGTCCATTTGTATATCCATAAACTTAGATTTATGTATATCCAACTCTTTACCGACTTTTGCGGTGAAGATTTATTTAAATTTCATTCATGAATGTAGGATTATCGTGGGCTGGGATTTAGAGTTTTATGGTTCAAGAAGCTTTGACTACAAGACATAAGTATTTGTCAAACATTCGCGAAGTAGAGTCACAAAGACTTTTTGGTAGATTCTGGTATTTCAACCTTGAACTCATTTTTAAGTAATTCTATGCACCAACTACTGACGACTCAATTAGAGTTCTGCTAAGTTTACAAATTGCTTTTAAGAGTTTTGTGTGCTTGCCTTTGGCAAAGCCGAGTCATCTGTTCTCTTGATTAGTATGCTCCATTGTGCCACTCTAGTACCTTTAAGGATTCTTCTCTTCAAAACACATTTTCTAAGTCAATTTTATAAGAATCTAATAAGAAGGAGGAAAGGACATTGGAATTGCAGACACACAGGTTTTCACTGAAACTTCTTGACTTATTTGCCAGGATGTGAGGTTTCTACTATGTGGAGAAATTTAGTTAACCTAAACAAAGGGCACTTGCTAGGAGTCTAGCTATATAAATTCTGTCGTCGTTTTCAAACTGTTTGAGATACGTTTCGAATTGTGGGCTCTAGCACGACAAAATACTACAGAGTATGCACATAATGAAGCCGAAGCTTTGTCATCTTATGAAGGGTAGGCCATCTGTTGGTGTCTTTTTGAATCATAGTTTTAATTTTAGCTGCAATTTGCACCGTTGGGCTTCTTTTTGTAGATGCCATTCAAGGTCAATCCTATGGGATCCAGAGGCGATTCAGGTACTCAGGAACAATATTGGTCAACCTATTCGTAAAATAGGGTCCGAAACCATCGAAAATGTATTGAAAAATTGAGTTGACAGGATGGCCTACTGTCCAGCCTTTCTTCCAGCTTTTGTGTCATATTTTGTCGAAATCTTGAGAAGCATCGAGAAAACAGCGCATAGCCCATTCCTTACAAGATAAGTGTCAAGTGTTTCGAAGTAACAGCAAAAGTGCCCCTGACTTTTCAAAAATGTTGTGAGCACTCAAGACAATTTTCAATGCCACAATCTGTTGTTGGCTCAGATTCTGACTGTCTGACTTTCAATGAAGGGGGTATCAAGAGGAGGTATGTCCATCATTGCATATAGAGGAGAATCGCTCGTGCTGGGAAAAATTAGCATGAAGCTGAAGCAAACTCTCCGAAGATTAGTGCAAATTACCCGTAACCAATGCTTTTGTTGAGTACGAGCTCCAAAGGACTTTAAAATTTTGGTGTTGCCAAATGCAAATTCAAGACTCGACATATTTTGACCAAAAGCTCGTTTTACCAATCCGAATTATTGGGTGTCAAGGAGATCTTTTACAGTATTAGTAATAGAACGATTGTGAACCTCCTTCTTGTAAACAGAAGAATCTCAATTGACGGAGAACCGATACTTCGACTTCTATTAATAGAAAGAAAGAAAGAATTATCCACAAACATGTACCTTAGCATAGGGATTAGGGTTATAGAAAGCATTCAACAAGCAATCAAGGAAATATGTACAATGCCACATTGCAGATAGTTTCAAATGACTGTCCGAGTGAAAAAAATAGATGCATATGTACCAGTATCAATCCACCGCAGGAACATAAGTACATAATGAACTTTTTATGAAGCACACATTTTGGAAATCGAATTCACTGCTCGTTCCGCTTCGAAGCTGCGTAATGATCCCCGTAACTTCGTTGCTCTGACAAGCAGAAGCACCTATGACCATACATTAGGTGGGACGTAAGACTACATATATTTTTTGGGACATTCATATGCCATAACTCCATAATTCGATTTTAGTATCTGCGCCATCTGGATGTGCTTTATACTCAGTATATACGTAGTCCTCTTGTACTGTAAGGTGCGATCTAATTATATCAAGAATTTTGCTACAAATGGTGGCAGCCATGTCCAAGAAAACATCCTAAATTCCTTTTCGGATTAAATCTTTTAAGAATCGAACGAAAGCTACCTAAGTTGTAAGATTTCTCAGGCGGTTAGGAATTATCAAGTATACCTTCGAAATTTGTAACATAGAGATGAGATCGAGATACACCCTGTAAAGTATATGTATGTTTGTATGTTCATTATCAGTATCAATAACGCAAACATGTACGTCTGACCGTCCCTATATCACCACTTTTTGGATCTTTAATTTTGAGCTAGGAGGATGAAATTTCATACCTGGGCTTCCGACAAAAGAATAAGAAGTTCAAACTTTCACTTATGAATAGATCTACTATTTTACTTAAAATCGGAAAAAATAATTGGGATCAAATATTTAGATCTTCGAATTATCTACAATTCATCCATACTTTGCCTTTAACCATGTTTTGGAGGCTTTTTCATTCAAAAGCCGATTCTGATTCCATTCTGCAAGAAAAATTCTTAAACTTTTCGAAGTTTTCGTATTTATTTACTACAAAAATGAATTATGCCACGCCCACTTCAGTAGCACTGATTCAAAGGAAGGATATGGTTTTGTACCACCAGTTCCAGATTGATTGTACTATAGCTTTCCTGTATGCCTTAAGGTGTGTCCACACCAAAGAAACATTTTTGAAACATTTTATAAACATTTCATAAACAAAGAAACATTTCTGAAATGTTTTTGAAATGTTTCAAAAAGTTAATTTAGATCTAGACGCTTCGCGATACTCTTTTGAAATGTTTAAGTAATGTTTCTGTGTTTCACATTTCGATCGGAAACCTTTTTGTTTCTCAAGTATTGACGAGGACGTTATCCAGTTAATAAAACTTTCTGAAGCAAAAAAAGTTTTGCGGGATCCCAGCTAGTGCCTTTTACTCACAGAAGGTTGGTCAATCTGGTCTTTATCACCATAAAAGGCACCACATTAGCTTATTCCAGTGAAGTCAAATATCTCGGTGTCATCCTTGACAAACGGCTGAACTGGAACTCTCATATCAAATCCGCCATAGATCGCGTCACCAGGGCCATGTGGGCCAGCAGACGCCTTTATGGCAGAACTTGGGATCTCAATCCAAAAATGATACCTTGGATGTATACAATGTTGATGACATAAGCGGCTATTGTAAGATGGTCCAAAGTTCTTCTATGAACAACGGCAACTAAGCTTCAGAGGTTGCAAAGGATAGCCAGAAGCCATCGTTGGGCTCACACGCCTACCAATTTTTATTAGGAAGACGGCTGCTAGATGCGCTATCAAGTTGCAACTAGAATACAAGTTTAAGGCAGTTGACCACGTAGGACACCTGAAAATTCTGGACTCAATCCCACAAAGAGACATGTTCTGTACTGCACCCGACATTATGGTCAGGGAATACTGTTTCAGTAGGTTATTTGAGGTTAACATATTAGAACGTGCAGACCGGTCTAACGGTGTTCCGACACTGACCCCAAAGGGTCTGTAAAATTGGGAAAATGTTTCGCGGTTACGTCAGTCCTAAAGATGAATTAAGCCTTATTCCTACAAGTAAATTCTTAGTTTAGACAAAGACAGCATTAGAAAGCTGGTGAGTTTTCTAAGAGGTCACTGTGGTCTGAAATACCACCGCAAAAAACTTAATCTGTGCCTAGACATATGTAGAATGTAGGTTCTGCTCAGAAGATGACAAATCATCTGAGCACATTCTCTGTGAATGCCCGCCAAGGTAATATGCTCGTCAGCATATATTAGAAACTCTGCGGGTGAGACATTAGGGAGTTGGTACGTCTCTTAGAGTAAAACGTGTTACTTCTTGCCAATCCATCTTCAAGTACAAAACTGTATAGATAAAATGGGAAACAAAGAAATATTTCAGAAATGTTTCTCAAAGCGTCCACATCAAAAAAAACATTTCTTAAAAATATTTTTAAAAAGTTTCTTAAAAGTTTTTAAACAAATGTGAAACATTCCACAAACGTTTTTTAAACAATGTTTCCTGAAATGTTTCTTTGGTGTGGACATCCTTTAGATGCTCCATAGTTTAGTAATAGGCTACCAATCATCTTTACTTTACCTTAGATGGCGCTGCAGTCTGGGGTGAACCTGGACCTCAACCAACAAGCTTCTCTACCCAGCAGCGTGTTCATTATGTTTATTGGCATCCAATACAATTGTCCTATACGACCTTAGAAGCCTCAGGCATATTTCCTTCGAACAAGTACTTTGCTGTTGGTTGCGGCCCCTTTTAACGTGGGCGTGTCATCTTAGGCTAGGACTGCGTCGTCCCTTCGGAGTAGGATCAGTGCAGTGCGGATGCACGTGTGTTCGCAATATAAATCGAGAGTTTTTCTTTAACTTTTTAGTGAAATGCATTCCATAAATGTTTTGAGTGCATTTACCTTAATGTTTACCGGTTCTTGATTGTAGAATACTATACATGGTTTGATTCGCTTCTAATCAAAATGAATGAAAGGAACTTGTCTTCCGAATTACTCACAATTCACACAACGCATTAAGGCTATAAGTGTACGCCACCTCCTACGACGTACCTTTTCACCGTCTCTGTCAGTTAATACATGACTCAATGTATATAAATATTTTACCTCCGCGTCAACGTACACCTGTAACAATGTATATCAATAAACAAAAACAAAATATCTGCGCGTGTATTCTGGGTTTGAAGCCCTAGTCTTAATTTTATTATATTTGCTGAAAAACGGGTTTTCAATTGTCAGTTGCAGTGATTAATTGATTAAACGTGGTACTATCTATTTTGAGTTTATTGGGTTGCTATCTGCCGATGACACTTTTGCAAAAAAAAAGATAAAAACAAATCGTGTCTGGATATTGCAGGAAATTTTAATTTTAAATTCCATATGACGGAATATGGTTGGAATTTGATTGAATATTTAATTGTACATGCTTACAGTCAATTTATAAACAAGTAATTAACTATAAATATTTTTGTTTTCTTTTTTTCATTTCAGGTAATGAAATCATTCTTTTCTGGCGAACGAAATGCGATAACTAACTTGTGTAAGAAAAGTTTATGTTTATATTTTTATTGCTTGATACATATGTACAAAGGAAAAATGTCTTATCTTAGAATTGCTATAAAGGAAAGTGGTAAAATCGTGGTCTTTCCCCTAATACCGTACTAAATGAACTTCAATATACTAATCGATAAACGAATAAACTATTAACTTCTTTGATTTCTAATACATTATTCACCTATTAGGCTTAAACTTTGGACCGAGATAAGGTGTATGGGTATAGTCAACGAAATGTGTGAAAACACATTTGGAACATCAAAGTCGGATCGACACGTATCCTATCAGATTTCAAATTCAGTTTACACCACCCAGCACAATGAATTCAAAGGTTATTGGGTTTATGTTAGATGGCTATACTCGGTCTACTGTTCGATCCACTTGGACCTGGAGAGATCTGTTGTGCTACCTCACCAGTCAGTCTTTTTCGCTACTGTTAATTTCTTGGATAGGCTTCTAGGTTTTTTGGATATCCGAGTGGTCAAGTTCCCAGAAGAACCCAGAACCCAGAGTGGGTCTTTTTCATTTACGACTCAAGTTTCTACAAAATTTAAGGCGATCTCTTTTACAACAAAGATTGTTTCATAAGATCGTGGTAACTACATTCATGTAGTAGCACCAGATTCCACATTGGATCGGAACAGGCGTAGTTTGGTTGTCCAACAGAATCAATCCAGAATGCATTAGGTTTTTCCTTCGGAAATTGTAGTAAAATGACGATGGTCACACTAGCCCGATTCGGAGTAATTTTCAGCTCGATGACGTTTGATTTCCCCCATATCACCTGTCATTTGAAAAATGTCGATTATTTTAAGTTTAGATGTTAAGATTTATCGAATTCATCCCCAGTTCTCGTTCTGAATACATCACATCATCGACATCTAAAAAATGACACATCCTTGCTGTTTTGGATTTTGAATTACGCTGACATTGGAACAGTGGGGGAAGCGCTGATCGGTTTTCGACACACGATGATAATCCATACGGTGTGGATGTGATGAAAACAGGGATCCAGACGGGGCGTTGTCAGCGTCTTCAAGTTGGCTTTAGCTTTGTTGTTCTTCAGTCATTTCCGAAAGAGGTTGAGATGTAAATACGGACCATTTTAACTTTGGTCAGCTTAAGTTGGCTTAATTGCGAATACCCAATCATTAGTGATATGAACTGTCCATCTGTTGAGGTGGTCCTTATCCGGTGGTGTCTGGGACTCTGTCCAGTTGTCAGCTCGACCTCTCTGGTGATTTCCATCTACTTCTTTGTATGTAGTCCCTTTTAACTCACACTATGCTGTACTTCTCATTTTCAGTCGGTACTCCAACAATTAGTCTTTATCTTTATTCTTACCCCGGTATACTATTTTTGTTGGTTCATTCAATGTCTGAGTCCTTAATTGTCTGTGCCAACCTAGGCATTTAGTTGTCCTACAATTATACCTACATATGTATGTCTCAGTTGGTGACGTCGTTTAAGTTGTTATAAAAAAAAGTCTTTTAGGTCGCATGACCCAAGCATCGTTAAGTACACATTATCGTGAAGTTTCTTACTCTAGTCAAGGATCTGACTGAGGAAATCATTCCCTCTTGGTGACGCCAAAGCAACAGGCATTCTTTGACACCATAGAGTCCACTTCGTATGTGAGATTGGCGTCTGGCTTTCCAGAGTAGAGTATGCGAAAGTGCTACCAACTTCAGGCGTCAAGTTATGTCTATACCGAACAAACTAAAAAGGTATCTGGCGTTGTGATGAAAACTGAACTCTTTACTCAACAGAAAATTGGAAGTTCTACATTTTAGACCTACTTCCATGACCTCAACCTGCTTGATATGTGTGATGACGGTGTACCGATAAATAGTGCTTACTTCACTCGCAATAGAGGCATTTGTTCGATTGCGACTTCGACTATAAGTTCATTTGTCAAAAATGACAGGAACATTGCTATGACAAAACTTGGCCTTGCACTTGATCTGAAGATCTGAAAATCCTTTTAAATATGCATTTTTAAATGTCTTCATGTAAATTCACGCAAACCTGTTGCCTAAAGACCTCTAAATTTCAATAAAATTTGTCAAATTCAGGCATTTTAATTTACATATTCATACTAAATGTACACAAAACAAGCCTTTTATACACAAAATTTGACTACAAATTGCAATCTAACTAATGATTAAATTTCCGAGCTGAAATATCTTAATTTGTTCCTACAAACACTGCATATTTATAGACCTATTAAAATAACTCCAGAACAACGCAAAATGAAATGATTATCTAACCAAAATTTCTATTAATAATTATGTTTAATTTTTGTATTATCTTTTTTTATTAATGAACCAATAATGGGACTACCAACTTCGGCATGTTATGGGCGAGATACAATAACAAAATAAAGTAAAAACAAATAACAGAAGCAAATCATAATTTTAAAATACTTTTCCACTGGTAATACTGGTGCGCTGTGTGTATGATAGAAGGAAGTAATAAAACCTTCTTAGGGAAGAAAGAAGGTCGTATTACAATGCGTATGGCCATCATTTGACTATAACCAGAATCTAATCCAAATACTATATCAGGTTTCCCGCGATGTGGCCTAGCCAGCGTAGTCGACATCCACATCTTGTTACACCTCATAGGGTTTTCTGTTGTATCTTCTACATTCGCCAAAAAATGTTTCTTTCGAAATCTGCTCTGCATTCTTGGTTATCGTCTAGGACTCACCTCCATATAGTAGATCTGGCTGATTCAATGTTTTATAGAGCATTTATTTTGCCAACCCGGAGCAGCAGCGGGTTCATGTTTATTCCTAAATAGTCTACTTATTCTTAACTACCTCGAAGTTACTGGATCGGCGATCGGTGGATCGCTGTGAACCACTTATGATGTAGATGTCGTCTGAACCAGCAACTGGACAAGATAGTGCCTTCTGTGTTAACACCTGCCCTGCGCACTATCTGTTCCAACACTAGATTAAAGAAATCGGTGAATGTTTGGAATAGTTTAGAGGAGCTGTTCGCAAATTGCACATTGCATCAGCGTCACACGGCACAGCTGGATCAGCTGGATCAGTCTCGACTTGAAATTCGTTGGTCTTTTCCATGATCGTCGTTCTGCCGAGCCGGAAGCCACACTGGTATGTGCCGTTTCAGACTGTGAACATCTGGACCTTGGATAGAGTCTTATACGAGTATGCGACATTAAACACACATGTGCTTCGTAGTTTCTACAAGATATAGGATCGCCTTTTGGCTCAGTAGCACTTGAACTCATTCTGATCCGAGCTACCACATCTCGCAATGGTATCTGCTTTGTATTGGGAGAGTAAGTTTTCATAAGATGCGAAGTTTATAAAGAGTAAACTGTCGGTTCGTCCTCTTACTTAAGGGGTTTTTCAGGGAGTTGATAACGAGTGATCTTGGGGACAACTGGGACAACAATATCATTAAAAATTATGAAATGAACTATGACTAATAAGCTTACCTAAACTTCATCAAATGAGATAAACTCTGGTGCACCATACTCGACTTGTTTGAGATATAAAATTTCAGCAAATTTTCTCTTCACTCTTTTCTTGAAAAATATATCTCATTTCAGAGCATGGAAACCATATAAGGTTCTTCTTTGCAATTCTTTAATTTTGTGGTGCACACAGTCACCCTATCTCTGGCTTTTTTTTTTTTTTTCTTATCATTGAAATTCCAAGTACAACTGATAAAAATCAAGATAAAAAGAAAATATTTCCATGGCAAATGGAAAGATTACATGAAGCTACTTCTGTACCTATGTACACATAACTTGGACTTTGAGTGCCTAGAGAAAGATTCACTTTTGGGTTTTTCTTATGATGACCTCGTGGCGCCTTGTGCAAGTAAAGCGGGTCTGATAAAACAATTAGATGGACAAATCATATTCATTTCGCAAGGTCTTACGCTATTCAATTGATTAGATTAAATAGTTTATAATAGAGGTGACAGCCAGCTACTTACCGTTGAGATAGAAGGTTACCTCAATTGGATTTTTGAACTACTGGCTGGAGTCTTCTTAAAACCAATCCGTTAGGAACTTCATAGTTTAATTTAAAGCTTTAGCGTTTTATTCTTGTATTCGATCGTTTAGTTTATTTCGACAGCTTATTTCACTCATAATGTAGTTGTAGATCTTCAGTGTAACCACTTAGTTTACAAAAATGCAGTCCTTTTCCCGTAGCTATTGACACATGATTTGACTAATCAAATGATTACTTCAAAGTAAACAACTTCGAGGCCATTTCATTATTTTATTCGTGCGTTTGGAAATCGTTGATCTCGTTATCGTAATTTGAAACGAACATGGACACTTAAACATAAACTGCTAAGTTCCAAAAGTTCAAAAGTCATTCCCGAATCCTCATGAAGTCCTTAAAACCTTGACCTGCCTTACAATAATTCTCAACTGTGTATTAGTAAACAAGTCCTACTTTGGGCTAGGTGCAGATGTGAGTATTTTTCTGTCCTTATCACAGATTTAATTTATCGGGCATAACAAGGGATTGGAAGCCACCAATCATGATCATGATTGACATACACTTGCTTTGAGCGCTGCCTATCTATCTGAAAAGCGATTTCTTTTCCTTTCTCAAGGTTTATCCTACTTCTTCTTATGTCCTGTATCGCCTTGTGGGTCCTAGGGCCTCGACAATACCTACGCGCCATCGTGTGCGATTTCTGAAAATGTGCCTCAGCTCTCCCCAACTCTTTCCCAGTTGCCGTGCTTCCTTTTCAACTGTTCTGCGCCATGTACTCCTAGGACCGCCGCGTATCCTGCCATCCTGAGTAAGCGAGTTCCATTGCATTAAGTGGTGAGCTATGGACCCTTTCGGAGAGTATGTCCAATCCACTGCCACTTTCGTCGTCGTATTGTTGTGCCTATAGGTTCAAACCGTTCGGTTTAGCTGAAAAAGTTGTTAAAGACTAAATCAGTAGGCCATAAAATTCTCTATAAATCGCCCAAACAACATATATGGCCACGCCCACTTTTTGAAGGCGTTTTTAAAAAAAAAGAAAAAAAACATCTTAAAATTTAGGTAACATCCGTATATTATGGTTATTCATCAAAAATGCGGATTGCCACGCCTATTTTACCGGGAAGAGTAAGACTTGGAGTTCAATCCTTATACGATAGTACACTTTAGCACTAAGGTGCAAGTACGTTTGACCCTATAAGTCTACTAAGTATGTACATATGTATGTCAAAAAGATATTTACACTTCTACATCAATCATTGACTGCAAATGGATGGACTAAGCATCCGGAAACACTAAATGCTCCTCGCATTAATTTAATATGAACAGTAATTTGTTTACTCATAGTCAGCAGTTCCACATGAAATTTGGCTTCAAAGGCTACTTACCCACTGCAACACTTCCTGGCCACCAAACATCATTTCGTGATTAATTACTTGGGCTATCGACATGCAGTTCAGTAAGTCCATGTATCTATAATTGCATTCTTCGAAATTACCCCTCAAAAGAACATGGTTTGGGTGGAAAATGAATTTTCCACTGTAAGAGTAGATGAATAGGTAAACGAAGAGAAGAAAACTCTATGCCCTGCAATTAGCTTACATAATGCTAACAAACGAATGAGAGAGAGGAATGCCGTGTCTGGGTGGAAGATTATGACTCTGCAGTTATATAACCACCTAATTTAGATCAGAAGCAGAGATTTCCTCCTTCCAACTCAAAAGTCATTGTCTTAGGGCGGCCCCCTGGGTTGGCTGTAATTGAAGATAACTATGAGAACTGATATGGATATTAGGGTGCAATTACTTTATCTATTAATTAGTGCCCTGCCGAGGTTTGTTATAGTTCAAAGGTTCAAGTAAAGCAGTGAGCTGGTGTTCACCTACATTGTTTTCAGTGACTTAATAGACTTTGTAAACCCAATCGGAAATAATTAAAATTTTAAGCTTGCTTTTCGGTTAATTTGACGCGATAAGTGGGCTTTCTGAGAAAAAATTGTTATTCAAGCTCGCAAGTATGTAATCACTAAACTAAATGAACCATTTAGACTAATGACAGCACTCTGACAAAGTTTGGATACATAAAGTTCCCACTGGATCTTTAGTATTGTCTACGATCATGAGAAGCACTTAAATACACAAAATGTTCACCTTTCTAGGTTAAGTTCGGGAAAGTTCATCTTAACTTATAGATACTTCACATACGAGTATCCCATACTTCCCTTAATCTGAAGTCTGTACTATGTGTTGCTTGACAACGTTTATCACAGACTAATGGACGGTATTAAGGTTGAAAGCCAGTCTTCTATTCTGAAAACAGTCAAGACTTTCTTCAGAGCATAACTACTTACTAACATACTAGTACTTGGATAGTTTCATAGTTCTTAACCTACAGCTAAGGATTGGAAGCATTCTCTGCTGCTGGATTACAATGCTGAGGAGCAGTAGCATAGTTAAGGAATTGCCTGGAAGCCTGTCTGTAGATATACTCTATGATAATGCAATTAATATCCCAGAAAGTCGAGCTATAGTTATGTGGACATATGTGCATATCATGATAAACATATTGAAAATGTTTGTTTCCAAGCATAAGGGACATACAAAAATCCTTCCTTAATAAGCTCGTCCAGTAGGCGAAGACAGACATCCAAAAGTAGATAGGTAGAGGAAGTGGTAGTTCTCTTAACAGAACCCCGTAAGAATAGTTGTGATCTTGATCGATGTTGATGAGGAGAATCTACAGCCAACATATGGAGCTTAAGAAAAAGATTAGTTCGCCTATGGTCACATCTTTCTGGACATGACGCACTTTGTTTCACTATCACTATCACTATCAATGAAAATAGCGAGTTTTTGGTGACATGGTTTCAAGTGTATAGCAAGCTGGGATTGCCCGGAAGTCTGTGGGGTTTCGATATGTTTAGGGATTCGGAAAAAAACATCCACACCAACCCACAGTCCATTTTTGAACAGTGTCGGTGTGGATTGTTAGATCGAAATTCCTAATCACCTGGCATCTTGCCATTCTTTTCTTATACGGAATTGTACGTCGAAACGCTTTGTGAAGTTCATTGTGGGGACGATATAGTCTGTTGGCGTCGATACGAGTTCTCCTGATAGAGATTTTGAATATTACTGTGTTCGTAGAGCTTCGCCAGCACTTAGCACTTAGACTCTGAGTCTAATTGTACTGTAAGCTGAAGTGTTTATGATAAGTAGATTGACGGGTAAAGGTAAAGCAGGACTGTTCGAGGGTCTGCCTGGGTTAACCATAGGGCGACTGGTGCCTACGTACGCTCTTATTTGTACCTTCCTCAGTTTGGTTATGTTATAGGCTTTTTTAAGAGTCGGCCACCATACTATCCACTCATAAGTGAACACTACGTACAGACATCCAAAACAAAACTAGCAATTTTTACCAAAAAAAAAGAAGATAGCTGTTTGTCAATGCTAGGTCAAATAATCCAACTGAACCTTCATGTGCAGATTTGCGATAAAATGGCCTGAATCATACATCCTTCTAAAAAGGTTTTGGGTTCAAAATGGTGGTCTTTTCTAACCCAAAAATTACCACTGTAGTATATTTCATGCGAATATTCTGGCAAACCTTCCTTCCTATGTTCAAAAGAGTCGTCCTTTTGTTACCTACACCGTCCAAAGTCTTGAGATACCCAATGATAGACTTCTAATTTGTTAATCAAGGTATATGATAAGGTATTCTGAAGCGTCAGCAAGAAGTTGCTTGTCGAGACCTCTCAGAAGATATGTATCTGCCATTTGTATACCATTTGTTTTGTGGAGGCACTCAAGTGATCGGAAGCTCAGGAAGCAACATTAATCGTAGTGTCGTCAAGACACATCTGGCAAGGCAGTAAAAGAAATATAGTTGCACTAGTTCCACATTTGAAACTCGATGTTTCATCAGAAATCAAAGGCGGCTTGGACTCTTTACACTGATCTTTGCTTATAGTTCGGGCAAGAACTCGACCTTAACTTGACGAATTTTTGTTTTGAAAAAAGGACTGTGTCCTTAAACATGATCTTTTGCATAGCCCTTCAAAAAGAAATGACACGGCTGGTCAAATTCACATCACCAAAACCCGACATATAACTCTTGCAATAGTGCCAAAACGGGTCGTGATGTGTGAGATGTGGCGTCATCTTGTTGAAACCACATGTCCTCCACATCCATATTTTGGATTTGTGGTCAAAAAAATTCAATAAAGATTTGGCTCATTTTCGAAGAAGTATGAACCAATGAGACGCCACTAGACCAAATTGCACACCATCCAGTGAGAGTTCAGTTTGACATAAGTATGTGATTGAAACAGGGATGTCAAATCCGAATTATGTATGCATGTGATTCAAGTTGAAAATCCCAGAATTATGACTTGATCTTCAAACAATCGAAGAAGACGCCAAACACAGGCAAACAAATTCAATTTCGCATTTTACGAGATGTGGTTAACAAGTTAATTAAAAAAACCATTTCATCCAACTAAGTGCAAATTCTTCAGTGATCTCGGGTAAACACCAGTACACTTAATAGAATGTAAGGCAATTATTTACAAAAGACAAAATAGATCTATCTCCGTTCCACTCGACATACTATGTACTTAAACTTGCCAGTCATTTTTGAACTCAGCTAATTCAGCTCCACAAAGCAGTTTAAATTCCCCACAACCGACACTTTATTGCTACCAACTTCCTCTCCAGTAATTAATTTCTAATCACGCCCGTTATATCTTTATCCAAGACCGCAATCCAAATCCCCAGATACAATCGGATAAAAGCAACCTTCGCGCACGGTCACAGCACGAATTATGATTACATGCACCTTGCAAATAGATTTTCCGGTAGTTTTGTATCTCTCAGCGCGGTTAGTCAGGTGTGCGCCACTTGGAAAATACAATTTTTCATTTGGTTTTTCTTTTGTTTGTAAATATGTACGTATGTACGTACGTACACAAGAAGAAACGCAAATCAAGCAGAATGCCGTAAATGCAATTAAAAAAATATACTTTATTCGAATACTTCCTGCTTCGTGGTACGAATTTGGCATTGGAACAATCCAATGGATCCGCACTTAGACCCGATTTAGTGCGGGTCCGTTCAATGAACCTGTGAAGTTTTGTTACACAAATATGGATCCGTTTTGGATTTGGATGAATTTTCCGGTCACGTTCCCCGTGTGTGCCGCTTATGTCAAAATTTGTGTCAATGCCGCCATCGCACGTACTCAGATCATAATTGGAGTTCTTTCTGTTTTGCTGGCGGATGAGTGGTTTGTGTTTATCTTGATGGACGTTGCATGTTAATGTCTTGGCACTTCCTCCTGGAAGCGCGAGTGTGCGCGCAGATTACCTATGTTGTTGTTTTTGTTTTTTGAATTTTGTTTACATTTTTGGATTGGCCATAAGGGCTCCGTTAGACGTAAACTCGCATACGGCGCCCAATGTACATCTTTTTTAGGGTACGACAGGTTCGTGACCGATGGCACAAAGCCTCAAACTTGAAAGGCAAACAAAGGGTATGGAGGCACTAAGTGTTACATAACGAGAGTAGCAGTTAGAGGTAAGACTTTTTCGGATTGTGTCAGTGAACTTTGACTGCCTTTCTTTTGAGTATCTAATCATCATGAGAGGAGATTGAGGTCGATGGTTGTCTAGTAGAAGGGAACTATTGAAGATTCTTAATTAGCGTGAAATGTTTCATGGAATGCAGGTTCGACTTTGACACCAGTTGGTGATAGATTTTACACCTGTTTAGCAGAGTTATGTGAATATTTGTTCTCTCGTTGTAATTGGGTCATTCACACGAATGTTAGAGAAATGCATTTGAATTAAACGAACCCTTACCAATTATCATGATTTGTGCTTTAAACTCGCTAATTCTGTAATTACTGAGAGTGATGGGGCGAAGATAAGATTTAATTGGTGCATGCCAAAGCATGCGGGGATCAGAAGTAATTTTCAAATGGCCTCCAGTTGGCTCTATATTGTTGTTACCAACGTTCTTGGTTCCCTGAGGCATACATACCATACATAGGTGGACCGAATATCTCTCTACTAGTCGGGCAGAAACGCTCTTATGTTCCTAAATCCAATAAATTGTGGCTTAGAGTATGATTAACTCTAGTAAATAGTTTTTCAATAAGGACATAACAAACTTGTATTTGAATAAAACCCAGAATAATTGAGATATCTGTATGTAATTTACTTCAGATGTAGTAGTACTTATGATTTAAGTATGGAATTCGATATCGTTCATATGACTACCGTGAGCACATTCGGTCACAATTCACATCGAATTTTCCACCAGTCTTCCACACATATCGGCAGGAACAGCGTTAGATCGCATGAGTTACGTGGTCATTCGATCGGACTATTTTTCTTAAGATTACATGATTACTGAACTTTCACTTCAATAGATCAATTGTTTAGCTATGCAGCATGTGGCAGCATCTTGTTTGAACCATATACATGTCAGGTCCACCCAGTTCTGCCCAAAAATTGTCTTCCAACACGGCATGATGTAACATGGCGATCATTTCCATCGAGAAAAAGACATGGTCCAATCACACCTCCGACATCAAATCCACACCACACGATCACTTTTTGTGGATGCAATGGAGTTTCTTGAAGCACATATGGATTTGCTACTGTCAAATGAGCATCATCGCTGAAAATGATTTTGATTCAATGAAATACACACTTTTGCGGAGCTCAATTGGACCAGTTTAGGGGCTTTAAACGCTTAAGAGTTCAGTTCTTAATGATCTTATAAGGATGTAGGCCAAACCCTTCACGAATTTGCCACATGTGGACTGAATCCCTGAGAATGGCGTGGAAGCGACTTATTTGACTCATTACGGTTCTGATATTTTCGGTACTTCGACCGATGCGTTGTCTCTCTGGCACAGGAATATTAAATACTGAATATCTTGATGCGAATCTATGCACTATACAACCCGCAGTCTATCTGGTAGAACGTCTATTACGACCGAAATTCGGAGTAAGAGTTCTTAAAATTGCGACCCTCAACTCGACTTTCACCATGACAAAAATGTAAACCTTGACTGATGTCTTGACATTGATAAATTATAAAAAAAGTTAAAGATTCCGTTTGTATTTAAATACATAATTGTTATGTCCTCATCGGAAAACCCTTTAAAAACTTAAACTACAGTCAATACACTTGCCCTGATCCTCGCATTACTGTTTAGATAATTTTTTGTAAGAATTATTTTAGTGAAAGTAGCCTTGCGGATGGGTAGAATTTAATAAGGCTATCACCTCGAAGGCTAAAGTGAAAATGGCTCTGAAAGCACATAGCTGCAGGAGCTAGCCATTGTTTGACCAAAGAAGACCCTGTTCATGTTGTAAGATCTTATGAATTCCTGCGACATTTTCTTTACTTATTTGTCCTCCAGGTAGGCGTGGTGAGTTGGACCCAAGTATCCAAAAGCTTTTCTGTGCTGACCTACAGCACATTTTGACTGTTTCCAAACTATGACACGTTTTAGCCTATTTTCGTAGGATCACGCGAAAAAGCGGAATAATTGAACAGACAGCTTTAACTTTGCAGAACAGATTTGGGTAAAGTTCAAGATATTATATGAAGTTCTGTAGATAGGTTAGAGGATTCTGTGACTCACGTTTGAATGGTGCTTGTTACTGCGTTGGCAAAATAGAATCTACTACCTTGCTGACGTTGAAAAATTGGGAGTCGATTAGGGATAAAGAAAATTAAAGCCTATAAATCTTACATAAGTCGTGACATAGGCAGACAAAAGCAGATTAACTCTGAGCATGGCTTCAGACTAGTATTCCCTTCTGCCTCGATGAACCTCTAACTAACTTGTCATGAGAGTTTCTCTCCTCCAATGAGCACGTACCATTCGGTGCACTCTAATCTGCCTAGTAATTGCGAATCTTCCAAAAAGCTTTTACCACAATCAACGACAATCACTTTTATCTAGTGTAACTATCTGTATCAAGGCTAACGAACGGTGTTACACAAATTATAGACAAATTAACACATCTTCCCACAACCAACGCAATCCACTCAATCATTCCACGAGTCTCGCCAACTGCTGATCCACAACAATTACGCATCAATCACTGTGTGGAGAAAAATAAAAAAAAATTTGTGTTTGCTTAGCAAATCAGTAAAATGTGGAGCGACAGCACATACTCCTGGCAACGACACCTTGTTGACAAACAAACAATCAAAAGCAATACCAAGTGGAGAATGGAATTTTTGTCGCAAGATATCGCACGATAATTGTTTTACAATGATGGAGGCAGCCAGCCAGCCATTAAGCACATGCGAATGACGCCGTACGGGTACGGCTATACGTACTCGTATACACTACAAATTCATCAGAACATGATCGAAGTACATACACGCTCTGCTTCTAGATATCATTGCATATCTATCGTCAGGTATTAATTGTTCAACAATTACATTCGCATTGTGTGTGTATAGTCTCACCTTGATTAGGTATTCCACTTTCACGAGAACACTGCTGATCCCAGTGTGTCCAACAAGATTCACTTAATAGTGGCCATAAATTTTCGGCCGATATAAAACAAAGTATCTTGCCTTTGAATATTGAAAGATGGAAATTAGAATTTATAATTTTATTCTCGGATCCAATGAGACAACCGATTGAAAGGTCAAATTTCGTCGAGCAGAATTAATTTAATCAGGGAATATTTTACAGACCGATTTTATGGTTGTTTTGTTCGTTGCGTTTTGGGGCAATTCAAACCAACGAATGCAATGAAGTGAAGATATTTGTTAACAACAAAGTTCGTGTCAATAGGAATAAATAACAAATTTTGGGAAATGTATGCATATGCGCTTCCGAAAAGAAAGATTTTGTAATAGAAACTTTGATAAAATCTATCGAATTTCTACAAGAATTTCTACAAGAAAATTTTACACTTTTTGTGGATTGTGCAAAGTTACGCGATTTTGTTGGTCTTTTGCACCAAAGAATATCATAAAACCTTTTCTTAAATTATGAATTTAGAAGTGAAAATTCTGACAGTGCACATTTAACCTTAAATACCGCAGAGTAGTTTATATAAATAAACTAAGAATTGATTGCATTTGCGGAATTTAAAATAGGCTGTGCTACTTTTTGAAATGCATTCTTAGATAATGTAACTTATGTTTCGCGTTCAGTATATAATGGCCACTCATACTATGATCCACAGAAAGAGCACGAACAGTAGGAAAGTTAGGAAGAGAACATAGAAACTCCTGTGCACATTGGTTTTGAATGTTCGTGGCATGTATTGAAAGGGAAAACAAGAGCTGGACATATGATTCAGCTCAAGATGATATCTCTGTACTTAATAATTCGTTTGAAGATATGTTGTGATATACTTACGTATGTCGAAATAACTTTAAAAACATGATGTGATTGACAAACTTCTAAGGCCTTAGAATCCTTAGTTAGCTATATGATGTTAACTGACGTAACCCTCCACTAACGCACGTCGTTGAAAATTTTGGAGGACGTTCGACGTTTTCCTTAGGTGTTGGATTGAAAGATTTTTCGGACCACTGCATCAGCTTGTTTCGACAAATCTATAAACACATTTTAGCTGAGACGTTGGTGTCCATCTGATTCGATGCTGCCCCTGTAACTACTCGTTGATAATAATTTAGGCTGCATATAGACAAGAACTTGTCCTGAGTTGTGTAAGATAAAACCTGGGAATTTTATATTATTTTCTCTAGTATCAACGCGTTCGTCCTGTTTAGTACATAGTATTGAAATTTTCGGTGATGGTATTTTCTGGTCATAAGTGAGTAGCGGACATTCTCCATTGTTTTCCTGCATATGCAAATGAGTCTCTCAGTCTCTCAAAACTACAATGTGGAATAGTTAATCTCAATTCGATGTGCATATCATAACTCATCCAAATCGATTTTGAATTATTAGGTCTTTTCCAGAATTTCTTAAACATGACCGTGAACACAACCTAAAGCTGCTATAATAATCTCCAATTAGTTCGTTGACTCATGTTTCAGTATTATTTTGGATTGGATCTTGCAATCGATGTTTATTATACCATAACCTCTTCTTTCTTGTGGATGGAGAATATGGTACTGTCAGTTTTTTGACGTATTCCTGTGTTTGGTGTTTTTATAAACGAAGTAGAAGCCCAACTTTTTCGAAATTCGTGGTCTTAATGATAACTTTAAGACTAAATGAAAAACCAGGATATTAATTCAAAAGTAAACCAGCAGGAGAAGTGTTCGAAAAATTGTCTACAGGCAAAAGTAGATTGCACTTTTTTAGAAAAATCGGCAACATTGTGTGAGGAGACTGTTGAAGAAGCAAACTAGACCTAGATGGATCAGAAGTATTTTAATTTTTATTTTTAACTTCCCGATGATTCAAAAGATACAAATTTTAAAGTTTTTTTTAGCATAAAATTACTGATTATGGGCTAGTTTATTACAAAATTCGTTATGTTATTGAAGAGTTTCATTCTTAGTTTACTTTACTGGGCATCAATCTGACTGAAACTGTGGGTTTTGAAGAAATTATCGAAACTGTCGCATTAAGTTCAGCTGAGGATCCAAATTTATCGCTTCGATTCTTATAAATACATAGGAAATGAAGCTTTGTCCGTCTATTATACTACTTTTTTAAAAGTTGTTTTGGCCTTAAGGCTTACAAAATTCAAACGATCCAAGTATTAAAGTCAAACAACCATTATTTGAGCCGTGATATCAGTAGAGATGTACTCTAGTGGTATCATAGGACTCATTTTTTTCAAAAATGTTATCTGCAATGCCACTGGTTAATTTCTTGGGGCGCTACAAAGATTGACGTTTTGAAAGCATTGTAAGTAAAAAATGAACCGAAGAAGTGGCAGAAAATTCGACTTTCCGTATGCAATTTGTTAGATATTCCCGGTTACATACCCCTGGAATTTTTTCAAATACAAAGCGATAAACCTCTTATTTATTTGATAATTTTTTATGTATTTTGTTCATAAAAAAAAATACTTTTCACTCTCTTTAAATATAAACCTTCAATCCATGTACATATTTATTACTTACTAATCTTTTTTTATTCTTTTCTTTTCAGGTATGTGCTATATCTGCCAAATACGTTCAATAAAAATTTGTCAAAAAATTTGAAACAAGGTACAAACTCCTGTTAAAATTATTTTTCATGGCATAAACCACTCATTATTATTAAAATTACTATCATATACACAGGGATTCTACTTGCATCTGCTTTGAACACTAATTCGTGCACATTCATGTACAGAAATGGGTCTTGTTTGTCTTCGGAAGTCTGAAACAAGGTACCGAAAACTTCATAGCATTAACACTTCAAACAATGTTCTGATTTCACACACAAAACTTGAGTTTTTAGTGAATATTCCTTTTCAATATCAGAATCTCAACTTTTTTCTGATAGACGTGATTAAGTAGTTGTATTTTTTTTAAATCTTTTAAGTCTTCTAGAGAAAGTTTTTGTGTTGTTCATTGGATTCAATAGAGACAATTTTGAGAGGCAATGGGATGATTCACTTGTAAGAACGTTTTTTGAAAAAAAAAAAAAAAATTGTCGATCTGTCGTTTTAAATAGTAAATAATTTCTTAAACTTCAATCCTGAATAATTGATGAACCTTCAACATAAAGGTGCAAGTATTTCGCATTCTAGAATTGTGGGTTTCCGAAGCTACATATGTACATATGTACTTAAATTGGGTGTAAGGTCTATTTTGAACATATTTCAAGAACTCTTTTAACTAGAGTGTTTCGTTTCTCGTTTTATGTAAAAGCGTTAGAAGTCTTTCTCTTTTAGTATGTGTTAACTGTGGCCAAAACGAACCTGTCAAAGGGATTCGCTGAAAGTATCTCCCTGTAAGACAGATGCACTTGAAGATGTGAAGAGGTGAAATCCTATAATTTCCTTTACCATACTATAATATTAGCTGGAGAGTTAGGAGCGTTTGTATGTACTTACAAAATATTATGTATATTCTGTCGTAACTCCAGCGTTGGAATTTTCTGAAGGAAATAAGATATTCTTCCTGTCTTTGAGCTACAAAGTGGAAAGTAAGTTTTATGGTTGACTGAAAAAAAAGTCAAAAAGTTGACGCACCTCTCGCGAGCGTCTGACAAACATCCGAGAGTACAACTGTCCTGAGAAAGCTTTTCAAATAACAAATTGCCCTTCGAACACATTAGGTCCCTTCCATTCGTATGAAGAATATAGCACGCGCAACACAAATGGTTGGTTTTGAGAAGCTAGGCCGTGGGTCCCATCGATCAGTTGCATCAAATACTTATTATTTATTTATTTTATTCAAATTGCTTTAAGAACAACCACATATAACAAACAGAAATCTTTTGTGTTGTTTAAGTAGTCTTGTTGGATCATAACCTGAGGAGCAGACGTCATCAGTAAACCTTTATGCAAGTGCTTGAACCTCTTACAAAGTTATAAGTGAATACCTGTTCAAATCGTAAAACCAAGTCACAGATAAAACGAACAAATTGCTTTCACTTATTTCCATGTCAGCAGTTTTTGTCTTAAATTAGATTTTCTACAAATTGGCAACACTCATAACGCCCCAAATTCATTAAACGAAAACCAATTATAGTATTTTATCATTCTCGTGACCGTCATTCGACGTCGAGTATTGTATGTCAAACCTCATAAACCACCGATCGACCGGCGTTTTATTGCTTGCCTGACGATTTGTTTGCAATTCGTTCGTCTCCACTGGCATTGATAAGAAAAGTTGGAAAAACGTTAATAGCAAAGTTTTTTTTATTTTCTATTGTTTCTGAACACGTCTAACTATCAATTTCGGGCAACCCCCATAACTGATTGACATTAGATCTAGATTTCCAGAGCTTTGTACAAAAATGTTTGAATAACGTCCTTCGAGCTGTTAAGGTGCTTTTAGTTTAGGCTTTACTGCCATTCATAGGAACACACGTATCTGGCTTGTGTTGGTTAGTTCAGTGTAGTGAAATTCGATGGTCATTAGCACGACTATAAAAGTATGTAATTGGTAATCGATTCGCGTATTAATGTTTTTTTTTTCTTTATCGTTTTTTGTTAATTGGTAAACTGTGCGTGCATAAATGGTGCTAAACTACATTTGTGGCGGCTTTTAGATGGGCCTATGCTACACGCACTTTGTTTATGTCAGTTCCACAATGCGGAAAGGTAGGCAAAGCGTGTCTCATGATGAGGTTTTGGGAGATTTATTTGTTTAAAACGCAATTTAAGGTGTGAAAAGTGGACAAAGCACAGAAATTCTGCGTTTTGAATCATGCTAAACGATTGTGATTTGAGTGTCACTTTCATCGGCAGAAAAATATTTGGCATTTGATGTGCAAATTTCATCATCAAGGTGGAATTTATCAGCGAGTTATTAGTTATCATGGTGATAAGTGGATACACGCAGCAGGTGGATCAGAGTGACGTAATGTTTGTTAGATTCAATTAAAGGTTTTCTGAATTTTAATTAAATATAAAATAATAATTGAATGGAAAGTGGTTTTTACATTCGATTGATACTCACTGTCACGAATACCCAATACTGTATGTAGTACCAAAATCTCAATGTCGTATTGCACAACATATTTACATACATAAACACACATACTAGTACTCTGTTTTGTGCTGTCATGCTGCGTCAAACGTGGGGTACCACGGTTGTACTTACATGCGTATACTATGCTCCTGAAAGTATTTCAGCTCCACCCAATCCCACTATTGTGCCAATGTATAGTAGAGTACGAATCAATAATACTTTTGCAGTTTTATATTAGGTTCTAATATTTGCGATCCATTGATTTGTATACTGGAATTTCGGACTTCTCTGTCGCCTTGAACCTGAAAAGTGATGGACTCACACATCCCTTTAGGTGCATAGTCATCCATTTGCTCTTACACTCGTTCTTTTCGTAAACTGAATGATTACCTTTCTCTATATTATCAGAGTATTCTCGGAGCTGAATGAACTTAAATGGTCCAATCGCAATACGGAATACTTAGCTACCAATAAGGAACATAGACTCTATTCAGAGTACTGTCTCACAAAGAATGATGCCACAAAACGCATTGAACCATGATTGGGCCTTGATCTATCAATATAGCAATTTTTATATGGTCTTCTCCAAAGATTGTACTTCTGACGATGAGTTACAATTCTAAAAGAAATCCCGTGCCAGGACTATACAAATTTTTAACACAACAGGTCTATGGGACCCAGGGCCTAGCTTCTTACAACCCTTTACCTTGTGCGAGTTATATTCTTTACACAAAGGGCAACCACTTTTTAAAAATTTATTTTTTATCAACATTTTTACTTGAAATCGAAAAATTGTAAAATTTTAAGGCCTTCACTGAGGGACTATATGTGGTCACGCCCACTTTTTCAGAATGTTTTTTTAAAAAAAATCACAAAAAATTAAATTTCCCAGATACCATCAGTACAATGAACAACTGCATCAAATATGGAAAATGCCACGCCCACTTTATTAGAACAAGACTTGAGCACTTAGGTGCAGTACAACCCAATCGTGTACATTATTTGCAATTGTGTGGCTAAACTATGGCTTGCTGCTTTTTTATGACAACTAATTCGTTTGGAAAATTATGACATTTGTGACCAAGTTTAGGTCAAGGATGCAAACCTACATATACATATGTGACTGTTTCAAATGTATACTCAAACCAATAAATATTTTGCTCCATGAAAATCAGGTTTGTTATTCCTCACCTTACCTTTGCGATCTTTAAAAAAAAATTATCAAAATATTTTGATATCCATATCACACACACATACACAAACACATTCAGTAAATATTTCAGTGTCATTTATAAAATTCTTCAATCATCTCCCCGGCAAGCCAGTCACGGCACCCACCTCCTACTGGTATCTCATCACATTTCGTGTTGTTTATATAATTGCTGAATTTCAGAACTTTGATTCAAGTCAAGTTTGTTTGATAGCAGCCAGCATATCTTGAGATTTGAGCAACTGTTTAGAATTTTAATTTGACATTTACGATCTGACAGCCGGGTTAAGTAGCCATTAAAACGACAGTGGCGCTGTAGGCTGGTGTGTACTTACAGAATAGGTAAACTTGAACTGCCGCGTGCTTGTGCGATCTTTGAATTCCAATGCGTTCGATTGACGCCGTAAAACATTGTGCTAATCGAAATGGAGTTCTATTATTAAACAATTATTAACTAAAGTGGTAGAGGAAGGAGAAAAAGCAGATAGCACTGCTTGATGACACACTGTAAAAATATTTTTTTTTCAATTTTGCGACGCAGTTCATGTTTAGAGCTTGAAACTGTCATCGTCGCGCATCTTGTTTGTGCAAATTTGTTCTGTTAAATTGTTTTCTTTTTTTTTTTTGTGGTTTAAATATGTAAAACAGGTGAACAAGTTTTTTTTTTTCTCGGTATACTGTATAATTTATTATCCTTGTTGACGTTTGTGTGTGACATTGCGCGAGTTATCTTGTTATTGTCGAGTGAGAGAGAGAATATCGAGTGAGTGGAAAATATTTTCAATGAAAGGAGACTCGTTTTAGTTTGGTTTTTCGTGTCAAGAGGGTGGCCTTGGAGGGAAAGTAAAAAATGTCTGTATCAGATTCTATATACGAAATTAAGATTTCGAAAAAGCTAGTCAACTTATCGAAACATTGTTCGATGAATGGCTGGTCAGTAGGCAAAGCGACGTGTGTCGTTGTAGCATTGCTTGTAAGAGCTTAAGTTTTGAAGGTTTTGACGTTTATAGGTGACAATTAGGGTACGATTTGATTTTATATTATGTGTAGGGTGAATTTGTGAGTAAACAAGTTTTTTGCTATTGCCTAAGTGTGTGTATGTGAGTCAAGCTTCCGGTTTTTAGCGGTAAAGATTTAATTTCGAGAAGTTATGTGGAAGTTTGAGGGTTGAGTTATAGTAGTTTCGAGGTTTGACTTGTCATTGTTGAGTTATTGAGTTGGAGCGCTGACAGCAAAAGTTACGAGTGCTATAAAAATTGCGGGTATAACGAGTGAGTTAAATTGGTGCTCATTGGATTCGACATTAGCAGCTATGTATTTGGACTGTAAGTTACAACAGTTGTTAATTTGATTTATAGAAAAAAAAGTTCTTGACGTTGTGCATAAAATTTGTGTGCGAGTGTGTCGTAGTATATAGCGGTAATACTTGAAGTTCGAAAACTCATTTAGTGTAGAAGGTTAAGTGACTCCTTTGGAAAGTACTTCAAGTCCGTCGTCGAATGTGTGGCTCACATTGAATGCTTGTGTGATTGAATATTGTAATTCCAACAGTTATTACGAATTTGTTAATCAAGTGTGGATGTGATTTTGAGCATGGAACATCCTGTGAAGGGGCACCTCAAAGATATAGAAGTGCAAATATTTTTGTTATTGACAACCGGCGTTTGTCTACTTAGACTAGTTTAACACCAGGAAGAAACTACAAGGCACTTCGAATGAGAGTGATTTTAAAGCCCTTTTAATTAATTAAAATTAATGGAACTTGAATGATGATTGACTGAACTGAATGAAATATGTACATACATTATGTACTGTCAACATTCGCTAGCATTTTTGGAACAATGGATGTGACTCGTACATAATCAAGGAGCCTTGATTTTATCCAGAAATATCAAGTATATTTGAGTTCTAGTTACGTGGAAGTCTTTAATGTTAGTCACCTAAAAAACGGTGTATGTTTGTCAGTCTTTGCTAAAGAAGAGTGAGCCAATACAGCTGGAAACATCACTTCATTCCACTTAGGTGCATATATTGAATACGGATCTTCAAAGTGCAAAATAATCAGATTGGTTGAGGTCTATAATTTCTAATTCAGCAGCTGACAACTCAATTGGAGCCACTCCCTTCAAACTTTGAAGCCTTAATCGTTTTACTTTAACAACAAACCATTTCTTAGAACCTACACTCCTCAGTTAAAGTTGAATCAAAATCTTCTCTTGGTCATTAGTTTACCTGCCGCTTTTTGCCAATCAATTCAGAATCAAGAACATAAACAGATCAACTTTCTTAAGCTGAGGAAATACTACCTTATACCTGCAATCCTGCTATTATTTCAATGAACCAAGAGATGAAGGGTTAGATCCATCGGACTCAAACTCGACGAAGTGAAGTTTTTTAACTTATCTTTTCCTTGTATAGAACCGGGCAGACCTGTGTACCTAGAGCATGTGCCAATGAAAATTAATGTAAAAACAATTTTATGTACTATTGTACTAATTTTATGTATATGTACATAACTACGCCCAAGTATGTTACGTTATCTTGTGCAGTTTCCTATGAAGTCATAATATTCTTGCGATACTCTCCATAATCTCTAAACAAGCGTTATCGCTTCCAGTTTGTAAACAGCTTAACCATGTTCCTTAATTAATCGATAAAACAAAGAAAACATTACGCTTCATCTCCGTTGGTATAGTTTATCTTATCTATTCGCTGGTTCCAGAAATAACCCAAAGTAACATAACACAAAAGTAAACATCAAGATCGGATATTTTATAACAGATTCATCCACTCACAACACTAACAATCTTAACCACATCCATCAGTATTCTAATCATCAAGTATACACTCTTAACAATCAACACTGCCATCATGCAATAATGACTTCATACCACTTACCTTGCGAATAAGAAGTTGATAACAAGTTAGCTAACGCAACTGCAAGAACACCTCAAGCTTCAAGTACCACTTGAATTGCAACTTGTTATGAAAGCCTACTCACTAGTACCCACTTTGTTTATCTATTTTTCCAGAAGGAACAGAACTAGAACCACATCTTGGCCTATCGATGAATAACACACAGTCTTGACCTGAGCTACAGTCAGGCAGATAAAGAGCTATAAAAAGAAATATAAAGTTTTATTTCCAACCAATTGAAAGAGAACTGCTATGAACATGAAGAATGGATTCTCGACACTGAATCGGTTGCTCGGTAAGAAGAGTAAATGTAAGTATATACCTATGTACTTGTGTAAACCGATTTTTATGGTCTTTATTTGTTAGCCAACACTAATATTTCCAAGTCATCGACCAATCTAAGCGTAACAACTTCCACAACAAACATCGATGTATCTAGTCAAATGCAACAGAATAGAATAACACCGCTGCCTGTGGCAACAAGTAATGCTCCCTTTGAGCAGACGTTTCGTATAACAGTTCTGCTGCCAAAAGATCAGCTGTATGTAGCACGATTGGGCGCCAGAGTGCTGCTACAAAAGTTGCTCGAGTTGGTGTGCGAGAACAAGCAAATGGATCCCGATAAGTACGAGTTTCGTCATCCAGGTTAGTTAAGCTTATGTAACGTCTCCTCTACGCCTTCTAATCCCATTCTTGTTTGTTTCTAGCTGATCCTAGTCAAGTATTCAGTTGTGACCTAACAATCGGTGCTGTGGGGCTCTCCGAGATACGTTTGTGTCACAAGTCGGAGGCTTATGATACGTTCAATGCCGATGAAATGATTAAACTGCGTCGCACCACAGCTGGACGTGATTCTGTGTCCTCGTCTGAGTTTAGCAGTCGAAACTCCAAGCACACCATAAAGACTCCGAGTCCATACAGCTCGAGTAATTCACTGAATTCAATGGATTCGACAGGAATGAACTCGAACTACCGTCATTCTACGCCGAAGGTGATAATCCAACAAGCACCGCCGCCGGTAGCCCCGACAAGGAAGAAGCGATTGGCACCGAGGCCTCCAAGTCAAAATTCCATTCCAGAGAAAGTTGTTTCACCACCTGTGACAAGCACTAAGCCGCCTTCTCCCGAAAAGGCAACGTCTCCCAAAACAAATGGTCTGTCGGCCATTCCACGAAAAGACTTCCATGTCTCATCACCGAACCTAAGTCAGACGCTGGAACTGAGTGCTCTTAGCACCCACGACTTCCACAAGAGCAATCTCTCCGTGGACTGTAATGGGAACACCAAAGGTAGTCCAAACAACAATAACAATTCTGTCGAACAAAATGGTCACCATTTGGAGTCGAATGGTGGAATTGGCTTAAAGAGGCCAATGTCCCTGCACATTCTAAACCAAAAGGACGCAGAAACCTCTGCCAAATGCAATGGGGAAGTAGCTGTGAAAAACGCCCGCAACTCTTACAACAGCGTTCAAAATTTATCAACCATTGGCTCGCCTGATCTACCAGAACCGTCGCCACGAAAAAAGGTAGTGAAAGCTAAAAAAGCTCCAGCACCTCCACCAAGATCCCTGCAAAGCCGAACAGAAACGATCGAGGAATCGCCCTTGACCCCAGAAGATGAAGAACCACCACCCCTACCAACATTGCAGCCACCACGGCCGGTCGCTCTACCCCGATCATCTACAGGTCGATCAACACCGGAACCTACAGAAGTGTTAGTTGCAAACAACTCCCTTAATGTTTCTAAAACATTGCTGAATCGCAGTCCAACTCCTGAACCCCGTACACCATTGCAAAACGAAGAAGTTCTAACAATGGTTCCCGATGATGGTTTCGATACCCAATCAAAACAAGCTGATTCCGGAATCGGAGAGCCTCTACCACCATCGCCTATGCCTTCATCAGTGCAAAATTCTCCAACGCAATGCAAGTCACCCTTCGAATCAAGCTCCGATGACGATGAAATGATCAAGGTCTACAATCTGAAACTCGGCAAAACGATCGTGAAAACATTGTCGGATCACAAGACGTTCGAGGATCTTACGGTTCTTTCAACAGATGAGTCCGAGCTTACAGATCAGGCACGTACACCAGCCGAGACTTGTTCAATTAAATCAGAGGCGGCTTCGTGGTCAAATTTTACAATCCCAGCTCCGCCGAACTTTGCTGATATCTCTGGAGGGGATGCTCTGCCAGATACGCCCATTACCCCAATTATTAAGGAACGTCCAGCGTTGGATTTCACCTCATTGACGTCGGAGCAAACGGCTATCAGTCCTGTGGAGAGTCCAGAACCGCCAGTGATAAAGACGGTCGAAGAGAAAAAGCTAAGTAATTCTGACATTGAGGACGGATTTAAAGGTAAAAAAGAAGATCATGGCAAGGATAATCCGATAACCACTGAGGAGGAGACTATCATTAGGGACGAATATGTGCCTCAAGATCACCACAAACCCACAGTGATCGTAGAAAAGCGATCTATTGTAACGCAGCACACGCCATCGATCACCGATCCCGATGGCATTGGTGAACAAGAAGCCAAAGTGATCAACGAAATGGACACAATCATCAATAGCATTGAAACGATCATACAACAAAAACCTCTGATAAGTACCCTTGAGCGATTGGGCGTTCCTGAGGATGAGGAGGAAGAAGAAGACCTTAGGGAGACCAAAATCTACAAGAAACGTAGCAGCATCACACTGAACACAAATATCCTCAAGCATCGTCGTAGTATCACGCGATCAGACTCATTTCATTCGACCCGCCAGCAGCAGGTAGAGGAAGCCACGTTACGCACAGAGAATGGTTTAGCCACTCGCAGCTCGTCATTTCTTTCGCTGGCCAAATTTGGCTCTGAGAATCAACAAAGTCCTCCAGTAGAGGAGAACCTTGGTCGTCGTCGATCTTCAAGCGAATTGAGCATTGGGGAGTCGCCCAGTCTTCAAAGCGTCGAAGTGATGAAATCGATATTGAACTCCCGCAAGAATAGCCTAACCAGTCAGAGTAGCACTGAAGAACCGAAGACTCCTCCCACAGCATGTGATACTAGCCATTCCATGGAACAATCATCACCAAAGAGTAAACTTTTAAGAACCCAGCTCACAAAGGCCACCGAAGAGAAGGTCTACAGATACTCAGGGCCACCTAGTATTAACTTTTCAACTTGGAGTGAGCGTCCCAAGGCCCAAGTGTCGATTAAGAACGAGGGAGATTATATATTTGGAGGAAAGACCGGTGGCGGACACAATGCAACCACGACAGCATCGGTCAATCTGGTCCAACAAAGATACTATCGGAACTCCACACCAGATCCAGTAGCAAATCGATTACCATTTGTGAGGAGCGTGGAGTATAAAAAAACTACATCTGTCATGGCACCTCTAAGAGAGACCAACTCGAGGTATTCTATTGCTAAGGAACCGGTTACTCCACCACCAACACCACAGCCGCAGACCTCATCGCCGCCGACGACGATGCCAAAACCAAAGTTCATCCTCGGAGGGCGGATGTCCAATCCATCGCCTGTGGTCAGAGGTTTCGCACAAACAACAACAGCAGCTCCACAATCGATCAATAGCAGCACCCTTCCAAGAAGTCATGGTCCATCGACGGTATCCGTTCTACGATCAACATCAGTGACACAAATCGATGTGAAACCCAAGCAAGCGGCGGAACCAACACAACCTGCCTTTGGTCAAGGCACTCTCCGCAAAACGGGCTTAAAGGAAAAAATCCTAGCTACCCAGGAGGCCGAAGTACCCAAACCAAACCCGACCGTCCTCACCACTCCAGAAAGTGCCAAAATCGAGCTAAAGATCACCAAAACTTACGTCCCTGAAAAAACGCACAATCCCGTGGCTAAAACTGTACCAACAGCGCCTCCACCACCGCCCATCATTCGAGCAGTCGTTACCAAGCAAAATTCAAATGGAGCACCAACGTCGCTGGCAATTGATCCCCGAGATCAATTGCTCTCAGCGATAAGAGGCTTCAAACGGGACGAACTGAAGAGGATATAAACACCAGGATAATCGTGGTTAGAGTCACAAAAGATATTAATAGATCCCCTTAAACCGCAAGAGTGTCTAAGAGAAACGTTCTAATGAATATTATATAAAATGTTGTTAACATACTTAGTAATGAATTTATTTATACGAGAGGAGTATATATTTGTGTATATTTTGTTAACCCTTGACCCGGCTGTGGTAAAGATTATCTCTTAAGCCAAACTGGGAATAGTAAACTAACCTAATTATTGAGAAGAACGGAGTTTTATTATTTTTTATTGTAAATTTCTTTGGATTTGTAATTTTATTAGTTCGTAGTTGATATAATTTTTTTTTTGTTTTATACATAAATATTATTTTAAATAAAAAAATAATAGGACAAGAAAACCCTCCTAGAAGGGAGGGGCGTTTTAATGGCAGCCTGAATTAGAATTAAGATTGGTTTGTAATTTAAATGTTAAGACTAAATGATATAGAGAATTGAGGTTTTGGGATACATTACTACTTACTAAGTCAGCACTAGAGTACGAATGTAGGGCTCAATCAACCAAGCCTCTCCAGTTTGTATTTTGGGTATTTCATTGCTTAGGTGGCGCTGCAATCCGGGGTGAACCCGGCCCTCAACCAACTAGCATCTCCAGCTGCGCACTCCAAGTTGTTTGAGGTCCACTTGTGCGCACCACCTAAGGCGAGGTCTTCCTCTACTACCTTATCCTTCCGGGTTGAAATCGAAGACTCTTCGGACCAAGGTATTTGTATCCATCCGCTCTACATGTCCTAGCCATTTCAAACGCCTAATTCGCAGTTTTTTTTTGACTAGGTTCATGTCGCTGTACAGTTCTTATAGTTTGTCATTGAATCTCTTCCTCCGAAACCCGTCAGGGCAAACGGGACCGAACATTTTACGAAGAATCTTTCTTTCGAAGCGAACGAGGGTATCTTCATCCGCTTTAGATTGTCCACGCTTCAGCGCCATTAAGCAGGAATCCTTAGACCTTCGAGATAGGGCTCAACTTCTCAGTCAAAAGAAACAGCGATTGGCAAGAGTTATTTTTCATTTTATTTCTGCTGAGGTGTTGTTTTCAGAATTGCTAGTAGAGCCGAGATAGATAAAGTCCCTTACTACCTCATAGTTCAGGTAATTGTGGTGTCTTTTTTTTTGAGCGCCACCTAAAGAGACGTCTCCCTCTGCATTGTTTCTTCGGGATAGTTTGGAAGACTCTGACGCGGTTCTCTTGATAAGTTGTGTCTGTATAGCTCAAATATTCGGATTTGTTAAATCAATTCCCCCAAAGTCCGTCAAGACAAGCGGGACAAAACATCTTACGAATAGTTTTTCTGTCGAAACAACCAAAAATGTATTCATTTGTTTATTTTTATTTTCTCAGAAAAAATAGCAATCTTGTTTTAAGAGATTAAGACCATTTAGAATTACAAATCGCTCTGTGAAGAAAATTAAGTTAGGCAATCCACCTAAAGAGACGTCTCCCTCTGCATTGTTTCTTCGGGATAGTTTGGAAGACTCTGACGCGGTTCTCTTGATAAGTTGTGTCTGTATAGCTCAAATATTCGGATTTGTTAAATCAATTCCCCCAAAGTCCGTCAAGACAAGCGGGACAAAACATCTTACGAATAGTTTTTCTGTCGAAACAACCAAAAATGTATTCATTTGTTTATTTTTATTTTCTCAGAAAAAATAGCAATCTTGTTTTAAGAGATTAAGACCATTTAGAATTACAAATCGCTCTGTGAAGAAAATTAAGTTAGGCAATCCAACTTTAATTTTTAAATGACTCAAGTTTAATGTACACTAGCTTTGCCAGGGCATTAAAAACAAAAACAGTTTTTTAACAATTTCGGTAAAATATCTTGCATTGCTTTTTGGTAAACAACATTCTTGATTTTTTTTTTATCGCTAAACAAATAGTGTGCAGATCGTTTTCCGACTCGTGATCATATCACGCAGAGCTGGTCATGCGAGAAAACTGGATTTTCCAAATTTATAATGCACATTTCTTGAAGATTGTCTTTGCGACTTGTTAATGGCAACGGCAAATGCAAGGCGAACAGGGAATTGAAGACGCTTAAATTCAAATGGCGTATCAGATAAAATCATTGGCATGCGGAGAATCAAAACGTCTTCGTCTTTGATTTTTACCTTCAAAATTGCTCGCTAACGTCGAAATTAAGGATACTTAAAGCCGATTTTAATTAAAATGGATTTTCTCGAAAACGGCTGTAATGATTTTGATGAAATTTAACATTTGGGGTATTTCGGGTATAAGACGGCATATCATGTTTGCACGAAATATGAAAATAGCGATGAAATTAAAAATCAGCTGTTTCTCGGATATTTTTTCGCCGAATGGGTTTAAAATTAATATTTTATGGTGGCGAAGAAATTCCAAATTTTGGAATTGCCACGTCCACTATTTAAAAGTTTATTTTTTTGCAAAATTTTCAATAGAAATCAAAAAAAAATTTGAAGACAAAATTTATAGGCCTTAAAGATTTCTTTAATTCACTTGAGGACCATATACATATGTATGACCACGCCCACCCTTTAGAGTATTTAAAAAAAAAACATTAAATTTCCGAGTTACAATCAGTACGATGTTAAAATATTTCCTTTAAAATAGAAAGAATGGCGCGCCGACTTTTTGAGAACAAGACTTGAACAGTGAGGTCCAAGTTGTGGTTAAAAATAAAGGGAAGTAAAGGGAAACATACGCATTTTCACACTTAATTTTATGGAGAAGCTTTCTCATGGCAGTTATACTCTTGGATGTTTGTCAGAGGCTCGCGGAAGGTGGGCCGTGAAAAAACTGAGGTGTTTTCGGTGGGATTCGAATTTCGAACCGCTTGCTCCGAAATCCAACACACTAATCACTTGACCCACGGCACCCACTCATTAGGTCTGTTCGCGTACTTTCTGCACCAAAATTCGTAAATTATGGAATTTCAAGAAGTAGGAGTGAAATTCTCTCAGAGAGTGATAAAATCACAAAAAAGTAAACGAACGCGAAAGCTACGAAGTTCGCCCACTTTTTAGACGTCAAAAGCAAATGTACGCAGGTACATATCTGACAGATTTCGTAAATCAGTACAAAGAAATTTCATGCACTAAATTTCGTTGCACAGGGAAACTCTTTCACTCTCTCGAGAACGCTCTCTTCTACGAAAAACTACGAAACTATTGCGTACTGGAACAGGATTTGGTGACTTCGTAGATTTTCGTGAATATTCTTTGTTTTGGGAGAGTAGGCGAACAGACCTATTATATTTACATATTTGACATTCCACTGACCAATTTTTTAAACCTACAGTTTCCTCCTAGAATCATCCGAAACAAGATTCAGCATTACCTGATGATTAACATAAAATTCCTCAGCGAAAACACTCAGTTCCTTTTGGAAATCACCGATTTTCAGTGGTTTAAGCATCCACAGCATCCATCTTTATTTTAACCAATTTATCTAACAAATTCAACATCTTAAGCTCCACCATCGCGCAATGGAACCTTGTTCTTCATCAGCAGGTCTTTGTCGCCCATGTCTGCATTGTATCCCGGGCGATATTTCATTCCGGGAGCCTTTAAATGCATAAAATGAAGTATATGTATCAATACGGGAAGTAATAGATTTTCTCAAATATACTTACACTCTCGAGAACATCTCTCCAGATCTTGCCATCTTCGGCATCGCGCAATAGCTCTGGAACATCGATACGCGGCACATTGAAGTAGTTCATCAGAGTATACTTCTCATTGCAATACTTGATCCTAGCCTCACACCATTCCACCTCCAACGGGAAGCGCCAATCCTTCATCTTCTTGTTGTAGAAGTACTCCTCGAACTGGTCGAAATCGATTCGTTCAATATCTTCAACGACAACTTCGGTTTCACCCTCAGCAGTCCAATCGTAGATAAGGATTTCAGCGTGGGTACTGATGTCCTTAAGGAAGTGCTGCTTGTAGAAAAATTCCATATCGGACAGATAGGCGTCGGTGAATACCTTCGACTGAACTTCGTAGTCTATGTTGCGTGCTTGGATGCGTTTCTAAAGAGAGAGAGAGAGTACCCCTTAAGGTGATTTCATTAATGTTCAAGAGTTCGGCTCACCTTGACAACATCAACAGGGCAGTCCAAGTAGATGACTAAATGCGGCTTAAGCAGTTCGTTGATCGTGTTCTGCTTAATCTCGTGATAGACGCTGTGAGCACCCTTCGATATGTATCCGTTCTTGTGCATTGCCTCGAGGAACACAAAGTCCGAATACACAGATCGGTCAAGAACTACACCTTGTCCGGTGGACAAAATATGCGCCAGAGCGTCGATATACTGAGAGTAGCGGATCATGTACATGCGAATCTGGAACTGTGCTGCCAACGGGTGGTTGGGATTGCGGCAGAAGTTCTTTTCGTCAAAACTGCGGCACATTTCTGGCAATTGGGGATCCAACTTGCGCAGATCGTACCCGTAGGAATTGACAAACACAGTGTCCATGTTGGCTTGCGGCACATAAAGCATGTCCAACTCATTGGCGAGTTCTTTGGCAAGTTTGGTCTTGCCAGACGCAATTGGACCATCAACTACGATTACCTTAGAGTTCTCATCCATGCGCCAACTAGTCTTGTCGAACATTGCCTGAAAAACTCCGTACTTCTTCTCCTGATACGGCCATGGTTTGCCTTTGGGAACACGGGGACCTCCGCGCATTGATTTGCTGGAGATGTTGCATGACTGAGCTACTGCTGGCAGCGAATTGTGCTGAAGGAGGCCGGCGGATGGTCGAGAACCCACCAGACGAACGAATCCCACACGGAATACGGATGCCATTCTTCTGAAAGGAAGAAACTTTTGTTACATCACATAACCTGAGTGGGGGAGTTTGTTTGGGTGGAGGTTTTGATAACTTTTTATGGAAATACGATTGAAAATTGAGTCTTTTTACGAAAGGAATTGGTCCAAGGATTCCGTACTAATGTTTTACCTCGTTTATTGTGTTAAATTTCCACTATTTTTCGACTAGTTTTCGCGATTTTTCACATTAACATCATCAGAAAAATGACACCCGATGACATTTGGCTAAGATGACATTTATGTCACTTGTTCGGTTTCTTATTGGGAGTTGAACGTGCACATTTTATGTGCGCCATCTATGGTTTGGCACTGCGATGAACGTAGTTGTCAACAGGGAGGCGATGATAGAATATAATACTTCAATCGGAATACATTTCTTTTGCAAAAATCTACTGAACGGGTAGTTTACAAATCTGTTTCCAAAGTTTTTCAGCAAAACAAATATCTTATAAAAACCCTCGCAAATAAAATTGCAATAAATATTTAAAAATTAAACGGATGTTGGAGAAACTTGCTTTTTAACGCTGTATCCGAAATTTAATTTTTGTTTTCGAATCTTGCAAAAGTTGAAAAATTGATTGTTGTTGTCTGTGTTTGATCTAAGCCTCAGCTATTCCTTATAATGGATATTCATAGCACGCCCACGGAAAGGACTACCCTTAAGCGATATGTTTACTTCTGAATCCGATCTGATGCTGACTCCTAGACCATTATAACTTCAGTGTCTTTCCCATAATTGAGGAACTATTCTAATCCAAATGCAGTATTTATTTTGTAAAGAAGATTCATTTAAGTTCTTTTTCCGTAGCGCTTTAAAAATTCCCCATCATTGGTTAAGTTGTATTCAAAACCTATTTTTCAGCTATAGTTTCCTTATTCCTTACTTAAGTTGAGCCAGCGTTTCAGCTGTAAAAGTATTGTCCATCGAATGGTCTTTCTTCTCCTCCTTGACCTCTTTTCGTAGTAAATTATCAAACATTTTTCTGCATTACACGATTTTTAAAAAAATTGAGAAATCGTCCTTTTAGTAAAGATGCTGTAAAACCCTTTTCTTTATGCATTCTGTTCTAGTCAAACGACATGGGATACAATTCAGTAATTTCTAAGGCTAGAGTGAGTATTTGACTAAACAATTCATAAAAGTGGGTCCAGGATGTGCAGCTGAACCGATTTGCTTTCTCACGTCCACTCTATCATAACTTCACTATTCTGTGAAGTAGCCCACTTTTTGGGGGCGTTTTTAGTAAAGGAACAATTTCGATAATATTTTGTAACATTGTCACACGTTCGAAGTTATCGTAGTAACTGAATTGTTATAGAATGAAAGCCCTTTTCTGTATCTGAAGACAAACACATGCAATTTTGAATGTCCTGTTCAAATATTTCTATGTAGAAACCACCACCTAATCTAACCTCCTAAGCTTCCTCGATGAACTTGATTACACCTAGAACAGCCAAATCTTACAACAACTTCTTAAGAGGATAGTATACAAGACCTCTTTAAAAAGAAAACACTTTCGTCGAGTAAATAAATAAATAAATAAATGAGTTGCTACAGCCTTAGTTTCCGCATTTGACCCATATTTTTATCCTTGCATCAAACTTGCACCTTTCGTTCTAGAAGCAATTCGCAGATGACACCACTTGTACTCGTATACAAAAGTAAAGTCCAAGAAACAGACCGTTTAAGGCACTCAAACAAATATGCTGCCGAATCAATTAAGCAGTCTTGTTGTACCCAACTTACGCGCCTGCAAGTTTAATAAATGGAAGTGGATCTCGAAATGTAATTTTCAACTTTTTATTTCCTTCCTTTCAGTGTTGTCAGCAAGAATGTCAATAATAAATAAATTCTCCAAGCATAAGTATAAATAAGCTCAATCGTTAATAACTAGCTACCACCCACCCTTGCAGTGGATTAAGTTCACGCTTCATTATTACTTTCATCTTCATCACTGTCCTCCTCTTCGTCATCCTCCTCCTCCTCCTCCTCGTCCTCGTACTCTTCCTCATCATCATCCGTAGTCGTGTCAGCCTTTACGGGTTCATTTACTTTGCTCGCAGCTGTTGCCGCTGTAGTTGGCATCGTCGACGTTGCCGTTGCCGTTGCTGTTGCCGTTATCATCGTTAGATTACTGGCTGAACTAGATTCCGCTACAAATGCCGTCTCATTCCCAGGAACATTGGATAAAGTTTCAATCGCAGTGCTCTGTGCAGCCTCCAATGATTGCAACGATGGTGGCAGCGGTGGTGGTGTTATGCCTGGAACTGCTGTCGTGGTTGTGGTCGTTGTCGCTGACAGCAACAAATGCTCATCGGTTTCTATTTCGCAGTTCCTCCCGCGATATCCGTCCGGGCAGATGCATCGGAAGAGGCCATCGTCCTTAGCTAGCGAAATGCATTTGCCCTCGTTCTCACAAGTGGTCGGATTCTCGGAACAATACGTCAAAGCTGCAATAGATGAAAATAATTGGCAGCTGATAGATGCGCATGGTATCGTTATGCGTATACGTACCTTCATTGCAGAGCATTCCACCCCAGCCGGCTTCACAATTGCACTCCCAGGGACGCTCACAATTGCCGTTCACACATCCCGGGTATGGGTGGCATTTGTCGCAGTTCTGACCCATCCAACCAATTTTACAACTAAAAATGACAAAAAAAAAAAGAATTTCAAAATGGACGCTGCTGAGTGGAAGATATGGTATTTTTTTTTGTAAATTTACCGACATTCGCCAGGCTTGCGGCAGTATCCGTGCTGGTTGTGGCACTCATCGGAGCATATTGCTGCAAAAATCCCACCGAATAACATTTACATGAAAAACACAGATATGTAGTACATATGTATGTGCATATGTATGTATTCCAACTCACCCGTCTGACATAGGAGCCCCACGTATCCAGGCGAACAGATACACTCTAATGGTTTGTTGCAGGTGCCATGCTGGCAGCCAGGTAGTACCTGACAGTCGTGACATGTCGCACCGGCCCATCCAATGCGACATCGGCACTCGCCCGGAGTGTCACAGTAGCCCCGTGTTGAATGGCATCCTGTTTTGCAAGTAGCTGTTGGTGGGTTGGGAATGAACAAAATAATGCAAGGATGCGAAAAAAACAACAAAAAGAAAAATGTGAACAACAAGGATATATGTTGTTCATTGAGATGACTTACGTTCAGAGCAAAAAAGTCCATCCCAGCCCTGTTTGCATATACACTCGAAAGGTTTCGTACAATCACCGTGCTGACAACCCGGCAACGGTATACATCTGTCACACAGTTCGCCGTAGTAACCAATTTTGCAGCGGCATTCCCCTGGGCGTTGGCAATAACCTATGGAAAAATAATATGTAAATGTGGATTAGGAATAAATGTGAAATAAATGTCAAAAATGACAGATGCTGACAGTTTTACAAATTCTTACAAAAAGTGTAACGACAAATGAATTCTGCATGTTCGAATGTGAACATTCAAACTTTATGTCAACCCTTCACAACTGTCAGGGTTTCGAAGATTGAAGGTAACTTATTCTTCAGTTTAAAGCAAAGGTTTTCAAATACTAAACTGACATTTCCTTATGTCAAAAAAGACTTCCTTATCAGTTAAGCTTTGAATGCATTCATAGATACACCAACTTCATTGCATCGTTAAAGCCTACATAAGTAGCTTTAAATTTTGGGTATTTTCAGTCCTAAGACTGTCAAATTTGGCAGATGTCAAGGAAATGGTGATCGTTGTTCTTTGAATGGAATGGAACATTCAAAGTTCGAAAAAGTCTTGCAAATACTTCACAGTTTTGTGTAGATGCAGCTTTAAGTTTAAAAGGAAACTGTAATCCAGCAGTCTAAGTCCTGTGAAGGAGATATACTCATGCACCCTATTTTCTGCAACACTGTCAAAAGGACAAACTAAAACGCATTTACTGTGCGTTAGGATGAAAGTGGACTCTTGAGATTTAAAAGAGCTTCATGCACACCTCAAATGCATAGTCGTATTCATCCTGGTTCTTTCCTGAAAAATTAAAAAAAAAAACAAGTCTTTCTTCTTACCATTCATAGGATCACAGCCCTTGCGGCACATTGGCACCTGACACAGATCCCCCTGCCAGCCAGGCAAGCACTTCACGTCGCCTTTTTCATCGCAGATGTAGTGTGAATTTTGCCTGGACTGTTTCGGCTTTTCGCATGCCTAAAAGGGAACACTGCACTTGGCATGATTGCACTTGGCTTTTGGTAGCATCAACGAAACTCACCCTCTGCTTCCATGCGGGAATGTACTTTGCATCATAATTACGTTTCATGCCACCACAACCTCCGAAGGCGAACAATAGCAGCCATATTAAGCACTGTCTGGACATCGTATCTAAAATTGAAGGAAAGGATTTCTCGTACAACAATTGGAAACAATTGACACCATCAAACGGCTACTGATGCTGTCCATTGCGTCTTGAACTTTGATTTGCTTCCAGCGATAGTCCTGCTTCAAGGAACAGTAGCTTTACTGGTGATGATGGTGATGGTTGAAACAACACATTGGAGTGTCGTTCAACTTTGATTCGATTGGGATGGTATTCCGTTTTATTTTTTTTTTTTTTTTGAAGAATGAGTAGAAAAATAAAAATCCTTTGGGATAAAACTTGAAGGGATAAAGAAGGATTTTCCCCCGTCTGACTCGAGGCGAACAAAGCGCATTCAGTCAGTCAAAATACCCGGTTTATGTGGAAATAACTTTGAAATGGTTCGTTTGTGTTTGCAGGATGGATGAACACAGGAAAGTAAGGAGAAAAAAAAGGATTCCTAATGGAAAAATTGATTTGAAGTGAAGAAGTAATCTCTTTTGTAACTGAGGGAAGAAAATGTGGAGAAATTCGAATGAAGACGGACTCGAAAGAAAGTGAAGGGGATTCGGATTGTGTGAGTGGGAAAATATTGCCCGGTCTGTAGGGAGTTAAATTAAATTCTGTACAACTAGGATACACAGATGGAGTTAGTTGTTAACTTTTTTTTTTGGGGTGAGGATCTTGTGGAATTTATTAACATCTGGTTATTGGAGGAACTGAAGTTTGTTGAGATGAGGTATTCACTCAGAGTTGAGGTATGTTAATGTAATTCTTTGGAAGTGTTTTTGATTTGATTTGTTGATTGAGGTCCAAATTTATTTACTGCGAGGGCAGAAATGCAATATTCAGACCAACTCGAGAGCGGGTTGGCTAAGAATACCGATTGAGAAGAGGTTTCTATCCATTGTGCCTTCCCTTCGAGGTGGACTTTGCGATCCGGAGCACAATTGCTTTAGTGTTCGAAAGAAGGGTTTGGTACTCCATTCGATTTCAGTGCTTGTGTTAATGTCTGAATCAGTAGGTAGACAAAGTTTGTAGTTTGTAGGAAGGTCGATGTGGTATGTCCTTCTATGGACATCTTAGGACTTCCTGATCACGCTTTCAAAAGACTGAACTTCTTATGTTGTAGTGTGAGTGCTGGAAGGAGTTCTGGAGGAAGAGCGACATCACACGACAGCGTCTGGATTCTTTGCGAGTTGCTTGCCAAATTTAATCGGAGTGTATTCTCCGTCGTCGACCTGTTTTACCCGATGGGAAATTCTTGAGTTTTTTTTCGAGATCGGTCCTAGTTTCAACATTTGGTCGGTAATAGATTTTTCTGGTCTGAAACCGTGATGTCTTGCAGCGAAATAGTCTGTGTTGAGTATAGATCAAACACGTTTGAGGTGCCATTCATTGTACACGCATGACAACATTTTGCAGAAGAGGCGATAACCTCTAGAATTTCGGACGAATTCTTTTATTTTCCCTGACACTGTCCTACAGTCTGCCGAAGCAACTCTTTTCCATGCTTAGTATCTACTGCGGTTTACCGTGAGCACGTTTGCAACGATCCATTTTTTGGAGTCTATTCTCCACTACTCTTTCTCTACTCCTTACGGAACTTACTCTTCAAAGGTCAATTGTTTGACCAGATGTATGGCATGTGGCACCATGGTTCTTATTGGAACCACATATCTCTGTTGTCAAACCAGTCCACCCCTTAAATGATCAAAAGACTTCAGTTCTTGAATTTATTTGCCCTTGTAAGGCTTCACGCTAAAATCATTACGGAAAATTTGTCACAACGTGGACTGAGAGATTTCCAACTGTTGTCAACAGCGCGGAATTGACTAATTTACCTCATTTTGGACTAAAGCACTTAAGGCTGTGATATTTTCGGTACTTCGCCAGGTGCGTTGTCTCACTCAATAGTCAATATTTTGACACGAATTCATCCACTATAGCATGCACAGCCTGTTTGGTCGAACGATTGCTACGATTGAAAACTAAAGTTGCAACCACCGACTCAGAATGTTGATGGTAATTTTTAATACTTTCTAAATGTTACTCGCTTGTAAACTTCATCATGATGAAAATGTAAATCTTGACTGACGTTATGACATTGACGGATCATAAAAAAAGTTTAAGGGTGGGTTTGTATTAAAATACGAAATTGTTATGTTCATATTGAAAATTAGTTTATAACAAAAAGTCTCAACTGTTTTAGTTCGTAAAACATTTGTCTGGGACATTAAATCTGAGCTAAATTTTTGACACACTGGCACATTTCCAAGACTGGTATTTCTGCCAGATAAAAGTATGTTTTGTTGGCTGCGGACTTTCGGTTACTTCCGGTTTTCGAAAGCGTACTTGTTTTGGGAAAGCTTCTCAAAAAGAGATGAGGAATTGAGCTAACACTTAGAACAAGGTCTCTTGAGTGGTAAATGTTGACAGAATGCTTGTTCTGAAAAGAACTAGTGATAGGGTGGCGACGTCCATCGAAAAAAAACATTAAGACAAATTATTCAAGTATTCAAGATATACATATACAACGCACCCATCATTATAGAAATGTATATGTGCATGCCCACCTTTTAGGGGCGTGGTTTCTAAATGTCCAAGGCAGAAGCTTAATTCCTACAGTTGATTGTACTAATTGGTGGAAAACTTGCTGTATAGTGGTTGAAGACAAATTTATCCCCGTCAAGGTCAAATCTGCATAATTTGGGTCAGAGGATCACACTATCCCCTTCCACTGTGGTCATGCCTTCAGTCAGTGTACAGATATGCAGAAATTTCAGCTGAAAATGTGTCCATCAACAGACTGAATGATTCCTCCTCATACTCTCACTGTTTACCCAAACGTTTAACTCACTAATTTGCGATAAACTCAGCAAGACTAATCTGCAAATCCGCCAAAAACGTGGATAACCTAAAAGTACCCAGCAACGAGCACAGATCACACTTTAATTGCAAAGATAAGAACGAACATATAGTATTTTCGCCTCACTGATCCAATTTTCCATTCAAGTTATTTGACAAATTAAAAATCTCCCAGCTAACTAGGTGAGAAAAGAAATCATCATCTCTCAACAATTTTCCTGATCAATCGCGCAACCGCAAAAATACAAAAAAAAAAAAGAGAAGTTTATCACCTGTTTTCACTGAAACCAATCGTTTGTTTGTTTATTTCACTTCTTTTTCTTTAGCTGACTGGAATACCAATCACTCACAATGTGTAAGCTCCCTTAAATAGACTGTCCGTCCGATGTGGGAAAGTGCACTACCGAATGAGAAAACTTTACAAATTTTCGTATCTTTTAGACGGGCGTTGCGCGTACCACTCGGCTGTATGACTGATCGAGTCAACAGGTGGCCTTCGAAGAAAGTAACATACTGATCGGTGGCTCATAGAACCGCAGTTGACAAAGATACCAAAGAAGAGAAACTCACCTCCCCTCTTCGTATGATGCGGCTTCCCACTTCTGAACAGAAATTTTGCTATGCACAAGGCATCAGTATCTCATGGATGTGGGTCAACTGGTGTGACGTTAAAAACACTGACTGGGGGGGAAACATTGTTTACCGATCTTTTCTTTTCTTTCTTGACGCTTCTGGCAGTTTTTTAATGGTACATTGAACTTGGAGTAAAATTGCGAAACTCATTGCCAGACTAGTAACCAATATCACTGTGTTTATAAGTACTTAAGGGGAGCTTAATTGGTCTTGTGAGGTGTGTATGATGTGATGGTCATGGTCGTAAGTGTTTAGCGGTACATAAAAAGTAGCTAAAACTTGTTTTATAACAATTTCTTCGTCATGGAACTTTGTCGTGGATCTTGGAGCTGTTGCATAATTGGAACTCGATAGAAATTCCATGGAACAGATGTTCCGATCGGATTGGGTAGATTTCGAAAAGAAAATAGGTAAACTGCATTCAACCGGTGGTAACTACTAGTAAATTGGGTTAGATGGCGATTTGTGGGTTAAACTACTGTACTAACAGTTGCAATTTATCTACCAAGCTCTTAAGAAAAACAACCCTCTGTAATGTCACACGCCTTTATTTAACAACCCTCTGGAAATCACCACATACAAGATGGATGAGCAAACCCTGAAGGGTTTTAGTCTCAGGGCAGCATCGGTGTGGATTTCTTTTCGAATAAAGTTGGAATAACTTGACAGATCGGTGTAGATGTAGGGAAGAATGTTGAGTCTTGAAGTTACATCTAACTTGAAGGACAGCACTGCAATTGGTTGATCATTAAGCAGGAGGATAGCACTCTCTCCACAATGGTAGAACTCTGTGTCGATTGGTTCTATGAGAAGTGAAATATTTTTAATTATCAGAAAAAACTGACGCCAGAACATCACTTACCAATACACAACTGCTTTGAAGTTATGTGAATACCCCATCTATGATACACTTCTTCGCACTTGTATTTGCTTATAAATCTGGCCGCCATCCGTTTAGCCTTGGCAATGTGGAGTAGTTCATCCTAGTTAACGAATTTATTAGTCTCTTATACATTGTTTTTTAAACCTAGTTGTAAGGAAGGTAGTTTCCTGTCAGTTGATCTCGAAAGAAGACCAAAATGCCTGGTGAACTCCAGAGGTAAAACGATCAAGTAGGGTCAAGACCAGAAACTCTTTAAATAGAAGGAACGGAATACCCTACCCAAATATCTCAGCAAACCTTCCGTAAGTTCTTAAAGGATGTCAACTTCGACACTTGACTGAGGCTAACCTGCTTACTGCTATAAGTGCCCTCAAGTTGAAATGGTACTTCTCCTCGAAATCTTTCGGCGAATATCATCAGGTCCCGCACTGTCAAACATTTCTATATTTGTTAACCCAGATAGACTTGGCAAGGCCATGGTCGACCATGTAGGTCAAATCTTCAATTGGAAGATTGTATAAGCATAACACGAACAATAGAGAACTAGAACATTATTCCAGAAACAAGGCTATGTGAGGGAATTCAAAGAGCTATCTTTTACTAAACTGATACTTCATGAGTGAAGTAACGAACGAGACTGTTCACGAATAGGTCGGTTTAAGTTGGCAGACAGTTCAGTAATGAAACCGAACCACACCTGAGTTTTAAACCACTGCATCAGAAAATCTATCCTATCTTCTCTCCGACTTTAAGCCGCGCAATTAAAATGCATACTCTTAGGCTTAAGTCAAAATCTATCTCTTGCACTACTTCCTTCATTATAAGGGTATTCATAAGTACATTATAAAAAAAAAGGATACTAGGGACCAATGTGGGTCCATTGCGATCCCTGAAGAGTTATCACTGTAACCAATCTAAATCTAAACCATCCCCCATTCTTCCATATCTTTACAAAGTTATAGCATCGTCCTCCGAAACTAAAAGGTAGACTGCAGGATCTGCATATATTCGTATTTGATAATCCTAATCTCATGACGTGCCTCCTCAGAAGGCAATAACCAGAGAGATACCCTACCGCCATTCTTAACCGTGACCTACTTTTCGTCGTCATTTCCCGAAAATGTTGTCGAAAATCTAAATCCCTTTGTAATGATGCTTCGACAATTCCTATGCCTCCTTCAGTTCATTTTCAAGTCTATCGGAGTCTAAGTCTTCTCACTGGCAATGAAATACATATGTACAACTTTTCTTAGATAATTTTTTCAGCGGCCAGACTACAGTGTATCTAACCACTTCGTCTAACTCTCAAACAGTAGCATCATAATGAGATATGTAAAAAAAATGCTGCATTGAATAGCTTCTAGCATCGAACCTGTGAGCCTATTGCGAATCTAGTACGTTTAGTCTCCATGCTCAAGTTGTTGAAAGTTTTCCATATTTCAAAAAACATGTCATTTCTATTAGTTTTCAGCCTTCTAACAAAAATATACCAGAACTGTGTTCTGATCAGGACATTCTCCTCTTTGTGCTCCACCAAATTGGGCCTATTTTTCAAACGAACTATCCTATATGGTTCTGAAATGAGCACATTAGTACTCTAAGTAGTTAAAATTTTACAAAAAAATTGGCATCTAGAATCCACGATCATTGCTTTAGGTTGGCATGCTCAAATACTGATCATCTCCTACAACGACTTCTGCAGAAACAGTACAGACGAGGAGGAAGAGGAGTCCATCAGTCACCTGCTGTGCACAAGCACTTACCAATATTAGAAAGGCTACACTAGGTAAATACCTTTTCAAAGATCTCAATGATCTGAATATCGCCTGCACGGCTAATATTAGCTCCTTCCTAAAAAGGAGCGAATGGTTCAAAGAGTAAGAGCGCGACCCACCCACCTTACTTAACGGCATCACGATGGACCTTTTCTGGTCTAAGTGCATCCTTATCGAGGGCCGGTCTAACCAAACAACCAGCCACGGTCTAGCTTTTCATATTCGTTCTTGTTGAGGGTGTCGTATGATTCACACGATAGTACAGGCCCTACTGCTTAACGACATAACCTTCTTAAGACAGTTGTTACTATTTGACAGGATAGATCCACATAGACCAATGTTGGAACTTCTGGCACTAACGTATCATTTTCTCTGATCTCTAAAACTGTAGCTTTTCTTGACCTTATCATGGACGGCTTAAACAGGTAGAGAACTGCACACTTCATACTCAAGTCTAAGATAGTAAAACTAGCAAAACCAAACTTTAGATTCTCTGACCAAAATTTATGAGTAACTGGAAAATACTGGACAGAATTGGATCAAGTCCTATTTTCTGATACACTTTCCAATTAAAATATGTAACAATGATTATTTGCATGATTATTATACTTTATCCTGATGTTATAAATAAAATATTTTTTATCTTTTCAGGTACAAAACTATTGGTAAGTCTATAGTAATTTAGTAATTTATATTTAATCGAATACACTCGTTCACAACTGTGTATGGTACGTGCTAACTCCTTTAAGTTTGTCGTTCCGCGGCTAGTTTATCCTGTCTTTTGACATCGCAAGCTTAAACTTAAACAACTTAAAATTCTTTGTACAGATTCGTCTGACAAAACAGGGGTCACAATGTATCTTAAGAAAAGTATTAAAGCTAAATAATGTCAAAATTTTCCTACAAATTTTCAACTTGAAATATACAAATAAAGCTTTGATTTCAAAAGGACGAATTCTACAAGTCATACCAAAAGTCTCCAAAACTTCTTAGGGGGTTAGTCGATTCGAAGACTTTCTATAAATTGATGTCTCACGGAATTGATGTTATTCTAAAATACGTCCACCTCCGTTTTGACTAAGATTTTTGAATAATGTTTAGCTAAACTAAATGAAATGGTAGAACCGTAACACATTTTTTACTCAAAATTCTTCTCAAAATAGTAGCAGATACACCCTGTGATGTTTAAAATAAGTAAAATTAAGTACTGACCTCAATAGAAAACACCAACATCTCCAGCTGTGCCTTGTCATTCGAATTCAGTCCCAATGGTAGCAATTGTCCAGTCAAAACGGAACTCCCCTCCTCCAGACGGTTCTTCAATCGAATCGCTCCAATATCATTAATTCTTCCGTTGTCATTATAATTCGGATGGGCTACCACCAAGTCAGCTGAAGGAGCCATCATTTCCGAGCCTTGGTAAACATCCGCCTGCCCATGCACCACTCGAAACATGTTCGGAAATCTCCTATACAAACCACTACACCAGTGAACGAACAGGAAACCATTAGCAAAAATCAATTGATACATATATGTGTAACAGTGTGTGTTTTTTTGGTTTAGTACTAGCATCAACTTAAAGAAGCAAATTACAAACTCAACTATGTATCGTAAAAACAATGAGCTGCCGTAATGACAATCCTCGGCGAAACCAATATCCCTCCACAAATGTCAGAGAGCGAAAACCTCAGAGACCATTTAACCACAAGGACCTGCAAGCAAGAGATTATATGGGCGATAGTGCTGCACAAAAGATGTCCTCTCTGGCACAGGCACAGACACATACATTTTGGCAAATGTCACTTTTGTTTAATTAAAAATGTTACCGCTATTTTGGTGTGATTGGGTTCAGAGATAGTTGGTATCACTGGTGTTGTTGCTGGTATTGGGATGGTTTTCGTTATTTGATTTTGTCGTACGGTTGGCTTTTCATTAATCCTGGACACGATGTTCTTCCGTTTACGGAACGGCGTACAGTTGCAACATAGGACTAGTAGTAGAAGAAGGAGAAGAGTTCTTGACAAAATTAAATTCATTTCAATTGTCGATTTTGGCGTGACACATTACAAAGACATTTTGTGTGATGGAAATCGAAAATTGATTTGAACAGGTTGTGAGTATCATGTGTCAGATGTTTCGAGGAGCAATTTAGACTGCAAGCTGGGGATATATTTTGCATATAACCTCTGAAAATCATCTTTGTCTTGTGGCAGATGGATGGTATTTTATTTTAACAGGTACCTGCTTGCCGTCACCATTGCAATTGTCTGCCATGAAAGGTGTTACCATTGATGTCAATTCAATTGTTGGTATTTAAGAGTCCCGTACTAGCTTATGCTGGTTTTGTACTGCAATTGTTGATGACAACACTAGCTCTGTAGGAAATTGAGTTGAGGGCAAATGAATTTTTATAGTAGCAATGCGTTTCATGGGAAACCCTGGAGAGATGTTAATTTATAAATTTCTTATAATGTCATACCTTAAAATTGCTTGTATTTTAGTAGGTAGGTAGAGGGCGGATTTGTGAAAAAGAACCCAATTATCGGTAGGGTGCGGCTCTTTGTTTCTACAAAAACTCGTGTGAAGGCCCCGAGTGATATAGTTTACACCCAACCCGAGGAGTTCATAGTGGATAAGTTCTCAAACTCTTTTTTCAGCTACCTTGACGAGATCAACGGCTTAAGAAGGGTTTTCCTAGTCTGCGCTACCTGGTCCTCGCTACGACTGGATATCTGCATAGGAAGCTATAAAGAGATTCTTTCTCGCTAGTATCCCTGCAGGTTCTGTAAAAGGTATTGTAAGGAATGTCGAGCTACTGGCCTTTGATAATGGCCACGATTCTGGCAATATGTGGTATTGATTTACCAAACGCTTGTCTGACTTAGGTTTGTTGTAACCTGACGCAGCTGGTCAGGCTGCTCCATCCGTGATTGGCAAGCTGGAGATGTATTCTGCCTTTAAAGGCACCCAGTGGAATATCGACTCTTTCCGCTTGTGAGACTTTAAGGCCGATCCTCGCGTGGCAGGGTCAGTAGCAGGCTCGTTACCCTCGTAATTACTTTGCCCTGGGAGTCAGATAAGTGTAATTGTTGAATGGACACATGTATGATTTATTTCGAACCGGCAATCGATCGCATCAATGGCTTTGATAGCCATTTGGCTGTCTGAAAAGATAGCGATTTAATGTAGGTACATCGTTCAAGTGGCAAGCTTCCCGAATTGGGAGAAGTTCTGCTTGCAAAACTGACAGAGTCTGGGAGACAGAAGGGCTTTAATATATTAAGTTGGTCATATTGAGTTGGCATCTTCGAACCGTTCGTGTAAATAGTTACGTATTTATATTATAGTCGGTGGTAACGCTCCTATGCCCCCATTCTTCTCTGAAAGTTAGTTTAAGAAGGATTTTGTAAAATGAAAGGTTGGTATCATGTAGTTAGTTGCAGACGAAGTCAATCCTCTGGGAATCCTTTCCAAGGTTCTAAAGTGTCCATAAGGTTTAGCAGTCCACCACGCAGATTTTCAGCGCTGTATGTAGCTGATGTGCGAGGTAATACAGCTCTCTCAGCTCCTGTGATGGCTACACACGCCGATCTCTGTACTTTTTGAGTTTCGATATTATATTTCGATATTGTCCTTCTTACTTAAGGCAGACCACCAATCGTGTCATAGGAAACAATTGAGGTCACGTCAGTCGTGTACATCCATAGGGCCAGCTTCAGCTGGAGTCCCCAATCTTGACCAAATCTTTTCAGGCATAGAAAGTTATATTTTTTTCCGTTACACGCTGTCTCTCCTATATTGAGTTCGAAATTTTGGTAGGCACATTACTCATTCAGTTATTCAATCTTTCTCATCACTGGTCTTGGTTTCTGTAACAGTAGATTAAGTCTCTTGAGGTCATTTACTGAATTTCAATGTCTGCTACCAGAAAGTTTATTATCCCTAAACTACCCAAAGTCTGACTTGTTCCCCGTTTTGATTCATTTGATCCCTGATAGATCATTTGCATGTCATCTCGTGACTTGTGATGATGCGTTCCATATGCGTGGTGAACTGGGTCGTGAGTGATGGATAGTTTTTGTGAAAGATCTCTCAAACTATAACTATGGTTTTCGAGCACCATTTTCTTCACTTAGTCGATGTTTTCTTCAGTCACTGCCCTTGCAGGCCATTTCGGATGAAGAAAGTTTTCAACAACTTTATTGCCCTCTTTGAACGCAGCATAGCATTCAAGTACAGAGTTCCTATAGAGTTTCTTTAACATTTTGAATGCAAACTAACAAGAATTCTGTTCCCAACACAAAATTTCGAGCCAACGGTAGACCAAATTTTGTTTCGATAGTAAAAATCGCCGACGCCGGACATTAATCTCGCCTTTTACAAACTATTTTTGTTGGAAAATCTTCTTCATGACAGTTATACTCTGGTATGTTTGTCGAAAGCTCGCACTGAAGGCTGAAAAATTAAAAAAAATCATTGCAGCCTGATAAATGAAGTCCAATGGCTTAGTCCACTTAGTTTATGTATGTAGCTGGTTTGGTTCTCTGCTTTGAATCGAAGTCAATAAAACCATCCTGTCTACAAAATATCATCCACACTATCAGGCCCTGTTTGCACTCCATTAACAATGCTCAGGAAGAGGTAAACCCAGTTCAAAAATAATATATTTTAGACAGTCTTGTCCCAGACGACTTGTATGTACACTCCTATAAAGTATTTGGATGTTCGTGCATCAAGAAAGTTTTTTTTTTCATCCTGTTTTGTTTATACTAGTCATAGGTATAGTTCGTTAGTTAAGGTACCTTTTTACGTCATTTAATGTCACTTCTCTTTGAGTGTACGAAACCTGTTGTATCCTGCTTGTATTCTTCTAGGAACTTGAATGAAAGCTATCATCTTTTTGTCTCCAAAGTTGGACTCATCCCTGCTGATGATCTGTTCATTAGAATAAATCGGTACACGTGTGATCCGGTATTGAAAATGACTTCCTTTCATAATTCTGTTACTACCTATGCATTTGAAATTTGCAAAAAAAAAAAAAAAGATTCTGATTCGATATAATGTATGTAAGCACGTCTGCAGGTTCATTGTAGTTTCAATCCCAAACCTAAATTGCATCCAATTAAAGGATGTAAATTTCTGTATTTCACTTCATCAAACCCATCAAGTTAACATCGAATCCCAAACCCATAACCGAAAAATCTCTCCTGTCTCTCTTTGAAAACTCAAATCAGACAATATCCAATTGTTTTGCAATATCCAACTACACTGTCCATTCGTCCCCCAATCTAAAATCAGAAACAAGTCATCGCCCAAGACTAAAACCCCCAAATTGTTTCTAACACCCGCTATCAGACTCTGAATCAGAAATCAATTTAACAACAGGATATTCAAATTCAAATTCACTCACAAACTATCAGGCAAACATCAACAAATGTTAAAGGATAACTGACCCGATTCCCTGTCCCCATCGCATCTGTCGCCCACATCCGGTTTCGTTTGCCATCTAAACTCATTAAATCGAAATCGGAATTTTGTAAACATCCCAATGACATCCGACGCTCCAAAGTGTTGAAAAGATAGATAGCGACCAAACTAGACCAGAGAATGAGGGTTCAGATGGCGAAATGAAGTGACACAGGAAATAATTTCATTACGTTTCCTTTCTTTGTCTCCCTCTACCGTATAATCCAAACAATATTCTCTTACGAAAAGTGTCCTTTTATTGCATCCGGTGTTAGATGGATGATATGCCATTGGCTGTCAGTTCTTTTTTCTTTTTTGGTAATGGACTATGGGACTTCCGCTGGAGAAAGGGACTGACTTTCAGCTTTTGTTTGTAGGATAATGTCATTTGACGAAATGAAATTAATCTACAAATCATCCTTTCTGCTTTGGGATGGTGATCTGTCGTATTGGTTAACTTAGAACTTTAGGGACGCTTTTTCGCAATGGTATTGGTTAGGATGGTGACCTGAAGAATTTGTCACTGGCCCAAATCGGTGGGGAAATATGATTTTTGGATTCGTCTTAGCCAGTCAACTGAAATAATTGAGTTTATCTTATTCCTTCTGCTGCTCCTGGCGAATACAACTACTAATGGTGATCACTTACTACACAGATCAGCGTCATGTCTATTTCCCACGAAGGCAAGGTAGGTTCTAGAGCATTTCATGCAGATGACATTGCTATCGTGGACAGGAAACCAAACTGAATGCATTTAGGAAGCAAAGCACCAGTGATAAGCCGTCTCATCAGCGGTGCGCTGATAACTTCTGCTTCATCGAGGTTAGACATCATTGGCTGCTAACGCGCCTATTCGGTCTAGCTATCATAAAGAGCATACTTTGACCATTCTTCTATGTTCGGATGTCGTATGTCCACCGTTTTCAGATTGGTTCCATCGCCGTTGCCATTCTACTTCAGCAGGTGCTCTGATGGCTCTTCTCTCTAGGTTTTCGTCTGTATATAGATGCTGGTAAACATGTGCCGGTGCCCATGTAGAGGTTGCATACACGAGGATTGACTTACTCACTGTCGCAAGCAGATTTCTTATTATCAAATATCAACACTGCAATATCATCGGCGCATCCGATTATGTCCACACCTCCTCGTCATACACTTGGTTCACAGGATAGGACCTAGAACTGATCCCTATGGTATCCCTCCAGTAATTTTATGTTCCGTCTTCAAAGTAATCTGTGATTATTCGTAGCAGAAGTTACAATTGACCGATTTGAACGTATTTTTGTCGTCAAGTGTAACTACAGCCCAGTACTGAGTTTTTCCTCCTTTTCATCTGATTTCAGATAGGGTTTTTGGCAATTTCGCAAACTGATTCTATCGCATAGGTAGTGCTCTGTTTTTCCTGAAACCGTGTTGTCCGTTGGAAAACCCATTGCCTTCTTCGGTGTACTAGTCCAGTCTGTCTTGGACGATCTTAATTTCGCCCTAGAAGACACCGACTGGGCCCCCGACCGAAACTTCTGCACGAGCCTTGATCGTAGTTAATGGGTCATTGCTCCCTTTCCTGGGGACAGACAGTTCAATCTAATTGCGATGATTTCTCTGACTTTCTTAATCTGAGCATCTACTCCACCTCTCAGAGTATTGTGGAGATTTTCAGGCACCAAACCTTGCCCTCGCTGAAATGTAATCCAATGTCTGTCAGGGATATAGCATTTTCACTCACAGTCAAGTGGCCATCAAATTCTTGAAAAAGTGCTCTTTTCACTCCCAGTTATCTCCTGGAGATGCGTGACGAGTTTAAGATTAACCTATGCGGGATCCCGGACCACAGAGATATTGTGAGTTTGATGAACTTACCACACTGGGTACGGCTCATGGGATCCTGCCAAATGGCGGAGTCTGAGTATGAAACTCGGTCCATGAAAATCTTACTTGCAACATTTCAAGACAGATCTGGCATGGGTTTGATCTGAAAGGTAGTGCGGTTCTATTGAAGCGATCACAGATCAGTCACGTTATCGGTGTGCTCACTGGACACAGTCTGATACGACAACATGCCATAAGGCTGGACCTCTTTTTACATGACTTCTGCAGACGTTTTAGGGATGAGGAGAAGTTCCCCACCTCCTATGGTTTTGTCCAGCTCTGTGCCATAAAAAAAACTACCTCATCTAGGAGCTCCTTTCCTTGGCAACCTGAGAGAAGCTGGTTTAATTAGTTTAGACCTTTATTGCTCTAAGGCCACTCCAACCTAAACCAACTCTGCAAAGAGGTTTATCCATCTTTCTACTGAAATGGCTCCACACTTACTGACTTAATTGACTTCGAGTTTCTGTAGCATGTTTCTCTTAACGTGGACTCCTTCTCATTCTTTGCCAAGAATGACTCACTCTTCCAAACAGAACGCATTCAATGTTTATTTTAAAGAATGCTCCTTCAGCTACACTCATCGCGCTTCCACTACTTAAATACCTGTGCAGTAATGAACCCGAAATTCCCTATTGAAATCTAAGAATCAACATCCCTGCGACGACAGCGAAAATTACACTCCAAGCAAATAGAATTTTGCCACCCATTGGCGTATCTAAGGATAACCTTTCTACCGTCACCATAAGTTTCCGTCTCCACTAGACTTGGAAAGGATACTCCTTTTGATGTTGTACATACATAGGTACATACATATCTCTCTGAGGTGATACACGTTCGCGCATCAGCACCAGCAAGCCCAGCACACCCATCACACTAGTTAAAAAGATGAGATAACATGCAAAGTGTAAGCAAACGAATGGGAAGCGTTACCTTGGTGTGTCTAATTAGGAGCATTTTATATTTGCATGGGGATACAGCATGGTATTCCTTAGAGATGGGTTTGTTGCCTTGAAGACAACTTGCCTTGAAGCGAAACCTTCCAGTAAAGGTACACCTTATTCCCTTTAAAATGGAAACTATGATATTTAATTGATGCGGGAAAAACGTTTTACGTCTGGCTCTTCGGTTGATGTGGATGATGCTGATGCTGATGAGGATGTTGATGTCGTGGGTGTTAAACTGAACTTGCCAAAAGGATATGTCAAAGTTAATCGAAAGGAAATCTCGTTTATGTGGGTGAGCTGTGTCAACTTTAATTGCAAATGAGCTCTGTTTGTTTGGTTTGGATAGAGTGTGTGCGAAATGGGTATTGACAGTAAGAAGATTCCCGTTTAAGGTACTTTGATGAGATGAGAATTGAAATATCCTGATGCTTTCTTGTTCACATGGGAATGTAATTTAACAGGCTACGGAAAAAAAAACTCCCAATATCAGAAGGAGTCTAGCTTGATGGGGTTTTAGACAGATTTTCAGTTGGAAGGTGAAAATGTTTTAGAGCTTTAGTTGGTACTTGCGAAAATTGTGAGACTCGGACCCTCTAAAGCAATTGTCCCTCTTCTACTGGCTCTCGCATTTTGGCGCTACTCTGACCTTAGTATCTCGTCATGTTTTCCTCAGACCTTACCATGTATCTGGTTACATTCTCTGATAGCGAGGTCTTTCACTACTGGGTTGTCCCTCCCGATTGGAATCAAAGACACTTCCTGGAGTGTTGGTCTCCATTCGCTGTACATGTCCTACCCGTCTTAGGCGACTGATGCGTACTTTTCTGACCAGGTCGACGTCACCGTACAACTCGTAGAATTCCCTGTTAAATCTCCTCCTCCAAAGCCCGTCAACGCATTCGAAGAATTTTGCGCTCAAAACAACCAACGATATCTTCATCGGTCTTCACTCACGTCCATGCTCCATAAAGCAGAACTGGGATGATGAAGGTCTTATATAAGTCTTGGTACTTAATTGTCTTCTTAGGCTAAAGAAACAACGATTGGAAAAAGAAACTCTTCAGAAGGCTGTTCTGGCCGCGGCCTTGTTGTCCATCTCCTCTAGATGATCCAGTCGTCTTATTTGCCTCTGACCAGGATTTTCTGACTAGAGAGGGCTTTGCTAATCAATTTCTCTCTTAGTGGTCCCTTCTTTGAATGGATCCTGGATAGACTTAAGTAAGTGGAAGTGGCTATTAGCATGTGCCAATATTTCATGTGAACTGTATCTTAATATATGTTGGTCTGGAGAATCTAGAACCAACCTAGTTTAAGAAGAGCGATTGAAAGACGGGTTTGTCCATTGCTACGACAATAGTGTATTATACGGGATGCCCAGTTTGACCACGTGATCTCCTATCGGCTAAACTGGCAATATCTTTGGGCGTTTTATATAACACAGTGATGGTTTTAACCTTGTTACACCTAGGCAACATCTTTCTGGATACTATGACCCAGCTCGTCAGTCTAGCCAATTTAAGGTTGCCCTTTCTCAGATAGATTGAGGATAGGTTTGCCTTGGAACTGGTTCCGCAATTGAGCAGTGGAGGGCTAAGCCTCGCCTGGCTAGTCCATCAGTGTGCTCGTTGGCAACAACATAACCTGAAACCCAGATAAGGGTTACCATAAATTGACTATTTAGCAAGGCCTTTAGGTATTCTAGTACTGGTTAAGATGATGTCTTTGGTGACAGCTTGGCTATTAATGAAAATACTGATTTTTATTTGGCAACAGCATTCACGGATACTGAGTTATTCCGCTTGGAACACACTGACATCGTCCGGAAGTCTGTAAACACGTTTAGAGTTTCCGAAGAACACCCACCGCTGGTGTAGATTGTCAGATCGAAATTCCTAACCACCTGCCCATCTTGCGATTAGTTTCTTGTACGGAACTGTCGAAAAGCTTTGTGAAGTTCATTGTGGGGATGATATAGTCTGTCATGTCGTATGTGTAAGCAGTTGCACAAGCTTAGGATTGCGATTTTAAAGAAATTTAAATTCGTTTTTGACATGAAAGGTCTCGGTAAGCTTGGCAGGGATATACCAAAATTGAACACAGACCAGTCAGGCTGTTGGTAAAGAGCGCTAAGCATTTACTCAAAACAGAACTGCAAACGATATTAAGGAGCCTTATTCGTCTGATGAGGTTACAGTCATCAGGACTTCTTGCGTTGGAAAATATTTTGCAAATGAGTTGGTACATGAACCTTACTCGATGCAGCTTCAGCTGCTCTTTTGGACTTCTTCTTAGACACTGCTGTGTTATTCTCATCCAGATCGAGTGGACGGAGTCGCTAGTTGTCATCTTGCATAGTGAATTCTTAATCTACAGTCTGCTTTATACTTTCTTTACACATTAAAGTGAGAAAATCCTTTAAACCACTGATGGATAAGTGTTTTCACAAGTGTCCTTGACATTCATGCTCAAGAGGTACTACTAGTATAAATGGTATTTCCCAATTCGATTAAAGAAAACTCCACGCGCCCTCTTCAGACCACAAAAACCCTCACAAGTCTCCTGAACCCACCACTTACTCGTTTGCATGAGTTTTCCAATTTCTGCGGTTGTGGTAAACAAACTCAATCCATTAGCGTAGGAGAAATCCTTCAACGAAGGTGGTCTTTTTTTTTGTTTTGTTTTTGGTTTTATTCAATAAACCCATTCACTCATTACTTTCATGGAAGTTCTAGTTGCTTCGGATCTCTCACTCACACCCAAGGACACTAGATCCTTGAAAAGCCAACGGCTCAATTAGACCAATTAAAAAATTACTTAACCCGCCGCCACATTCTGAATCATGAATCGCGGGATTCCTTCCTTGTGAATGAAAAATAAAACAAAACAGAGCACGCTATTCCTTCCATCCTTTCAGGTCTTTTACCGAACCCCTGAAAGCTACAGAATTTTATGATTAAATTATAAGTGAAGCAAAATGCGCTTCGTTAAAGTTCTTGTCCTTGTCGCCAACGTTGTCGTTCTCGTCGGCGTTGTCCTTGCCGCTGTCTTTCCTATGTTTTGAATAATTAATTTCGTGGTGGTTGCCAAGGAGCAAAAGACGAAGAACCCTGAATTTGAATATGGTCGCGATGAGTAAACTTTGTGACAACCGCGCTTTGTACCCAACCACCATCGCACGCAGGACCAACATCACAGCGTCACAGACATCACAGACTATAGCGCATGAATAGGAGGAGGAGAAGAACTCTGAATGATGGCAATGAATGAAGCTGAGATTTCAACAAAAATAAAAAGGATAAACCGACGATGGTGTACAAAAGGGATTATGAAACGATATTAAGTTTCTTTAAGTTTTGTTTACCACTCTCTTGATGAGCAGAAGTTGGTTCGGCTGCAGTTAGTTTGGAATCGTCCTGATGCGGTGCCACATTTTGGTAGATAAATAGCGAGGGCGGTCTTAAGTAAGCCCATTGAGTGTTGGTGTTTCTTTTTGTGGCTTTCTGATTTTTAAGGATTTTAAATCCTGAATAAATGGATTTTTTACTTGTTTGCTGTTTACTTAGAGATTTAATTGCGCGAAGGGAACGAAAAAAAAAAGAAAGGACATAAAGGAGATGACAGTTAAATGAAATTAAAGGGCAGAAACAGTGTCGTAAAGGAGTAATGATTTTTTTAAACAATCAAAGTTTGTCAACTGAAGGATACTATAGACATGCGTTAGATATAGCTATGGCAACTAAGAATAATGGGAGGAAAACTAGTTTTAGACGTTACTACGAAGTATGAAACTACTATGTACTTGAAGTATCGCTAAAATTTCAATCGAATCTTAAAACAAAATAATACTGGATACTGGGTACTTTTCACCTCGAAAGTGATGTACCACAGGGCACAGTGATATCACCCATTCTCTTAATATTTCTAAAAGCGACCTCTTCAAAATAGGCAATGTGATGTTTCAACAATGTTTTACTTACACCAGGACATTAAAGGCAAATCAGAACAGAAATTAGTTCTTATGTCTTCTAAGTCCCAGATAACTAAACTAGACTTAGGTAGGTGGCTTGGGGGTGTGGCAGCAGGCATAGGAGTACAGCCTCATTCGAATATCAGCGGATTCATTGTGATCGCTGGTGTTCCCACACCTTGAAAAAAAGGGGACAAGAATTAGTCTAACAGATTAGTTCATGGTTTTAGGGTTTTAGGGTGTTCGCTGAGGTCATTAAAGAATACTTCTTCGATGGCTAAGTATTTAGTTCTGTTGAGGTTTAGACAGTCGCGAGTGTTTGGTGTTTTCCTCTACCTCTGTTTCGGTACAGCCTCTGCATAGATATGTGATGCTGATTCTTATTCTTATAAGGTGGGCCAGGATACCAATGAGTAGGGTCAGGTGTGGTCTATTGAGAGATAGGAGTTCTTTGGTCATTTTTTGTCGTATTGGGTGCAAAATAATCTGGAAACGTTGCCCGAGGACACTCCACTCCTCTTTGCGTTGCCCGTGTTGTGTGAGTCCAAATTAATTTCGAATGAGAGGAGACTGATGGGGGTTAGAACGGAGTGATTTATTGAAAGGCCATTTGATTTCGAGCTTATTCTAACTAGCTCATCGGCAATTTCGTTCTGTTATAAGCCCATATGTCTTAAGAACGCAGCAGAGCGTGATGCTGTCCTTTGAGCTAAAGGATTTGAGTTCCTCTTTACAACTCTTGACAACTTCTGAATTGTTTGTGATAAAAGGGATTGCACTGATGGTTGTTTGGCTGTCTATGTAGACCAAATAGACTTACATTGTTCTTTAGGTCTGCGGTTACACTCGGATCATTAAAAATTATTCGACTGCAAATGCCTTAGGTTCATGGTGAAGCCTCGAAGCCCCAGTCGTGTTCCCAGTTCGACACCTTAACACTTCAGTTTTAGAAGTAGTCCTTATACAGATGTCAAACCTTTAGTCTTTTTTTAAAGGCGCAACAATTTTTTGTGTTTGCATAAGTATTTCCAAGGCAGTTTGGTTTATCTGGTACTCATGAGGGCCCAAAAGATTTTATCCTGTCTTTCACGTCATTCAAGTTGTTCTACGTTGTTTTCTTTGGAAAAAAAATAGATGTCACTCATTTGCTGAGTTAATAACTTAATAACTCAGAGAATGTCTCTAAGTTTTTAGGTGAGATAACAGTTCAGTTATTTTTTTTTCCAAAGTTTTATGCATTTTTCTATTGACTCTTAGAGTACATTTTTATACAAACATTTTTTGGGAGCGTTTTTGACCTAACGACCAGTGTCGTTGATTAATTTTATAGCGAGATCTTCTCGAATAAGGTCAGTTGGTCTGGTCCTCTTTAGTCCGTTTCTTCTCCTTGATGTGTATTTTGTGTTTTCAGTTTCCTTTTGAGTTTTCTTTAGCTAGGTACTTTGTAAGATCCTTGTCCGCTTCTTGGTTTTATACCAGTTTTAGCGGTTTAGAGTTGAATTTGAGAATCCATTCGTCTGCGATTCCAAAAATAAATAATAATAATGTCTACCTTAGCGGTCTATTCAAGTTCGCCTTTCTGATCCATTCGACCTTGACTTTCTTGGATTACATGGTCCCCTCCATCGCTATGGTAATGTTTCCTCCAAAACAGAGGTAGACCAATATGGACATCGAAGTTTCTGATTAAATATCGTTATTCACTCGTTAATTTAGTAGACGAGTGCTGCCAACTCCTCCACTTTTAATCACAGCGCTTCTCAAAACTCACCCTGCTTAGTAGAGCATGTTTAGAAACCTAGCTCCCTTTGCAAAAAAAACTTCCAATTCCTTCACCTTCAATTCGTTACATCCACTTCTGTAGTCTGTACTCCTTTCGGCAATCCGGGAGTCTAAACATCGATACCTACTGAATCAGAGCACCGAGTATCCATAAGGCATAGTTATGTCAGACTTTATTTCAGAAATTTTAATTTTTTCTTTATATGTCAAAACATTTCATTTTCAGTCATGTCGCGTAAGAGTAACCTACGACTAATTCTTCCCTTAAAAGCTTCAGGCGTCGTTTTTGGATTAATCCATTTCTATTTTTATAAAATTCGTCAATCAGCAATGTTTTCTTTCGAGCAAAACTCAAATTGAAAAGCCCTGTCGAATCTGTTTCAGGGTTTCTGTTCACATAAGTTCGATGTCTTGTCATAAATTGTTTTGAAAAATCGCCGGTCTAGCGATGAATACATACCAATGGGGATCAGGCCGGGGGCCGATTAGTAAGCCGTGGCACTACAATAAAGAAGCTTATTCGAATCCAACATCTTAGCTCTGTTCATGCGACAACCTGTTTACGTTCGACTTTCTTAAATATCATCATCTGTTCACCACCAGTACGTATCCCTCCAACCACAGTTCAGACATTTCCACAATGTTTCTCTCATTCACTTTAAATATAAATACCGGCTGCAAGATTGCGATTTGAGCATGCAATTCAAGTTTCATCTTTGACAGTAAAGGCATTGTTTTGAAGCCAGGTTCAACCGCAAATTAAACTTGATGATCTTCCACTGATCCATAAAAATAATGCTTTGGTCGATTTGGTAGTCAAGATCGATGCTTCAATGCCTACCTTGTGCTATTTTTTGTTTGAATAAGAGTTAAACCCATCTTTCATCACTGCCATCAGTAGCTACTGCCTAATAAAGGATCGTATTCATCGAATCTGTCTGTCATGGACGCTATATCTAACACAATACCTCAAACTTTTAAGCTCATGAAAGAAACTTCTCCATCGTTGCACTACACATTGCGAAAGACTGATGTTCCTTGGACTCGAGATTGACTGCAGAACCTAAGGGTCACCCCGATTGATCGAGTCTGAAATCGATCTACCTCTGTCGTCCTCTACTACTAGTTTTTCATTACTTATGTTTCCTTATTGGAAATTTAGATCCTCAGATACTGCTCAGATACTACTCAGTCAAATGCTTCAAATAACCATACAAATACGTGCCCAATATTGCATAGCCATACACAGCTTGTAGTGAAGAAATCACCCACAGATACATTCCAAATACTGCGTCATCAAAAAACAATTCCGCTCAGCGTACATGCGATCACATACGTATGTACATACATACATACCTTAGAATTGATCAACTGCATGGAAGTATCCGCTGTTTTTAATTACATTTCAGAATCTACTCGTAATAGGTCACATCCCGCTCCGCACATCAATTAGAGTAAACAAATTGAATTATGTCCAAGCATATCCCCCAGGCCGCAGAGTGTCCACCCACCACCACCACCTCCATCATTCCTCTCTCAGACATGCCGCTCGCTGATAACTTCATTTAGCCGCTTTTCGCATAATCAGCTTCCCGCCGAGTGTGCCTGTCTGTATGTCGTCCTACTCCCGCATCAAACACAAAGATCTCTGACGACGATAAGACTAGTTTGCGTCTGATTGTCAGGCCTTCCCCAAATCCACTCATCTCATTCCACGTTCTCAGTGCTCCGGGTGTACACACTGTAAAACGCGACCCACTAAGTAAAAAAAAAAAAAAAACATTAAAAACTCTTTCCGCCGTCCATCAAACATTGCCATTTAGATTCTATCTACGGTGACCTTCCCCGATTGATTTGGGTGCACAATTACCAAACCGCGCTTTGGAAACGTCGTCGTCGTTGTCGTTTGTCGTTTGTCGATAACCCCTGGCGACCCTGTGCCGCTCATGAAAACAAATAAAAATAGCAAAAATTACCAAAACATTCCAATCATATTGTAAACACTACGCTCGCTCTGTGTCTCTCTCTCGGTGGCCCGCACAGCCGCTTATAAATAGAACTCCCGAATTGTTTCTAGAAAATTTCCAGTATAGCGATGGACGCCGATAGAATTCACGTACTCGCTGTTGGTGTAATTTTTGTGGTTTTAACGATTCTCACATCCTCTGGAGAGGGCTATTCCGGAGTGATTCCAGCGGATCCAAGTGAGTGAGAAGGTTGGTAAGAGGTCTGTCTGTCCAACTATCTATTGGTTTCTGTGGGATTTTTCGCAGGTAATCCCGGAAAATGTATTTATCGCAGTGAGGAGCTTAAATTGGGTGTTAGCGCTGGACCGCTGCCATGTCAGCGGTTGACATGCAACGAGGATGGATCGGTGCTGGTCGAAGGGTGAGGTTCGTTGGTCGATTTGATGGAATTTGATTTAATTTTTGTTTGTTTCCTCCGCCCGGAATAGTTGCGGAAAGATTCGCCTGCAGAACTGCAATCGTGGTGAGCGGATTAATGTGGACAAACCCTATCCGGAATGCTGTAAACAGAGGTTCAAGTGTAAGCGACCAGATGGCTCATCGTACTATCAGGACAATGACATACTTTGAGATGTGTCCCTGATGGGGCTGTCGTGTGTATTGGAAGTGTTGTTTTGTGTTAGATTGGCTAAGATAGGGGATTAAGTGAAACAGAGAATTTTGCACTGCGTATATTCTCAAACGGAAGTGATGATGCTATGTATGAATAAAGATCGTATTTTGTAAAATCTATATGTTTTCGAAAGTGTGTCAAATTTTTGGGGGCGGCTCCGAATAGATACATTACGTCCAACGTTTGAAATGCTATAAGGAAATAGTATTTAGTTATTTTTGCGAATTGTCGAGTCTATATCTTACCACACACGTAATAGATTAGTCAAGGTTGGGAGAGTGTCAACCGTAATGGGTTCTCATTAAAGATCGAAGGGTTCATGCTGTTGACACCAGAATTTCGATCATCGTCACCCTTACACAGTTTGTTTTGTATTCTCCATATACGAGCATCTATTCTATTCTTAGCATCAACTGGGTTTTAACATCTAGATTTCCTTATTCCGTACTCGCTTCGATATTTCCAAGGTTCTTCTCCTATTTTGACCAAATTTTCATAATGCCTCTGCTCACTCAAAAACAAACCTAAGTTCTTCCGATTTCTTCGCTCTCTCTAGCATGAGTCATGGATAGAAGAAATCAAATCGTTTGCAGTAAATCTTTTTTTTATGATTATTCAGTGCCAGGGCTATTTTTCTTCCTCAGAGTCAGGGCGTGACTGCGATCTGGGATCCGATCGGAATCCCTAAAATATTTTTTTTTTTAAATTTTACGAATTAACTATAATCTAGGTGGGATCACAACGAACCTATTATTGGTGTAAGTGTGCTGGGGATAGCTTGCAGCCAACACACCCACATGGGCTTCAAGCGACTCCATTGCAATCACAAAAGGTGAACTTGTGGTGTGGATTTCATGCTGGAGGTGTGTTTGGAAGCCATGCTACGGTCAATTGAGTTCGCTGTCGTGCCATATTGAAAGACTATTGCAAGTTTCTCTTGGAACAATGCTATTGGCGACAAATGAAGCTTGCGACCTCGTATAACTCACTGGTTCTGCATTTCGCTCACAAACCTATATAAAGACTTAAAACGAAATCATCTAAGCAAAGTCCATCGATCAGCTTGTTTGTACATAGGTTGTGGGCTTCGTACGAATAGTACTGAACATTTTGATTCATCCGATGCAGCTGTTCGTGTTAAAGCAATGTCTTAGCTTCTATTCTGAAAACTATTTCCAAGTTAAGATTTGCCAACAACTTCCGAATAACCCTTCCCTTCCCTTCTGGGACGCTCTGCGAGGAAAGGTGTTTCTGGAAGACAAGCTGATTCACTTTTATACCGACAGTTCAAAAACTAATGACGGAGTAGGTGGTGGTGTTTTCTCTAGCAGACTCAGTTTTTCTTTCCTTCTTCCTAATCATTGGAGCATTTTCCAGGCGGCTTATAAAAAACGTGATATCCACTACAGATATCCACATTTTTTCCGATAACCAGGCAGCTATCAAATGCTTGGAATCCTTCCTTAGTAACTCGAAAGTTATTCTAGACTGCCATTCCCTTAGAGATCGCAGAGCAGTTTAATATTCGACTCAGCTGGGTCCTGGGGCGTAGAGATATTCCAGCAAATTGTAGGGTCGATGAACTCGCCAAACATATGTAGAACTACTGGCTGACAAGTGGCATAATGTGTGTAACGCCAAAACAAATGGAGTACCACTATGAGCTACTCACTCCCATCCTAGCGTAGCACCGTAGAACCAAGAAATAACCAGTAAGATCTTAGTTCAGCCTCGATAACGGTATTGGCCTCGTTATGCCAAATATTGTCAATGATGATGGCAAGAAAGCAAATATTTTTTGTGATTTTGATTAATAATTAAGGAACAGTTTTGCGTATTCACAAGAACTACTGCCCACAGAGCAGGGAAGGCTCAAGCTCCATTACAGATATACTTTCATCGCACTACGCTTTGTGGATCCCAGACCCTTTACGGTGTCGTGTGAAGGGTTCTAAGCTTTATACGTCACAGCTTTTTGGTAGCCTTAATAAATTTTGTTTGTTCCCCTTGAGCATAACCTCAAATCTTATGATGCAACTTTTACCTTTTTGGAATTATTTTTGCCCATTATTCCTCCAGTTGTATTTTCTTCTTGACTAGACCGTTCTTCTTTTTTATTCCAATTTCTAACCACGACTCCCAACTTGGGATAGTAAGTCTGAAAGTAGACGACTAAGACGAGTAGTCATATGGACAGATCCCAATATCTTGCTTTTAGAGATCTAGACGTTGACGTTATGTCAGTTCGAATTCATCTGTTAACACACATTTTTGAAAACCTTAATTCTATATAAACTGTGCAACAACCTCACCTTGCTTGGAACTCCTGAAGCTCCATTCTATTTAGAGGAATTGTTCCTTCCATCTAATGAGAAGAGTATGAAAAAGAAGACACTGTTGCTCCCTCTGTCATAAGGTGACACCATCCGCCTACTAAATTAGTTAGAACCCTTTTACAGCCAGGATATCAAAGATTCACGATCGAAAGGACTTCAATCAAAGTGTGTTCCTACTAGATGTGCCCTCTCTTTTTACGCTTATTAGCCTAGTTTTACTCTACGTTACGAGTAGGTAGCTCTGTAGCATGTACATATGTATGTTGCTTCGGTACCCAACATGTAAGAGCTTTGATAGTGCATAGTCGAAAAGTAGAGAAGCACTTGATACAGCGTCTTCGGGGTTCACTTGGAATGAGATGCCCTATTTGTTGATGCTTGCTTACACAAATCCTATTTTTCATTGTACACTCCTCTGTCGTGTATGCCTTCTGTAATATGCCTCAGTTCAATCTCGGTTTATCTCCACATTTAACGACTCTTCCATGGCTTCCTTGTCGATTAGGAAAAACACATCTTAAAGTGTTAATACTTTGTACGACATACAACCAACGGAGAACATTCTATTCTAGCCACACTTAATCAGCAAAAAAAATAAATACCAATCACAGTTCAAGACAAGATTTAATGGAGATTTATTTTGGCTTTAATTTTCCAAAAATAATAAAATCCATTCGAAATATGAACTCGTACTCAGACCACATATTCAGAACCATCGTCTAATGTGTCTGATTGTTCATCCGAAATCGGATCCTCTTCTCTGTTAGCCGAAATCACTTCAAAAATCTTCTGAAGTTCATCATTCAGAATAATTTCTCTCTGCTGTTTGACCTCTTTGAGCTGATTCCATTGCTTCGTGAACATTTTTCCGTCAGCGTCAATGCATCGATACGTCATCTCACAACAATCAGGATATGGCTTATCCAATTTTGACGGTTCCAACATGGTGCAATTGTGTATGTCCAATCGGCCGCATCTGTCATAGCAATAGGTGATTATGTCCTTCTTCGTAGGTACTAAGCACTTACCCTTCCACTAGAATGGAACCATCTTCGTTGCACTTCATATTTTGACAGGATGTCGGCATTTGATTGTCCCCTCGTGGAAGGATATGTCCATTGAAGTAGCAAACCCCAGGATGCTCTAAACACTGCCTTTGTCAATACAATCGGTATTCATGTTGTTTACTTACTCAATCTGGCTGGAATAATGAACGAATATCCGTGGCAACTAGCCAAAATGGCAAGCAGCAACGTCACAGTAAATACTTTCATGGTCGAGATCACTCTTGTCTAGCTTTGAAGAGATCGTTGAATATGGAAGACCTCGGCTAAATCTATCGCTTTTATATGTCGAGATTGTGTTGTTATTTGTTTTGAAAAAGTAATTCCACAATGGGTTTATGGGTGCATCGATCTAGAAGAAACAGATAAGGAAGTGAATTGTGTCAGACTGCAATCTAGTGTGGGTTAAACCCCTGCAAAGGAAGAGATAAGTCCTGAGGCATCGAACATCGATTTGGTCAGGGTACTTTGTCTTCCCGTAGGTTCGGCAATGAACTTGATATATTAGCTTTGGCTTCCATAATAAATGCAAAGCAACGCGCTGCTTAATCGAAATCTGTCAGTCGCTCTACAGTCGTGCGATAAAGTCACCTAAGCAATTTTTATTCAACACAAAGCTATTAATCATAAATCAAATATGTCAACGTATCCCGCAAGACAACCTGACAACTATAGAAGATAACGCCTCCAATACAGTGCAGGTGGCAAGTGCTCCTTCAAATCAGAAATCGATTTAGATAAGACGAGCGAGCTGTGTGTGTTGGCAATTGAAGGACTTCAATTGTGCTCGTACTTCATTGCAATACCCCTCCTCTACACACAACCACTAGTGTCAGGATCCTCTTCTGAAGGATAAAAGAAGCAAAAACCCCCTGCGGCATAATGGAATGTACAAAAATAGACTGCGAACATAAATCCTAGAGGGTGGCAGCGGCAAAGGCGGCGTGCGGCACAAAAGGACCTTCTCAATTCCATCGATTGACACTCATTCGTATTGCCATCATTTTTCAGAAATGAAAATGCCCTTACCACGAATTCCAGTCAATAAATACAAATTAGATGAGATTTTCATATTTTATCCCGCCATCCTTTGGGGAGCACCTACCGCACACAGCCTACCAGGACACAATGAACCATGTCAAGCGGGCGTATTTGCCATATTTATTGGAAAATGATTTCTCTAAAGAACCATATTATTTTCACCTTATTTAGGGTTTCATTGCGTGGAGGGGATGTTTTCGCGAATGATGGGGTTTTTTTTTCCTATGACAAGGGTTGGCTTGACGCCGCAATAAATTTTGAAGGGTTGTTTAATGGGATCGGGAAAATTAGTACTGATGCTGCGAAAACAACTTTGACAGCATTAATGGTGGCTATTAGACGGAAGATATAGTGCATGATGTACATATGTGCGTATGCTTGGAAGATGTAATCACTTGTTTTTAAGAAAGTGGCTCTTTCGCTGAGGGGGCTTTCATTCATATGGTTGTGACGAGCTTTTCAATAAGGACATAACAATTTTGTATTGAAATAAAACAGAGAGTATTTGACATATCGGGCTATAATTTATTTCTGGTATGGTATACATGTCAAATTTAAGTATGGAGCTAGATTTCGTTCATATGACTACCGCGAGCACGTTTGCAGCTAAAATTCCACCAGTCATCTACAAATTTCGGGCGGCAATTTCGAGTTCGACACTGTTCCTGAGCTCCTTTAACATTGTTGGCTTGTTGGCATAAAACAAGGACTTAACGTAACCCCATAAGAGTTCGCATAAGTTAGGTGTTAGACCGGGACATCTCTCGAAATTATAAGATTATCGAACTTCCTCTTCAAAAGATCAATTGTTCGGCCCAGCTGCTTGACCCAATCTCCTTGGAACCACATATGTATATCTGATTCCCTGTTACTCAAGCCTATCTGATGGTACAATTATTGCGACAGAAAATTGGAGTAATTCCTCTTAAAGTTACGTCCATCGTCTCCGATTTTTGGCAGCAATTTTGAAATATTTCCAAACTTTAAAATGGAAAATGGAAATCACGAACGATTTGTAGAGAATAGATCTGTCCGTTCAGTGCAGACACAATCCATGGAGTACACTCGGAAACCTGCGAGTGATGACACCTGACACTATGTAATCAATCTCATCTTTGCTCCCCACATCTGACTTATGCCATAAGAGAGTGTATACTTTTAGGCGTAAGTCAAAAAGCAACTGCTTGCACTCTGCCTTGACATTGGAAGGATAGTCATTATTGCTTGGGCCAAGGCATAAAAGGAGAACCTTCAAAAGCAAGCAATATCTGTATATTTAGATATATATTTTCTGAAGACTCTCCAAACGGTTGAACAGCTTTAAAACTCTTGTAAACTTCCTGAATCAAATCATGACTTGCGGGTAAGGTTGTGTTGTCATAGAAACAATGATTGTTTAAAGTTATAGATCAACTTTATCCTATTTTATCCTGCATTGCGTTGAAGTCGAGGGTGAACGAAATCCATAAATAATAAGTCTTTCAGTTGCCCACATCAAGTTGAAGCCACGCTTAAACTAAAACTGTTTAAACCTTTTTTTTAGAGTTAAGTGTTTCACACCCTTGATGGAGCAGTGAGTGATTCACATTGTTATCAAGTTAAATTGTCCACGAATGTACTCGTTTTAAAGGGATGTAAAGAAACAGAAAAGATTGTATATGAGAGTGGTTTTCCTCCTTTCCTTAGGATCCAAGAAACGATGTTAAAACACTTTGAAAATGAGTAGGTATGCGTCCCATTATAGCTTGAAGTCCCAGCAGTTCAAAATATTAACATATTTCTATGATAAATCGGTTTTGTGTATTTTACTTTTTCCTTGCATCCTTTTTAACAACAACTACGCCCAACAATAATTCCTCGGAAACACATTGCCTTTCGTCATTCCAGACTGATTCTCAGTAGGTACACCTTGACATCATAAAAGAATCCTTAGAGATAAACCCGTTAAAGTTGTTCTGATGGAGAATATCGGCTGAAGGAAATTTGATCTTTTGAACTTAGGACCACTTCTATTTTCTTAGACAAACTACTATTTACTTCTGCCAAGTGGGTTCCAACTACCACTCCTTGTATACGTGCCAGGACAAAACAGAAAGTTCGAACTGACGGCTTGGATTTATTTGAAAACGATCACGACGGGGACTTCTAATTTTTGTTTTGATTCATGATATTCTCTTTCACACTTGATTTTATGTTGTTTTATATGTTGACATCAATTAAAACTTTTTACTTTTATTTCTTTGCAGAGACGTGGGTATGCACCTTGGAAGGACTTACATTTTGCGATACGTCCTTGGCACACCATTAGAATGTGAGTTTTTGACATTTTCCTTAAAAGACAGGAATCTTATGACTTGTTTTATTACTACTTCACAGGGGCAGAGCAGTTCAAGTTTCAGCATCGATCGCAGCAGTGGCAAAAGAACAAATTCCCGTCAAAAATAATTATGTACAACGTTAGTTACATCAAAGTTAAGCTATGTTTAGATGGACTTGGACCTGACATTCGTGTAAACTCCCAACATTTGTCTGACAATTTTATAGCAAAACAATTGTCAGACATCTCAGGTATCTGCCAATTGTTTGTTGATGGGTTGTACCTAGTCGAATGAAACGTTGGAATTCGCATTAGCAATTCAAAAGTTTTTGGCTTTTAAAACTGCCGATCAACAGACTTTTCCGATTTTTGTAAAATAAATTCACAAATTTTTCAAAAGTAATGTATTTTAACAGAATAATATTTAATTAAAAAAACGATGTACATGTCTCATAAAATAAAATTTTAATAAATAGAATGAAATAAAAATAAAGACGGACTATTATTTTTCTAAAAAGTGGCATAATAATTCTAAAGACGGAAGCAATATAAAAAGGTAAGCTAAGCTTAATAAGAAACAAACCCACTCTTCGCACAAGCCTCCATGACTAACAAACACAGAAAAAGAAAAATTCTCAGTCATCGGTCTCATAAAATACCAGGGACGCAGACTCAAATAGCAAGCAAACCCAACAGAAAAATGATCGAGTGGAGTGAACACTCATATACACTAAATTAAGAGAAGAAAAAAACCAACACAATGAAGTCTTACTAAACCAAGCTAGGGCTGAGCTAGTCAGCTCCTGCAAAAAATCAAAATTGTGTATGTATTCCAAATGTGAGCAAATGCACCCAGCAATACCAACACACTCTCTCCAAAAAAAATAAGAGATTCTGCTCTCCCCCACAAAGTAAAACTCCACCCACACCAACAAAAAATTTGGCAAGTGTTGTATCCTACTGAGAACTTTTTAGACTACACTCATGCTCTTTGTGGAATGTGAGATATTCCTTCGGTCTTCCCGTACCCCCTCCTCCGAGAAATAGAAGATTAAAGGAGGGTGCACGCTATCAGCTAAAAGCTAAAAAAAAACACACACAGCGATACATTTTTGATGGAAATTTTAATTCATTATAAAGTTTGGACTTTGCCATTAAGTGTGAGAAGCAATATCATACAAATGGCCGCATCGGGAAGATTCGCAGGATGCAATTCTTTTGAGGTAATTTTTAACCACTTCTTCTTCTTCGCACATTTCGAGCGGTATCTCGGCCATAACTTGTGTAATGTTGGTTTTAATGCGTCTAAGTGTTAGGAGATTATTCGCGTAAGCACGGTCTTTTGCGCAGCCCCACAGAAAAATATGTAACATTGTCAAATCACATGATCTTGGTGGCCGATTGACGTCGCCAAAATGTGAAATTATGCGACCAGCAAACTTCTCACGCAATAAAGTCATAATTGGTCGTGTTGTGTGGCTTGTTGCCTCGTCTTGTTGGAACCACATATCGTCCAAGTCATGATCTTCAATAGCCTGCCAAAAACATTCGGGCATCATTCGACGATATCGCTCCGAATTCGAAATAGATAAATTGAGATCGTCAGCACCGCTTGCACTTACAGCAGCAATATTTTCGCCTGAGCCTACATTTCGATGATGCACAGGCCTTACGACATCAGTAACGCTTCCACTTTTTTCAAATTTCTTCACAATTCTACCGATGGCTTGCGTAGTCGGTCGATTATGACGATCATAATCATCGCGTAATGCGCGAAAAGTGGATACATTTTAATCACCACTTTTGTAATAAGTTTTAATAATTTTAACGCCTTGTTCAATTCTTATCGTAAATGGCAAACATTCAACTAATATTATGACACTTCAAATGGCAGTTGAGTTTGGCAGGTGTCAAATGCCAGCGCTACCAACTTGAAACCACGGAATGAATGACCCTGCACAAATGGATTTTGTATAAAAGTTATTTAAAACTGACGGTGTGTGCCCTACTTAAAGAAGAACATTAACTAATTGTCGATCCTTATATGCATACCAAAAGATTGTCTCTGCATCCAAGTTACGAACATGAGCAAAGCAGATTAATTCTGCTTCTGTGGTAAATTTGTGACTAGTCGTTCGGTTATTACAGAGTTTATTTACAGATTGTTGTCATGGAATTTTGAAATATAGAATATTTCTGTCAAAAAACTGGCATAGTTGTTTGTTTTCTTCTATTTGTGAATTTTTCAGTTGATAAGACAAGAAAACAAGAGCTCGTAGGAGTCAAAGATTTACTGTAGAAAGCACATAAACCGTAGAAAGCTATAATTTGTCAATAGTTCTCTCACTCACGCAAAACTTTCTTCCATGTATTGTTTTGCATTCTCTCTGAAACCACAGACAAATCACACTCATACTCTATGTGAATTATGTTCCACATCCTCCCAAGTCCACTGTACATACATACGTAAGCATATCAATGAAACCAAAGAGCATTTACACAGTACACATACACAACATGTCCCACAAAGTAACCAAGTTCCAATCTCGCCAGTGTACACTACAATCAAATAAAATACCAGTCACTTACACACATGTAAAGTGCAGCAGACCCTACTTTCCTTCATGTATAGCCTGCAGCTCTCTTCAGTGAAGTGAGTCAGCTTGATTTGTGGAACTTATTTTAATTTTTGAGACATGAACTCCCACTCTTTCTGGTTTATCTGAATTAAGGGTCTATCTTCTTCTGACAACAAGTAACGTGTCTCCACATAAACAAAGATAAATCTGAGCCCGCTGTAGACCCTAAACCATGGTATCACTAACCATCCACCTCACTAACCATGTTCTAGCTTGTGTTTATCGTCTGCGGAGTGTTAAGCATTCTAACTTTTTGGTTTCACATCAGTTTTTGTCATTGGGATCGTGGGATTAAACAAAAACTATGAATTTGACATGTTTCGACACATGAAGCCATGACTAGATCGTATCATCTGGGGGTTTCTAGTAACACCTGAGCCTAAAAACAGCTTTAAATACACTTTTGGGCCGAACATTTTCGAATATAGTTGGATAGTTGACAAATACTGTGGTTTATCTTCGATTACAACGACTAGTCCTTCTTTATTTTTTTTAAATCAAGATTTGGCGTGTAATTAAAGCTTTTAATAATCATGTATGAGCTCCAATGACATGAATATCTCGTAACTTTTGGTGGGGTTTTTTTTTCTAAAAATTCACAATTCGTCTAAACTACACTTTAAGGCCCTTAATCATAGAACACATAGGTACAAGTCCCTACAAGATTGACTTACCACTTACTGAGTTCTTAAACCCCATTCTAACTTATGGCCTTATCTGTGTAATGTATCGCGCTAATAATTTATTATATTCAATAGATTTGAGGTTCTTGACAAAGAGACTAACTGGCGAAGCCTAACTGATTTACGGTGCTTTTAGGAAGCACAGGAGTTCGGCTTTTCTTACCAAGCATCTCTTAATAAAGAAAAAATAAATATTTTGTCCGATAAGTCTAGGAGCCCCAGGGTCTAGTTTCTCACAATCTCTTAATGGAGACTGTAATGTGCTTGAATTTGTGGATGCAGATACCCAGTACTCAGACAGGTTATTTGTGCCAAGTATTTCCATTCCACATACTGAACAACGTGGTTATGAAGGTTCTTTCTAGAAAATTTAGCAAGAACCGGATGACAATTTCAGCAAACTCCTCACGTGTGGAAGGCGAACATAGGCACTGAAAGATCATTCTTTCTTATTCTTACCAGCCTCTTCCACAATTTGCTTTCACCGTTTACAAGGCAGGCTTTGCTTATATTAGTGATACGTAGGTTGACAGAGTCTCTCCCATGCTTTCTGTTGCATTAGTATCCCACCTCTTTCCCGTCTGCTGAATTACAGAGGGCATGTGAGCATTTAGAATACGTTCCACACAGAGCATGTGAGTTCGAGAGCAGTTGAGTGTTGTTCAACACATGCAAAAATGTAGGATGTCAACGTTGAACAAAATATTGCTGAAGTAGGGCCTGCTACAATTTATGGGCGACTAGTACCACTCAGTAACACTTAATGATATTTATTGCCCGTAAGTATGGGATGTTCGTCAGACAAGAGGTGGAATTAAAAACTTTAGTTTATCGAAAATTTTACTTTAAAATCTAGAATTTCTTGCTTCTTTACTGGCATTCCGCCTATTGAAATTCTGACTCCTAGATATATAGCAGAGAATGTGCAAAATTCGTGGCATAAAACGACTGACTTTGATATAATTTAAAGGAATTGTGTTTTACTCTTTTATTGAAATGAAACTGCCAACTTTTGAGGAATTGCATATCAAGGCGACAGCTGTGTCTGCTACAATAAATTAAAATACCAGTCATCCATAAATTGTAGCAGGCTGTACTTTTAGGTTTTTTCCTGCATACAAATATGCAAGTGTGATGAATGCACTCTGTACGGCAAATTTAAACATGTGTTGGATGAGGTCTAAACTTAAGCTTTGAACTCCGTTTGTGGAACGTATTCTCATTACACTTTCTACTTCGTTCAAGTATTTGTGAATCACACTATGATACGAGATTCTCTGAGTCTCTCTGTTATGTACGTATCTGTCAATACACCGAAAGATTGACACCCACTATCTTGTTTTAAGCTGATAAGAAAGTAACAAACTCGTACATGTTTTTATTTCTCTTGCTCTAGTCTAAGCCACTCAATGCCGGACGAATCCCTCTCATAGCTTAAAGAGATATTTGTGCTCAGATGATAGTAGAATCAAAACTGTCGAAAATCGCGATAAAAATACGGAAATCAAGGCTAGGAACGAGGAGGAGACTAAGCAGAAGCAACACTAGTGTCCCATAACTTTATACCTGGACCTCTCTCAAGTAACTAATAGTCAGTGCAGAAGGTTTCATTTTTTGCCTTTAGACTCACTCAGTGGCATTCTATACATACAGATACATAGTATGTGCATAGGTAGATGTATGACTTAACCAGTGCTAAAATAGCCATGTCTTGTACAAGACGACTTCAATGAAGGTAACTAGGCATCTGCCCGTGTCGGGTCAAAACCTACTAGCCATGATTCGTATTGTTAGGAAACTGAAAATTTTAGACTAAAAAGAGCTCGGTTCATCCTTTGACTAATTACACAATAGTTTGGAAATGGAAGAATGCATTCCCAAGTTTGATCACGAGGCTGAACTCTTTGTCTAGTCCTTTAATCTCAGATCAGAGTGAAATTACTGTAAGTAAGATTTTCTATGAAATCGAAAGCGAATTCTGAAGATCTGAACTTTGACAGCAGGGTTTCTATTGACATGGCATGAGTCTTCAAAATACAGTCAGACTAAATAAATACTCTTGAACATATATGCATATGCAAGCCATCCATTTTTGCTTCACAAGGGCTGCATCCAACCCATTGAACTTATTATGGACCACTTTGGTTTTGCTAAGCTATCGGCTAGAGAAGGGTGATACTTTGAAGCATTACCTCTGTAATTGTTTTGCCTTTACCTGCAGTAAGTGGCAGAGCCTCAGTGCCGATGTGCACCTATAAAGAAATTACTTCACCACTGAAGAGATTACTTGGGTTTGTACAAAAGGCTAGAATTTCATTCCTGTTGGTACAAAGCAGGTAATGTAACAATTTTGTCTGAGTAGTCCAGGGGAGTGTTCCTTTTTTGAGAAAAATATATTAGCTTAGCAGGCCTCCTTTGCCAATTAATTCTTAGGCTGCCGAACAATATTGACATGATTTCTAGGAAAAGGCTTACGTAAGTACATAGGAAATACCTTAGGTCACTGGCACTCAGTGTCGATTATGTACCCATTCCAAATCTATTTTCTCTTGGTTTCTTTGTGATTTGTAGCGTTTTTCTATTCTATTCTCAAGTCCGTACATCGTAATAGTTTGGGATTTCAATTCAATAAACTCATCTGCTCAATCTACTCGTAGTCGTCGTAGTCGAGGCACTGCCGTCAAGCTTTGTGTGACTGGCACTCTCGGCTCTTCCCTTATGCGCCCCTACTTTTCTTGAGGTTTACTATGTATCTGTTTATGTATATTTTCTTGGGTAATACTTTCCAGGACCCGTACAGAAGCCTGTAGAGATGAAGATGGAAACCTCGTAATAGAGTCACAGTCGGTGCTGAGAATATGGAAAAACGACTTTTGCAGACTGTATAACGGCGACGAAGATCAACATTCCACTGTCAGCAGAATGAACCATTCAACCTAGACGATGACAGTCGAAACTTCCGTCCACATGACCAAAATGAAGTGAGAATTCTCGCTGCTCCATTAAGGTCGGTAACGATCTCACCGAGACCTTTGATGTCAAAAAAGGATTTAGACAAGGTGACGCGTTTTTTGCAACATCGTACTTGAAAGAATTGTGTGAAACTCACAACACCAGAGGCACAATCTTTCAAAAGTCCGTGGCTGTCACTGGTGCGTTCACTAGTATTGAATCGGAGTCTGCCAAAATGAGTTTATAGTAAACGAGGACGAAACCAAGTATATGCTGTCAACAAGAAGGGACACATAACACCAACGAATTGGATAGAACGTCACAAACTACATCTACAACTTGCTATAACATCCGAAAACAACACCTCAGCGGCAATAAGACGAAGAATAAGTCTTGCCAATCGCTGTTTCTTTGGGCTAAGAAGGCTAATTGAGTAGTAGAGCCCTATCAAGAAGAACTAAGAAGACTCTGATCATCCCAGTCCTGCTTTATTGCGCTGAAACGTAGGCTCTGTCTACAGCGGATGAAGAGGATCCTCAGTCGCGTCGAGAGAAAGACTCTAATATTAAAGTTAGTAAGAAGCTTTAAACCACATTGGTACATGCATTCTTTATAGTTCCTTTTCTTGAGTCAAGACCTCTTTCTCTTATCAATGTTTTATACGCAAGCTTGTAGTATCGTTACTCGGTATTGCGACATAGGTATTGCATTCATGTGCATAGTCTTGGATAAGTCAGGACGACTGTTGCATGATGTTGAAGGGACTTAACATAATTGAATGTGCCATCTAAATCTTGATTGTTCTAGTTTAATTGAAGGCTCTGGTTGAGCGGACTCAGTGGACTAAGTAAGCCTAAAATCAACACCAGAACAAGTCTAGTCTTTCATATGTATCTTCTTCGTCCTTATTTTGTATTGAAATTTACTGTAAGCCTGCTTGCGACAGTCCACTCTACTTCCACCGCAAACAACAAATGTTGATTAAAATAGAATCTCATTGTCGACCGTAGTCTACATCTGTGAGTTCCATTGCCTCAACAAACTGGAATTGAAGTGTAAATATAAGGAATCACTCTCTAAGTACTTTTCCCTAATCCTTTCCACAAAACAAAAAAAAAAAAGTCTCTTGCCATTAGTTCCATGAACAACCATCGAGTAAAATCTCTCCCATCGGCCATCAGGTTTCCCTGCGACAGGAAGGAGTATAAAAACTTTTGCTCAACAACTAAACAATTTAACCCACAATCCTGGACCACATGTAGTGTCCTTCGAAAAATAGAACTTAATTAGTTACACTTGACCGCAAGTATTTAGGAAAATTGTCCGTGTCCAGGCTTGTGTCCAAAGCAAGAGCTCGTCACATGGGTGGGATGGATGGGTGTGTTTTCGAGTGGACTGTAGTAAAAGTTTTTCCTTAATTAGTCTACGGATGATTACCGATTGACTTTAGTTAACTTCTTTCATCCTTTTTTGCGGGGGCCTCTGTGTAATGGAAAATGTGGTTTTGTTTGGCTTGGCAAGATGGATTAAAAAATGCTTTTTTCACTTTGAAAAGGACATATTTTCGTTGTTGCGGGGGTTAAAACCCGACCAAAGAAATAAATTATGTTTTAATGAGGTCTGGGGGTGGAAACTCATTTGCATTTTCAGAGAATATTGAAATATTTTTCTCGTTTTTTCGGTTTTATATATTTTGTTGGTTTTGCAAAAGTAGATAAACCGCAGCACTCCTCAATTTTCGCTCAGCCAAAGAACGAAGTTGGGTTTGAAACTTTGTTCAGCAAAGAATTTTTCAAAAGTCATCCTTGAACGTTGTATCTATCATTCGCGAAATGGAACATGATTTGTTTACTTTTTTTAATTCTAGGTACAGTAATTGCTTTGGCATTTTTGTAGGTAGTCCTTTTGTAGGAATGGCCTTGTATTCAATAGAAAGAAAGGAAACTGGGACAAGTCGAATTCGAAGGATACGTGTATCTCGAGTCCAAGAACTTAATCTGTGTGCTCTGCTCCAGAAATGCTTTAATAGACTGCAGCTGAGACGGATTTTATTTTCCAGGAACACTGCAACATATTTTTAGTATCAGTTCAAACTTTGGAACTCTGGAACGGTCATTTTTCAAATTGTTTTCATTCTAAATTTACAAAATCTTCTACTTTTTTTAAAACACGTAGTCTATCCACGTGTAAGAAAGACGATGAGTTTGAAGGTGGTGTACGTTGTCTTATACTCCTTTTGGAACGACTATTTCGAGAGTAAATATTATGCTAGACAGTTCTTAGTTCATATGCTGTTCATATGTTCATTTTTAGGAAAGCTAAAGCAGACTTTAAGACTCTAGAGACTGATAAAGTTGATTTAAAGTGATTTAAAGATGTAGCACAATCAAGTAAAATCTAAGTGGCGTTATTTCCATTTTGGATTAGAAATCATCTTCTGGACTTATGTCTGGACAACAGCCGTGACAATATGTAGCGCTGAAGTATTCCAATTTTGATTTTAAAATTCTTCAAAATCTTGTCTTTGTGTAAGACGTGACACTTACTACCCTGACATGTAAGCTATGATTTTTGTAGGATACCGGACCTACATATGTACATACGCTTTCGAAATTCTTCCACAAGTCAATTAGAAACAGGGGAAACACTAGAAATAAGTACGATCAGCCAAATGATAATGTCTATGCTGTACCGAACTTTAATTCCAGTTAAAACTAAATAAAGGCTAGGCTGATCCAAATTTTTACAAGAAAATACTTTGCTTAGTCAAAATGAAAGGAATACTGCGTTTCATTAGAAACCCATTGCTACGAATATTTGAGAAACACAGACATGTTTTCAAAATATAGGACTGCTATTATGCCGGATATTGAAAACCTTCGGAGCCATTTTTTGTGACTTTTTGGGGCTACACAGGTTAAGATACTAGTGGAGCTCAGAAATTTCGTACCAAAGGACTAACGGTCGTAGTAGAGGTTGTAAGGAAAGGTTGGAAAATAGCTCTACTGTTCTAAAACAGGTACAAATTACTTATATATTGATTCAGTGTATCAGTCATCAGGCTCATACTAACGTTTAGTCTAAGTACTGGAGTATCGGACCAGCCCAACCACTTATTTCTACGACTTCTATTCAACAGGAACTACATAACGCGTATGTCCTTAAAAGAAAATTGGGAGATGGATGTGTCACTTTAAATCATGGGAATCAGACGTGATTAAAACAAAAACAAAAAAAAACGAGCTGTGGGTAGCTTTGTTAAGCAGGAATTTTTTCATAGAACCTACAACCTCTGGGACTAAAATCAGGCTATGGTAATGAAATATATTTATATTAGATTAAAATATACAGGGTGTCCCAGTTAAGGGATATAATCCTTTAAGGGGAGATTCCTAAAGTTTTCACGAACAAAAATCATATGACAGGAGTGGTCTATGGCTCCTCCAACTCAAAATAATAAAAATTTGTTGTTTCAATTGTTTACTTAAAATTCAATTGTTTACTGTAGAAAAATATGCATACATATATGTACATATGCATGTATGTACATATGTATGCATATGGAAACCTTAAAATAAAGAAAAGATTACAAGGGCATCCAATCTATAAAGAATGAAGACTTCATATAGGATTTCATCCTTTGCACTTCCGAAATATTTCCAAAAAAAAGGATTCATACCTTCATGGTCAATAAACCATACCAGACCATACTGAACGAACGGTTAAGAATATTTGAATTCCTGCTCATCGTTCGCAGTCCCTTGAAGTTCCTAGTAGTCCCTCAATTCGCTTTCCACCAAATAGGTACAACATAAACACCTCCACATGACGTATCCATTTAAAATGAAATTAAATTGTGATCGAAATATGTACTTGACACATATACACAGGCTAACGCTGGAAATAATGTCATTAAAACCTTCATTTGCAATATTTGGAGAACTGGCAAGTACATACATATGTAATGTATAGATATATGTATACCTGCATCATATACCTGCCTTCATACACAAAAAATGATTATTGCCCAAATTGTTAACAAATCAAATAGTGATCACCCTGTACTTATAGCAAAACCCCAAAAATCTCTTTGAGTGAAAATTCCATCATCCTTGTTTCCCTAACTTCATTATTCAGCAACGTACTAGAGGGAGATGACACTAGAGATCTAGCGGTACATTGCAACTCTCCACAACAAAACCAAAATGGTCTCCACTTCCAATTGCCTTTGTCTCGTGTGCGCTTAAAATTACTGCTGCTTCTCGGTGATTTGCTTATTTGCCGGTTTCGTTGTTATTTTAAAAGTAAATAACGTTTTTAAAATATATCGGTAAGTTTTGTTTTATAAAAATTGTTAAAATATTCCCGAATATATTATGCATTTCTTCACACGGGGTGCTGTTGTATTTTGTCGGTGCTTCTTTGGGCAAGCCGCCATTTTTATTTGATCGAATTTAAGTGGTAAATTTCGTTTCTATTGTAATTTCTTCCACAAATTATGATTTTGCTTTCCAAAATTGATTACCCTGATCGGGGGATTAGGTTGAAGATCTGTCCAAAAAGAAATCTGGATTTGCTCGCGACGAAAGTGCAATAGAAATCGTATTTGTCGGCGCGTTACTCAATTCTGTGCTAAATGGAGAGGAGATTATAGACCGCAGCAAAGGTAAGGGCTTACTTAGTTTAAGGTATTAACATATACAATTTATTTTCTCCAAAAATCGATTAATAGCATCGCGTTAGCGGAGCTCCTACGTCCATGTTGGGGTCAGATTAAAAAGCGACCCTTGGTCAAGCCAAATGTATTAGAAAATTGTTTTAAACGAAAAGGAAACTGCAGTTCTCGCCAGCTTCAGGCAGGACTTCAAAGCATACATACATGTATGTACCAAGTAAGGTTTTTTGTTTTTTTGATTTTTATTGCAATTTCGTTAGGGATCTTGGAATTATGGAGGACCTCTTCGTCTATCCAGTGCATAGGTAGATAAGATATGCAGAGAAATGTGACGATTATGTTTCTGGAACATTGTGCAGAGACTCGAGATTTCTTGCAAGACACATCTGCACGCTGGCGATGATTTAACGCAAACTCCTTGTCGAAACAAGACGTATTACGTATGAGTAATTCAAAGCGAAAGCTAAACCACCTGATTCGTGTAGGGCCAGTTAATTTTTAGATTGGATTTTTGCTCCAAATGATGTCCATTTAAGAGCTTCTAGAAATGGTGCTAAAACACATCCACCAGTCGCTGTAGATCCAAAGAGATTGACTTTCTCCTTGATGTTACTCTTGTCGTTTAGGTAATCCTTTTGCTCTCGGGTTTTGTTCTTTCCAATCTCTTAGCCCAGTACCGATTAGCTAACCACTCTGAATGATTGTTTTCATCTAGGCAATCGTTTGAGTTAACTTTTGTGGTCAGCCGGTTTCCCATTACGAATCTGCAGCTAGACGTTTACAAGAAATTTTTTGCGATCTGTAAGGTACCTACCTACGTGTCAGAACCGAGTTTTTGAGTTATAGTCCATTTCCATTCAGGATGGGGTTGGCATTCCGAGAGGTGTGAGATGCTTTCTCATGAGATTTAGTTAGGCTTATCCACAGAATAGTGTGCAGTTCGGTTTCGCACTAGCAAGTGTTTATTGATTTTTTTTCCAGAGTCTCAGAAAAGACTGAATATTTTTGTAGACCCGGCTGTCTATCCTAAATCCAAACGAAACTTTTATATTGCCTTTTACACCGTCCATTATCCCCGTCGTGGTATAGCCACCTATTCTACTAGTGCCTTATGAATTTTTCCGGTTTTTTCTCGGCGAACAAAATTACAATATGGATTTAGCGGCAAGGATGTCTGCTCTTATCCTTGGATACAACACGACGAGTGACGACAAAAACTTTTCTCATCAAAATTGATTCAGGTTTCTCTTTTTTTTTGTGTTCATGTAAATGTACCAAGTGTCTGAAACATTTCCTGTAGAAAACCGTCGTGTACATGCTGGTTCTGGTTCTTGTGCATCTCACATGCAGCCAGCACAATGTATCCTGTCATGGGTCTGAGAAGATATCCTCCTGTGCTGCAAAGTAACCAACAAGTAAATTGAATGATCGCATGACTTACGGTGCAGGGTTTCTAATAAAAATAAGGAGAAGACTCTCGCTCTATATTTAAACACAGCATAGTTAGCATAATTCAGAGGATTTAACTTTCGTATAAAGTGGTGGATGCGACCGAAAGCATATACGAAAAGGATATGGCAGGGGAGAGATGAAGATTCTCAATGCAATTTCAGTGAGAATGATTTTTCTTTCCATTCCCTGGCGATGGTAATTTACTTAGAATTATAAGTTTTTTTTTTTTTCATTCTATTCGTCCCTTGTACGATGTGCTGGATAAAAGAGGGTTTCATGAGTTATAACAGAATGGAGAGGACATTGGCAAAGCTTGTAATTTGCATATTCCTTTGTGTTTCTTATGGACGTTGTGATCAGTACTTAAATACATTTTAAGTTGGAACTTGGAGCTTGTGTGCCAGATTAGGGTTTATTATAGCATATGTCGATACCAAGTTAAGAGACAATAGCAATCCATTTACTCGCAGCTTGAATAATTAAACTGGTTCTTAGAGGTAGGAAAGACTGCGTTAGAAGATCACTAACTCTAAGGCTAATGAGATTAGAGTAAGGACCGGCAAGTAGCGTTCCTTGAATACTATCAACAGTAACTCTTATACCTTTGCATGGCTTGAGTTTCGATTTAGACTTGAATTTGAACGAATTGAACTTGATCGTAGACTTTACCTTGGATTTGGACTTGTACTCGGATTGCTATACGATTTGTAGATGGATTTGGAACTAAAAAAATAAAATAAATCTTGGCGCAACAGGTCGATGGAACCCAAGGCCTAGCTTCTCACAACCATTCGTGTTCAATGTTTTGCTCATGTCTTTTTGTCAGACGTTCGCGAGAGGTGGGGCCGTGAAAAACTTTTGGGTGTTCCCGACTGGGATTTGAACCTTGAATCCCTTGCTCCGTAGTCCAACGCACTTTTCGAACTGCTCGCGGATTTAAAGTGAAACTTGAACTTGCTTTTAGACTTGAACTCGTACTTGGTCTTGAATTAGACTTCCCTTTGGATGTGGACTTCAACATTGTTTTCTGTTTTGATGTGAATTTAGAGATTAGCTTGGTCGTAAACTCGTGCTCGGACCTGGCCTTGGGACTTTAAGTTTTATTTTGAAAAAGAATTGCATATGGACTATGATTGTGGCTTTGATTGCTTTAGACTATGACTAGGATCAGGGCAGAGTCTTACGTATTTCACTTGTATTTAGGTCTGGATGTTGATTTAGGTTTTGAAGGCGGATTTGGATTTATTGAGCCAGCTAGGGGTTGACTCTTCCAGTAAATCATTAGAATTATTTTGTAGCAGTAGCCTTACTATTTTAGTTTGGCTTTTTTCCTAGTTGATTTAACGGGCCTCTGGATCTCTGTTTTATCCAGTTCCAACTTGTATAGGGCATGTTGCGGCTTCCAATGTTATCGTGCAACTGGCCTGGGATCCGTAAATGTTTGGTTCAGTCTATTTTTTTAAATTTTTTTTAAGAAATGTTATCCATTCGTTCAATATGGCGAAACCAATGTGATCGTTCTATCGTGCCAGACATTTCGTTTTATAGAGAGGAGTTTTGATCGAATTTGTTTTGCCAATGTACACTACTAACGGTTTCCAAATGTGAGAATCTCTAATAGGATGTCGTTCGTGAACTTGATGATGATTTCGAAGCAGATTCTGGGTTGTGTGCTTACCACTGTTATGCTGATGCATCTTAAGACACGCTGAAGCGGTGTTTTGCAAATTTGAATTTTGCGTTGGATAGGGTCTTATATGCCTGATTTATCAATGATTTGATTGTGCATAGTTATGTCAACGAATACTAGGTTGATGATTTGGTGCATGAACTTTACCACATCAGCTCAGTTTTGTCTCTATTGAGTGAAGGAGATTGCTTTTTTGCTGACTGAAGGTGGGCATTATTCATGCACTGTTAGTGGTGGAAGTGGTGCTTCAACACATCTACAATCCTTTGCAGCGGTTCGGGGTCTGAGTTCCGGCCCTATAGTCAGTTCCTAGTTGCTATAACTTCTTATAGAATGTGCTTGTCGTGCGACTCTTCAATATCCTTAAACTGGGAGGCTGCATATGCCCTTTGTCTATTAACGCGTAATTTTCTTCTTTAGGTTCGGTACTCTTTCTATGCACTTTTTGTTTGGCACTTCAGGGTCTTAATTTGTGTATCTTACTGTTCCTCAGACATGCTTCTCATTCCGAGGTTGATTGGAATCTTAAGTGGGACTCGACTACCTCTTTGATGAAGTTGGATACTGACCCCATGTTTTGCACTCGGTGGGGTGTTCTTTGTAGTTTCTAGCTATGCCAGTCATATGATAAGACTATAATAAGATTTGAATTTTGCTGCTCTGTTTCCATATTGAAAAAACTTAATGTCAGCTTGCGTCTATGTATAGCATGGGATATATAGTCTGTTCTGTCAATTTGAGAAAACTCATCTCTGTTGCCTCTACGTGAAGGCCATAGTTTTCAACTACGACTTAGGCATTGGTACCACACTTTGGATAGGCTCCAAGGTCACATCGTGAAATCGTTAGAAGCATTTAAAGAGTTGATGTCAATAGTGCTATGGTTGATGGTCATGTTGTTGGCCTCATTATTATTGGTTCTGGTGCTACAAGTAAAAAACTATTTTGAGAACAGATTGGTAGTTTCAGTCCAAACATTTTGAAAAATTGCAATTCAGAGTCAGACTAGATTATTATAGAAGCATTTAATATCCTAGTCATGGTGGTGATACCACGATGTTGACTATATTAATAAAGACTTGGCTTTTACTCAAGATGCAACGTGATTTGTGTGGGATCTAACATTTCTTTAATTCTTTGATGACTAACTTTAGTCATATTTTCTCTTTTCGTTTCAGGTCATACCGCGGCGCGTCGGGTTTGAAATTTATCGTTGAAATTTCACATTCCAATCTATCGAGATGGAACGAATTCGTAGTGTGTCGCGGCGGTTGTGTGTCTTTTCTGGTAATGAGTCTTAACTGAAGAAGCGGCAATGAAAATGTTGATGAAAACCGATTGAAGGTATTTCCTTCATTTTTTCTTTTTACATTTTACCAATTTTCTTATAATTCTTTAGTAACATTTGGTATATGAATGCGTGGTCTTGTTCTTTCATTGTCTATCATGTCTCACTCATGTCAGAGTTTTACTTAACGAAAATACTTTCAAAATTATAATTTTAATTTCGTAACCAAAGTACCTATTTTAAAATTAAAAGGATTTTTACTTACACTGCCGGCCAAAAGTTTGGAATCACTTTCTCATTTTTGCATTTTTCGTTCTTCCCATAAGAGCTCTATTGGGTTTAAATCTGGCGACTGTGCTGGCCAAGTCATATTCTGCACCAAGTTTCCTGCCTCCATATCAGCCAAGAACCCTCTGCACAATTTAGAGCTGTGCTTGGGATCATTGTCTTGTTGCAGGACGAAGTTTCTCCCAATTAATCGCAATCCTGATGGTATGGTGTTGTACTCCAGAATGTCTTTATACCCTCCCATAAGATTCCTTCGATGCGAATAATATCTCCAACTCCATAATGGAACCAGCTCCGTGCTTTATAGTTGGTACAACACAGTCTTGCCGCATTTTTTCCTGGTCCGATCGCCATACACCCGTCTCTTTGAGTCCTTCATCGTCCAGTTTTCATGCTCTTGATTTTGAGACCTGAGCAAATGTTTTCGAACTCCTACCCTGCCTTTTAAGCCTGCTTTACTCAAGCGTCTTTTTACGATAGCTAGAGAAACAGGCTTCTCTCTACTACTATTCAGCTCTGCTCGTATTTTGGGAGCTGTTAAACATCGATCCCTCTTAGAAATCCTTCTCAGATTTCTGTCCTCATTTTTTGTCGTTATTTTGAAAATTACTAGGTGATTCCAAACTTTTGGCCGGCAGAGCATATATTTTGTAAGACCACTGAAATCGTGGGAATTTTGACTTCACGTTCTTGAAGGATGGTCTTTTTAAAAAACCCTATCTCAGGGTCTGGCTTCGGTAAATTTTCACTGCACTTTCAACAGTTAGGACTCACTTTGTTTCGATTAGAGCCGCTTCGAAAGTGGCTTAGTTTGTCAAGGTGCGGTTCGCAACACTGTTGCCAGAAGATCGTGCAAAATTTACCCTTCGCGAAAAAAAATATAAAATCGGTTGCTATATGCAAATCAGTGCAATAGGCTGGTTTTCCAAAACAAAAAAAGGAAGTGCTCTTTCTGTGAAAAATAGTGCTTTTTCTCAAAATCAATTTCAAATGCGATTCGCGTTGAAAGTATTCGTATTTCTCCTTAAAAAAAATAAAAAGTGTCATGTCTTTGGAGCGATTTTCAGTTCGTGTCTTTGAAAGTGAGCCCGGTTCTCGGCTTGCAGTTGATTCCTCATGCTCTGTTCTATTCGAGTCCCTCACGTAGCTAAATTATGTAATAGTGTTGTTTTTTTCTTCAAAAATCAGTATGTATTCCCAATATAGTGAAAATCTTTTTGCTTTTGAATATTTGGTTCGCGGGTGATGTGTCAAAAAATCAATAAATCGTTCGAAAGTGTTGTAAATTTCATTCAGTGTTTCCCTGGATTTCAACAAGATGGCTGGAGATGTGGATTGATGACGACAAAGGACTGTTTTTTACAAGGTAAGTGCAAACATACTACGAGCATTGATATCAATATAAATACATATTTTTTGTTGATTTTTTTTCCATGTGTCCTTCCATATGTGCAAATGTAGGTCTATTGGTATATGATTTTGAAACAGAGATGCTTATCAGTCTTATCCCAGAACATTGACAGCTTTATATTGAAACAAAGCCTGTATCATTGAATGGTCTTACAATGTCTAGAAATAGTACATTTTGCTGGTTTGAATTCCTTCAGTGTGAGAGATTGTAGGGGAGTTCCTACGGATTTTCTACTTTGATATCCATTATCCTTTGAGTCTCTTACGTAGAGAAGCGACACTCTCTCGAGATGTTTTAGCAGAAAAAAAGGCTGGGCCTGAATTTCTTCGGAAAAGTTTGCAAAGTTTGTTTGGTTTTAGATATGAAAATCACTTTATCGTCCGTCCAGGCTTTGGGTGTGCCTCGAAGGCAGTTAAAGCTCTTTAGTTCACTTTTAATAAAGTGACGATGGCATTGGGTGACAAAATAAATGATTTTTTGTTTTTAAATTTAACGCTTCTCTGAGTGTAAAGAGGGCATAGATGTATTCTCTAAACTATTCCGTTGTGTTACTAATTGTTTGCTGGGGAACTTATTTTGAAAGGGAAGAGGTTACTAGTTATTAGTTAGTTGTCAAGACTTCTTGAGGATACGTTTTAACTGAAGGTTGCGTTCGACGCCATAAGAGATTTTGAAGTACAAGACTCATTCACAATTACTCGAACCCAGATGTTAAGCAAATCTTCACCAAAAAGCTTCCAAAGTAAAATTTGGGTGTGTGCCAACATGTCCTTCCTATCTAGAGACAGTTTCTAATTATTTCAAAGAGAAGGGTCTGGCTAGTAAATGGACAATTTACTCGTATGCTTTCTTACCTTGTACTTACTTGTACTTAAGAGTTTGGGTCAAGCCACACATTAAATATCTATGAGTCTTGCTTCGTAAAATTACATGTCCCGCGATTGGGATGCGAACTCTTAATGATAACGTGAAGGGAACCCCACTCCGTAGCTCCGTAGTTTTTACAGAGATTCGAGGTTCGACTACCGGATTGTCCGCCTTTTTGTCTAGTCGGTGTACTTGACCAGTTTTGAATGAAAATGATGTGTTGGTTGGCTTCTTGGCTGTCTATATCCATACTTACATACATAGATTTCTAAATGATTATTGCAGTTCAGAGTGGATAAGTCCCTGCAAGCCTCGGTGATACCGTACATTTCCGCTTGGAAGGCACTTGCGTGGTTGGGGAGTTTTATGAACCGTGAAATTGGTGGTTCCTCTAAGAATATTCTTTAGTCAGTATCATCGTCTGTTTTTGATTCTTTCGTGAAGACGGACAACGTATTGACATCTGATAGTTTTCACATTCAGGTTTATCGTAGTGGAAGGGAGCTGTTTGTTGCTATTTTTTTCTGAAAAGTTACAGTGGGCAGAGCCCGAGCATGGATTCAAGAGTGACCGTGAGTGTTGTGGTTGCTGGTGGTCTCTATACACACCAAATGTTAAACCCTTCTAACGGGGGTCAGATTTGTGGCTTTTGGGGCAGTAGGCTTTCAGACCAGGCAGGCGAAGGCTATGGAAATGGAAACTCCTTGTTCCTGTAGTGCATAGTTTTGGCAAGCGATGACAAACTAACAAAGTACAATATTCACTTAAAGAGGGTCCTTCAACTCTGTAACATTCTTAGCTTTTCCATGAGTGGTAGGAGGCTTATGTCTATGCTGCAGGCTCTTTCTAATCGTCATGTCTCTTAAATTATACACAATTAATGGACATTTTCATTATTATTCAAAAATAATCGCCTATTTCCATACATATGCCAACAAATTCTGATTCGACGCCTCGAGTCATGCACTTAGATACATCGAATCATCCTATCCTACATCTCCATTGAATAAATTATTATCCCTCTTGAGCGTGATGTCCTTGTCTCTGTGATACGACACACAACTCATACAGCATACTCTGCGAGAGTACAACATATCTCTTCTAAATGATTTTCCGTTGAGAAAATTTCTCTGCAATATTGGCAGGATTTTGGGGGAAAATTCATGTTCTACGCTGATGCTTACAGAAGAAAAAAAAAAAAAAAGAACAGAAAACCATTCGCTTTCCTCAGCCACGTATGATTTATTGGAAGGATTTACCATCTTTATGCGAAAGTGAAAAACGAAAAGCGTGCAATTTTGGTGTCTAATCAAATTTATGAACGTGATTTGCACCGAAATAGAACGGGATCAATTTATTTCGGACGATGAGGGGTTTGTCCTTCTCTCCTTTATGTATGTAAATTATATTTCACTCTAGAAGGTGCCAGGGATTGTTTGACTTAAAGACGTATTTAATGACCTTAAAACCTCGCCATGAACCACAAATTCCTGGGAATCCGATAAGCACGATTGCAAATATTTGCCTCCCCCACAGCAGCCCGAAGAACACAAATCCCAATTTAGCATCCCCAAATTGAATATTACCCAGTAGTGCAAATAATCAAAGTTAACTAAACAGAATTCCATTCCCAGGGGATGGCGAAAGAGGACTCCCCGCAGTTCTATTTTATGTGCAAATATGTACAGGCAAACGCAAAGAAGAACTAGTCGCACTAGCATCGCTTTGAAAGCCAGAGAAATTCGTATTTAATTTACATCCACTCGGTGCCATGAATGGACCTTGTTCCTTTATGTGTAATGTCCTTGTTATCCCTCCAACATTATAGTCGCGTGTTGACATAAATAATTCCAAGGTAATATTCTGTGGTTGCATTCATTAAAATTAATTATAATCCACAGAATTCCGGCCCCTCATTCCACACTCATTGCTTTCCATTCTCAATAGGTTGTGCAAAATTCTGGGAAAACACACACGCCTTTGATGGTAATTACACCAGCGTTGGAGGTGACGTTTGGCTAGAAGTCAATGTGACAGGAGAACAGTGAAACCTTGACTTTAAATTAGGTTGTAAGTGCAATCGGGGTTCGTATTGGAGTCTGGAAAAAGAATCTTTGAGGATATTGAACATAAGATCTTTAGTTGAATTTTGAAAGGAAATTGTTGGGCGTATCCTGGCGCGATATGTATTCAACTGACTGATTGAAATGGTGTATGACTTTAATGTGTTTTGTAAGCTTCTGCTGTACTACATTGATCAAAAGTTCCAGTACAGCAATCTGCTGGTGCACAGGAGATGTGTCAGGATCTTCTCATTTTGCTCGTCTCTACAGCTTCTACAGCCATTTTTTTTTTTTTTTTTTTTTTTTTTCCGTGGGTTGGTGAGAATCTTCAAAAGACACTATGAGACACCGTATACTCATAGTAGTGTCAGATTTTTACTGACTAAACACACCCTTCCCTTTTATTATTTTTGTTTACTACAACTAAGTTTCCTTAACAAGTAGTTTAAGCTTCAATAATATTCGCGTGAGGCTGGTAGATTTTCAGCAAAATCACCTGCTAATGCCGTCATTATATGCGGTTGCTTCTTATTGCGCTAGATCGAACGGTTTCGTTCTTTGAAGTCGGCGCATAAGGTTTCTCACGTCCAATATTTGGAGTATAGCATGGTTACAGTGACTATGAAGGCGAAGATGGAGCTTCCTAGCGAAGTTTGTTATTTCGTCGTTCACAGTAGCGATCCCTAAGTCTCTTTGTATATCATTGTTTCTAATATACCAGGGAGCATTTACGATTCGTCTTATCACTTTATTTTGGAATGATTGAATAAATTCTCTATTGCTTCCTTTAGTACAACCCCAGAGTTGTATGCCGTATGTCCATATAGGCTTAAGCACTTGCTTGTATATAAGCAGTTTGTTATGTACACTTAGCTTGGAATATCTTCCAAGGAGCCAATACATTTCTCTAAAACGATTTTCAAGCTCATCGCGTTTTTTTTTAACGTGCGTTTTCCACTTGAGCTTCGCATCTAGTGTCATCCCTAGATATTTAGCTTCATTTGCATGTGGAATTTGTACCGAGTTTATAAAAACGGGTAGATTGTTTATTTTCTTGTATGTAAAGTTCACATGCGTCGATTTGGTCTCGTTAAGAACAATGCGCCATTGTTTTGTCCAGTCACAGATTTTGTCCAAAGCTTGTTGGAGTTTATCAGTTGCTGACTCAATTGAACTATCCGTTGCTAAAATTGCCGTATCGTCCGCGAACGTAGCTACTACGGTGCCTTCAGTTTGGGGTATGTCTCGAGTATACAGCAAAAATAAAATTGGACCAAGGACACTTCCTTGCGGAACTCCGGCTGCTATTTCCTTGAACTCGGAGTATTCAGTTCCGTGTTTAACACGAAATAGTCTATTTTCAAGGTAGGATTTTAAGATCTTATTTAGGTGTTCCGGCAGGACCTGTCTTAGTTTGTATTTCAAGCCATCGTGCCAAACCTTGTCAAAAGCCTGGGAGACGTCAAGAAAAGCGCTAGAGCAGATCTTTCGTCCTTCTAGGGCTTTTTCAATTTCATCGGTTATTCTGTAAACCTGGTCGATTGTGGAATGCTTGATTCTAAACCCGAATTGATGATCAGGTATGAGTCGTCTTTCTTCAATAACTGGTTGCATGCGTTTCAATAGGAGCCTTTCAAATACCTTCGATATTATTGGAAGGAGCGATATTGGTCTGTACGATTTTTTGTCATTAGGAGATTTTCCCGGTTTCGGAACCATTATCACTTCTGCTACCTTCCACGCATCTGGAACGTGTAGCAATCTAAGCGAAGCGTTTATTAAATGCAGCAGTTTCATTAGTGCTTTTTGTGGTAATTGCTTAAGGATTTGTCCGGTTATTAAATCAAAACCTGGGGCTTTGTTATTTTTCAGTTGTTTTATTTCTTTGTAAAGTTCGGTTAGTGACACTCTTTTTATTCTAAAGCTGTCAGATGTCATTGTCATACTTCTGTGATCCTCTATTAATATTGGACCTTCAAATGGTTTAAACGTTTCCTCCAGATGTTTGGCAAAAAGGTCGGCCTTTTCTTTGTCATCCTTTGCCCACTCGCCATTGTCTTTTCTGATTGGTGCTGATTGCATTTGTGGTTTTTTTACGCTTTTTATAGCTTTCCAGAGCGAATAGTTTGTACTCTTTTCGGCTGTTAAGCCTTCAAGATAAACAGTGGTCTCGCTATTTTTTAACTCTTGAATCTCTTTTTTAAGTTTATTACTTAAGTAATTTGAGTATGTCTTATGTTGGGGGGCACGGGTTTGTTGCCATACTTTACGTGCTCTTCTCTTTTCACGAATGAGCTCTTTTATATCGGGCGGATAATTAACTTCGCTGCGTTTGACTACTCTTCTCCTTAATGGAGTATTTTTCCATGCGGCATACTGAATAGATTCAATAAATTTATCGAGTTCGTCTTCTATTTCGAGTGGTGTTTTTAGTGACACGTTTAAGATGATATTTTCTTCGCAATCATTTTTAAAGCCGTTCCAGTTGGTTTTGTTGGTAGTTAATCTAGGCACGCCTTCTACTTTCATTAGTTGGTCACTTATTGTTAAGATTACCGGTGAGTGATCTGAGGAGAGATCAAAACTTTCCGCTACTTTTGCAAAACTTGGAGATACTCCCTTTGTTATGAAGAAGTCTATCAGGTCAGGTGTTTTTGCAGCATCGGAGGGCCAGTATGTCGGTTGCCCTGTCGAATAGAAGTCAACCCCGTATTGCATACCAACTTCGTATAGGAGTCTACCTTTTGGCGAGTTATATCTTGAACCCCAAAAGGTGTGTTTTGCATTAAAGTCACCACCAATAATGAAATTCGTTCCAAACGAGTTGAAGAGATCTGCGAAGTCGTTACTTTTAATTGTGCATCGTGGGGGACAATAAATGGACGCGATGTTGTAGTATGAGTTCTTGTTTTTAACACGAACTGAAGTTGCTTGCATAATGTCAAGTTCAATCGTTGTATTCATGGAGTGCTTAATGCAGTCTTTGATGAATAGGGTCTCCCAGAAGGATGATAAGCGTGATACGCACGAAATCCTCTTATTTTTACCTTAGATTCTTTTGTCAAATGAGTTTCAGATATCAAGCATATGTCAATATTATCGTTTCGCAGGAATACCTCTAGTTCGGTGATTTTTTGTTGGAGGCCGTTTGCGTTCCATGTTAGAATTTTTAATAACCGTTTCATGATCATGTGGGAGTTCTTTTTGTTCGTGGTTTAAACTCGAGCTTGCTCAATTTGTCAAATATGGTCTTGTTAATCTTGGTTTGCTCCTCAAGTTTTGCGAGAATAATAGAGAAGACTTGCGAGATTGGGTCTACCGTAACACTAGGCGGTTTGTTTGCTTGTGATACGGTTTGAGCATATGATTGCACCCTTGGAGATTTTGGCTTTTCATTATTTTTTGTTAGAGGAACTTTGGTTTGGTCTCCTTTCGTTTTAGTTTTAGTGGGTTTAATATCGTTCGTAACTTTTTCCTTAATAGTTACTCGTCTTTCTTTAATCAGCTGTGCGTTTTTGACTGAAGTATTCTTGAATGTATCGCGTCGTTTTTGGAGCTCCTTAGCTACTTCACAACCTCTATAGTTTGCTGGGTGGTTACCTTTGCAGTTTATGCACGTCGCCGGGGCTTGCCTATTAAGGTCACATCTTTCTGATAGGTGGTTACCAGCACATTTTACGCATTTTGGGTCTTTTTGGCAATATGCTTGGGTGTGATTGAAACCTTGGCAGCGTTTGCACTGGGGTATCGATCTTGTGTTCGTACGCATTGGTTCGATTTTAACTACGATATTTAAAATTGTTTTAATGTTGTAAATAACGTCTACATTTTCACTCCTATCGAAAGTGAGCATAAAGAGCGGGAGTCCATGCTTGGCCAAAATTTCCTGGCCTTGTTCCGTTTTCTGCTTTGTTTTTTTTAGTATATTAACTGCGTCGATAATTTTCAAACCTTTCGCTTTAAGATCTGTTATAACGTCGTCTTTAGTGCACGAAGGGTGGAGACCCCTTGCTATGACACGTAGTGGTCTTTCTGACTTATTTTCATAAGTGTACCATTGGATCTTTTCCGCGTTTAACTTCTTGGATATGGCTCGGTAGCCTTCGGGGTCAGCTACGTTAATTTTCCAAGCATTGTTTCGGAATGACGTTACCTTAAACTCCGACGTCACAGTTCCTTTGAGAAGGCGATGTAGTTCATTGTACACCGTAATCCCGACTACGTTTATTGCAGGCGGAGGACGTAATTTATCCTGAGCTTGTTTCTTCTTCGGCTCGTTTTCGTTGTTTTGTTTCCGTGGCTCGATTTCGGGTGAAGAACCGGCTCTTCGCTTTTTACTGGGTCTTTTCTTTTCTACCCAATTTGTTTCGCGTGCTAGCTCTTCTTCATCCGTGTGATAATTGGGACTAGCTGCATGAGACAGAGTATCTTCGCGTTCTTTGTGCGAAAGAGAATTCTTTAGAGCCTGGTTTTCTTCTTTTAGTGAATCTATCTCTCTCTTGAGTTCTTGGTAGAGAAGATCCATTTTGTTAAGCTTAGTACGGAGTTCATTGTTTTCCTCCTCAAAGCTTTTACAAATCGCTGAGTCCCTTTTTCCTTGCGCTTGCGCATCCGGCGGACTTCTTTTTCCGGAGACGGTCGGTCTTGATGGTGGAGACCGAGTTACCCTTGAATTTTTCACGAAGGGATTTATTAAATGCAATAATTGGCTCTCCCCAGAATCCGTAGAGCCTACCTCCGAAGAGGGTGGATTTTCCAGTGAACCTGGACTGCCACCTGGGGTACTATATCTATTTGTTTTACTCATTGCATATTATGTATACATCTTATCCCTGGTATACGAAGGGTGGATTTTAGTCGCCTCTTACGACAGGCATGCCTACCTCGGGTATATTCTGGCCCCTACCCGAAGGGGCCATTTTTGAAGGGATCACCGAATCTGCTGGCATGCCTGTCTACCAAAAAACTATCTTTCTCAAGTTTGTCCTGTTGACAAAGATAAGTCTACTAGTTTTTTAAAATTCAACTCTGGCTAAATTTGTGGCTCGACACCCGGCATTGCTTTACCAACTTTAATCGAATTATTGTGGATTTCGAGGCCTCCTGCTTGAATACGTTACAGTGGTCCGGCAGTCGTGTGGTGATACACACATCTAGGCCCCTGGAGTAAAATCCCGCAACTGTTTCGGACGCTGTCTTTGATCCATCTGTGTAGATTTCTGTCGCAGATTCGTTTAGGATTTTTCTCGATTCCTAAGCACCTCTGTTGGGAAACCTGGTATCCAGTTGTTAGTCCTATGAAAAAAAAAGGTTTCGTATACGCCACCGAGCCAGGTACCCTCTTCTTATTCCTACTGTCTCGAGCCACAAATCCAGCCGGATGTTCTGTTTCTGTGGTTCATAAGCTCAAACCAGCGGCGTTATTGGTGCACCACCAGGTACAAAAGAAACAGAAAAGTTTTCAACCGAAAAATGTAAGAAAACTGGTTTCGTATTCGCGACCGAGCCAGGTACCCTCTTCTTAGTCCTACTTTCTCGAGGCACAAATCCTGCCAGACATCGCGATCGTAATGTCATTCGCGTAGGCATCATTAGGTTTGAATAAACATAGAGATTTGTAGCGGATCTAACATTTTTCAGTTTTTGGCTAAATGCCAGATCGATTTTGACCAAAGCTCACACAAATACTCTCGGGGCAATACCAAAAATTGGCTGAGAATAATAAACAATGGTTCAAAGGACTTAGGATTTTTTTAGTTTCTGCTTGCTTTGGGACTGAAGTGCAATCACTCTTCACAATGTCCAAGTGCGGTGAAGCTGGCCTATCAGATTCATCCACTGGAGAAGTTGTACAGACTAGTCCTTCCAGGACAGAAACGCTCTCTGATAATTGTAGTGTTAAAGAATTTTATGAGAGACTTGCGAACATGATGTTATTAGCTTGAAAAATCTGCTACCTGAACTGTGTTGTCTCTCGATATTCTAAAGTGTGGTGTACACATGATTCTATTCAAAGAAAACTCCAAAAACGCCCTAACGGAGGAACCAGGTGGACCCAACTTAGAGTTCTGTACTAAAGGTTTTGAAGATTTCATCTGAACCGACCAAGTTGTGAACCAGAAAAGAAAATCCTTGAATTCAATAGCGCACTCGAACTGTTTCGTATCAAAGCCAGGAAGTATCTGTATCCCTTCCACCTGTTACTCACTACTCAGTGTGTATCGTATTACATCGTAGGCCTATTTATTCAAATGGTTTTACAAAATTAATTTATTTATTTACTCTGAAATCAACTCTCATTCAAAAAAGGCCATTCTGTTCTGAAAACATCCTACAGAAACATAAATGCAATATTTCAGCATCGTCTGGCGTTTCGGTTTATTTTTTTGTGTTTTTGTAAAAAAAACCAAATAAAACCAACTAACACGGACAATAGAAATTGTGTTCAATTCCGTGGAATAAAAAAGTTACACAAAGCCAAAGGTTTTGTCGGGCGATAAACGCCAACAAACAGTGACGTCCAAAGCAGTGGGCGTTAGTTGGTAGTATGTAGACCCACTGGCATGCACAACTAGAATAGACAGTAAAACATGGATGCATTTGAACTGTAAAACTTTTTTTCTCCTGCAAATTTACATTCCATAAAATTGTATTTAATTTTCGGGCCAATCAATTTGCAGGGCAGTAGCTTGGAGCTGGGAGGTCTATGCTTATTCTGTTGGATGTTATTGGTATTACTATTAGCGAGGTTTAAGGCCATCGTTGGAATAGTTTTGTTTGCCATATTTTATGACTAGTTACAGTATTTTGTTGTATTTAGATATTCTAACAAAATGAGATACGCGAACAGGACTTACACCCCTAGTTCTGAGTGTTATGAAAACTGCGGCCTAAACCTTCATTTCATCTCCAAGTTACGAGTAGTTTCTGCTTGGACTTTGCACCTTGGGTCTTGTCACTGCAGTGAATAGCCAGTATACTACTTTAGGCTTAAATCCCCAAGTAAGCCTTCTTGATTCGATTGTTTGGAATCCAATATTACGTCGAGCTTTTTGACAGTTTATAGTCCCTTCAAAGTTGTCATTCCATGGCGTAGTTATTGGGATGTTCCTTAAATTCTTTAACGGATTCATCAAAGTGATTCTAAAACCTCCTACAGCTAACTGAATACTTTAAAATCAAATTAATACGAGTTTCAGGACATAGGTATAGGTTCCGCTACAATCCGGGATGGACCTGGGTCTTAATGTTGAAATTGGACTAAGAAATCAAAGGAGATGACCAATAACAAAGCTAAGGTCCTGACGGGCTTCCTAATTTACAAATACCTTCTCAAGTAGTAGTAGTTACTAGCCAATTGCACATGTGCTGACTTTGCCTTGAGACCAAAACAGCCGAACATATTTTTCGTGAAATCCTGGCCATTGTTCGGACCAGGCTCAAACATTTTCATAAAGACTTTACCTTAGCTTTTGACACCACCTCCTCGATAACTCAACTCCAGATTAGAGTTAGTTTTGAACACTCAGCTGCTAGAGGCGAACAACTCCAAACAAATCTGGGTTCAAAGTCACAAGATTTGAGAGCGTTCTAGCGCCTTTTGACTTCTGATAGTAGATTGAAACCTAGTGTTCCTGGCTGACTTAAGACGAATTTGTATTCTTAATGAAGCGGGGGAGCAGTTTTTGCCTCCGAGCTCGGAGGTATTGCCAGATGTCCTCCAATCTTCATAAAAACAAAACTGCGAACGGAGTTATGGTAAAAAGCGGATAATCACCTTCTACCATGCGTTCTACGAATGTTTTCCTCTTTAGTAGATAGGCGCGTTGACTGTAAATGGGCAGATACTGTTGAAATCTTGATATTGCCTCAGCGTCACTCGAAAAATTTACATCTAAGGTGGACAAGACCGGGACACTGACAGAGAAGGATCGTTGTGGTACTCATTATCTTCCATATGTTGTACTGCAGAGTGTCATGCCACGTGATTACACCTATCAGGTAGCCTATTCTTTTGTGCTATCCTGTTGCTCTTACTCTCATAGAAACAGGGCCTTATACTGTTTGTGGCTTCCTTCTGATGTTCGCCTTAATCCTTGCTTCGCAGCCCATTGTGTAAGCCGGCCATTCCAAACCTTTTCTGGTCAATTCGTTAGGACCAACTTGGTGCTGCTGCCTGGGTATCGATGAAAAGCTGTCATATTGCCTTCTACGCAGTCTTTCGGGTAGCTATTACGCTGTTAAGACTTGGGAAACACTGCATTATGAGAGTTGGATATGCCCAGTGGGCGTGTGAACATGTTAAGTCTCGTGAGGGAGGTGAGCGAGTAAAGAATAAAGTTAAACAACAAAACTATGAGTCTAATAGTAAATTGCGCTAATGTACGGACAACCCCTGAGTCATGATGAAAGGCCATCAATCTCAGACCCACTCGAGAAGCAAGGAATGCCAATCCTACGATATAAAAACAAAATACAATCAAAACCTTTAAAAATATCAACACACGGACGCATTCATGCCAAAGTGGCTCCACGAGACGTGTGTCAAAAGTTAAACAACCCACAGAGCATAGTGCTCTTGACCATTGGTACCCAGACCGCATTCAGTTCCTTCAACGAATCCCAGCAGCTCACAATGCGCAGTCATCATCGTCCTTTTTAACTTGTATAACTTTTGCAATTTATTTCGCTGGAAAGGTAACTCCTGCTGTTGCACTCTGCCATCCGTCGTAGTCGTCGTCGTAGTCGTCGTCGTCCTTGCTGTCAACGCAGGAACTTTTGTTCTGCCTTCTTTCCTAATATGACATGGAATTCAATTTAGTTTTTTTTTTCTGTTTTCCTCTTCCTGGAGTTCTCTCAGTTTTATTTTTTCTTTAAATGCGAAAGTTATGTTTGGCGGAAAAATAATTTTCATCCTCGGAAGACAGCAACCAACCAACACCCCCATATGCGGAAGAAATGTGTGTGCGTGCTAACGATTTGTTAGTCTCAACACAAATGTGTTTTTAAGGAGATTTGCTGCGCGCTCTCCTGATGGCTGAGGCTGAGTGGGTGGATAGGTGGATGGGTGAATGAGTGGAAAAAAACAGAGACCCTAGTAATGCAGTTGTGCAGGTTGGAAGGAGGCAAAAAAGTTTTCTTTTCCAAAGTGATTTTGTCCTTTTTGTGTTTTGCACTAAGCACCCCTGGGTAAACCCTCAATTAATAGAAAGTTAAACTTTTCCGAAGGATGTGAGTATTTCACATTTTTCGCTGCATTTGCCACACATAAATTCCATTCGAAGGACGTAGAGTAGTACTCCTGGCAGGGCAGAGAAGTCATAAATCCCCTTAAAAAAGAGAATTTTTCTTCTCAGGTATTTCTCGAAGGACATTTGGATTATCGCAACCCCCAACCAACCTGCGGAGCGGAGGACTTTTTATTCTCGTGGATAAGATGAGAGAATATTGTTGCCCAGATAAGCTGACGAGCGGGTGCTTGTTGGGGGCGGGATAGAGGATCAAGGATGAGTAGAAATTCGCAGAAATATATTTGTTGCAATCGCAGGATGCTGCTTTTTTTTTCTTCTGCTTTTTATGGCACACATAGTAATGCACCGTAAGAGGATTGATTTTAAAATGGAATGCAGGGGAATTCCTTGGTTGTGTTGACAATTTTTGAATTTTACTTGAATATCTGGTGAGCGTGTGTATATCGATGGGATTTATGGGATACACGATGTCAAGACGTACATTTAATGAAATGTCGTTGGCGCGATGTTAGGAGCATTTTGACAAATGGATGGAAATAGATGAAGGAATCCTAATCGGGTTTTGGCGTTAAATCCACATACTGTAGGTATTTCGAAGATTTGAAGGCTTAATTTTGAAGTTCTTGAGGTTTGGTTCGTTGTTCGGGAATGTGGGGACCATGTTTCTAAAGGGTTTCTCAATAAGGACATAACAATTTTGTACTAAAATAAAACTCTGAATAATTGAGATATCAGGGTAAAATTTGTTCCAGGAGTAGTACACATGTTACATTTAACTGTCGATTTCGATTACGTTCATATGACCATTATCAGAGCGTTTGCGTCGCTCGAATCTTTGGAAGCAATTTTCCACTACTCTTCCACACTTTCCCTTCAATAGATCAATTGTTTGACCAGCTGTTTGGCATGTGGCACTGTCTTGTTGGAATCACATATCACGGATGTCAAGTTCATCCAATTATGGCCAAAAATATTCTTCCGACATGGCATTGTTTTCATCGACAAATTTTCAAAGAAATTCAGGATGTTCATCAAACCTTTGAATAGCACGATTGGATAAGTTTCGGCACTTCAAATGGCCACGAGGCTTCAGTTCTTGAGTTAATTTGATCTTCTAAGGGTGTAGGCCAAGATTTCTATTGAAAACTCTCCACAATGTGGACAGAGAGATTCCCAATTTCTATAAACTGTGTAAAATCGGTTGAGTTGGCTCTTTGGCACTGAAGGGCTGAGATATGTTTAGTACTTCGAGCAGTGCATTGTCTATCTTTCATCGGAACGTTCAATAGTGAATATGTTGACTCGAGTTTATCTCCTGCTCACGCACAGTCTGTGTGATAGGCGCGATTAGTACGACGGAAAATTGGAGTGATAGCTCTTAAAGTGGTGACCACCGGCTGTAGTTTTTAATGATTTCCAAACGCTGTTCGTTCGTGAACATCACCATGACAAAAATGTAAACCTCGACTGACGTTTTGACGCTGACAGATCAGAAAACAAATTTTAATGCGCGTTCTTAGCAAAATATGAAAATGTTATGTCACTATTGGAAAACCCTTTACAAGGCAGTCACTGAACGAGTTGGGCGCCTTCGACCCAGGCCGTGGCTTCCTATAACACAGGAATGGAAGGAGTCGTCTAATGTCGTGTCCGAATGCCTTTTCGTGACAGTTAGCTTTGGTGTTGTCTGGGAATCGAACTTCGAACTTCTCGTTCAGGAGTCCAACACACTAATCACTGAGTCACGGACACAACTGCTTTCAGTTCTCATTTTTCAGAGAAGAGCAAAGTAAAGGGGTTTTCATTGAGTGTGCCCCATTGACATCATTCAATTATCCTTATGCGATATATCAGGAGTTTGGGGTTGGATGATGGTCCTGAGATCATCTTAAGTTTCTGTCTTGTTGACATAATTTATGGAAAGTCCAGAGGGGTCATATCATACCGATAAAGTGGCTAATTGACTTCAGTAACTCGATTGCTTGGTCAATTGTGACATGCGGCTTTGGCTTGGTGAAACCACATACGCATCGAATCATCCTCCTCGAATTTAGGCCGAAATTAGTCAATCCACATGGTTCGGTAACAATTCCCATTGACTGTGTTCCCACCATTATTGAAGAAGAACTGGCAAGTGACTTGGCGAATGCCATCCTTTTGACATTTCGAATGCTGCCGTCCTGTTTTTCTACCGGTATAGCTCACTGGTGTCATCCCCTAGCAGACCCATCTTCTTTAGGTGATACCCGAACTGTCCATGACCTGTAGATAACGATGCTACCCATTTCAGTATTTTTCGCCGCAGTCTTAGAACCTCTCTTTATGTGGTGCTTATCGTCATCTTCGCCTGCCTGGAACCTTTTACGGTCGACCACCTTCTTTGGTGTTTCACCCCGGCGACGATCTGGGAAACATTGAGCAGAACAATCTTCTCAGACACATAAACGGATCTGGGTGGTTTAGTTTAGTCGTGGACGGTTGAAATTAGGTTCTCAGGGGTCTTATAATTGGGCGCAATGGACTCTCAGTTGGTCTAAGTGAGTCGTTGACAATTAGCGTCAACAAGAGGACCCATTTACCTAATCTAACCTACCATTACTAGCTCTAAACATCATAGACTGGGTTCTGTTCATAAGCTATTGTCTTCTTGTGTAGACACACAGTCTTCTGGATGCTAGGTTGTCCACCTTAAATGTGTATCCTTGTGATTTTGTTTGGCATATTACTCATCTCTCTTTAAACCAGAATTAACAGAGCCTTTAGTACGAGTACGCTTCTTCTTAATCAAAACTTTCCATGGCACCCTTCTTAAGTGCACCACCCTTGGGGGTCACTGTCCTCCAGCACATCCAGTCCTTGTTGATCGTCCATTTAACATTAACTTACAAGCAAATTATCTGCAACTCGCAAAAGGTCAATCCCTTTGAAGGGCAGGACACAGCCCAGCCATCTGGTGCACATTTCAGTTCCACTTCATGACGCAGTAAGCATGCCGTGGAACCAAATGCAGTTAATAATAGAAATTTATTATGATTGCTGGACCTTGGACAATACAGCAATACAGCTGGTGGGGGTGCACCCTATGCGCCCTATAGTCTCGTCGAGGGAGCAAGAGAGTCCTTGGCATTGGAGTAATGCTGCCACAATTATTAATTAATTAAAAGAACCAACAACATTCCCTTGTTGTTTTATGACAGAAATAAGATCATAAATGTCATGCTTATGCCCAGACAGTTAAGGGGCGGATGTCTGGAGAAGATTCCTCTCCCACAGTAGATACCCTCGCAGACAAAGGAACTCAATGCGTCTTTAATTGTTTTTGACGTTTCGAGGAAACTTTTTTTTTGCAAGTTTGGAACAAACATATTTAAGAGGGATTAATTTGAATCGGGACGCGTTGTTACATTGACTGCTTGCCTGGGAAAAGATTTTGATTTTCCTCTCGGGGGAAAATGTGCCGAGAAAATTGTTTATCCTTGGAATTGTTGTCATTCATTTAGACTTTTCCATTTTGGTAAATGGAATTTGAAGATCTTAGAATGAGCAGGGAGAGAACACTAGAGTTTTGAAAGGCGCTGGCCTACTGAGCGGAAATTTTGAGCGCTAAGGGGAAACAATGCCTGTGTTGACTTCGCAGTTCATTTTCGAGTCGCTCTTACAAATGATGAGTGTGTCATAGTCGTCAATCAAGCTCTCATTCTACTATTTCTCTCTGGTGAGGAGTTTTGCTGAGAGAGGCTTGCTAAAGTTCAGTTAAGGGGTTTCGTAGTTAGTCAGAGACGCAATAATCTCACCTGTTCTATGGCCGTATCCAGTTTTTTTTTTAGACGGATTGCTCTGCAAATAGTCGTGCTTTGATATATAGATTTATGCATAGATGTGATTCACATAAAATTTTTCGGAAATGTAATTCAAGGATATCCTCAGAGTTCTTCAAGACGAAAGAGAATAGACTTTTAGGAATGAAAACGGGAAGTACACGTCCCCTTGTCAGGTCATTCAGATCGTTACAAGCCTCCAAATGCTATGCCTTGCAGAAAAATACTGTCGAAACCTAGGAGAAAAGATTTTCATCTCCATGTCACAGTTTGTCTAGAAGTTGTCACCACCTTTCTCATTGTAATTCTGCGCTGCGATTTTTAATAGCTATTTTGTCAACCAATTTGGTACTGCATCGTTCTTTTGCTGTAAATATAAAGAGAAACAAATTGTCACCAAGTATTCACTGTGATTTTCACGGCTATTTTGCGGTGCGATTCTCTTTTAATGTGACTCCTGATGCGGATCAGCACTGTTTACTCATTTTTACGATGGAGGCTCAGGACATGTTTGGATAAAGCTCTCTCGGACGGCCCGACCTTTTCTGTTCCTGGTATTTACCTTCTAAGTAGTTGTCTCTTGTTTGTCGTTCTTTTTCGTTACTTAGTGAACAAGGATCCAGGTATTTTTTGTTTTCAGTTCTTCCATACTACACAGGGAGTACTATTTTTCAAAATTTTACATAAATACGCACACGATGTTAACGTATGATTGTCTCACATACAAGCACTAGACGAGAAGAAGTCTACTCGTTGTAACAGATCTTTCTTCAATTCTTTCTTTTCATCTTCGAATTGAATAAATCTAATTCCAGGATTAGAGGACTTCTTCTACCTACATACAGTTGTGTTCAAAATAATAGTAGTGCTCCCAGGCATATCGGTTTTAATGGCTCTATTGCAAAACAAACATTTTTTTCTTAATTTTTAAGATCAGGATAGATAAAGGACATGTTTATGTCTTAATTCATTGATACTGTATAATAATGATAGGACCAAATTAATTATATTGTATTTTTATTTTAAATGATATTTTAAGAGGAAAAATTGTGCTCAGTTTTATACGTTATTAATATTTGTGTATATAAACCAAAAAAAAAAATTTAATTAAAATTTTATTTAAATACGAAATAACAAGAAATAGAATGTAGTCAAACGAAATAATGATAGGACCAATTAACACGAAATAATAATATAAAATAATAAAAAAAAAGAAGCCATTGGGTTCTGGGTATCAATAATCCGTTGATGAACCTCTGTTTACAATGACTTGTTGAAGACGTCTTGGCATTGAATCAATCAAGGTTTTGACCACGTTTTGGTCAATTTTAGCCCACTCAACCTGAATTGTGGGCCATTTTGGAAAACTTGCTGGGACAAAATGCTCCAGAGGTTTTCAATTGGATTTAGGTCCGGGATACTTGCGGGCCGGTCCAGCAACGGAATACCTTGATGGATTGCCGCGTTGTCTTGTTAGAATATTCACTAATCTCCAGCAATCTCTTCACCAAAGTCAACAAGCACATCGTCCAATAATTCTACATATGTAATTGGAAAAGATAATTTTTGTCGAAATAAAGTACATGTGACCCTTTCCAAGGTATGCTATAGCGGCCCAAATCATGACGGTTCCTCCACTAAAGTTTCAAGACATCCGCGTCTCTTTTTCTCTGCGCTTATCATGCCAGTATCTCCGACATCCATCAGAACCATCTAGATTTACATTTTTTTCGTCCGAAAATATAACTTTGGTCCATTCTTCATTCCAAAATTGGTACTTTTCCACGAACTCCAATCTAGCAGCTTAGTGACGCATTGTCAGCTGAGGTTTCGGGATACGTTTAACGTATTCCAAGTTCGAATCTGCCTTTAAAACTTGTTGAATACGTCTCACTGGTACGTTGAGATTAAGAAAACGTCGGATTTCTGAAGAGCTGTTTGATTTGTTGGTACCTAATCTGTTAATCTCCCGAATAGCCCTTGCAAATAGAACAGCTTTTCTTAATGTATTTTTTTTTTAACATTATTTTCGCCTAATTTTAAGCAGTTAACTACTACTGTTTTGCTTCTCTTCACTTGAGCAGCAATATCCCTAGTTGTCATTCCAGATTGGCGATACATTGCACTTTCTACTTTCTCTTTTTCCGACAATTGTTTATCGCGACCCATTTTCAACCAATTTTCATAAGTCTGTCAAATAAAACAGCTCAAATTAGAACAAAATGTACCCAGTTTATTCGCACATTAACCTCTTTCAAAAAAACTCACGAATGTATTATTATTTTGAAAACTTTTCCGAAAAACACATGTGGTCTTATCATTATTTCGCACAACAATAATATTTCGTTTTTCGAATGAACACGAAAAAAGGGCTCAAAAAATCACCTTTTGACGGAAATATTTTGGCATGTGCTTCGTACTACTTGCCAAAGATTCCGATTATTTGCTGGTTTTGCTTGTCTTGCTGCAGTCTTTAAGTCGCACTATAAGTTTTCTATAGGGTTAAGGTCAAGTGACTGTGCAGGCCACATCATTACCCTAAATCCTATTGACCTGAAACCATTCCTTCGCATTTTAACCGGTATGTTTCGGGTTATTATCCTGCTAGAAGACCCAAATAACCCTCATTTCATCTTCTGCATAAGGCAACATCATTCCTGCCAGAGTGTCAACACACATGTTTTGGTGCCTGATTCCGGAAATAAGATTGATTGCTCCTACACCTACTGCTCCAAACCATTATATTCGAACCTCCGTGCTTTATGGTCTTTGTTGTATATTTAGGGTGATATTTTGTTTTTGGGGGGCGGCGACCCAGCTGCACCAAAAAGAACAATTTTGCTCTTATCGGTTCGTAATATTTTGCGGCATCTCTCTACAGGCCAGGTAACATATTCCCTAGCAAAATTTATGTGAGTCACTATATGCTTTTTGTTGAGCAGTTTAAGCTTATGAGGACTGCGAGCATAAAAATTGTTTTCTAACCGTCACCTACGGACTGTGACAACACTAATCGTTAGCCCTAGCTCCGGTTGGATAGAATTATATGGAGCAGAAGGGTGCATTTTACTGTGTCGAACAACATGTCTATTATTTAAATCCGTTGTTTTTCTTTTCGTCCGCGACTTTTGGGGTCACTAATACTTCAAAGACTGACTGATCCTACTTTTGACATGATAATAGAAATTTATGAACCTTATTTTCTTTGTTAAGTTTCGTCTTAAATTTCTGCATACTCCGTTCAGCTTGGACATAACGGAACTTTTGGAAATTGTTACAATCGTGATAACTAAAAGCACACTACTATTTTTTTGAACACAGCTGTATGTACATAGGTTCTAGTTCTCTATAGTAATGGGTGCTACGATCCTTTTCTTCTTTTTAGATACGCCTAAGCCTATAGGACAAGTGTTGGTTTCCTGAAAATTTTCGAACTCGAAATTTTAATCAAATATTCCATTACTATGTTGGAGAAGTCCAAAAACGTGGGTCCTCCAATTCTGTCTGTCTGTCTTTAAGCTTGACAGTGGCTTCGCTTCTTTTCAATCTTTGGAACAGCCAAACCTGACAGAAGTCGACAGAAATTCTTAAAGAGAAATTTAAAGGACTTGAAGACTTCTATATTTTCCCTAAGGGCCATACATGGCCACGCCCACTTTTAGAGATGTTTTTATAAAAAGAAAATAATTTGAAAGATCCTAAATAGAGCATCCATACGGTGATATTGTTATCATTTCAGCAAAAATGCGCTCACTTTGGTGGGTTTCATGAGTTAGGTTAGTTAGGTATGTGGGTAGGCCGTCAGGTCAATACAGACCCATTGTGATACCCAAAGGGGAAAAAGACCCTTGCCCATTGGTAAACCCTAGTACTGATTTGTATCTTGTAGATCACCAAACCATCCTGTTGATTTGATGAACCTAAAAATTTCATTGATTGGTCTGTTTGCTAATTCTTTAAGGTCGCAGAAAAAGTGTCGTCCAGAAATTTGAATATTAACTTTCTCATGTGGTACCGAAGAGAGTTATGCCCCGTAATAATTCCTATAAGGATAGAAAGAGACTTCCTATCCTTTAGCATAATTCGGTCAGTCCTATTCTTGTCCAAGCAAGGCTATATGTTTCTAGTGATCACACAAATGGCCAGAGAGGTCCATCTACTATTGGCCTCTCTACTGGCCCTAATCCATGCCTCTTTCAAAAACATTTCAATGTGCAAGACGGGATGAAGACCGAGGTGTCTACCTGTTAAGATGTAGATTCAGAGCCACTTTTTGCCAATCCGCCTGCCTTCTCATTACCTGGAATACCTTTGTGTCCAGGGACCCAGCAGAGTGCAACTTTGTGTTGTGTTCCAAGAACTCTGAGTTCTTCGCGACAGTACTTCACAAGTTTGGATTTTATTTCGATTGCAGTAATCGCTTTTATTGCCGTCTGGCTGTCGATGAAAAAGGTGATACCTTCCGGTGGTATTGCCTTCATCGCAGTCTCACGGGCAGCTATTGTCACTGCCAGGACCTCCGCTTGGAAAACACTGCTATGGTTCGGGAGGCGGACTGATCTAGATATCCCCAGCGGTTCTGAAAAAATGCCAGACCCTACGCCTACATCCATCTTAGATCCATCTGTATAGATAGTGATCGAACGTGTGTTGGCATTCCATTCTTCCCTGCTTGGGAGCGAGCTAGTAAATGGTCTATGAAAATCTAGGAACGGAGTGGGGTAATCCGTAGTATAGACTTTTCCTAGATATTTGTCCAGGATCATGGAATGACCTGTTGCATTATGAGTTAAAAGAGCCAGATTTGAGCTCCAATCCTCATAAGAGTGCTGTGCACTTTATTTTACTTCCAAATGCTTCTTAAAATGGATACTTGACAGTCCTGTTCTATTCACTTCCTGGTCCGTATTCGTTGGAGTCCTGATCGCCCTTTTGTCTTAACCTTTAGAAAATTGCATCGAATGTTGACGTACAGACTCTATCCCAATCCATAACCGACGTGCTTGGACAAAGCCAAAAGAAATGATTGGCCAGTACCCTTATGTCCTCTTATCCAGTCGTTCGAATGAAGTGCTTCACTACCTTTGAATGGATCTGATTTCTTTTTTTTTAAGTAATTCCCCTTTTACAACGAGTTCTACTCCTGCCACCCACCTATTCATTAAATCCAACATCATTCAATCACCATTCAATCGGATACCGCCATTTAAATGCCATTTAGCTTCAATCACTCAGATGCTACGTCACTTAATTAATCTCATTGAGCCAACTCCATCGGGCTGACAATTAATTGCAAGGAAATGCACGTGCATCTCCGATTTCGCCGACAAACGACAAACGGCAAGCGACTACGAACGTATGTATGCAAGACACGACATGTGATGCTTTTGATTACAACTTAATTAACTCATCTCACTTAATTTGCAATTAAAGGGTGTTTAACGGCAACTTGGACTTGCCCCCGTCCATTGTCCCTCAAGATAACCAACCAAATGACTGGGTATCCATTTAAATGCTAATTTGTATTGTTTGGTGCGCTCCCCAGTGACACACACAGAGAAGGTAACTGCTCCGAAATCTAGAGATTTATCGCACTTTCCACAAGTTTGGCCAGAAACAAAGCAACTTGTTCTCCTGCACTAAGGAGCACCAGACAATCTGGATGCTGCAATCAGATGAAGGATATACAGCGCACCAGGGAGTTGGGTGAATACAAAGCATAACATTGCAGTGCATTGTCGGAACATGAATCTTATTCATGTGCTCATGGCGGTGCAGGTGGCGGTGGCTCCATGCACACAGCTCTTTGGTTGAGAGATGAATTCAGACGGGGGCGCCCGCGTATCGATGTTATGCGTCAGCATGCGATGAATGGAAATAAAGTTCAAACTGTCCGGTGTTCCCATAGATACATATAGGGGGGGAGGAGAAATTTTTCGAAATGGAATTCTCTTTGGCACCGCAGTCGATAGCGAGGCTTTGACCAGCTATAAGTTTCTGGCATTGTTTGCCGAGTTAATGAAATTGCAAACTTTGTGGCAGATAGTTTTGACTTTCGACCATAAACCAGAGAGGAGTAGACCTTTCCTCTTTTCGGGGAGGTGAGGTTGTAGGGGTTTTGAACTATTCCAAACATACGAGCTTTTGCTGGTTATGGCTATTGCGAGGTGGTCTTTGGGGATTTCTGTCAGAATAGAGATTGATATGTACATACATGCTGGGAGGTGGGGAATGCATGTCGGTTGTTGAACAGTGAGGATGTGATTGCAATCGTTGTTGGTACAAGGAGTTCTCCAATGGTGCTTCATCCAACTTTTGTCAGTCAATGAAATGGTGGAGTATTAACCATTGATATTGGGTCAATTGAAACTTGTCCATATTAGCTAGGTAGGAGGGCAGATAGTGGGGGTGGCTGCATATCCACTTGGATCACAGATGGATCCATTGTGAATCCTTGCGGTGAAGTATGCTGAACACGATGATAGCTAAGCGGTTTTCCGAACCAACTCGAGATGAATATACATTTCACGGTCGAAGGTGTAGTTAACCTAATTACTGTTCGAGTTAATAGTTAATAGTCCCCGTAAAGAGAGCTGAATGGGGTCTGTTAAGCGCTGGAATTTGCTTGGTTTTGACACTGTCGTGTTTTGTCCAGAAAATTCTGGAGACACCGCAAGATGAAGGCTTGTTTCACAATATAATTGAAGTCGACAAGTGCTAGAGGCAGTTGAACAGATGGTACAACAGGCATTGTTAGGTAGTATTCGGATCTCCTCCTGGTGATGTACTTCATGGAGGAAGGTCGTCTTGAATAGTTTGCGTTTAGCTTCTGGAATTACTTATTCTGGTTCTGATGAGTATATGCTAGAGCCCACCTCTTTATGTGTTCTTGCCCCCTTCTATAAAAAATTACAAATTGTTCGAGTTGGTGCCACTAACGTCTATTCAGTTGTTCCTTAAGGGGCAGGTCGATTTAATATTTAAGCTGCAGTGGTGGAATGATGGTATATAGTCTGCTGGATGCTCAAGTGTGTTTATCTTGTAATGGTGCACTGGACAAGGGCTGCAATCGGTTTGGTTGTAATGGCGATGGTAGTCTCTATGGATGATAAGCCTGGTCAGTAACCTGAAGTACCTTTTTTTTATCCTTTCTGACATATTCTCTCTCCAAGTTAGAGTTGTCAAAGAACGCAATTGTTTTGGATTGCAATCTTTTTCGATTGATTGGAAATCTTCTTCGTATTGACTTGTTGCCATATCAGCCGGTTAATGTTGAATCTTCTCTTGTTGTGGCTTTTGACACATCCGCAGACGTGTAGCTTGGCTGTAACTAGGTAGTGGTCCGAATCCGATCAATTTGGTTGACGGTTTGATGAACTGGCGACCTTCATGTTCTTTTCTGAATATTGACGTGAGGATACTGTGTGGGCGTGTGATAGCTCTAGTGACATTGCGTCCTGCAACAAAGTCAATAGGTGGTGTCGTATAGACTATGCTTTTTGGTAGTGCCACCAAAGATATCTGTATCTCCATACCTAGGATACTGCTCATACGTCTTGTCGAAGAGCTCGTAGAAACCATTCCTTGCTAGCATCATCGTTTCCTACGTGGAGCGTATCTCGATGAGAATTGTCATAAGGCGTTCGACTATCACATGTCGAGGTCTGCCGATTACAACAAATCCACACCCAAAGAGACGCTGCTTCTATTCTCTGTGGCTATCACCGTAGTATATGTCGTAGTTTTTCGTTTTTCTTTTGCCCGATCCATCCCACCGCTTTGTAGCATTCTAGGGCCTCCGCTAATTTTCATGGTTCCAACGTCCCATGTGCAGATTCGAACATCGTTGTTCCTTTTAAGTTTTGGAGGGTAGTCTTTCTTTTCCGACCAACCAACTATTGGTTGCTTCGAAACTACTTGATTTTTTCGTGTGAGGGAAGTTATCCCGACACACAACCACAACCTGGAGACCCAGCTTAATTTTATACCACTTGCGCGAGAGGTAGGGTTTTCCAGAGTCAGTAACCCACTTCGGAGGTATAAGCGCTGCCGTTGGGTAATCTCCATCAACTCTCTTCCAACAGTCTGACTCAGTGCGGAAGATTTCTACAGAACTATAGACGCCACCGTTGATTTCAACTAGGGAATTGGTCCATTGGCAAAACATTTTTCCGTCCTCGCAAGCCCCTCTTTGACAAAAACAACTATTCCATACTTCATATGAAAATATGTTTCATTTTATTACAAAAACAACAAAAAAAAAGATCATATCTGAGTAAGAGTAAAAAAAAAATTTGTCTTCCTCCAGTCATCGGTTTACAAGTGACACTTTATCCCCAACCACAATCATCGCTCAGCTCAAATCATTCAGGACAACACTCTGCGATGGCATACTCAATACCCGATGTCGAAACAGCATCGACTTCAAACGATTCAGCCTTCGCTTCAAATTACAATACACTGGGCAACAGTCCGGGAATGGCTTGTACATCAGATCATCCTCGTCGCCTTGAATGCACTGGTCCGGCAACATGTCCAAGCAACTAAATTGATTTTTTTTTTGTTTTTGCACAGAAAGGAAAGAAGAAACCAAACGAGAAAAAAAAAAAAAAAAACAAAAACAAAATTAAAGTAGAACCCATTCCACAGAAATGCAATGAAAAAGTATCTAAAACTATAAAAAACTGTATCTACTCATTTTGTCTAGCGACTTTTTCCACTACAAAAATAGACCTTGATCGCGGAACCAGTTGATTATTCTCGCAGAACAAATTCGAGCACAAGGACAACAGGACCAAGCGACGGGGCAGAAATTTCGACTGCTCCCACATGCAGCGACGGTATGTTCCTGCGAAAGAGGAGGAAACAAATGAATTTCAGATTCCAACCGGATGCGAAAAACGTACGCAGAACATTATTGTTCATGTCGTCCGCTGGCAGGGATGAGGATGCCGAGTATCCGTGCGAAAGAAATCCACTGGTTGTGGTTGCCGCAGCAACTAGCAGCGCTATTGTCCAGTATGTGGACATTATTTTGTATCTAGCCATCAGCACGACACTTGACGGTACAAAATGTTCCTCGACACTGAAGTGTTGGATTGCAAAAAAAAACACAACTGAGATGCTCATGGAGTGAGAGCACAGATTGATTGCTGTGACATAACCATGGTGCTTGGGTGTGAATTGGTACATTCCAGAAGCGCGATGCATGAGGGGGCATCGCATGCCCGAATCAATGGTATTCGTTGAACTTGATTTTAATTGAGTCTGACTATAATTAGCTGGGATTAGTTTGGAAGGAAAATAGACAAAAAAAAACCCCTGTCTAGGACTGAGCCCCTCCCTCTGTTTGTCATAAATTTGCGCGCCAAGTGCGGAAATTCATCATAACATGACATTATTAGGGAACGTGCTGCTGGCCAACCAAGTCGCAAACAGTGTGTGTTGTTCACACCGGGGGCAACAATTGCACTTGACACTCAATAAATCTCCCCTCTCTGTGTGTACGAGTACGAGTCCTCCGTGTGGCCAGAGGGTGTAACTAACTATGTACATCAACTCTCCCCGGGGCCGCAAAATTATTACGAAACTCAGATTCTAATTTACTTTTGTTGATTTTGCTAACGATGCTTATGGTGATGGCTGATGATTATCGCGATGATTTAGGATGACACACAGGGTTGCGATGAGCACAGTACCTACTGCGTAGTGTTTACCTCAAACTGTATCACATGCTGAACGGGAGAGGGTCTATTCCAAGTCGTATGGATACATAATGTGTAGCATACACATATGTAAATATGGATCATTGCAGTTGGCAATGGCCCTTGAAATTTGTTCATTAATTCTGTTGTGGTTTGGTAGGCATATGGGGTTCTATACTGAGAGATACAATTGTTTTCAAATTAGTAAGTTCTTTCAAGTGCTATTGGTTAGTAAGGAGGACTCAGAAAGTCGGATTGTAACCGCTTGTAGTAATTCTTTATCTGCCTCCTAACCAATGCAATGCAATTTTGTCAAAATTGTCTCCGATCTGGGTCTCTAAGTCTTCTGCCCTCTTGACCTCGTTTGTGCTCATAATGAACAGAAACAGAATTCCTGATTTGATTAGACCCACGAGAATATAGATTTAAGTTGTCAGTGTCTGGGCTGGTGGGATCTAGGTAGCCCATTTCTTCATACACTTTTCAGTGCCTAAAAATTGATATTTTTTCGAATCATACCAAGTTGCCAGCTAGGCTCGTTTGTGTTCATAATGAACAGAAACAGGATTCCTGACATTATTTGACCCACGAGAAGGTAGATTCAAGTTGTCAGTGGCTAGGTAGCCCATTTCTTCATACACTTTTCAGAGCCAAAAAGTTGATATTTTTTCGAGGCATACCAAGTTGGCAGCTAGGCTCGTTTGTGCTTATGATGCACAGAAACAGAATACCTGACTTGATTTGACCCACGAGAAGGAAGATTCAAGTTGTCAGTGGCTAGGTAGCCCATTTCTTCATACACTTTTCAGAGCCAAAAAGTTGATATTTTTTTGAGGCATACCAAGTTGGCAGCTAGGCTCGTTTGTGCTCATAATGAACAGAAACAGGATTCCTGACATGATTCGACCAACGAGAAGGTAGGTTCAAGTTGTCAGTGTCTGGGCTGGTGGGGTCTAGGTAGCCCATTTCTTCATACACTTTTCAGAGCCTAAAAATTGATATTTTTTCGAGGCATACCAAGTTGCCAGCTAGGCTCGTTTGTGCGCATAATGAACAGAAACAGAATTCCTGACATGATTCGACCAACGAGAAGGTAGGTTCAAGTTGTCAGTGTCTGGGCTGGTTGGGTCTAGGTAGCCCATTTCTTCATACACTTTTCAGAGCCTAAAATTTGATATTTTTGGAGGCATACCAAGTTGCCAGCTAGGCTCGTTTGTGCGCATAATGAACAGAAACAGAATTCCTGACGTGATTTGACCCACGAGAAGGTAGGTTCAAGTTGTCAGTGTCTGGGCTGGTGGGGTCTAGGTAGCCCATTTCTTCATACACTTTTCAGAGCCTAAAAATTGATATTTTTTCGAGGCATACCAAGTTGCCAGCTAGGCTCGTTTGTGCGCATAATGAACAGAAACAGGATTTCTGACATGATTCGACCAACGAGAAGGTAGGTTCAAGTTGTCAGTGTCTGGGCTGGTGGGGTCTAGGTAGCCCATTTCTTCATACACTTTTCACAGCCAAAAAGTTGATATTTTTTCGAATCATACCAAGTTGCCAGCTAGGCTCGTTTGTGCTCATAATGAACAGAAACAGGATTCCTGACATGATTTGATCAACGAGAAGGTAGGTTCAAGTTGTCAGTGTCTGGGCTGGTGGGGTCTAGGTAGCCCATTTCTTCATACACTTTTCAGAGCCAAAAAGTTGACATTTTTTCGAGGCATACCAAGTTGGCAGCTAGGCTCGTTTGTGCTCATAATGAACAGAAACAGGATTCCTGACATGATTCGACCAACGAGAAGGTAGGTTCAAGTTGTCAGTGTCTGGGCTGGTGGGGTCTAGGAAGCCCATTTCTTTATACACTTTTCAGAGCCAAAAAGTTGATATTTTTTCGAGGCATACCAAGTTGGCAGCTAGGCTCGTTTGTGCTCATAATGAACAAAAACAGGATTCCTGACATGATTCGACCAACGAGAAGGTAGGTTCAAGTTGTCAAGTTGTCAGTGTCTGGGCTGGTGGGGTCTAGGAAGCCCATTTCTTCATACACTTTTCAGAGCCTAAAAGTTGATATTTTTTCGAGGCATACCAAGTTGGCAGCTAGGCTCGTTTGTGCTCATAATGAACAAAAACAGGATTCCTGACATGATTCGACCAACGAGAAGGTAGGTTCAAGTTGTCAGTGTCTGGGCTGGTGGGGTCTAGGTAGCCCATTTCTTCATACACTTTTCACAGCCAAAAAGTTGATATTTTTTCGAATCATACCAAGTTGCCAGCTAGGCTCGTTTGTGCTCATAATGAACAGAAACAGGATTCCTGACATGATTTGACCCACGAGAAGGTAGATTCAAGTTGTCAGTATCAGTGTTGGTGGGGTCTAGGTAGCCCATTTTTTCATACACTTTTCAGAGCCAAAAAGTTGATATTTTTTCGAGGCATACCAAGTTGGCAGCTAGGCTCGTTTGTGCTCATAATGAACAAAAACAGGATTCCTGACATGATTCGACCAACGAGAAGGTAGGTTCAAGTTGTCAAGTTGTCAGTGTCTGGGCTGGTGGGGTCTAGGAAGCCCATTTCTTCATACACTTTTCAGAGCCTAAAAGTTGATATTTTTTCGAGGCATACCACCAGATAGATTCAAGTTGTCAAGAATTGGTTCGGTGGCGTATGCGTAACCAATTTTTTCAAACATTTTTTGGTGCAAATTTGGTGTATTAAACAGTGGGCCCCTTTCCATTCGTCTGAAGAATATAACACGCGCAACACGAATGGTTGCGAGAAGCTAGGCCCATAAACTGCACCAACAATTCGTTAAGTCGATGGCCTTACCATGCTCCCGAAGAATATGACCCCTACGATGACTCGTTTCTGATAAGTTGGTAGACTACAACTAGACGCGTTTGCCCTTCCCAGGCATCCCAAGAACGACACACAAGTTCTTCGAAACTTAATTTAAACCAGAAGCTGCTGGACACACTCGTAAATCTCTTATGCTTTCTAAAACCACTCTATAATCTCTTCAAACGTCAGACCCTATTAAACCAGTTAACATTCCTGAAGTACACACACATATAGTATACGTACGTACGAATTAAATCTCCTTTTTGTGGTTAATTTTAGCTCGAAAATTTCGTTGCAATAAATTCCAGAATTCGAGAATTTCTGTCGAAACTTCGCCATTCAAAAAGTTCACCATAATCGACACATACTCATTAGCCCCATTCCATGGAATCTAACATCGAAGTTCGTGGGACTTTTCGCCTGAAAACCGAAACCCAACACAGACTGCTGCCAGTGAACTCACAGTAAAGTAAATAACTCGGAGTTTAAATCATATTTGCGGGCACTCCACTACCGACTGGTTTTAGCCATCCGACCGCCCGTCAGCCCGTCTGCCCATCAGCCCGAGCGCTCCAAAAGTCAAAAGTTTATTCATCGAATTTTAGAAACTTTTGCACCTAATACCAGTCAGTAGAGGGGGCTAGGGTAAGGGTTGTAATACAGTAGACATGCCGATTCCATGGGATATCTCTCCAATGAGCTGGAGGTTATCATTTGAATGTGTATATCCCTCTGCTCCCAGTTGATTGAATTTTTTTTTCTTATTTTTTTCTTGTATGTGCCTGTGGAGTTTTTCAACGAAGCCGGGACTAATTGCTGTGCACTGTGAACGACTCTGTGTGTACGTAATTCAATGATTCATTTAGCATTTGGCGGAGCATTAAAAAAATGAAAAAGAAAGGCGCTTCGAACTATGCCTTGGGCGGTGTGGGAACTGCAACAGTTTCGAGCCGGTTAATTAGGAACAATTTTAAATTAGCGCCAACGGGTAATCGTCTGCCAGGCGGCGGATGGTTCTGCAATAGACGAGGAAGTACTCGTACATGGGTCAATTATTCCATCCTTAACTCGGTTTTGACTTTTAAACTGAAGGAGGAGCACCAGCGACTGGTGTTAAGGGAATTTGAATTTGTTTCACAGCAGCGTCGACCGCTGCTCTAGAGTGCTAATTGAAGTTAATTTGGTTGTTGGTTGTGGGGCAGATTCTCTTTCAATCTATTGATGAGAATGATTTGCAAGAATGTGTAGAGATGCTGTAAGTGTTTCCTGTCTGCAATTCATTCCTCAAATTTCTGTGCCACTTTCACTTACCATAAGGCAGTCTATTCTACTGTTTTTTTTTTTTTTTTTTGGTTGCGCCAACGGATGTGTAATCTTCTAAAGATACCAGTAACCCGGGCTACTGGCATGCACGATTCGCAAACCTGAATACTCGATGCCAGGAATCCGCCTACGTACTAACCCACACCCTACACACTTCAACCACTCTCCCCGCGGAACTACCGTTAAGTATTACTTCGCGGGGCTGGTTAGCACTTTATGCTCTTCTTGACCTGTTCGACGTTTCTTGTTCTGAGGGGGCTTCCATTTGGGTTTGGTTGCTCTGCCTGAGCCTTTCCAGCCGCCGAAGTTCCTTTATGATCACAGCTGCTGTTTGTTTCACAGTATTCCATACTGCGTTCGATGTCAACATATGGTTTACGATGTTCTCCGGAGTTGGTATTTCTCCAATTATTTCCTCAAGACCTCTGCGTTCCAACCGAAAATGTGGGTACTGAAAGAGCACATGCTCTGCATCCTCTCTGGCCTCTCCACAGTTTGAGCAGTTTGGAGATTCATCAAGCCCAAACCTGTTTAGATAAGCTCTGTCGGTTAAGAACTGGGTGAGATAAAAATCCACTTCTCCGTGATGCCGGTCCATCCATTTATCTATATTAGGTATAAGTCGATGGGTCCATCTTCCCTTCGTTGACTGATTCCATCTTTCCTGCCATGTTCTCATGCTTCGCTGTCTTTCTGCCAGCTTAATATCTTTGACTGGAGCAAGGGGTTCCTGGATTTTGGCGTCATAGGTCCTCTGTAGCTCAATAGCCAAGATATCCGCTGGTAGCATTCCCGCAATAACACATATAGCGTGGTCGGATACCGTCCGAAAAGCGCAACACACTCTCAGCGCGCACAGTCTCAGCACCTTATCATACATAAGGTTCCACAAGATAGGACCTAGTACCGATCCTTGTGGTACTCCGCCAGATATGTGGTACTGTTTTACCGCATCGACGGTATCGTAAAACAGGTACCGTTTCTCGAAATAATTTAATATTATTTTGATGAGGAACCCTGGCACCATCATTTCTCTAAGTGAGCACAAAATATGCCCCCAATTTGCAGAATTGAACGCATTTTTGACGTCTAGTGTTATTACAGCACCGTATTTCTTTGCGCCTCCTCTCCACCTTCTGCCCTGGATAGCATCTTCCAAGATTGTGGTTACCCTCCGTATAGCATCGATTGTAGAACGGGCTTGTCTAAATCCATACTGTTCGTTTGAAAGTCCCCCGGCTTCATGTATTGCGACCTCCAGTCGTTTGCATATAATTTTTTTTTAAAATATTTTTCCCATTGTGTCTAACAAGCATATAGGACAGTATGACGAGGGCTCATCTGGCGGTTTTTTCCCTTTGGGCAGCAGCACCAGACGTTGTTTCTTCCACTGGTCTGGAAAGACCCTTTCGGTTAGACACTTATTATACATTTCCAGAAATGGTTCCGTATTTGTTTTTATGGCTAACTTAAGGGCCTTGTTGGGTATCCCATCCAATCCAGGTGACTTATTGTCATCGAACCGCTTGCACACTTCCAAAAGTTTCGTTTGCGTGACGGTTGTGATTTCATGTAAATCCTGGGGTGCTGCTATACTCTCTGCAGTTCTCTGCGGTGGAAATAAGCCCGACACTATTTTTTGCATTAGCAAAGGGCATGAGGGCGAGGGTGCCCTAGTGGTGCCCTTGAGTTTTGCCATGACTGCCTTATAGGCTGTACCCCAGGGATTTACATCTGCTTGCTGACAGAGTTCTTTAAAGTTGTCACTTTTGCTTCTCCGGATTGCTAATTTCAGGTCTCTACGCCTATCTTTGTATTGCACCTGTAGGTTCTGGTGGGAGGGCAAGCCTCTGGATCGCTGGAACAGTCTTCTCGCTTTATGGCACTTGCTGCGTAGCTCTGCTATCTCTTGGTTCCACCAATATACTGGTGGCCGGCGATTTGTTGACGTTTTCCGGATCATAGATGCATCGCATGCTCTCATTACTTGTTTCGTAATCTCAGCTGCCATAGCATTTGCTGTTCCTGGCCTTATTGTAGATTCTCTAAAGGTGAAAGTAAAAGAATCTTCGTCTAGTGTGCCTATTTTCCACCCCATTCGTTGTGCCTTCTTTGGCGGGAGTTCCCGGTTGGATCTTTTCTGGTCTATTTCAAACAGGATGGCCAGGTGGTCGCTGTGGGTGTACTGTTTACTTACTCTCCACTTGGCGCCTCTCGCTAGGGAACTAGTTACGAAGGTTATGTCAACTACGGAACCTACGTCATTTCTGCTAAAGGTATTCTCGCTTCCCGTATTGAGCAGCATGACATCTAGTGACGATACCGCTTCGAGTAGTGCCTCACCTCTTCTATTGGTTCGAGTGCTGCCCCAATCAGTGGCCCATGCGTCGAAATCCCCAGCCATGATGATTGGCTACGGCCTCTAGCATCATCCACGAGCCTATCCAACATACGCTGGAATTCTTTAAGAGTGCTGTTTGGGGATGCGTAACAACTATAGATGTTAACACCCTTTACCTTGGCTCGAACGAACCCGGATTGGGGTGTCATCATTTTTTCTTCGAAGGCGTAGTCTCCACAGGTCCAAATAGCAGCTCTTTTTGAGTAATCAGCTACCCAGACTTTTTCGTCGAGATTCTTGTACTGTTCGGATAGTATGGCGACATCTATTTTTGACTCACGAATGGCTTGTGTTAGGAGGTCCTGTGCCGCTTCGCAGTGATTTAAATTTAATTGCAGCACTTTCATATTCTTCTTGCGGTTTTTTTTGCTTCCTGATATACAGGACATACTGCGCTTCCTGCCGCGTGTTTGAAGTTGGTGCTCCCCTTTTCTTCGCAGAGCACGCACCTTGCATCATTGGTGCAGTTCTTAGAAACATGGCCTTTCTGTCCACACTTGACGCAATCCTCACTTCTGTCCACCGTATTTGGACACGCCTTTGCTAGATGCCCGAAGTTAAGACACCTAAAGCATCGCAGCGGTACCACTTTCTCTCGTATTCTGCATATCGTCCATCCGATTTTGACTCTCCCAACCTCCAGAACTTTTTTGGCAGCGTTTATCGGGAGGCTAATGACTGCAGTTTGTGTTCCTGCATAAGCTTTCCTCATGGATTTGATGGATGAGGCCTGCATGCCTCGTACTTCCTCGAATTGCTCGGCCAGGGCTTGACAGATCTCTTCTTTGGTAGTAACATCGTCTAGGTCTTTGCACTCAATCAGTACCTCGTGCGTTAGGGTCCTTACTTCCGCCATTTCCCCGAGAACTTGCCCTACTTTGCTTTGGTGCTCAGAGGTTTTTCCAGCTGCTGCTTTCTTGAGCTCAAGCAGTAACTCTCCCTTGGCCGTCTTCCTTATGTGAATTACGTCCGATCCCAGACCATTTAACTCAGGGTTGGTCTTCACTTTTCGGAGTATATCGCAATAGGATGTTTCTCCAGTTTTTTTAATCACCAATGCGTCCGGCTTGACATGTATCTTGCCTGGACCCTTTTGTACCACTCTTTTCCACTCGGCTTTGTTGTGGTCTTGATTCGCGGATTTTTCGTCTGCATCTCGGCCTCGCGGTTTTGCCGTCTTTCCTGGTTTTTTTTGGAGCGCTTTTTCTTTCTTCTCACTTTGGCACTTCTGGACGTTTTGTTGCACTGACATTGCTGTTTTTTTCGTGACTATCTCAGCGTATGTCAATGTCGAGGGTTCTTCATTGCTCGGAGATCTAGTCCTTTTCCGCTTAGGTTCTGGTAGTTGCTTCAACGGATGAGAAGGCGCCGATTTGCTCATTTCGGATGACTCAATGGTTTGGGTAGCTTTAGACAATCTATTCTTTACCACGTTGTCTTTCTCGGAATTTGCTATACAGTTGTAGTGTCTGCGTATAGCACTAGTCAGCTTTCTGATTTCGTGGTGCACGTTTGTTTTCCCTTTGATGAATTCTATCAACGTATTGATGTTCTTTCCCAGGGATTGCATGGCTTCACGTCTTTCTCTTTCTTCGCTGTTTTCTCTTCGCCTTTCTTCCTTGTTAGTTTCAGGCGTCAAGCTAGCAGTTGGTGCTTCTGTAAGATGGAAGTCCGGCTGCTTTTGTGGGGATGTCTGCTCCGTTACTGGTGCAGACGGCGTCCCTACGTCCTTACTATCGATCGCCTCCTCCATTATTTTTAGCGGCGGTGATCGCATCAGTACAGAACTTCTCCTAAATGGATTTTCCTCTGCACTTTCGATTCCTGAGTTTGGTACTGTTTTTTTTGGTTCTTTTTTTTCTGTTTTATTTATGTTTGTTTTGTTTTCTTTTTGATTCATTTTTGTATTGGATCCCACGAGTATGGGGGAAAGGAAGGTCCACCACATCAGAGACCCCTGTAATGTGGTAAGGCTACATTACAACCAGAGGGCGCCAGGTATCTGGAGGGCTCCGTTAACGATGCTGTATGGATTTTTGTCCCCAGCACCATTCAGACGTCGGCACGGGTCGCATTACACCTTGCCTTAGGGACAGGACGCTTAGTTACGGGCGGCATCTACTCGCCCTGTCACAAAAATTTCACTGGGCTTATGTGTTTTTTCCGTCACACCCTCCATTTTTGCCGCTCTTGGTCGGGGACTGCTTATTTGTTATTCGCAGCTAACCTATATATCTATAGGTCTTTCAGCTATCCGCCACCGTGCTGACCCCCCTGGTAGCCTAAGCTCGGCCCCAAGAGTCTATTCTACTGTGTCACTGTAGGTTTGCCTAATGCCATGACATGCTATGCTATAGACTGAAACTACCTCCTTTTGTTTGGCAATGGTTATAAAGAAGACATGCGAGTGCCAATGTCAAATACGACACCCACTCCACTGAATCCTTGCTAATGCCTCTTTGATTTGGCAATTCGTTGCTTTGGATAGGTCGTGTTGAAACGTAGGTCCTGTTACGATAACGTGTGTGACTTCTAAGTCACTTTTGCATCTGATAAACGTTAGGTTAGAGTGACTGTCTGCGACACACTTAGACCATTGTGAATTGAACCAACCGAAACTTTCAATAAAGCGAATGAATCTCGCGAATCCTAGTGACGCCAGTTCGCCTAGGTTGTGAAAGAAAGGTTGGTCCTAGTAGACTTCTATGAGTAGAATGGTTTTTCTCCTCCTTCTCCTCCCAAAAGCTTCTGCACAATTGATACGAAAAGAGGCCAATCCTTTTGACAAGTTAGCCTATCAGATAGTGCACAGTAAAATCACCGATGAATGCTGCAACAGATATGTCGGAACTATGTATCTTGAAATGTTGCAAGATGAGACCTTGTTCCATCTTTTTTTTTGGCTGGAAGTGTTCAGCCTTAGTAAGAGCTCGTCAGCCTTACTCTGGCTCCTCACCCAGCATAGGTGAATGTTGAACTTCTGAGACATTCCCAAGAGAGACAAGTGGCCTGTGAAGTAGGGGCTCTAGGGGTTCTAGGAGTTTGATTGCCGCTTGACTGTCAGTGAAAATGCTAATATTGCTGACAGATATTGCATTACATTACAGCCAGGACAAGGTTTTATGCCTGAAAAGCATTGCAATAGTCTGCAGCTCCTAGAGGGTCGACAAGGGTAACCTTATATTTTCTCGTAAAGACGACAAGCTCTGTTTTGACGGGATTCGCTCTTAGTCCGCAGTCTGAGGCCCGCCCATCTAGTGAGCCGAATGATAGCACATTGGAGGATGCCTTTGAGGGTATCTGGGTCTTTTTCGGAGATAGGCTCTGCACTTGACTACTCGCTGGGGAAGTCGGCAAATAATTAAATGGTCATGAGCTGTACTGCAACTATTCCTCGGAAGAAGTCGGTGTATCTTTTTCTACAGCGTTAGTGAGAGTACTCCCAAGATCCTGTACAACCCACTAAACACCACCAATATAGTTCCAGAATTCAAGACTGGAGTGGAATGGAAGGGCTTATTCTTGGGGCATTTTAAGTGCAGCAAGTCCTTTATTTAGTTTTCCCTTGAAGCTCCGACGCAGATTTACTTATCGATCTTCCTACCCGTGAAGATTTTCTGCCTGAGATACAGCATCTTACACTCCTTTAGACCCCAAGCTCGCTGTTTCTAGTTGTCCAGCTTGATTGTTAGAACTTAGTTTGAGACTTACTTGTCATCTCGAACCTTGGGGTTTGTTATTCGAAGATAATTTTTGGTGGAAAATTATTGTCCGATGTGGCCGACACAGTGTCGTCGTATTTTCTCACCGGGACCAAACAGTTGACCTAGAAATTTTCTCTCGAAACTGCACAAAGTTTACTCTGCTTTTCAGTCCAGTACTGGGCTCCATAAAGCAGAACTGGCAGCATCAGTGGCTTGTAGAACCGAAGTAGAAACGAATTCCCAGAGTAAGTCTTCACCGAATCTCCACTAAGGTGTCATTTGTCCAAGGTAGGCAAACTATCTAGCTCGCACTGCTACCAACAGTCACGTTTTGTCCTGGGCGGTGGACCGATGCTCCTTTGTTGATGTGTTGATGTTGATAAATACTCAGATACTCGTTTAACCTGCGTCTGACTCTTATCCTTCCCCAAGCGAGCAGTTTTAACGGAGGAATAGACATTCTCCTGGTAAACATTCATTTGAATTAACCACAAACTCATCCATCAGGCCTTTTAGCTCTAAAAACCCCATTAGTCACGCAGAGCTATTCCTATCACTTGCTACAATCTCGCTAACTCTGCATGCTAACGTGCAATCGATTCATGTGAGAAGTCTACAATAGATGAGACAAACTTAGTCAGTGAACTCAACTAAAACACATAAACGTTTGTAATGCATTCACACAGACCTTATCAATTGCGTTACGTCCGCCTAATTGACACACCGCCGCCGCAGCCATGTTGACTAGAAGGAACCAAGTGTAGAGAACTTTACCTCTCCGCATTACAGAACCCAGAAACTATTATTTCCGTCACTCGAACCTTTTCCTAACAACCGAGCACACACGCTCGCATAGGATATCCTCATCCAGGATACGGCATTAGACTTCTGCACAACTTCCATCTGTTGCAACGTTAATGAATGTCAGAGATCTCAGGAAATGCGTCAGAAAAAGTTCACCTTTTAGACTTTTCCTCCCACACATACTTCTTCTTCTTCTGAACCAGCACCACCTCCACCAGCCCCCTTTGTAACCTCCTCCTTCATACTCGGTATCTCTGGCCTAGACTTGTGCTGAAACTAAAATGATGTGTATGGCGTGGTTTTCTGTCCGCCCAGTTGGTTTTAACAGGCAGGCGGTAGGTTTCTGTGTAAGTAAATAAATTATCATGTGTGTGGTGCTCCCTGGGGTCGGTCGCGTTACTACGTTCAGTTCCTTGTTACAGTGAAACCCCCACACCAGCTCACACTCAGATACCCAAACCGGGGGATGGAAAAGTTTTTGAGTAACCCTATTTGTCACTTTTGATAGCAGCCGCAGATAGTCGTCCATCTTGCCCGCCCGCCGGCCCTACATTCCAGGGGATCGTTAGTTTTGACCCTCATTGCAGGGGTTGTGGTTCGAAAATGTATCTATTACTTGTATCCATTGACGGCTATGGATGGAAATACGTCCACTGGTGCTGTCGTATTAGGGCTCCTCCATGGTGAAATATTAAATTACCGTGTGTTTTGCGAATCAGGAGCACAGCACAGATACATACTTATGTACGTATGTATCTGAGGGTGGAAAATTTTGGCCTACATTGAATCAGAAAATCATTTAATTAAAAGTGCTTTTATTATATTTTTGTTCTATTAGCAGACATGTAGTAATTAATTGATGTTGTTTAGAGCTTCGTTTGAGGCTGAGAATGTATCTTAATTTGTATGAGATTCGTTTAATAACTGTGTGTAACTTGGTTTAGCGATAAACACAGATGAATGGATGCGTCGATGAGGGATTCGGTTGGCTGCGAGTGGGTATGGATGAACAGTTTAGGGTATTGGAGGGTAAGCAGAGAGAAAATATGCCAATAGTTTTTGTTTTTCTCGATTGAAACGTGCTATTCGAGACGGTTTTGGTGGCTAGGAGCAGGCTGTATTCATGAAACTTACATAATGAGTGGCTTTGTGCGTTGTCTGGATCAATATCCATCAGACATTGGATGGATTTCTTTCATAGAATTATGCTCCACTTCATGGTTCGTTGACGTCTGTTCACATATACTTCTGTTCGTATCTTGCAACCCTTTTAGACTTATAGATAGACAGATAGTCTTAGCAGTTATCGTTAGTTTTACTTGAAGAAGTAATTTGTCGCTGCCCCTTACAAACATCTACCATCAACCTTCTTGGACACTTGAAGCTCCTTGACATTCTGCCATTCGCTGCTATCCTCACCAGCAGTATGCGAATCTTCGCTATGAAGAATCGGACAATCCTGATATCCCTCAACTGATTCCTGATGCTAATTTGTATACTGGCGGTTCAAACATATAGAATGGGGTAGGTGTCGTAATTTTCGGTCCAAACCAACAACTGTCTTGGTCGTTAGGATGCGCTACTTCTAGCGTGTTCCTGAGAGTGTGTCAGAAGAAACCTCCGAAGAACACATACTTATATAAGACACGGAGAGTCAAGCAGCTCTAAAAACTCTCATGTCTTTTGACTTTGAGTATAAGCTGGTTTGGAACTGTCTTCAAACCCTCCTACAGCTAGCTTTAGCTCAGTTTTATTTGTGTCCTAGGACATAGGCATAGGGTGATCCCTGGCAATGAGGCCGCTGGCGAACTTGCCAGATCCGGTGCCCAATCTCCATACATTGGCCCTGAACTCTTCTCGTGGGAATAAAACGAACAGCTCTCTTACTCTAGCAATGACTTTCTGTCTGGTCGTTGCTCTCACAACTATCTCCTCAAGAAAATTGGTACTAGCCAATCGTACACGTGCCGACTATGCTTAGAGGACACTGAAATCGGTGAACATATTCTTAGTCCGTCATTGCCCGGTCTGGCCTCAAACACGTCCACCTCGTTTTCTGATGTCAGCTCCTCTTCAAATAGTAAGCACGTCCACTCAGCATCTGCAAGGGGATAGCAGAAAAGATGTCCATGAGGCTGCGGTGGTTCTTGAGGCTATCCAAAGCCCCTACACCCCAACTATCCTTAAAGAGGTATGTTGGATCATTACAGTACCCTTAGTATTAAGGTGCCTTTTGGGATCATTTTTGAGGGTGATGTTAAGAGCAAGAGTACATGTACTAAGCCTTGGCAGAAAAAATCTGTCCTAAACCACTCTCTGTAATACAGTTTCTAAGATTGAGAGTCTGGTGATGATATTTCCTCATCCGATAGCTGGTTCTTACCCAAATCTTTCAGTACTTATTGAATCAGAATCCCTCCGTGGGAAAACCACCTTCAGAAATACATATCTCGGTTACGTAAGTGTTCCTTAGATCTACAATTCTAGTCTCGTTTTCCCTATCTAGTTTGCTGAATTCTTCTTTGAAGGTGTGATCTCCTCTCGCGCAAAATGGTTCAGGACCTATGAAGGTTACTGCTAGAACCTTTCTCCATTTCAATATCCAACATAGGGTCACCTTGTTTCATCTACTCAGCCTGAGTAATCTGAAAAATTCAGCAACCATAAGGTCCAAGGGAGTCAGTTTCAATAGTATCTCGATGGCTGCAGTTATCCCCTGTAATACCGAATCATCCCAGTCCTTGCACCTTATTGAGAGTTTACCTCGTGGTGCGCAGATTGGTTCATATTGGCCATCCAATTGATTCATATGTGATCCTACAGACATTCATCTAAGGATGATAAAACTGTGTTCACAAGATTTACCTGGCAAATTACCAGACCTGGTTATATCTTTTGTGGTTTTTTTTTTTCAAATGAATTTACTGTCTAGGTTTGGTCCCAGATATTGTATTTGCTTGTACCAAACAGTTCTACTCGTTCAAATTTTCTTTTCCTCATGAAGGGGCTCTATAGCAGTTTTTGTCGGATTTGGTTCAACCCAGCTGCAGCATCCTAAGTGACATCAAGTTCAGAAGGAAATCTTGTGTTGAATGGATGGGATGATGGAATGCTGCAATGCGTTTGGCAGTTCGCTAGAAACAGCCTGCAAGTGCCAGTTATAGTAACTTTATATGTCTTTTACACTATCAGCTCTTCAGTTATCGGCGCATAGTCGCTTGTATGCTTTCTTAAACTTGCGAGATGGTTTACTTCACAAGGGTAACCAATATCTGCAAAAATGGTGTGCTAGACTCTCCAAGTTCTCAGACGATTCAATGGGGTGACGAGCTGGAGAAAAATTAAGTATACGCCCTGTTGAAAGCCGTCGTGAGTCAAATTCCTTCGAACTAACGACATATTGAATCACATCAATGTACCTCCGGGTCAAGATACCTGAGATACTAAAGGCTTACATCCATTCTGAGCACGCTCTTTCCAGTTGTTTAGACCATTTCTCCTTGCATACGCAAACACTTGGTCTTTGCAGGGGTGTCCCTTATTGTATTGAGCTTCGGGGTTAGGTCTATTGACTTTCGTCTACATTCAATTCAAGGCTCAATTCGCCTGGTCTTGAACGCTGTTAGGGAACTCTCCAAGATAAAACCTTCTCTGTGCGGGGTTTATATTAAAGTGAGTTTGGGGAATCGTGTCCATCGTGTAAGGTTTACAGAAACTGCTACGGATCTTCAGAGAATAGACCGAGTTTCCACCTTACACTATGTGACACAGCTCGGTATTGTTCTTCATCCTTGCGTAGTCTTCGAATCCTAGCATTTGTAGCCCCAAGGTCTATGAATTTGTTGGTATTTTTTTTTTTAAATTCGGTTTTCCTAAGTTTGCTAACTGGATATGTTACACAGGGCATGTGTCTGCAGTGCTTGTGACTCCTGATTGTGAAAGAATTGAAAGCAATCACTCTAGTCTACCGTCCACCATCAATTTCAAGTTAAACTGCTAATTCCTCCCCTGTACAGACGTGTTTTCGTCAGCATAACCTGGGTAAGTCGTTCCCCCAATTCTACTTCCGCTGTTTCTTGATTGAATAAGGTATCCAGCGGCAGGACTCGCCAGGAATTATTTCCCAACCTACTACCCTCTACTATAGACAGTGAAAGTCGTTTACACCGATGTCGAAGGGACCGGGAAAATATAGTCGTTATAACCGGAAGTCGTTATATACAACGAATCTATATCCGACTGTAGAATTGCTTAAACTTTAATGAAACCAACGAAGTGATAGGATAGGTCGTCATAAGCGAGGTCGTTATAAGCGACTTCTACTGTACTTACCCATTCGAAATTCGTTCGACTAAGTCTGCCTTTTGTCAACAGGACGAACCCCTTTTGAGGCCTTCAAGTCGTTCCCAAGATTCTTTAAATATTCAAAGGCTGAGTTGTATATACCCACTCGCTCAATGCTCCAGTATTTTACATGCAGATCCTTAAATCGATTGCCTGCATCCTATCTACTCACAGAACTTCCTATAATCCTTTGAATTTTCACAAATTCAACCCTTTCGGCTGCCATTTCGATCACACTTGCCATCGAGTAGCCCCACGAATCCCCAACAGACCTAATTGATTTTTTTTCTGCTCCGCAAATTGCAGGCCATTCAAAACAAATGCCATTACCCTATTCTGCTTGCAGCCAGAGCATGGCAATTGACCACAAAAAAAGAGTTGACCGGGTAATTGAAATAATATGCTAATTGAGCGGGCCGGCGGGCGGTTGGCGAAACATCCTCCACCAGGCCGACATCAATTATTCACACTCGCGCGCCCACTCGACCTCCAATCGAACATCGAACAGAATTATCCTCGCCTAAAGGACGAAATGATCCAAAAACTCCTAATGGATCCATAAAATCTGCGCGCCATTGATATTTTATAGTTGGAGCCTTTGGGGCGACAATACACTGTACATTGTCTCGAGTGTTGTTGTCTTGTTTCGTCGATGAATACGGATGCAAATTTGTTGCGAACTGAGATACTTTTTCTGATCTGAATCTCGTGTGCCTTTCTCGAACCGGGCGGCGACGGGGGGCGCCAAAGGATATCTCTGCACATATCCTGCAAATAAGCAAAATCTCATTCGACCTGGATTACATTCTTCTTCATGTGTGTGTGTACGCTGAGCCCTGTGGCGGGTTCTAAATTTACGATGCCAGGAAGCCGGTTTCAGTTCTTTTTTTTTTCGCTCTCTCTCTCTCTCTTTTCATCTCTTTCTCTGTGTGTTTGCCCTTCGGCGGTTCGGTGACTTATGTGTGTGGCTGTGTTTATAGAGATGACAAGGACGTTCGCCCTGTCCCAGAGGGATGGAGAATGTGCAAATTGGATCGGCAATAGATTCTGTGATTTTGAGGAGAGCACCCTCTCTCCCAGCAGCAGCGGCGGCCGCCTAGACCAAAAGCCTATTTCAGTTAAGTCATTTTCTGGCCTCTATTGTATTCATGCGGTTTATGGATTCATCAGTGAAATTGGAAATTCAAATTGGGCAGCAATATACACATCGAAATGACAGGCTACAGACATGTACTGTGTGTAGATACTGATTTGGTGAAAGTATGCCAAGCGTTTGCGGAAGTGATTCGGAAGCAACAGTACAGGAGTGCCACCGCATTCGTGTTGCTGTGGTAGACCAACTGATAAAACATGAAATTAATTACCACCTCAGGGTGATTTGTAGACTGCTGCACTGACGGTACACACCAATCCGGAATCTATACGTTTTTCTGCAACAGATACCTACTCTGCAAAGTTTATTTTACCAAAATAGAAAATTTTAATTACATTTTATGTTGAGGAGGAGCTTTCCTGTTCAAATAATGGTTGTATTGGTCGAATAGATCTTCCGGTCGCAGTACACATGGTGGCAGTTTGTTTGGCCATTGAGTCTTTCATAGGTCACCGTGCAGTTTGACAGTCTGAAAGAAGGATACGCGAATTAAAAATGTGTGTCACTCTGTGTATAGCAAAGAAATCCTGACTTAATGTCACCCTTCTCGGAGCAGCTTAAACTGCAGTTTTGTGGCCAATAGAACTCACCGGTGTAGACGCTGATGCAAGTAACTGAAAGGGATTAAGAGGCTTAATTTTGTTTCATCTTTCGTCCTTATTTATGGGTAGTTGCGTATAACTAGATGTAAAGAACAAAAAACAGGTCTTTTATAGTCAACTCACGGACTCGTCCCATTTGTAGTTCAGTAAATGCTTGCCATGTTCAGCCATTTAGTCCTACCCTTTCTCAGGAGATCGTCAGCCTTGAAGTTTCTTGGAATATCTGGTCGACAAGCCCGGTTACCTGCTTGACTCAGTAATAGTCGTATTGGGTTACATTTCAATCAGGTCTAGGTTTCCTTATTTCCACCTGACAGACCTGATCTGGGAGACGGAAAGAGATTGATTTTTCCTACAAAAGACCCAGTTCTCTGAGGTTATAGTCGAAAGTTTAAAAGTCGCAGTCAAATAGCAGTCACGGGGGTGCAGTCAATGATTTTTTGGGAAAGTTTAGACAGAGGATCATAAAGTGGCCACATCGTAGCCAATTGTAGTTAACGTACGAACTACATAGTTCAAGAAAGAGCTCTAACAAGTGAACTGGTGAACTAGTTCCAATAGCTACTTTATCAGGTACACTCTGCTAGATACTGGGGAACTGAGTGCTCCAAATGCTGTCTGCCCTAGCTATCTGAGACAACTGGTGGAACGACAGAAAGAAAGCCAACAATCACTTGCAGGTTGCGGGCTTTTCTATTCAGTTGCTCGAAGGACCAATCGTTGATAACTTTTACTTTTATCACCGAAGTGCCATTTAGAGGAGTTGTTGCAGGTCCTAGGTAGAGAAACCTACTGACTATGTTGTGTATTTCAATGTTCTGCAACTGCAACTTATTTGTATGCGTTTGGTTGAAGGCTTATTGATTTGGAAAGCGGTTGTGATCATTGTAAGTCAGTATTGGCTTGGCATTGCTCATGCACTCATGGTGGGTGACTGACGCAACCCGACCCGTTTACTAGGATCGTTAGCAGTTAAACCATCTATTCATTCATTCATATGAAAGCAATGATAATGTATTTCAACAAATATACAACACAAATACTTCGTATAGATAGATTGGGACTTATGGGTATGTGTCAGGGTCTAATTGGGCTCTGAATTCATGCTGTTGACTCTGAGTAGGAGCTGGTTTTCCAGACATAGGCTGGCAATATAAATTTGCGCATTGTGGTATATCAGTCAGGAGTCCAGGCCAAAGATTGCATTCAGATGTTCTAAGAAAAGAGGAGAAATTAGGAAAAAAAGAAAATCAGATACTCCAGGTAATTGATTTTTACTTGATTTCACCGGTAGGAGAACAGCTGTAATTGCACGCTTCTGGCCAGTATTCGAAAACCAATTGAAGGCATTTATCTAGAAGAATACAAGAAGTTTACTAACAGTGCATATTCACATTGAGTGACGTTTTCACATTGATAGATCATAAACGGAGCTTAAGGGTACGTTCAAGGGTGCCTATATCACAAGGACAACTCCGAGGATTTCTTTGTTTCTTAAACTCTCCACGACTTTGATGTGATTACACTTTCGAACTCTGCTATGCACTCTCTTCGGATCTAACGTCTAATTTCACTCAGACACATTCATGGATTCACAGTGGGGATGGCAGTCAGGGACAGGCCGGAAAAGGCCTTGTCATGTTTCCAAGAAGGATGAAGACACATTTCTTTATCTTTCTTTTCTACAAACTAGGAGCCAAGAGCCTTCATCTCTGTAAGATGAGCTTCAACTGGTTTTACGTTCGAAGTGAAACGTCTGTGGTCAGAACCTAAACAGCCATTTGTGTGGAACCTAACTGAGTCGTACCGTACAATGTACTTACAGTTTTATGGCTGCTCTGCCTGTCTCAAGATGGCAAATAGAAATATTTGGCGCAGCAGATCCGTGCAAGAAACTGGGCCTCTAGCAGCCATTGGTGTTATGTTCTTCAGACGAATGGTAGAGGCGTACTATTTAAAGCTTTTTTATGAGAGTTATACCCTCGAGTGTTTGTTAGACGTTCGTGAGAGTTAGGACCGTGGTAGAACTTTGGTGTTGTCTAGGAATACTTTCAGCACAGCTTTCCAACGCAGTAACTAATAAGCCAATGAAGGTCTTCTAAGTTGCCTTGGTGGTTGGTTGGTTAGTTTAGACCGGCCCTCGTTAAGGATTCACTTAGACGAGAGAAGGTGTAGGAGGGTGGGTGGATCACCCTCTTATTCTGGGAACTATCCGCTCCTTTGTATGAAGGAACTAATCTTAGCCGTAAAGCCGGTGCTCAAATCGTTTAAAAGGTATTTTGCTAAGCCTAGTGTAGCCTTGCTGAGATTGGCAAGTGCTGAGCATGTGCATAGGAGGTGACTAATTGTCGCCTCTTTTCGTTCGTCCCTATAGCTTCTGCAGAAGTTGTTGTAGGAGATGCCCAGACTTTGAGCATGTCTTCCTATAGCACAGTGACCGGTTAGGGTGTAAACTACCTTCGAGAGGGTTCCTCTCTTATGTTTTAGGAGTCCGATGGTCCTGTTTTCGTTTAAGCTTGGCCAGAGCATTCTAGTGGTGTTGCCATCGGTGAGTGGCCACCCTTACCTAAGTTTTGTCTTAGAAATACAGCGATTTTTTGGGTACATTTCAAACATTTACATCGTGAACACACTGCCGAACGGTGTTATTAGTTGATAGGTGAGCTGAGACGGTAACTCTGTGACAGTCTGAATAAGGTGGCTCTTCCTTGTACAAATACGTGGAACGCAAGTCACTAAATTGAGAGAAGACGATCGGTAGCACTACTAAGACTACTGGATAGTCTAAGAAAAACCCATGACCTTGTTTTAACCTAACTTAAGTTCAAAACGACTTACCTGGTAGCTTATCGCAAAATGTTAACTTCGGCTTGAATGAATCTAAAATTACACAAAACCCTTGCATTACAGACAAAATCTAAAGTTTAGTTTTGTAAATTTACTTACTTTTCTGTGCAACAATACCATTCATCACAATGGTGGCGGTAAGCAGCAGGAAGCAAACGAATTCCAAATTCCCAGACTTCATCATCTCCTCAGAGCGGTGGTGTTCTGAACAAATACTGCACTTGAAATAGTCCACTCCGTCTACTGACATCGGTTTTTATATGTATAACGAGACGAGACTAAGTCTCCTTGGAAACATTTTGTAATTTCCTCAAATTACACTTCCAGATACTTTTGTGTTAGAAAAGTATCTCAAATATTTGCAGCACACAGTTCCATTAAAGAACCGCATTCCGAAAATAGGTGATTTATACTCAAAGTGGATTACACTTGAACAGATAAACAAATTGGAATTTTGCAACTACCAACTCTTGCAGATAAGATACTTTATTTATGGCCCTAAGTAGTGGATAGTAGTTCTGGCTGGGGGTTGGGTTGGGGTTAAGGGATGAGACGACAAGGGAGACCGCGTGTCTTTTCCTTAGACACTCTGTCGCTCTGTGTTTGTGTGTGTCTGCTTGAATGCAAAATAATTTATGGAACGTAGCGCAATACCGCATTACAGTTAGGTAAAGGTAGTGCTTTTTGTGGTTTGGACTTAAGGATTTCCACCAACCACTTGAGTCGACGTTAACGCTTTTTTGTTAGCTGCTCCCTAATTGCATTTCAAACGGAATCAATTCATTGGATTCCATCGAAGGAAGCGTCAATTTGCCTGAAAGAAGGTACTAGGTAGGGGTAGAGCGGGGTTAGAGCGACTTCGGGTGTAGGTATGAGTAGAGAATAATCGTTAACCATAAATTTCACCACAAATTGATGAGCTCCGATGTGAAAATTTATTTCCTTGTGCGTTTGTCCCTCGTATTGTCCTGCAACTCCAACCGTCGTCGTCGTCGTCGTAGTCGTCGTCGTCGTCGTAGGTACACCTGAGAGTGATGAATGTTTTCTTTATTTTTTTTTCTTCTCTCGAATCAGATAGAGAGGATGTGGGGTAGTTGGGAGAAGATAAACTGTAATAGACGAGTTTTAGATGTCGAACTGTGTGTCATTGTCAAGGCATTAGAGTTTGTAAAAGTAATTTATTAAAGTTGTCTACATACATACATAGCTCACCTACGCAGAGTACGTGAGTCCTTTGGTTTCACTTTAAAGGAATTTAATTAGAGAGTGGAAAAGAAAGGAAACACAAACTCTCGTCGAGGAAATCAATTTGCGAGATATTAAGAAAGTTTCTCTCTCACACACACACACACACACACACACACACGCACGCACAGGAGGACGTCGTGTTGGCTTTCTGCGTTAAAGTGAGATTAAAGGACATTTTTGTGAGACTTAGTTAGGGTAATGAAAAAAATTTGCATTCCAAAGGTGACGGGCATATGCTTTCAACTTTCACTGAGGCTGAAAGGTAATTCAAATATATGGCTGGGGACTTACTTTGTTTCACGGTTTCGAACAATGAATAGCGATGAGATGGGTAATTCGAATTAGAGAGCTATTTTTGGAACCAGGCAGTCTAGGGATCGTACCCGCCGTTCAAAAGAGTTCGTTTTACATAAATGTTGAATCCAGAGAGGGTATCGTAAGGTCATCGATTGGGATTAGGCCAGTTGTCCATCCATTGTCTCATCCAAAGATTGTTCGAATCGAAGTCAGTCGGTTGAATAAGATGGGTCTGGGATCGTCATGAATTGGGAGGTATTTTTGCATGAGAGCGGGGTATCTTTGGTGGGGCTATGTGACTCCTCAGAACAAAAAGTCACACCGGGAAGCAGTATTCTGCCGCAAAGTAGACAAGTCCTATAGCTGTGGATGCGAAAAGAAGTTACGTTTGCCCCCATGTCGGCAAATTTCTAGATGATTTTATTCCTTGTTCTCGGTTTGCTCCCTGAGTTTCAAAGGTGGGTCCGGTAGCATATCTATCTAGTGTCACGCCCAGGTACTTCGAGTTGGGCTTGTGATTCAGCAGAGCTCCATTGAATACCAACCTCAGTTTGTAGGTCGCCAGTTTCTGGTTTGGATGCAAGCCCCAGACTTCGGTCTTTGACATACTTGGGCAAAGATGCCATTCTCTGTAGAATGTGTTCAAGACTTCCAGATTGGAGTTTAGAATACTCTCGTTTGCTGCTTTGATCTGGTGTTGGGTGGCTATTTCGTGGATGCACGGGTTGAATAAAGTTGGTGGTAGAACTGACCCCTGCGGTAGTCCATTGTTCAGGTTTCTTATGTCGCTCATAGCATCACTAAGGAAGATTTGGTATATTGGGTTTGACAGCATATTGTAGACTAGGCTAGCTGTTTTGCGACAGGGTATAATCTATAGTAGCTTGTGGATTAGTCTTTGTCTCCGTACCGTGTCGTAAGCTTCTGTCAAATTTATAAATGCCACAGATGTTGTGTGCATCTTGTGTGCAAATACGGCTTCAATGTGTGTCATTAGGGCTAGTACAGCCCTGGTCCGTCCACCTATGACGAGTCCGAAAGCCAGCTTGGTCGATAGGGCTATGGTAGCGCTGTTGAAGATAACTCGCTCCAGTCATTTGTAGCAGGATCATACGAGACCTATTGGGTGGTAGCTTTCAGGTTTGTCAGCTGGTTTAAGAATATTGTCGAAACCCGTTTTCACTGACGTCAAACCAGTTGATAGCTTCTGGTTCCCTCTGACCACTTCTGCTTTAGAGTTTTCAGATCACTTTTGACTGTGATGGTATGCTGTTTGTCTGCAGGACCTCTGGACATTTCCATAATATGGCTTGCGACATCGTTCCGGTTAATGGTTAGGCTTCTCGCGGTAGCTATATTTCCAGTTTCAAGCTTGTTGAGCATTTCACGTCTTCCATCGCAAATTGTCCCTTGTTCAGCCGGCCTATTCCCAACTAACTCATCGGTCTAAAGCCACTCACTTGCTAATTTGGACCATTAAGTTTCTTTCCATTACATTTTGAAGATGGTATAGTTTTTGTTGACAACCGTTTGGGCTCTTTTTGCTTCATTTTCAATCGTTTTGCAAAGAACTTCGAATATTTTAGTTAAGAGCTTGCATACATAGCTAGAGCGATCTAGCCGGCCTGCGCGAATCGTAAAATTGAGGCATAAAGCGACTTGGAAACGGATCCTTCAATATGTTCATAGTAGCGCCAGATATCTGCGCGATCGCACCGTCCTGTTGGTCCTCCAGTGCCAATTTATCAATTTGCATTGATGATTCTATATTACCCACCAGTCACAGTAACCGGCGTACATAATGACTGAGTGAAAGCAATGGTCGATATGTCAATTGAAATGTCGTTTCTCAGTGCCATCCGTTCAGATGAACATGGGACTCGTCGCTCATGATACATTTCGATCGAAAGTCGTTGACTGTGTCGTTTAGGTTCAGGAGAGTGTGAGCTTTGTTTAGACGCGTAGCTGATGGACTGTCCGCTCGTATAAAGAGGAAAAGTAAGGGAACGTTTTTAAGTCTATAACTTAAATGCGCTTCAGAGAAAAACATGTAATGATCATCATGATTGAGTATTACGTCGTCTGGTCGACATGTTCAGCCACAGCGTTGTAATCTTCTTCGGAACGAGCACTACTAGGCCTTCTGGTCCATCATTTGGCACGTGCTGTTTCAGTCCTCTTGAGGCGACCGGCTAAATGCCTAAGTATTTGACCAGTTGGTGCAGGTCGACCGGGAAATCTACGCCGACATTTACGTTGCGCCGCAATCAGTGACGTATTATTCTGTAAGTCACAATAGCATAGAAGACTTTGTATCTTTCATCAATTTTTGTTAATTTTTTTTAGTAAAGTAAAGTTCCCCTGCCCCTAGTCTTCCTGACGTATCGCTTTTCTGACATGTCAGAAGAGATTCAGCTGATTTGATGGCTCCATAGCTGATATTATAGCTCCGTCACAATCCCTTTCTATTCGACGTTGATTTTGCACTCAGTCTAAACACTCCGACACAGGTTTCTCTTCCAGTTCTTGATATGTGTCATACTCAGGGATTGGAAAGAGAAGAAGTATTTTATGCATCGTATTCTGTTGACCCAGCATATCTCCTTATTTTCTGTTCTTTGTGGATAAGATAGATGAGATAGACTCTAGTGACCGTCTTCGAACAGAGTGGGGATGCAACCTCAATACATACCAATACATATTATAAGAGAAGATGACGTTTGTTCTCATCACTCGAGTCAAGGAATCATACTTCGGAGTCTAAAGCAAACATCTGTCTTGTCTGGTTCACTCCGAAGTACACATCACGATTTTGTAGCTGAAACTGAATATTTCATATAAATGCCAACTCTGGGCTCAATTTTCAATGGTATTGCACCAGAACGAACTCCCTTTGTATGTAGACTCGATTCTATATCTTACGTGGAAAAATCATGTCCATTTCGGTAGAAAGTTCTACCTTCAGTACCGATCAATACATTTGCACAGTAAATGCTGGAGTGCCCCAGGTGTCCAATTTAGGACCAGAACTATTTTTATTGCCTTTATGGTGTAACAACACTCAAAACACTGCCCTCGCATCCGGGAGCCACAAACCAAATAAAAAACCACAAGTCAATCACTTTATAAAAACATTTATAACATTACTATGAACAACAAGTTGGTATTTTGCTAAAAATTACTAATAAATTCTAAAAACGTACACTTTAACGATAAACAATCTGGCAGTGAGGTAAATAAGTAGCAAGAGAGCTTGTAGTCGTAGATGAACTCACATTTGGTAAAACTGCAAACAGAAAGTAGAAAAAACAAAAAGTATCTCACATCCGTAAAAGTTGAAAGAATGCAAAAAAGGTGAGAAAGAAAAAAAAACAACCCACCTTGTGTACATTAGAATGGTACACTTGAAGGTACACAGCACTCCGAATGGCCTCTTCAATTCCGGCTTCTGTCCGGGTACCATATTTTTGTTATACCCATCGTACCGTCTCCAGCAATGATTCGTTTCTCCTGACACGAGGAAGATGTATGCATAGAGAACAAAAAAACAAGAAAAGAAAAAAAAGAACACAACACGCACAGAGTCAGTAGGAATAAAAGAAAAAAAAAATGAGAAAAAGTCAACGAGTTCCGTTTATACTTCTTATATGACCGGTATTGCCAGCTCCGCCAGCACCACTGGTTCGTCCTTGAGCACTTGCACAATCGAGGAGAAAGCAAAAACTTAGCAGGGCGAAAGTCAAAAGGAAAATCGTTGCAACACCGCCGCACACTTTTCCCATTTTGATTCCAGCTGGCTACAGTCATGCACTGAGAGATGGATTCCCTAGCTTTGGGGCGGATTACGAGTTTTTTTTTCGATTTTTTTTCTTCTCATCTTATTGTCGTGATATGCCCAGAGAGAGGGTGACTGATGATATGTCAGGGTCACATAAGCGAGAGGTGGCCCCCGATTAGTTTGTTTGTTTTTTTTTTCTTTCGTTGGTTTACCTAGTTCCACACATTGGCCAGCAGTCGATTGGATTTGTTTACAAAAGCTTTTGACAGTGTCGACTGCTAACTAAGTATGAGATGGAGGGGTGAGATACATTCGTAAGTGGGCTCTATCAACACACAAGATTTGGACGATAAAGTGTACGTACACATCGTGCTGGTTAAATGGAATCAGAACAGTGGAGCTTAAATGGCACTAGTGCAGATTGAATTGCGCCATCAATTGGTATGGCATTGATCTAGGGGAGTGTGTGGTCTTGTTTTGTCGCTCTGCGTTACCAAATGGAATGGAATTCGAAAGAAGATCAAGTTGATGACGATGAAGGTGGAACAGTAGTCGAGTTGCGGAGCACATTTGAATGGGTGATTAGGTTGAGCCATTTTTTTGGCTTTTGTTCAATTGGTTTGAAGCTCGGATGAGCTCTTCTATAGCGAGAGTGCTGATTGGATGCGATTTTTATCAATTCAGCAGTTAAGAGATCTACTTATAGATTCTCAGATATTTTTTTCGACATTATTCGTTTTTTTCTTGAGTTTTGCCGTCGTGGTTCAAATGATCACTGATCATCGGATGGATCTTGACAACTTCTGCGAGATGATAAGCCTAACATGACCCTCTTTGGGTCCTGATACTTTTCAGGACGTCAACAACTCACGTATGGTTACTCCCCTTGTTTCCTAGATTAGCAAGGAGGTAATCCTACATTGTTCCTATCCACGGAAAGTTTGCAAAATGAAGTAAATTTCAATGAGAAACAGATCACCAATGAATCCTTTAGGAAACCCGGTCGTGGACTAACTTCAAAGGTCTAAGCGGCTTCCCTAAAGCAACTCGTTGTAAATTTAGGACGGTAAATAGTAGCTTTCTTGACTGACTAGTCATGTCTCCAAAGTGGTATTCGTCGAAGTCTGTACCCTCTTGGGCTTTCACACTGAAAATGAGTTGTACTCTCTTCAGCCACAGGCTCTACAGAGGTCATCTGTGCATAGTCGTATTCTTCTTTGATGGCCCGCCACTGCTTCGGTTTAGTAGGCCAACTTTTCATTACGCTACTGAGGCATATGTGAAATATGTAGCAATTCTCATTCCTCTTCGTCCCTTTAGTTCCTATAGAGTTCGTTGCTGTCATGACACCAACAGCTGGCTGTCCAGATATTCCTGCGACCTAGTTTCATGAGATCCGAAGATCTCTTTTTGTCATAGACTAGCCATACCATTTGACTGTAGGGAACGTATGAAATAGGTATCATCGCGTGGGAGTCTCCTCGAGTATCCTCAGAGTCAATTTCTCTGTTCAAAGTACTAACAGAAGAGTTTGTATGATATGATTCTACCCTGGCTCGTCAATCATCTTTTTCGTTACATGGAATATTCGTCCAACAGAGGGTCGTTTTATTGATCACTGAAATGGCGTCCAGACTTTCCGATTCTGAATGTAGCGCACTGAAGCTGTAAGCGTAGAGAAAACTGATCATTCTACTAGAAATGTACTTGTTCTCTTGTCATGGATATGGGTTGGAAAACGCTGCAAAAAGGGTGAAAGACCAGTTCTCAGAACCAGAAAGACCTTGTTCTCGGTACAGACTATGCCTTGATTCCATTCCTCCCTGCTAAGACATGTTATAGCTAATCTGTGACGATGTATCCCGCTTTCGTTCTTGAATCTCGATATATTCCACTTTACTAAAGATGGAATGTATGCCTGGTTGCGCCAGGGAGGTGGGGAATTTTCTAAAGATGCCAATAGCCCGCGCTAGTGGCATGCACGATTCATATACCCGCTCCTGACATAAGTCAGCCGATACATGCCTACGTACTAAACCTCACCCCCATACCCAGACTTCAACCATTCTCCCCGCGGGACTGCCCTTAGGTATTACTTCGCGGGGTTGGTTAGCAAATCAAGCTATTCGTCTTGTGTCACCTGCTTCTGAGGCTTCTGCTGCTTCTGTTGCTTTTCTTAGCGTCTCTATTCTCCGCAGCTCATTTTGGAGCGTTGTTATGAAGCAACATACTGCCATCCAGTTCTCCTCCGACCGCTACATGTGATCGATGAGTAACGACGGGCGGGGCAGAGTAATTCGTCTGGAGATTCCGGGCAGGATGGAGAGCTGTCATGTCCGAATCTGTGGAGATACTTGCGATAACCGCCGTGACCAGACAGGAACTGCGTAAGGTGGTAGTTGCAGTCCCCATGCTTTCGACTTATCCAGTCTTTGATTTTCGGTATCAGTTTGTATGTCCATCTGCCTTTGGTTGTATTGGACCAACGAGCTTGCCACATAGCTGCTGATGCAGACTTTTCTTCCATTTTAATCATTTTGATGCCCCTGACGTCGTGGTGGCTCAGCGTTCTTCTATTGTATATCCTCAGCATCTCATCTGCAAGGGTATCGATGGGGACCATTCCAGCTATAACAAAGGCGGCCTCGTCTGAGATGGTTCGAAAGCCGCTGATTGTCCGTAGCACACAGAGTCTGTATGTTGACGATAGTCTTCTTTTGGTCTCCTTCCTCGTTAGTGCTTGCGCCCAGACTGGGGCGACGTATAACAAAACTGAGGTGATAACTCTTGAGAGTAAAATCCTTCTGGCATATCCAGGTCCACCGACATTAGGCAGTATGCGCGCGATGGCTCCCTGTATTTGCGATGCTTTTTTGGCTAAACAATCAACATGCATTTTGAATTGCAGTTTGTTGTCCAGCATTACTCCTAGGTATTTAACAGCTTCTTTGGACTTGATGGTTTGGTTACCAAATTGAAAATTAGCGAATTCAACTGTTTCCGACTGGTTACGAGGACAGCTTCTGTTTTTTGGTCGGCCAGTTCCAGTCCAGCAATGTCATATCGTTGGAATGTATGCTACCTACTGCGTATGGTACACATACCATCCTGTCAATGTTTGCTGATTTGTTAGACAATTTCTGTGTAAGCTTAAGCTCTTCTCCACAGCATACCTGTAGCATTTATCGCAGTCTTACGGACAGGCATTGTCACTGGTAGGACCTCTACTTGGAAAACATTACCGTAGTTCAGGGTTCTGACTGATTTAGTCTCTATACTTGGAGAGGTTTGTAAAAGGTCTTCTGGAGTCAAGGTAAGGCTCCATGTAGTGTGTTGTTGTTACCCCCTTCACATACTCCTGAAGTATCTTAGAATGGGCCGATGGGTTCAGCCTCCAATTGTCCTGTGCGGTTGTGTCACCCAATTCTTGTACAAAAAGATCTAGCGGGAGTAGGCTGAGGATGGCTTGGATTCCTACTATTAGTGTTTTCTCATTGCATTGGCAGAACTAATGCATACCTTCGTGATGGGCTTGCTGCCGGTTTGTCACCATACAAGGTTCCCATAGATAGGTAAAAAGCTTTTGGGTCTTGGTCTCTAGGTTTTTCAAAAAAAAAGCTACTGTTTAACTTTTTGTCGAGCACTATGAGTAGTTCCAGGCATTTGGCGCTGTCTGAGGAAGATTCGTCCAACGAAAAGAACTTCAAACTGCGGTTCTCTTGTTTGTATCAATTCGATTGCTTGGGAGCTGTAATTTGGTTTTCGAGTTTTAGACCTTATCTTGCAAATTGGCAAGTGGTATATGTGGGGCAAGACTCTACATATGTATCTCCGATCTTCATTTCTACGTGTAAATTGAAGACCTTGTACTATCCACACTTTTAACATCTGTGATCCACTCATCTTCGTACCGGAGCTGACTTGGCTTGGGTTGAGCACATATTTCGATTGTAATTCCAAAGAAGCGTTTGTTTTTGAATGAAAGATGGCAGCAAGCAATTAGATCCTTGTTTTAGTAACAACAGGCCGATATGTACTCCATCCACTGACACTGGAATCGCAGTAGTAGTTGCCGATCGTCCAAATCCAAAACGAGTCACATTTTTGTTTGCAAATCCTTTCGCACATTGAAACGCACTCTTGACACACATTTCCAAAATTAAAACGTTAATCCGAGTCCATTCATAGCAAATCGCTCACTCACCCCATTCCGAGCCTAGCGGGTGCTTCAAATCTATTTTTACGTTCTAAATAAACAGAAACTTTAATCAAATCTAAATCAAACGATTAAGTGCTCCATTCATGTGTACAAAACAGCAAACAGACAGAGCTCGACCGCTATCGTTGAAAGCCCCTTCGGATTACCAACCAACCCAGCCAGCCAGCCAACCAACCGACTAACCGACCAACCACCACCCCCAATGGAGGGCGGTAGTGGCGGCTTGTAAATCTCGCTGCGTAGTGTGCGCTCCGGCGAATAACCAAATCAAAACTAATTTTCCAATTGCGCTGATTTATTATCGTCATCAGCATCGGTTCCAGAGCCGAGTCTCATCCCACCGGGACATGGTACCAGTTTGGTTGGGATTCGATTGGATTCGGGTGGTGGTAGTGGTTCGAAACAGTTTTTTTTGTTTTGTTTTTCAGACCAGTTTTGGGGACATGAAAAACTTCTACCAAATCGTTGTGTTATTCTATTTGCTTTGCTTCTGTTGCGAGCTGAATGACGGAGGTCAGTGAGTGGGGCCTGGCTTGGCGGACTAATTAATTTAAACAAAAATATCTGTATATTCTGCACTTTTGGGTTTTTCGTGGACTCCTCCTCTTCGCTGGTGAATGCGAACAACACAACAACAGCATGGAGTGCACAGTGCTGGAAGAAACACAATACCGGATCGATACAGCTGCCCGACGGCGAGTTTAGGCGACCTCATGGGATATTGTGCAGCTTTCAGTGTTTTTTGTGGTTTCCACCGGTGTGAGTAATTAAGGCTGAAAAATCTGTTGTTTTCGACATTTTCAATCGAGATGTGACAGTGAGTGATATGCAAACGACGCCGGGACTATGAAAACAAATTTGCTACTGGTCCTCCTCCTACAGATCGCATTGAAAATGTAATATTTGGATACTTTGAAGTTTGTTTTGTTTTGTTTTTTTGCGTTTTTGTCTAGATACTCCACTTGCGAGTTCATTTTCGATCTGAGGCTGTCGAGACACTTTACGTCGTTTACCGATTGTGATGTCATTCGCTGCAACGAGACCTTCCGGATGCCATGGGACTTTTGGACACCATAAGTGGGGCGCATCTAAGCCATAGAGATACTCACGACTGTGCTATAGATATTCGTAGAAGTTTTGTAAAATTTTATACTTTGTCTAACGGAATGTTGGTAAAGAATGTGTTCAACTAAAGGTAGATATGTGAGAACTTGGTTGGGGAATGGCTTTTTTCTTTTTATTTTTTCAGGACTTGTTAAGGATGTCGGCGACGATTGTGTAAAGTAAAGTTTAATTGTTCACTGGTGCCCCGCTCTACTCCGCTATTCATCCACTTTTCAGATTTTGACGACTCTGCGCAGATAAGGTGAATGCAGGAGTGGTTTGTGAATGTTTTTTCGTTGGGAAGGTGTACATTTTCATATGGCTGTCGTTCTGGGTTTCTGATCTAAAAATGTCAGTAGTCTGTCGTAGTTCAGTGCCAAGTGCGTCGACCAAAGGAACTGGATCCATTATCCATTTCAATTCCAAAAATGTGTTTCGTTTTGATCTAGTGATAGGGGTCTTCAGTAGAAGCCTACCAATATCCTGTCTAGGTGCACTATCTAGTGCGAGAATCCTTCCACGCATTTTTGTTTAAGGACTGTAGCTGGAAGTTAGAGGTTCAAATTCCAGAGAACACTAAATATTTTTCTACGGCCCCACTTCTGGCTGACGTCTCGAGGCTATTAGTAAAATCCTCCTAAATTGGACTCCAAAGCTGAGATCTAAGAGCTCGTCCTTTAGGTATGCACTTGCTTAAGATTCGATTTCCAGAATCTTGTTCTCGTGACCAAAACACTGGCACATCAGCGGTGGAATTTCGCGTGTCCTTGTTGTTACTAGTACTTCATGCCTGCGAGACACGGTCGGTTGAGAGGGTTGTCACTGTACCCGTTTGAGGCAAAGGGTCCACTATTGTATGGGCATTCTTAAGAGGGCTACAACAAGGAAGATTCGTGGGGTCGTGGTCACTTGTCATTGGGAAAATATGACAAAGACTGCTAAAAACAAAAGGCCTGACCACAGGCCGGTCTTCAGTAAAAAGCCAGCATTAAAATGAGTCCTCCTTTCCTTGGTGGTGATAGCCATTGTAACGTTCGACAGTTTTTAATAGCTTCTTCTTGGATGACTGGATTTTCAGGTGGTCTTGTCTTTTGAAGAGATCTATCATTTCACTTCCTGATCCGATTTTATTTGGATTTTGTATATAGATTTTGTAGTGATTTTGTCAGTTGTACTAGATCATCTTTAAAGCTCAAGTGTTCGGTTTGAAAAGCGCTGATATTGATTTCAGTTTCAAATCACTCTCAAGTCTCTGATTTGTGTCCTATTTGTTGCGTGCATCGAAGCTTTTCTTGCGACTTGTTCGATGGTAGTCCTCCACACAATTCAAGGTTGTTTTTTAAGACATATTCGCTAGCCATGAACGCAGACAGCCTACCAACTCAGTCCATACACACTTACCTAGGGAGATTTGCATTTACTGTTTCGGTCTCAAGTTATAAGTAAATAGGTTACACCAACCTTTTTTGGACTTCACTGGCCGACAGAGAGAAATTGTCTAGGTTCTCCATGTAGAACTGGTACGTAAAACAAAAATGCAGGCATGTTATCCGCCTCGGTAGTCTCCTATCCGAAATATTTAGACCTATGGAAGTCACTAAACTGTTTCAAAAATGTACTTTCCAGGATCACAAACAATTTTTTTAAGATTTAGTGCACTTAACCATTGTAGCTATAGCTGTTAAGAAGTTATACCATTTAAAGTGGTTATACCTCCGAATTGGAACCGTCCCACTTCGACGGGCTATAACTGAAAGTGGAGTAAGAAGTTGATTTTTTGTTCGCCAGAACTTGAGGAATCTCCCATAAAAGGATTACCGCCTTGGCCAAATGCATTAGGCATCCCCTAAAATTCTCTGTGACTACAAAACACAAAAGTTTAAATGAAATAAAAGGATGCAGATATTTAGTTGGGCCCCCTTTGGCCCTTTTTACTGCAGCGATTCTTGTGGGCATATTGCTGACTAGCTTCCGACACTCTTCCGCAGTAATATTAGTCCAGTCTTGCTGTAACACATTTTTGAGTGTTTTTTTCGATGTAATCGAGTGCTCCTTGATCCTGCGCTTTAGAATACTCCATAGATATTCTATGGGGTTGAGATCTGGGGACTGCGCAGGCCACTCGAGGAGGTTTATGTTGTTCTCCTCAAACCACCTCATAGTTAGGGCTGATTTGTGGCAGGGTGCATTATCTTGCTTTGAATTTGACCGAAAATGGTTTAAAAGGAAAGTTGAAGTACATGTATTACACCCACACCCGTGGCAACCATGCATCCCCAGATCATAATACTGCCTCCACCGTGCTTAACAGTCGGTACCACGCAATCTGGTTTGTACTCTTCTCCAACCCTTCATCTCAGAAGTCACACCAGGGGATCCAAATATCAGAAAATTTTAAAAAATTCACCAAGAGAACATCAAAATGAGTTACATTTTTTGATGCTTAAGGTAAAAGTGATCCATAAATTAGACGTCCCACAAAGTTAGATTCATCTGACCATATATTGGACCAATCTTCTTCAGTGAAATGCACATGTTTTTTCGACCATTCCAAGCGCGCCTTCCTGTTTTTTTCTGAAAGCCAAGGCTTCTTCTTTGCTTTGCATCCCTAAAAAATTTAAAATTTAAAATTCGTTTACAACCTCCTATAGTGATGCCATAATTTATACAATTTAAACGAATTGCTTCCGGGAAAGGATTTGGCAGCCCAATACATTTGGCCAAGGCTGTATACTTTGATGTCCTGTATTCATATCGCTTACCTCTTTCCTTATACCTTGTCCTAAGGGTGTACTAAGTTTGATACATAGCTTGTGACTTAAAGAAATACTTGAAACAGACCCTATACAATATGTACATTCATGTTCAGTATGAATAGAGAAAACGATTGAGCCATGACTGTCCGTCTGTATGTCATCAGTTTTTGGGCCTTAAATTTTGAGCTAGGAGGATGAAATTTTATATCTGGGGTTCTGACAAATAGCAGTGGTGTAACTTTACTATTTTGTATGAAATTGAAAAAAATATATAAAGAACAAATATTTAGATATTTAAATTCTCTATAATTCGTCCGTACATCATATATGGCTACGCCCACTTTTAGGGGGCGTTTTCATAAAAAAACTGATTTCAATGGAATTTTGCATGAAACTTCAACAAGTATTCGAAGATCGTGTTGCTTCATATGGCAAAAGAAAAGGGGGGGATCACACGATGCGTTACAAACGAATTGTAGCTTTTCTATACACTACACGAAATAATGATAAGACCATGATATTTAATCTATCCTTTTGCGTTTTAAATAAGATATTTGGGAGAGTGTTTGCACAGTTGCTACATTTTCACTGATGCATTTGGAAAAGGGTCATGTTGCCTTGCGTTGTTCGATTACATATTTACATTGTAATGATAATTATCACTTTTTGAACCCTTTTTTCGTGTTCATTCGAAATACGAAATATTATTGTTGTGCGAAATAATGATAAGACCACATGTGTTTTTCGGAAAAGTTTTCAAAATAATAATACATTCGTGAGTTTTTTTGAAAGAGGTTAATGTGCGAATAAACTGGGTACATTTTGTTCTAATTTGAGCTGTTTTATTTGCCAGACTTATGAAAGTTGATTGAAAATGGGTCGTGATAAACAATTATCGGAAAAAGAGAAAGTAGAAAGTGCTTTGTATCGCCAATCTGGAATGGCAAATAGGGATATTGCTGCTCAAGTGAAGAGAAGCAAAACAGTAGTAGTTGACTTCTTAAATTCAGGCGAAAATTATGTTAAAAAAAAAAATACAGGCAGAAAAGCTGTTCTAACTGCAGGGCCTAATCTCCCGGACAGATTAGGTACCAACAAATCAAACAGCTTTTCAGAAATCCGACGTTCTCTTAAGTTTCCGACGTTCAACAAGTTTTAAAGGCAGATTCGAACTTGGAATACGTTAAACGTATCCCGAAACCTCAGCTGACAATGCGTCACAAAGCTGCTAGATTGGAGTTCGTGGAAAAGTACCAATTTTGGAATGAAGAATGGACCAACGTTATATTTTCGGACGAAAGAATGTTAATCTAGATGATTCTGATGGATGTCGGAGATACTGGCATGATAAGCGCAGAGAAAAAGAGACGCGGATGTCTTGAAACTTTAGCTATAGCATACCTTGGAAAGAGTCACATTTACTTTGTTTCGACAAAAATTATCTCTTCCAAGTATGTAGAATTATTGGACGATGTGCTTGTTGACTTTGGTGAAGAGATTGCTGGAGATGAGTGGATATTCTAACAAGACAACGCGGCAATCCATTCATCTAAGTTCACAAAGGAGTTTTTACAGTCTCAAGGCATTCCCTTGCTGGACTGGCCCGCATGTAGCACGGACCTAAATCCAATTGAAAACCTCTGGAGCATTATGTCCCTGCGAGTTTTCCAAAATGGCCGACAGTTCGATGGTGTTTTTCAACTTAAGCAGGAAATCCAGGTTGAGTGGGCTAAAATTGACCAAAACGTGGTCAAAACCTTGAGCGATTCAATGCCAAGACGTCTTCACCAAGACATTATAAACAGAGGTTCATCAACGTATTATTGATACCCAGAATCCAATGGCTACTTTTTTTTTTTATTTTATATTATTATTTCGTGTTAATTGGTCCTATCATTATTTCGTTTGACTACATTCTATTTCTTGTTATTTCGTATTTAAAAAAAATTTTAATTAAATTTTTTTTTTGGTTTATATACACAAATATTAATAACGTATAAAACTGAGTACAATTTTTCCTCTTAAAATATAATTTAAAATAAAAATACAATATAATTAATACATTACATACATTATTTCGGGTAGTGTATTTCTTAACCTAAATATAAAACTCTCTTAACATAGAATACAAATTTACTATAAACTTGTTTTTTGTTTTATTTTCAGGTGAGCACATTTAATTTGGAAAGTTTTACTTACTCGGTATGTACATAATTTTTTCGAACTAAATTATTATTTATTTGTGTATATTGTTTTTCCTTTTATTGTGAAGAAGGTATTTCTTAAAATTAAGAAAGAAAAGTTTTGGTCTTCGGATACTTTGAAAATTCGTTGGAGGCAAACATTGGTTTTATTGGTGTCGGGCTATTCTCCTGATCCTTCTGTAGATTCAAGGCCTAAGTTCAGTTTTTAAATCAGTTAAACTTTACAAAACTTCATCCTTGTCACCAATATTTTATCATCGTTCACAAGTTCTGAATTAGTTATGGCGTTAGTCTACTAGTCTAGCATGAAACCCTCTGCACAGTATCGTGACTTGTCTGAAACCTTGTAAAAAGACGGAATCATAAATTCATCTTTCAAGGTATTTTGAAAGTCCTCTAAAATTTGGTTTGAGTGAGGAAGCCTATTAGGTTAGATACTGCCGTAGCCTTCATATGAGTGATGATGGAGTAGCATCGAAGCTGGGGTCTTGTTATTCTTTAAGGATTTGTGCGAAAATGGTCGTCATGGCTCAGTGGTTAGTGCGTTGGACTATGGAGCAAGGGGTTCGAGGTTCGAATACCAGTAGGGGAACACCTAAATGTTTTTCACGGCCCCATGGAGAAAGCTTCCATTCGTGTAAAGAATATCACACGAAGCTAGGCCTTGGGTCCCATCAACCTGTTGCGCCAAGTATTTTTTTTCTTTTCAATATTGGAGACCTTGTACTTGGCAACAGCAACTGATTTTTATTTGAAATCTTACGACAAGCAACGTTTTAAACCAAAGTCGGTCACTGACGATTCTTCTATTCTTCCCTGCCATGCATTTGTTTGGCGTTGTGCCATTATATTCAAGTTTACAATTACTGTCTGGCATCACGATAGAATCTAGAGGAACTTCTACCCTATAGTTGCGTGGGTACCATCCAGACGATGAAAAGGTGTCCAAGGGCTACGTCCCACGCCGCTGTACTAGTTCTTTAGATTCCAGATGCCATGATCAAGTGATTTCGAGTTTTGAATTGGAAGATGGTAGCCACTGGTCCTTAAATCCTATACGGCAGGGCTTAAACTTTTCTGGGACTATTTCTATCTCCTCGAAAATTGTGTTTGAAAATTGTCTACAAGATATTCCTTCAGGTCATGATTCACTTACTTAAGTCCTGTATCCCCTTGTGGGTCCTAGGGCCTCGACAATGCTTACGCGTCATCGTGTGCGGGGTCTGGAAATGTGTCTCAGTTTTCCCTAACTCTTCCCAGTTGCCGTGCTTCCTTTTCTGCTGTTCTGCGCCACGTCGGCGGCTTTGTTGTTCTTCAGCTTTTTGGAGCTGAGCCAATCTCTTCACAACTCAGAGGGGGGATAGTTTCTTCATTGACTGAATGAGGGTTCTCTTCTTGCCCTATCGCTCGCTCTACCTGCCGCCCATTAAGTAGCTGCCGGAAATGCTCCTTAAATACATCCACTATTCCCTGGGCATTCCTTCTGCCATCTGCTTGGCTCTCCTAAAAAAACACCCGGGTGTTGTTACTATCGCGGAACACTTCGATATCCTTTAGCTGGGAGACTGGGTTTGCTCTTTTCTTTTAACGTAGGATCTTTTGTTTTTCTCCCCTCTAATGGCTCTGTGCTCTTGTTTTGCGCTGCAAGATTTGTAGGTGTGCATGTTCTGTCACCTTTTTCCGACGTACGTATTCATAATCGTACCACGTGCTCTTGGTAGATAGTGGGTAGTAGCCTATGATGGTTTTATCAGCTTCGCGATCCACAGTTTGTTGGCGTTTGTGGATGGTGAATGCACAGCGGAGAGCCTCTCACTCAGACGCTCTCTCTAGACTCTGGCTGCTCCAGGCGTGCTAAGGTTTCCAATGTTGAATTTCGTTTTTTTGGACGAGACGGGCTGCTGCACAGTCGATTAGTCGGAAGCCGTTGTCTCTTGTCATATCGTGGAGGCTGTGCTTCCCGACTAATCCGCCGAAGATGATTTTTCCTACCGATTTCCCACCATGGTTTTTGAGGCTCCGAAGGGTTCTTACAATTTCACCTTGATGGAGTTTTCGGCTCAGTAGGTAGGGACGTGTGCACATATGTTGCTTATGTCCTGAAATGTTGCCTTGATACGGATCACAATCAGGCGATCGCTGATCGGCTTTAAGTCAATTGTCGTTATTCGATGACGAATTGGCTTCCTAACCTGTGTGCAATCTATTGTGACAGCTGTATTGTTTATCGTATCTCCTGGATCGCCGTAAAAACTGACTGCGTCAGGACAGCGTCAAGGTTATGAAAGTCCGAAAAGTATTGTTCGCGAGCTGTCTATTGTGATTGTATCCATTGGATCTACAACGCCTATCATACCATTGTAGTCGTCAGAATTGCGTTATCGTTTTTGAAGCTCGTGATAAACCATAAGTTCCGGATATTGTTCAATAGTGCATACGTACAGGGCATGCACCGTCTTTCACAACCCCACTCAGTTGTATTCAATTGACTCATAGGGTATCTAATAATTGTATTCTTTCCGATTAGTACTGCTTTAACTATGGAAACATCAAAAACAAACAAAAAGTTGCCTATGAGAATCTTGTTGTCGAATTGTCTATAAATTGAGAAACATTTCACTCCGTCAGATACTTTGTTTCGAATCGTGGTTTTGTCGTGCCAAGTAAAATGAAATTGCTCATCACAGGTGTTTTGTTGGCTGGCATTTTTGCAGTTGCCTTTGGAGGTATGTATTTCAAAAAAAAAAAAAAAAAAACTGAATCACGGAGAAAATGAACATAATTTCATTTCAAGCCGGCTGCGAGTACGATGGACATGGGTTCGAAGTCGGTGCAAAATATTCTCCGCCCGGCGAGTGCTTAGAATTAACCTGTGAAGCCGACGATACCATTACCGGATTAACGTGAGTTCTGTACTTTCTTGAACTATGTCCAGTTGGGTAGGTTCTTCTTTTGTTTTCTTCCAGTTGTCCATCTATGAGGGCGCCGAAATTGTGTAGACGTATTCGGGAGGATCCGTCTAAACCATTTCCCGATTGCTGTGAAAATTACAATTGTTAAAAATTTATTTGTATGTAACTATTATGTATATTTCGGTATTTTTGTTTTCCTAATGTTCAATCTGAACTGAACTGTTTATGGTACCAGTATTTGTCGTATGTCCTACATCATTAACCGAACTCTTGGCAATATAGTGTTTTAGACAAGCAAGTTGTGTGTTTTAATCGTTTTCATGGACGCCTCTCTACTGCTGACGTTAATTATTTATTAATTTCCAACTTGAGAGGTTCTACAGAGTTCTCCTGGGTGCAGCCAGTTTACTCAGGTAAACATATGTATGTACATGTTGGTGCAATTAAATTTGGGTGATGGCATCTGAGTTGTGCAGCGTGTTCCTGGCGTTTTGTCTTTTTTAAAATGAATTACAACAGTCAACCTTCTAACTCAGGAGGAACAAGTAATTTGTTGACGTAGAAAGGAATTGAATTTACAGAAGTTAAGTCAAGGGTAGGAGGGATGTTAATACGAATTAAGTTAAACCTCTTTGAACACAACTTGAAAGACAACTTGTTCGTTTGCCATCAGTGTTTGTATGTCATCCAGCGGAAAACTTCCTGAGTATGGATTGAAGAGACTGGGGAAGAATTCGTGACAGAAAATCGAGCTTAGAACTGAAAGATTTATGCTCTTGCTGACTCTCTAACCATCGAAGCTCCTTCAGTGTTTCTGCAATTATTGCTGCAACCTGTTTCACTGCGTCCCATATTGCAATGTCAACATACCCTTGGAGTTGGAATTTTCTGATTCTTCTCTGCGCTCTAAACTTAAAAAAATCGTGATGCACATCTTCTCTGACTCACCGCAGTTTAAGCGATTAGGAGATTCTTTGAGACCAATCCTGGTTAGGTACATACATTGAAAAGCAGCCATGTCCGGTTAGGAGCTGGCTTAAGTAGAAATCTAATTCTCCATCATCTCGGTTCATGCATCTGTGGATATTCGGTATAAGTCGATGGGTCCCTTTCGACTTCCCTTCGTAGAGTGGGTCTACCTATCTCACCTGCATTTCTAGCATGCTTCGCTGATTCTCTTTCAACTTTATATCTTGGACTGAAGCAAGGGGATCCTGAATTTTGACATCGTATTTCTGCTGGTAGGATTTACGCGATGACACATATAACATCGTCTGACACTGATCGATATGCACATAGTCTGTTGACTAAGTTTATGCTTCGCTTCTTGCATGCGACTTCACTGTCACTGCCTTGGCCCATATTGGTGTCGCGTACATTATGATAGACTGCATCACCCTTGACAGAACTAGTCTCCTTTGTTGTATAGGTCCTCCAATTAGTCATTATTCTAGACAAGCCACCTGTCACATTTGCAGCTTTGTCGAACGTTCTTTCAAAGTGGTCTGTGTAAGCGAGTCTAGCCTCGATCATTACTCCTAAGTATCTGATAGCCGACGTTATATCATGCTCACCTATTCTGATGGTGATTGCATCTCTTCTCTTGCGACTGCTTGGTAGTACTAGTTCTGTTTTGTGCTCTCCGAGCTATAATCCTACTGCTGGCGTTCATGGACTCACTTTTCGGGTGAGCCTGTATGTCTTCCAGATGTTTCGCTGGCATCCATTGGCTCACTTTTGGGCTACATTACTTGGAAATGGGCTGTATGTCTTCCAGATGTTTCGCTGCCATCACACTTCCTATACCATCGGCAAAGTCTATGATTTTTGTCTCATTAGGAATTCCAAGTCGTAAAACCCCTATCGCACATGATTGTGGAACTCCACCTGCCTTACTCCATTATCGGTATCGTGGAACAGAAAATAGATTCTCGAAGTAGCTTAGTATTATCTTTTTCAAGAACCATGGTACCATCTCTGACCTGAGTGAGTACACTATGAGACCCTAGTTTGCAGACTACTAACTACGGCACCAAGGTTGAGGTCACTCTCCGTATAGCATCTACTGTAGAACGATACTTTCTAAATCCATACTGGTGGTTCGAGAGTCCTCCGACTTCATCAACTTGTGTCTAGTAGGCATATGCGACGATATAACGAGGGCTCATCTGGTGGCTTTTCCCTTTGGGCAGCACTAGCAGACGTTGCTTTTTCCCTTGGTCTGGAAAACGCCTTCAGTTAGACGGCGCTCTCTGTTTATTTTGATGGCTATTTCAGATGGAGTTTCATTTGGGTGACAGGCGGGACCTCTTGTATGTATTTCCTAAGGGGGTTACATACTTACTTACTTAACAGGCCCTCGACCCGTGAAGAGTCCCTGCCTGAGACACGGTAGCCTTTCATTCCCTTCGATCCCAGGCTCGCTGCTTCCTGTTGTCCAAAACATGCGTTCTAGCATCCGTGATAGCTTGATCCTCAAACCGGAGGTTCGGTCTTCCTTTTCGTCTCGAACCTGGGGTCTGTGAGTCGAATATCTTCTCCTGAGGTGGTTAGTACACCTGAAAGTTTAAATGCAATTCGAAAATGTACTCAAGTTGAAGAGTACAATAGATGCTATAGTAGCTCACAGTAGTTACTAGTACAATATATAAGACTGTCGGTAGCTTAGTGGATTCATTAGAAATGTACGATTGTGTTTCCATATATAGACAGCCCCATGTGCGTTCAACACCTTCCTGGATACAAGATTCCTACCAAATCATTGGTCGATGTCATTGTTGTTTAGAATCATTCGACTGTGGATTGAGTCGATTACCGATTGGCATCGATGGATTACTTCATCTTTGTTAACAACTTGGCCTACTTACTGATTTCCACGCACTCCTTTTACTTTGCCCTGTGCAATGAGATTCTTCAAACGTTGCCTTCTCCCACAGGACTTCCATCGCAATATGATGCAGTGAGGGCGGTTCCATCTATAAAAATTGCCATTTCAATCAATTACCTCTGATTAAACCCTACTTTCCTTTGCTACTAACTTGGTCTATGGACAAAGTGTGAATTTGTAAAAAGTCCTTGGAAGCACGTTTGCTTGAAAAACGCATTACATCCCACTTATCAGTCCCCCGACACTATCGACTGCGCAAAATTTGTTTAAACATGAGTCGAACCATAAATGGGCAATTGTATCTCAATCTGTTAATTCCTGTAGACTTTGAGGAGCTTCACATAGGTATGCCAAACAGTCGTGCCTATGAATAACTTAAAGCAAAACTAGTTCACCGATTTTGACTGGGTCATTAGCAGATCCCCAGAGATAACCAAATCGCACCGAGATAGCTAAATCCCATTGCATATGATTATCCTTTTTCCTTAAAAAATGCAAACACATCATCAACATGTAGGAGCAGCAGAGGGGTGGCTAGAGGTCGACGCCGTGCATGAATAAAACGGAAAGGATCCGCATATCATGGGGTTTGTCATGTAAGTCACGTACCAGTCAACCATCTGTTTACATATGCATTAGCAGGTTCACCAACACCCACAGTGTGTGCACCCGCACCTAGAAAAAGAGCGCTCTCTAGCAAAAAGGAGTTAAAAAGGATTTTAAAGCTTTTGTGGTTTGTGTGCTTGTTGTGTTTGCTGCGGTTCCAACCACCTTCGTGTGAGTTTTTCTATCTTTTTTTTTGTTTTTTTTTTTTAAATCAAAGCAACTGAAGATGAAATACACCAGAGGAGGAGGAATGGCAGTCAAAAAAGGAAGCAAATGATGTGAGAATATGGATGTGTGTATCCTGAAGGCAGACATATGTATGTTTGTTTTTTTTTTTTTCTTATTTGATCTTCTGTTGATTTTTGATTGTTGTTTGCATACAAGGGATGGATGGATATGAGACAGAAATTCTGCTGCTTTGACAGTGACACACGGAAAGGAAGTCGGTGGATATGAGATGTGAATTGTGTTTATTCAAAGACCTTTGAACGGAAGACGATGCTTTCCTCCTGAGGCGATAAGATGAAAGTCCTTGACTTCTGGTTGGGGATGGGTTTGGTCATATGTCATACATATGTGTGTAGGTATTGACCTTCTTCAGCAGTCACAATGCAGTCACAAATTGTCATAAGCTTGAGGGGTGATACGAACCTTTGCTATTGAACCTTTGTTCTTCTGCGACAGCTGGATTCCTTTTATGGATACAAGTCTGTGATTCTAGTCTGAGATTTTTTTTGTGGTTGAGGATGGATAAATTTGGCTCCGACGTCTTCGAATCTGGAGTGCTACTCATTGTATGGCTCTTAACATAGATTGCATACTGTTTCCTTGACTGTCTCGAGGCGGTATGGTTAGTCATATCGCTGTCGCATGGTGCAGGGCAACGACTTGCATTGATGGACGTAGGTAAGGTCATATTGTAGGCATGTTGGCAGGCATCAGCTTTTCTGGTATCTTGGTAGATCCATTGTACTCGCAGATTTGGGTTTCCGGATCTGTTCTCTTATTAGCGAGCTTGGGAGAGAATTTTTGACTTAAGATGTCTGCTGATTGTTAGAACTGAGTGTTTCGACTCTGAACATGGGATGCAGGTTGGTTTCAGCTTTGTTTGGTCAATAACTTAGTGCTTGAATCTCTAACAGTCTTTGAAAAGTTAGCGAGAAAGGCAAGCGTTCGCAGTGGGTAGATGTCCTCTGCGATATGTGGGGCATCACCTGCATGTCTCTATGTTAATCAAGATCATTGAAGAAAGCTTCCAAATGAAGTTTCCTTTTGAAGGAGAGAGTAGGGTAGGTGCACCTTTGCAACCAATCGCTTGAATGCTGCACACCAAGTTTTTTTTGAGTGCATTCCTATTAGACGATGTCCAAGGATGACACCTATTATAGTGCTGATATGCATTTCCTTGTGCGATTTGTCCATTTGAGATTTGATTTCTCGAGAGTACCTAATCAGTTCAAGAGCTGTGAGGCCACTCCTGATTATTTCAAACTTAGTTACGTGAGACTCTAGCGAAGCCTCACTATTAATGTAGATGGGGATATGCTTTGCGGATATTGATCCCATTTCGAGTGATCCCAATCGTTGTCTGGTAAGTACTGCATGTATCCAAAAGTTTATATCTCTAATATATGGCTGACCCCGTACCCTCACTAGTGTGGGAACCATCTGTATATGTACATATGTGGTCGAATATTTAAATTTGAATTTCTTTGCTAACCCCGCCTGTCCGGGTACATTACTTGGTATGGTATGTCGAAGTGAAGACTGTCATCCACTTTGTCCGGGATGTTGGGGAAACAATCCCTTAAAGAATAGAGGTTTGTGCTGAATAGCTAGTTAGTGAGAAAGCCCACTGTTTCGGTAGTAAATCCAGTAGTAAAAGATACATAAACCCATTGCGTGCTGTTGTAGGCGAAGTGCGTAAAGCACCAGTGATTCTGATTCAGAAAGTTTTTGGTACCCTGATCAACATATGTACCTCGTGTACATAAACACCTTACGGCATCCGAGAGGGAAACCATAATGGTAATGTTTACCTAACAAGCTCCTGACTCGTGAAGAATCCCTGCCTGATACAGCACCCTTTCACTCCCTACGATCCTGAGCGTTCCTTCAGCTTGATCCTCAAACCAGATTTTCGGTCTTCCTTGTCATCGATGTGGCCGAGACAGTGTGGTCGACATCTCAGAGTAATTCATAGAGTTCGCAGTTGTATCTTCTCCTTCGTACTCCTGGCATACGGAATCGAAAATTCGACGAAGAATGTGGTCAAAATCAGCACTCGGCTCCATATAGCATATAGCACAACTGGGAGGACCAATGTTTTGCCGAGTGCGGGATTTGAATCCATTTGTCTCACCTATTCTTCAATTCTCGTAAAAGCTTCCGTAAGGGAGCAGTTAGAGCGGCTGATGATGTCGATGCCATTTGCGTCTACCAGGAGCTGGAAAGATAGTGACTTCCGTGTTTACACCTGCCATGTAGACTATCTGTTTCAGTATCAGGTTGACAAAATTACCTGACAGCCTTTTACACGGCAGCCTTGCTAAAACCCGGTGCATGTTTGGAATGGTTCAGGGGAACTGTTACCATCGCTTCGTAGAGCTCAAGACGATAACTGCTATCATATGCTCATGTGCGGCTTTGAAGTCGATGAGATGAGATAATGGGGCTCGACCCGAAATTCGTTGTTAGGACTGCATTCAAAGCAAAGCAGGACTTTTCTTATCTGCATCTGCCTTAAAGGATTGCAGTACCTATATTGAATGCTAAATTGATAAATTTCCGCTCCATTTAAGGAGCGTCCCCCCCAAACAGGATCAATAAATGTCACCAGCCAAACAAAACACAAACACAAAACAAGGAAAAAGAAAACCTGTCTCACCTACACGGCATAAATATTTGCTTCCAAGAAGTCCTCCTCTCCATCGACCCACGTACATATGTATAAATCACATGCAACTTAAAGCGTAAAGTCAATGTCCTTGTCTGACTTGTTTCATGCTGGCAATCTGACTCCGCAGAGTACCACTTGGGGGTGTGCTACGTGTGAAATACACTTTTCTAAAACAATTCACCTTTCCTGGTACATTTCAATTCGTTTTTTGTTCTTTTCCCAGCTTTTCGTCCTGTTTTCCTGTTTTGTTATTCGCTTGTTTGCGAGATTTCTCGAGAAAAATCCTCAAGTGGAAAATAAAGCAATTGGTGCGCTTAGCAGAGCGTCCTCACAAGCGTCTCCTACGCAGGGTTGCCCACCACACATACACCATATATCGGTACAGGCAGGGACGCCTATTATTGTGTAGGGGTGTTGATATATGGCAGAAGGACTCTTTGCATACGTAATTAGAACGTTCTGCAGGTGAATTTTCGAAATAAATTGCATGTTTGTTGGTATTTTTCGGGCGCAATGCACCAAGCTCTGGTTGGTTTATATTTATCCGAATGCTGATGCTGATAAGGATGTAAATTGAAGGATTACGGGGTGAAATCTCGCTGCTGTGGTGGAATGGATGGAAATCCCTGAGAGGTGATGAGAAAACGACTTGAACGAATGGTTTAATTTGGTCCCACAAATGTAAGTAAACGGAAAGGATTTGGGTCGTTCTTTTAATTAACGGAATGAAGAATGTCATTCACAAATCGTTTGGGTTCAGACGGTAGACTAACGTATTTGACATTCTTGAATACTCTTTCCCATCTCTGTTGATCTTATTCGAGTCCTTTTGGTGTCCTGTGGTGAGACTAAGTCTTCATAACTCTCAACCGTCATGAGGGTTAGATTCTTGGTTGTAACAACGTCTGGAATAGTAGTTGGGTACCACTTTCTCCTATTTTCTTACGCACTCTTGAAACTCATTGGTGTCTAGGAAGCTTGTGAACGATATTTGTTAGCCAAGTCACCAAGAACTGCTTGATACTGTTCGATAGAGTGTGTCTCCGATACGTGTACTGTTGCCAACACTGAAAATATGACGCAGAAATAAAATGGGTGATAGAACAGATCCCTGTGGAACCCCAGCATTAAAAGCTTATTATAATATATTCGAAGGATTGTATCCATCACAACTTGTTCTGGACGAATTTTTCCTTCTATCCGTCGAATTGTTATGGGCGCTCACAGGAAGTTCGGAATCGAACGTCTTTATTTCTCATATTTTTGGATGGCATACGTCCTCAGGTGGCCCGTATATTAGTCATCTCTGCGTTCGTGACTTTTCCCATAAACTTGCAGAAGGCAATTCTGTTCTTAAATATCTCGAATATCTGCAGTTCAGGTTTTTAGAAACGCGGCTCAGAGTCTAGTAGGGACCATCACTTCTGATACGTTCGTGACGGTTACTAGTTCTGTTGAGGCTTTCCCAGGGGCATTCCCAGAGGAAGTGTGTTGTGTCACAGCCTCTGCATAGATCTGTGGTGTTGATTCCGATTCTTGTAAGGTGGCCCGTCATTGTGTGAGGAGGGTCAGCTATGGCCTATGGAGTGATAGGAGTTCTCTGGTCCTCTTTTTTTGTGCATTATGGGGAGCCTATTTCAGCTAGTCTACTGGGCATGCAATTCCCTTAGAAGAACCACTTGGTATCACGGAATCCATCAGGGCGTAATGCTGTTCCTTGAGGTGAGCGCCTCTACACAACTTGACCAGTTTTGGATTTGTTGTGTTGGCTTTGACGATTGTCTATGTGATTTAGGCCCGTCCATGAACATTGATATGTAGACGGGGTTGACGACGTCAGAATATGTCCAGCTTTCTCTAGGCAAAAGTTTGGTGCCGATGTTTAGGTTGCAGCCTATGGAAGGCGTGTGGTATTGATGTTAGACCATCTGGTGATGCTATTCAGGTCAGACAACACTGATCCTATAACCTTATAGTCGGATTCACGTGCACTTTAGTTCAGTTCAGAGTGCGCTTAGTTTAGTTCCAATCTGTTTGCTGATACACGAACAGTTCGTCCTTTTAGTTCAGTTTAGTTCACTGCTAAGGAAATTCGGTTTTGTATGTTGCTGTGTTATGACTTCGAGATCTATTATCACAAAGTGAAGGAGCATATCGTTTCCATCACCCTTTCGAGGGGCTTCTGGCGGTTGTCTAGATAGCCGAGGCAAACCAAGACCTTGTGTCTGCCTTGTAAAAATCGTTTGTCTATACTTCATGTACAGATGCGAAGGTCTTTCCTCTTATTTCTTTTGTTGGACTTAAGCTCGTGGTTGTTCAAGTTTAGTCCAGGTCATAAAAACACCAGACCTGGACACTCAGAGTCGCGCGAAACAAATGCTAGAATGAGGGTCGTACAGGTGCAAAGTTATGCCAAGACTTCTGGTTGTCGGTTAAGGGGATCCCAAGTACACTACAATCTCTGCTGACGGCAATGTATGTTTTGGCTAGAGATTTCTTTAGCTTACCACTGAAGGAGGTTTTGAAGGCATTTTAGGTAGACTTTTTGCCCTTCCAGTCTTGTTCGCTTCCATAGTCTTTGGAAACGGCGTTGGGACTCGGAGTGCTGACTTCATTGAGCTATAAGTCAGATGTGGTAGACAGTTAATAAAGTGTTGACCCTTGCCTCTGCAAAGAACACTCAAGTCTGCTCTTTTAAGAAAGAAACTTCGTCCAGCAAAGTTTGTACAAGGAGATACCGACTTAGTCTTATCAAATCTGCCATGTTGCAGACGTCTATGAAAGCATACGCATCAGTGCAACCTCATTCTCTTCAATACTCTCTTTGTTTTTTTTTCCCCTCTAAAAGGTTTCTTAACAATCCAATTTCGGTTGATTCTGAAATGAGTTCCTGTCGTCATCCTATTAAGTCCATCAAAAGTATCTTGAAATTCCGCAAACCTTCTCAATTACGTACTCAGTTCCAAAGTCGTTAAATTTTATTCGCATTTTCAAGTCCTCTTCTATCTCCTACAGCCCGTCCATTTCCGCATGAAAGACATTTCAACTAAATTTCACTCATCGCTTAACATCCTGGCAATCCTGGCAATGTTTCCCCGTTCAATGGCGGAAAACTTCAAATACCATCAACAATCCTGGTCACTAAATTCGAATGCAAGTCATACCGACGCACCGACGAAAAACTGTCCGACTAAATTAAGACGACCGAGAACAACAAGTGCTCTTTAAAGGATAAGCAAGTCCTTTGCTGTTGGCACGTCTCTTTCTTTCCTCCTCTTCAGTGCAAAACATAATCCAAACGACAAAATGCAATTTGTTCTTAAAAAAACTTTTATTTTTGCTGCCATCAGCCAAATACAAAAAAAAGGACAAAACTTTCACATCCTGTTGTTGTTCATTTGAGTAGTGAAGAAGAGAATTAGCATTTCCTTACTGTAAGTGCACACTTTCCGTCGTCACATTCCATTGGTCTTGGCGTTATCCTTATACAGTCGTACTATGCTCGTACTGTGTACAGGAATATTGTGTTGTGCAGCATAATGGCACTTTAGGATCTTCTGTACCATATTTTTCGCCTCTTTGAGTATTCAATTCGATTCCGTGCACTCTCTCTCTCTCTCTCTCTGGCAACAGCAGCGGTAATAGGAAACACAACTCTAAAAGGATGAAATTCCTTGGAAGTTAAATATTAAAAAGTTTGCGATTGTTATTCCGGACTTTCCGTTCGGTGATCTCGTTTTTCATTTTTCTCTTTTTCTCTTTTTCTCTGAAGGGACGAGTCTAGAGAAAAGGACGACAACGATTTTGTGTGTCCTGAGTATATGCACGTCAATGGAGTTGTCCTTTTATTTTTTTCACTTTTTGTGAAAGATAGATGTTTTCATCTGTCCAAGAAGGATGAAGTGCAACAATTCTTTTGTGGAAAGGGATATCCGTGCGGTAACAGGATATTCGCATTAAATTGTCGCGACTACAAAGGAATGTTTTGAGGCCGAGAGATGGTGTTCTACTGCTTATCTAATCAACGACATCGTTACCGAGTGCAAAAAGGGACAGAGCGAGAGAACCTTTTGATCTGTGTGTCCTTTGTGGTGAAGTTGTGAATAAGTTAGATATGACAGCTGGTTTGAAAGAGATGTCTTCCTTTTTTTCGATTTTTTAAATGTCCTTCTTTGACATGGTTGGACGTTTGTGAAAGTGTCTAATGAGAGTCGTGTGTGGTTTCCATGAAAGCGTAAAGCGACTGTTGGTCCTTGGGGTTTTGCATTCAGATGAGCTAGTTTCGTAGTCGACAAAAAGAGATCCAGAAACTGCTGGACTTAGAGAATGCTTTCAGTTCAGTGAGTTATCGGGATCTACTACGGAAAAAAGGATAAACTCATTCCAAATATTTAAATCTTGCCTTAAAGGGCAGCAGCATTCGAGATAGACATGGTTCTACTGGTAGTTCCTTTGCCCAACATCCTGCTTCCTATAAAGGTGCTCTTTAGGTTCAGTATTGTCAAACCTTTATTCTAAATACACCGGCACGACGGGTAGTTCTTCCCTTAGTGACTATGAGTCCAGCTTCTTGCTTTTTTTATTCTTGGTTGATGTATCTGACGCGTAAAGGCTACTAACAAGGGTATATCGAACCTGATTCGACTGAAAAGTCTCTATCATCAGACGAGGGACTGCTTACCGGACTACTTTGCATATCTGTTTTTCTCTTTTAAAAATATTCAGGATATCCTCAATGTATCAGAACTCTCGTAAGCACAAACGAGCCTAGCTGCTAACTCGCTGTGTCTCGGGAAAATAAAAAAATGTTGGAAAAAATTGGTTACGTATACGCCACCGAACCAATTTTTGACAACTTGAATCTACCTTCTCGTGGCTCAAAACAAGTTAGGAATTCTGTTTCTATTTATTATGAGCACATGGTTCGCAAAGAGATCTGAAGAATCTGTGTGACCTACGCCCGTCTTTATCCTGTTTCTGTGGATATGAGTAGCGTTGTCCTGTTTTTTTTTTTTTCTGGTTGCGCCAGGGAGTTGGGGAATCTTCTAAAGATGCCAATAGCCCGCGCTAGTGGCATGCACGATTCATATACCTGCTCCTGACATAAGTCAGCCGATACAGTACTAAACCTCACCCTCACACACAGCTTCAACCATTCCCCCCGCGAGATTGCAGTTAGGTATTACTTCGCGGGGTTGGTTAGCAAATCAAGCTATTCGTCTTGTGTCACCTGCTTCTGTTGCTTTTCTTAGCCTCTCTATTCTCCGCAGCTCATTTTGGAGCGTTGTTATGAAGCAACATACTGCCATCCAGTTCTCCTCCGACCGCTACATGTGATCGATGAGTAACGACGGGCGGAGCAGAGTAATTCTCCATACCGTGAAATGTGTGCAGTAAAATACTGCGTGCTCCGTATCTTCGTCTGGACATTCCGGGCAGGATGGAGAGCTGTCATGTCCGAATCTGTGGAGATACTTGCTATAACCGCCGTGACCAGACAGGAACTGCATAAGATGGTAGTTGCAGTCCCCTTGCTTTCGACTAGCGTTGTCCTGTAGGGTTAGGTAAATGTTGACGAACTCGTTGCCAGCCTTAGGTCCTTCTTTTATCTTTCTGCATAAACCTTTAACTATTCGAAGCCGGAAGTATGGTTTTTATGGCTCTACTGACAGAGGAGTCAAGAGTTGCCGAAAACAAGAAAGCTGTCTAAACTGCATGTGACAATGGTCGTGGAGTTTCTTCTACCTCCCCTAGCACTCATAAAATCTATCAATCCTTGTACTGATCAAGGAGATATGACAAACCCTTTCGCCTAGAGAAACGCATTTAGCAGTTTTCATCCCGTGGTGGTTCAGAGGAACTAAATATTTAGGTATTCACATTACTTACTTACAATTCGTCAGTACATCACATGAGGCACCGCCTATTTTTTGGGGGCGTTTTCATTAAAAAAAAAAACCATAGGATACCATATGATCCCTTCCAGACGGGTTGTAGCCTTTCTATATGATTCCCATTTGGTTTTCGCCATAAAAAGGTTACACAATGGGAACCATTGGAGAACCGAGTGTTAGCTACGTATGCTTCCTGGAGGAGGTGGGCTAGGGTGAAGTATTTCGCCAAGGCTAACTTTTGAATGTAACATAAAAACCTTTTAACATCCTAACACAAGTACCGCAGTGATAAAATTAACTATAGGCCCCATGTCAGAAGCTTAAGGTAGATCGTGGCTTAAAAGCAGACAAAGGTAGTAATACACAACAAATGTTTGGCAGTACCTCAGGTCGAGGGAGGATATTTATAATTCAATCTTTAGGTATTAGGTTGGGTGGGTATCCTGCGTTTACGGTAAGAAGGAGGTACCATACGAGCAGGTTGGTTCCGTAACTCCTTCTTCAAGTTTTTTAAAGAAGAATTCGCCTAGAATTCACTCTCTTTATGAGGATAACGCAGGGCAATTGTAGAGAAGGTGGAAATGGTGATTCTTCCTCTTTTTCATCCATGTAGCTGGGCCAGAAGTTGTTAGCCGAAATTCCAAGCCTTAAGGTGTGTCAACCTATCGCCCGACCCGTCAGTAATATGCGTGGTTTGCTGATTAGTAGGAGACTCGTTGTTCTGCGGCTGCTCAACTGTGGCCACATCTTATATTTTCCTGATGCGGAGCTAATGTAGAGATACTGTATCTTGCCGTTTCCATGGGTAGATGAAGCCCGCCCATTGGAAGTCGAGAGTCGCTTTTTTGCAGCTTGTTTGTCTGTCTTACATTTTCCTTGGTTCTCTGGTGTTCTCTGCCTAATTCTGTCGACTGGGAATACTGGGGTAACGTAGTCCTGTAGTGTTGCTGGGGCCTTCCCACTGACTGCCTTTGGTCAAGTTCTGAACTTATCACCCTGTTGACTAGCATCTGGTTGATCCAGTGTGTTGTCCTAGCATTGATGGCCACTTTCCTGAGAGTTATAAGATTGACCCTGAGATTAGGGTAGTAAGCTACTCTAGTCTAAACCTTTTTACGGCAAAGGCCGACCAGGCTTAATTGCTGCAGGTGTGTCACGTTGGAAAGCAGAATGACTCAAGACTTGGTACTACCTGAATAATTCGAGGTTTAGGTCTGCATTTAGGTCTCTGGGCTAAGAAAGGTCGTAGCTTGCGCTTAAACAACCTTCCTCTGCTATCTTTACATTCCGACGGCAATTAGAACATCTCGGACGGTCCCCAATATTTTGGCCATAAACGTTGCTTCTTTTGTAGCTGTGCACATTTAAAATTCCTCGAAATTGATTATATTTTTTTTTTTTTTAAAGTTCTAATGTCCTGAAAAGTAATACCCGCAGTCGACGTATCTTGAGCTCTCCTCGCGCGCACACATAAAACTCTCGCTCAAGTGTAGTACTTGCCGTGCATTGTCGCGTATTTCATTTCTCCACTAGACATTTCATTTTACAACTTTGCTTCTTTTTAATACTATTGAAGGCAAACTCATAAATTCCAACCGAAAGGATACACTCAGCGACAGAAAGCAGTCAAAGCAGGACGAAGAAAAAAAGGCCATCGCCATCAGTATGAGCCATAAAACATGTCAGACGAGCCGGAAAGCAGTGAAATTTCTTACGACGCCGGACACAAACACTCACACATACACAATCATCTCAGTGATTCATCAACGTTGAACACACACGGGGTTGTCCCTTCAATCTGAAGGACATTTTTAGAAAAAATAAAGTCGGAAATTTATTTGCAACAACTCAATAGCAATAGCATCCATCGTTCATAGCTCCTCGCCCATACCCTTGAGGGCATCTTCAGCAGCCTGTCCCATCATGTATTCATTTGATCCTTCCGGTTCCATTTTCAATATATCACGAGACTCCTTCAACAGTTTGGTGACTTCCTTCAGGTTCCGTTGGAACTCGTTGCGGGTGATTAATTTGTTTTGGATTAACCGAGTGGATATTAGCATGATTGGTGCATGCAACTCGTACATGATGAGTCCTGTAGGATAAACTGAGTGAGTGTCAGGGTGTTGGGGGCGATTTCAACAGCTCCACCTACCTCGAAGACGTGTTAAGCCCGGTTCGAGGACATCAATCAATGCTAGAAAGTCTCGGCAGTACTGTTCCTTTCGTTTGATGTCCTCCATGGATAGTTCGTGGATTAAATAGCCTTCGGTGCGGCCATAAATCTGGCAGAGGGAGTACTTTGCCGACAGAAAGAGGTAATGGTTGGGTCGAAGGGTCTTCTGGTACCTGCAAGGGACATTACATTTTATTTATTGCTGGGATTGGTTGGTGTAGAAGTAGGTACTTCTTTATGAAGCTCTCCAGTCCTGGAATGTTGTGGGGGTCAATTGATTCCAATTCATCGTTAAGTTTGTCCAAGATATTCGTCACTAACTTGGCGGACAGCTTGTTGGGGCATTTGTCGCACCTGAAAGTGGAAAAAGAAGATGTCGTTGATATTTTCGGATTCTACTCAAACTCACATCCATTCAGCATCTTGCTCCAATGGTTTGGTTGCTCTCACCGATCCCTTCTCACATTCGGGGCACACTATTGCACTGCAATCGGTTGTCAGTTCCATTGGATCGGCACACCTCTTGCATTGACACCAGAACAGCTTCCCGGCGTGCATGAACTCTCTTCGTTTCAAGGTTCCCTGTAAGACAAGTCCTCGCTTAGTCTCTTAGTCGACTCATCTCAGCACCTACCTGCAAAGTGTAGGCATAGCTCAAAGTTATGGCTTCGCCCTTATTGATGCGCCTAGATGTCCTTAACATAATCGAAAACGTTTTTGGGTGATCCGTGTGCGACGTGTTCGGTACACAATCGTGGGCCAGGAGAAACGCGCTCGGGTACATCGCTCTTGCCTTTGCCGACTTCTGACCAATTTCGAAGCAGTTCACATCGATTACGCCACAAACTTCGTGGATGTCCTCCTCGGAGAACTCCTCCAGACTCCATTCCTTGCGAAGCTTGTCAACAATCGTCTTTTGGTAGTGCGCCCAGAGAGTCTCATTCAGTCGCCTCAGTTTCACATGCGATTCCATGGATCTAATGATTTCATAGGCTTCTGGTCGGTGGGTTTTCATTTGGAGAACTCTTAGCGGGAGTATGAGCTCGTAGTGGCTTTTGATTGTGTCCAGGCTAGCCGTGGGTTGCAATTCCTTTGAGGAATTTTTCTCTTTGAGGAGACTGCATTCGTAGGCTGTGTGACCATCGTCGCGGTTTAGACCACGACATTCAGCGGAACAGAGGGGCCATTTGCATTCGGGGCATCTGAAACACAAAACTGAAGGTGGATGGGGACGAAATGAGGTAGACTTACCTGTACTGGGAAATGCTGAATTTGACGGGTGTGTAGCACCCCAAACAGACGGGTTCACTGTTGGCGGTTGGTCCAATGGCTAAGGGTGGTTCCTCGATGAGGTGTTCACCGGGAAGAAGGTTTCGACTGGCCACCAGGTATCGTCCCATAATGTCCGATGTTTCAATTTTGTAGGGAAGGTCATTGTCAAGGTCGGAGGAGGCTTCAGGCGCTGTAGAGGTGGACTTATTCTGTTTGTGGTGTTTGTTTTTGTTTCTCTGGAATGTGTAGAGGGACAAGTTAGTTATGTAGTCGAAGCTCGATTGGGAGAAATAGAAGAGAGGACGATCAGTCTCGCCCACAAGTGACAAGTAAATTAAAATGCCACTATGGTACGCCTCGCTGATGACATTGGGTTCTAATCCTATAATAAAAGTTTATTTTGTAGTGCCTTCTCTCCATAGTTCGGTCCCGACACTCCTTTTTTTTGTGTCTTAGATAGTTGGCTCTAATCTACTGCACATAAGGTGCTCTAAAAATTCACCAGTCTAAATGCGCGTTAAAAGGACGATATAGGAAGGGCTGCTCATCTGGCAGTGTATTATTTTTTAAGAAGAGGTACTAGTACCTAGTTTGCCACTTTGACTTATCTAAGACCAGTTCTTTGTCTGTTTTCAAACATGTCAGGGCTTGGATTTGATGATATTTTGCCACGCCTACTTTGTGGCTGTAAATAATTTAGAAACGGGTCATACTGCCCGAAACTATCCTTTTTTTGTGACCTGACCCAGCTAGGGATTCACGGAGGATGTAGTCGGATGATTCTGAACATTCCTTCATTCAGAATCTGAACACATATTAGGTTTGTTAAGGTGACACCTCAGGCTGTGGTGGACTGTGAGAAAGTTTACCAACTTTCTTATGCTAACTTTGTCTAAATCAAGGATTTCCCAGTTGGAATTAGGCTTGATTAATCGTTTGGATTGCCTCCCCCCTGGAACATTTTCCCAGTGGGTTAGATGAAGTTTGTATTTCCATTCATCTATTAGCGCTGTGGCGGCAGTTCAGTTGAGACCTTAGTATGGTCGCGTCAAGTCTTTGGTTGAAATTCCTTGATAATCAGGAGCCCATCCGAGCTTTACCTTGTTATGTCAATTACATGGAACGACAACGCTTACTGGCAACGTGCCTGGCAATCTGAAAAAATGTCCTTACTGACTACACACATCGTCTTCTTCTATCCATCTATTCTAGGTTCCTTAGTTGAAAGTAAAGCAGATCTCAAGGGCATGGGGTTTCGCCTGGAATACCATGTGGCACTTTGGTGTTGGCACTAAAGATGCAAGCTCTAACTTCAGATTCCCTCTTAGGTCCGTCCGTGACCCAAACCAGACCCCTAGGTTTGTCATTACCAGAAACAAAAATCTCCAAGTCACCAGAGTAACTGAAGGCGATGTAGCCTGATCCATGGAAATCGACTAGAAGATTGTCAACGACTATTGAACACAGAAGGGGAGAAAGACAAACTCGTTCCTGGGGGCAACCTTGAACTGCGACTAAAGACACTGATAGCCCTGCTGAGGAGGAAGTAATAATTCGAGTAAATGTCCCCTTTACTTTGAAGACACTATTTAAGACACGGACTATGGAGCAAGGGCTTCGAGGTTCGAATCCCAGTCGGGGAAAACCTGACAGTTTTTCACGGTCCCAGTGTCTGACAAACATCCGAGAGTCCAACTGTCCTGAGAAAGCTTCTCAAATAACAAATTGCCCCACGGACACGGCATTAAACAGTAGGTCCCTCTTCCACTTGTGTAAAGAATGCAACACACACGCAATACGAATGGTTGTGAGAAGCTAGGTCCTGGGTCCCATCGACCTTTTAAGACCCTTTTTCACAGCTTTTCACAGCTTTTTCGTTACAAAAATATGCACATTTTGTAGCATTTTTCATTTTCATTTTACATTACACGAATTTTTGACCAATCTCAGATGGATAAGGTTTGGAATCCATCAACAAATTTAGGATATCCTATGTTCAAATTAAATTTGTATCTTGAAATGCCTTCTAATGAAACTTGTCAATTCGAATCGACACAGCGTTGCTTTCGAATCCGCGTGTGTTCTTGAAAATCGAATTCTTTTCTTTCGTGTCCTTCCAGCTGATCGTCTTGATTTTAGCGGTCTGTTATGTCTTCTGATTTCAGTAGAGATTTGGCAGCATGTATCCAGTTAGTCTGTTTCATCTTTCCTTTTCGAGTCGTATTGGTTAATGCTGGAAAAAGGAAGTAAGGAGCCAGCTCTGTGGTGAATTTGCTCTTCAATTTGTGGCTGTTCTGCCTCACTTTTTAGGTCGTGCGGCACGGCACATTCCCGGAGTTTTTCCTTAAAGTAATAAATTTAATTCGAATATTCAAAATGCTATTGATCTCGTGCCATCAGACCGACGTTGAATTGTTATTCGTGCTAATCAAGCACCAGTCACATGACAGGTGGTATAATGCTCACAACGATTGATAAAATAGCAATTGGTATGTTTGGAGAAGAATATCATCCTCAGATACAAATACAGCGCACAGCGCACAGATAAGCAAGTGCTATCACTCATAGGTCCAACTAAGTTTCCAACAGTGGTCTACCAATCGGGGGAATTGTACTTTTTGAGGAGGCATCAGTTGTTAACCCCAAGGGCTTTTTATAATCTGGATATTGAAGTAGAACGTCTTCTGAGGCTAACATTTTCTTAAGTTTTTCAAATGCCTTTAGAGCTTCTGCGTCAAACGTTTCTTAATTTCCTTGACCTTTGGTTAAAATCCGTTCAAATGGCTATATTGGGTTAGCTCTTCCTTTTTGAGGAATTGCACCATGTTGGCTGAAGGAGGGAGAATAGCGCAATCAGCTCTTGGACTGATCCTAAACATGCAATATTCAGAAAACTCAACATATAACATTTTGAAAACATTGGGAATGGGAAAGGCTCTTCAGGAGTGCAAAATGATTGTACATATGGGACAAGCTTTACAATTACAAATAATTTTCTGTGAAAATCTTTTCAACTTAGCCACCGAAACCCAAGCCAAGGTATTGACTTGAATATGCTTTCTTGATCTATCGGATCCAGGCCCTAGCTTATAAAAACGATTCGTGTTGTGGGTGCTATATTTTTTACATGAATGGATGAGGGCCCTATCCCAAGGGATATTTGTCATTTTGATCAGCTTTCTCATGACAGTTGTACTCTCGGATGTTTGTCAGACGCTCGCAGACGAGGTGGGATCGTTAAGAGATTTTAAGGGTTGCTTAGCGATTGCACTGGAATCTCTTGATTCGTAGTCCAACACCCTGATCACCTCAGTTACTAAATTTTGCATTTTTCCTCTATAAATTTACGTGGGCTCTGGTAAGAGAGATTTTACTGCAGAAACTATGGTCACATTGAACCTATTCCGCGTTACATTTGCGATACTTGCAATAATACAGATTTCTTTGTCTGTTGATTCTGATAGAGAGTGAGGAAGTTCTGCGTGGCAGAAGAGAAAAAGAAAAAGAAAATAAACAAAAAGACAGGAGAATATATCCCATAGGGGATACGAAAACGATAAAAGAGAAGACCGAACGAAGACTTGGAAACCTTGGAACGAAGAGGAAGAGAACCAGGATAGTGACTGTGGCGGAGATCATCCACCTTCCCCCAACCAGGAGCGTAGTGAGCCGTCTCCAACGTTATTGGCAACGAACAGTTCTTGGCGCCTGTCTCTCTGGCGGGGAGCTCTGACAGCTTCCTCTCTTACGGCTTCGAGTCCTCACTCTCCGCCGCTCTGTTGGTTTATGCGTTTTAGTGACTGTTTAGGTTCGCATCCACTCTCCTGACCAGGGCTAAATATGAAATTATAAAAGAGTATTAAAAAGACCCTAAGAAAAGGATAAGTAACCGCGGAACTATCGATCGCGTAAACCATCGTGCAGACTTAAGGGGCCAAAAGTGTACCCTGCGAATCGGGAGCTATCCTTTACAAAAGTTTCGAGCTCTCTTTTTAGAGATGAGACAAACATTTTGGGGTTAGGTTGGGCCTCCTGGCCTTATAATTTACACTGCAAATCATTTCAGAACGGTGGAGGTCTCACTTTACCTCTTTGTGGAATTGGTCGTTCGATGGGTAGGGTCAGGATGAGTCTCCAGGCGGTCTACCTGGCTCTTCCTGCTTCAGACTCGTCCGTCTGGCCTGGGGATACCTGCTTTGTCATCCCCTTCGAGCATATGGGAGAGAGTGAGCTTTGAGTTGCAAACCAACCCAGGAGCGCTCAGTTAACCCATAGCTCTCAAGGAACGACGGGTAAAAGAGAAGAGACAAGGCAAAAAGGGTGGATGGGTAGGGTTAGAAGGGATGGAGTGGACAAGGATCTTTTCTGCGATTTTTGAACGCACAAGTGCAAGAGATACATAGTTCAATGTTTTAAAAATACGTACTGTACTACGTACTGGCTGCCATGTTAGTCTACACGAAAATGCCTGATAAAAGAATTCAACAAAAATTTAAACAAAAAAAAAGATTAAATAGGTAAAGCAATGAAAAATTTAAAAATACGTTTAGATCAGTGATTTGAAAAATCACATTATGATAGAAAACGGTGGGGTGCGGTGGAAAACACTTTCACTGCATCATTTGCAGTCCTGCACATCGTTCATCGATGTCGAACTTTTTCTTATTTGTCGCAAATGGATTGATTTGATTGCTTTTTGGATGAATTTTTGTACAAAAATAGACTCAAGACCGGTTCGCCTACAATACATGGATCGAGTGAAGACCTACATTTGGTGACTGCACTCACACATGAATCATTTACTAACAATCCATCATTAGACAGATTGGTGGAGTGCAAGTTTATGCCACTCCCTGAAGCAGATGGAAATACTCTGATTGTGGCTCCATCAAACTTCCAAAAGAAAATTTCGAGGAAATCCGTACATATGGATGCGTGCTACGTCAGCACGATCATAAGGTCGATATAAATATTTTTCAAATCTCGAAAACGATTATACAAACGATAAGTGGCTGGGCTGTGTGCCTTTTCGACAAAATTCCATGGAATCGACAAGCGTTCTCAATTTCATTTCATCTCGTCGACATTATACTGCAAATATCTACATTTAAACTGCGTCCCTGCAGACTAGCATCTTCTCTGCTATTAAATTCATTAAATTTAATGAAGCTTTAAGGTTGCTATGCTATGTTCTCTGCAGAACAGTGTATTTAGTTTGAATATTTTTGAAAAACAGTTTTTATAAAATGTGTACTAAAGCGAAATCGAAAAAAAAAAAAATTCTGGCTTCTCCCCAATTCGTCGTCGACTATTGTGTGCACACAATTCCATTGGTATTTATTTGAAAATCTATTTCTCTCGGAGACTATTCACAATTAATTTAAAATTCCGGCGACACTCACTAGTGGGGCTAGCCTCCCCACCCACCCACACGGGAATCAACACTATTTGCCAAGAAAAACACTATAAAAACATTGGCCCAAACTTAAAACATCAAACACTAAATTTGTATGCAACAACTCGTCTAGTACACCCGCGCGCAGATACATTCAATCAGTTCTTTCAACGGACTTCGTTCATTATGACCACCTTATGGCCATAATCGATCGACACATGGATGGGCATGTAAACAAAGCTCACAACACACAATAGATAGATAGATTCTGTTTTCATTAGCTAATTGGCATTTCGCTGATGGATGTATCTGAGAGTGTGTACTAAAACAAATCCCAAACCAATTACTTTGTTTCTGGTGTTTTGTGGCATCTCGCGCGATTCAAATCAAAATTCACACTCTAATTTACACAAAATCGGAAAAATCAAAAAACCGACAAAAAATCAACAAAAAATCAACAAAAAATCGACAAATGGAAATGAAAATTGAAACGTTTCGAAAACGGACACACACAGCAATGGTGTGGGGGTGGCGGTGGCGGTGATGGAAGTTTATTTGTATCTATGGATTTATTCGGATATATGGTGGCACCACGGTACGAGTTCTTCCTCTGTCGAGCGTTATTTCCGTCAGACTGTGTGTTGTTTCAGTCGCCGCCACTCGCTTTATTCTATGTAAATGTTTTTTTTTTGTATTTTTCTATGTAATTTTTCGTTGTGATATATGCTCGAGAGGAGGAGATGTATTGTGTGCGAGCGTGAGCGCTTTCGTTTTGTTTTTTGAGTCTATTTTCTATTTTTAAAGGAAATATATCAAAATAAAATAAAATATACGAATTGTGCAGAGTAGCCCAGCAAAAGAGAATAGCATTTGGTTTGGGCCGTGATTTTGTTTGGGTGATTTACTTGCAGAAAGCTACTTGACTTGTTGTACACACTGCGAATGAGGTACATTTGAAATAAATCAAATTGTGGATTGTGTCGGAGGGTCAGGGATGACACTTTCGTTCATTAGGTCGCAGGAGATGCATTGAGCTTTGCCTGTATTACAGATGCATTCTGTTCCTTTGACTCCTCTTCGACTGTTTTGCGTCATGTGTGGCTTGGTTGACCCTATGCTCTCTGTTCCTGGGTTAGTTAGACCGGCAAGCAAGTGATTAGCTGCTTTTTCGAATTGTACGTCCACTGCTACCTCTGCCTCGGAATTGTATTGTCTTTAGAATCCTGAGTCCTTCTGTTATGGAGATCCGCATTGTAAATCCGATTAGGTCTGAACATATGCAAATTATGTCCCAGATACAGATTCGGGAAAATTTGCATCTAACTTGTGATAGTGGCGCACGTTTTTCAGGTGCTGGACCCACATAGCAGAGAACATTCCACATGGGATTGGAACAGCTTTAGATTACTCCTTGTGGTAAAAAAAATTCCTTTTCCATATCTTAGACTACACCAACACCCTTAGAACATATACTAGTATACTTGCTTACTTATCGGGCTCCCGACCCGTGAAGAGTCCCTGCCTGAGACACGGTAGCCTTCTATTCCCTTCGATCCCGGGCACGCTGCTTCCAGTTGACCTAGCGCTCTGGCATCCTGGGGGCTGTGAGTCGAAGATCTTCTTTGCTGGAGCATTATTGTTCATTCGCTCGATGTGGCCGAGCCAGGGTAGTCGACGTATTTTGGCTTTTTGGACTAAAAATCCACATCTAGGTTCAGCTCATACAGTTCGCGGTTATATCGTCTCCATTCGACGAAGAATTTTTCTTTCGAAAGTGCCCAACATGTGCTCTGCTTTCCTGTTTGTCGTCCAGCACTCGACTCCATATAGCAGAACTGACAGGATCATTGCTTTGTAGAGCATACATTTCGTCTTCCGAGATAGGGGTTTAGGAGGTCTTGTGTCTTATTCCTTAAGCTAATCGAGGTGTTTTCGTTTCACTTCCATTGAATTTCTTCAGTCTACGTTCACGTGGAGCACATCACTACAGAACACTATTCTTGGAATGTACTCTTTGTCGCAAGCCGCTTTGAATTTCAAATTCCTTTGACAGCTTTCCTTTATGTGAAACATGAAATTTTGATTTGACTTCGTAGAAAGCAGGAGGTCGACAGATGCTGCTTAAATTTGGTATTCTGCAACCAACGTGGAGATCTCCATTCGTTGCCCAAGTAGTCTCCAGGTATCTTTAAAAAGTCATGGGTTCAGCCTTCCTTAGTGTCCGGCCCAGAGTTCAAGCTTAGCATTTCAATGTTCTTTGACTATTATTGGCGCTGGCTCCTGATTGTTTCTTTTTCCCCAATTGTTGGCGGTACTATGGGGTCCTTTAGTCGGTCAATGTAGCTGAACGTTCTAATGGTATTTCCAAGTCTACTAATGTATGCGCATATAGATTATTCTTTATTAGTGATTGCTTTCGGACCTTCCGGAGTAAAGAAAGATCCAAAATGTACATTACTGTGCAGCTAGAGAAAAGGGTTGCTTGCCAGTTGCCAGTTGAGGTATAGAGTCCTAGTCCTGGTCCAAATTTAAAACTTCATGTTCGCCCTATTACTCTTTCAAATTTTTAGAAAGTTCGCTACTACGCATCATGTTGGAAAGAATCAAATAGTGATCGAGCTACCATACCTATTGCTGGAAGACTATATTTTCGTAGAACATAGTTCCATATAGGAAGGGTACATTTGAGTTGTATTAGGAAATCGGCTGTGAATCTGCTTCGACTTCAGTTTGCAGTTCAGTTCCTTTTTCAGTATCCTCTGATGTTTTAAGCATATTTTGTAGAATGTTAAGGTTCTAATCTTTCACTTTTCCTTCACAAGGACTAAGAGAACTAGTAAACTTTTATGGAATCCTCTTATCCGATGTTCTATATTGCGATCTGACTAGTTCTCTGACAAAATTGATCTGGATGAGATTTTTCATTAACGCTGAAAATTCAGAATCCTGATGAACGTCAGTCTCAGCCAACAATCCTCTCCAGTTAACCTGGGCGTCAGCTAAATGCCTCCACGAACAAATCTTTCCTTAAAATGAACAATAATTCGGAACTTCATTTGGTTTCTATGAAATATTTGACGCAACAGATCTGTGGAACCTAGGAGATAGCTTTTCACAACCAACGCACTTGAGCCACGGTGCCCACATCACACTCACTTTTACATAACTTCACTATTTTACTTGAAATCGAAAAAAAATATGTAGGTATTCAAATGATCTACAATTTTCCCATACATTTTGTACAGCCACGCCCACTTTTTGAGGGCGTATTCATATTTTGCTGATAGTTTGCATGTAACCACGTCGAACTTTCGAGGTCACAGTAGAATTTAATGAAAGAGTCCAGTATGGCAGTCCCACTTTTCTGTTTCTAGTAAAGAAAAGTTAACTTTTTGAAAAGTGGGCGTGGCTCTCTTTTAATATTAAAATTTTTCTATGAACCAAGGTGCAAGTCGATTCAACTATTGCCTTCTCTTACCGGTTAGTGTCCTGGGACATTATGTTTTAATTTTCAAAAGTAGGTGAGCCTACAATTTTTCAAACAATTTGGTTTGAATTGTAAAGTTTTTGACTGCATATTATAGGCTTACAGGCTTCACAGGCTGGTGAGACACTAGACGCGCAGGAATTGTTGCAAGCTCTGTTTTTCCAGCAAAAATATAAAATGTTTCTTTAGGTAGAACGAACAGCGTCCCTATTTTTTTCCAGATCCTTGTTGCTTCTGGTCTTGATTTAATGGAGATTCCAAACATCTGGAAATATATTCTCGTTTGTGAACAAAAGGGATATTTATAGCAAAATGTTTAAGCATGGAATTATCCCTTGTATCATACGCCATCATCATAGTATTTGTAGCATAAATAATTATCTTTATGGGCTCTGGTCCTGGATTTGGTCGTATTTAGTCGGGGGAAAAGGGGGTGGATACCTGTCTAGGAATTGATATCTCCTTATGCGATTAATTCGGTTTGCGTTACCATAAATCCTGTGTTTGTTGTCATTGCGGTTACAACAGATGTGTTTTGAATATTAAGGTCAACAAGGCATTGATCAAGAGAACAACACACATGGACTCCTTGGGAGCTGTTATGAAATTATTAATGTTATTAGAAAAAGTAGCAAGTGGGGTCTGTTAAGCGCCAGGATTTTTGTTTGGTTTGGGCGATATCATATTGTCCGGAGACACGACAAGATGGCAGTACGTTCCATCTCTCGTAAGCTAGTCTCACAACGGCTTTCATGTCCTGTTTTAGTTTTATGCTAAACGAGTTCGAGGTTTCGACTCTTAGACAACACAAACGTCTGGGAAAATCCTAACAAACATCCGCAAGCGGAATTGGCACTGGTTCTTGTACCCGCCTGTTGTATGGAATATTTTTAGGCCAACTGACATAAGCCACTGTCAAACTACGAAAATGTTGTTTCCAACCTCTTTAGTTCATATGGATTTGCAAGGCATTGTCAAACACTTATGGAACTCTCCCGTCTATGATGTCCCGACCATAATGTCCAAATTGGTGCTTAATCAGGCTAAGTCCGCGGTTTGCTTCAATTAAATTTCATCCACACTAACTATGTATTTATCCCACAATCACCACCAGAACGTGGTACTTCTTCCTGCTTGTTTTTTTTAAGGTGTCCCTCTCTATTGCAAGTCATTTTTTACTAAATTTTAATTAAAATAAAAAGTGTCAACCCTCCTCCGGTGGGGCATCCTATTATTTGTTGGTAAAGGTGCAATGGAGCATCTCCTCGATTGTTGTTCTGAATGAAAAGCGCACAGTACACTACATCAGCTGTGCTCCTGGCATCTGCATCCCCACCGACAGAGACAGAGTGCGCCAAAATTTTTAGACTAAAACACAAATTTTCCTTCCATCTCCCTCTGCCTTTAGATCTCTGTGTACTTCAAGTCTATTTAAAAAAAATGTATTTGCATGTCAATTCGAGTGCAGACGACGTTCAATGCAGCAGCAGGAGTCTTCCCTGCCGCACGACGACGACGACGACGACAAACGACTCATTTGCACTTCTACGCCCTCGTAGTGCGTCTGAAGTTCAAAGCGAATAATAATGTTAAACAAATAATTAACATAAATCTTTATGAGTCTATTATTGGAGTGTGCCTTCGCATTGCCAATGGCATACCTCAGGGATGCAGAGATAAATCATTTCAGATTGATATCGGCAATAGCTTACAGATACATCTGATTCTGTTTCGATTTATTTATATCGCTGATCAGCGATGAGATCGATGGGGTAACGTACAGAGAGTCAGAGTTGTAAATATCTCTTGTCAGAGTCGTGTCACTCGGTGGTTTTCAGGGCACGCAGTTGCTTTTATTGGCCACGGGCCAAGGGAATTTTGCAAATCCATGTACACAATGTATCTACGGGGTGTGCCATTCTGCTCTATGCGTGGAGAGTGGAATGTCTGTTGATTGATTGGTCGTGGATCTTGCCAAACGTTCGTCATACGAGCTCGAGGTGTGAAATGGTAACATTCCGTGTGCTGAGGTAATAAATTGGATCTTTTGCGATAGGTAATTAGTGATTGTTGGTTTAATTGATTTGGCGTGTGTAAGCAGGTGGCAGGTAGCCGAGAGGCGCTGTCAGATGGGTCGCTAACTTGAAGTTTTGGTGCTGAACGAGGTGATCGATTCGAGTACGTTGTCGTGACTTTGGAAAGGAAGCAAATGGGATCGGTAGACAGTGTCTGTCCCGCATGCCAAGTATTCGATCTTTGTGATGACGTAGAGTATTACGTTTGAAATAAATGTGGAAACTTAGTACGAGTATGTTCAGTGATCGACACAGATCACTCATATTCTTGTCTGGAGTAGAACTCGCGATAGTCCTGACTAATTAAGGACTAAGGAAACGTATGTCTTCTGAAATGATCATGTCATGCCATGTTGAACTGAGGATCGATGCGATAGTCTTAGCCAGTTGTTGGTTGGAGGAGATCAGATCACAAGATCACTGATTTTACAGCGTGAATATTGACCACTACTAAGCACACGATCATCACAAATTTCATGATCACAAGACAAATTCGTTGAAGTACCTATATTCATATCTAGTTTCGTAACTAAAGTCAGATGCCATAGAAAATAATGACTGATCGTTTGGCGATTCATGATCATTGTTAAGCTGGTGAAGGATTCTTCTCCGATGATCGATCAAACAGTTCTTAGTTTCTTCTGTGTCATGATCATAGTAGAGCTCATGATCAGTGTAAGATCGATTCACTGATCGTGGCAGTGTACAACGTCTGATTAATACTAATCCCACGGAGTATGGCTCACGTTCACAAAATGCAAAACTACTATACTATTTTGTAAACACAAGATCACTGAATATTGACCACTACTTAACATGGTCATTACGCGAATTTCAAGATCAGGGGACGCACTCTCTTACACATCATCATTCCTAGCTTCGGAGCAATAGTTCAGCGTCATGGTAGCCGCTATAGAGAATATTACCTGATCGGTCTGTGATCACTGTTGATGAAGGATTTTCGTTTGATGATCGGTGAAGCAATTTTTACTATCTTTTCTGAACTCATATATCTCTGGGATGTTCCTACTTTTATTGTCATAGCAGAGCTCATGATCCGTGTAAGATCGATTCACTGATCGTGGCAGTTTACAATGTCTAATTAATACTAATCCCACGGAGTATGGCTCACGTTCACAAAATGCAAAACTACTATACTTTTTTGTAAACACAAGATCACCACTACTTAACATGGTCATTACGCGAATTTCAAGATCAGGGGACACACTCTCTTACACATGATCATTCCTAGCTTCGGAGCAAAAGTTCAGCGTCATGGTAGCCGCTATAGAGAATATTACCTGATCGGTCTGCGATCACTGTTGATCTGATGCAGGATTTTCGTCTTATGGTCGGTGAAACAATTTTTACTATCTTTTCTGAACTCATACATGTATCTCTGGGATGTTCCTACCTTTATTGTCATAGTAGAGGTCATGATCCGTGTAAGATCGATTCACTGATCATTAAACCATTGACCTGTACTAATGCCTCGAAATATGGTTTAAGGTCGCAGAATAAAGAACTACTCGGTGCTGAGAAAATCTTTATCAATTCGCTCTAGATTCGTCATCAAATTTGTGATTCGTATTAGTGATCATCTTAAGACCAAGTCGGTTTTTCAGTCTGTAATTGATCGCAAACGTGTTATGGGTGTCCATGCTTGAACTTCAAATAGTGTTCTGGTCTGTTTAAAAAAAAAATAGTTCTAGTACGATCTACACACACTTGAACCTGGTTATGTTCGTAGGTTCGTTACACTTTGAATATAAATAGGTTGCTCACTGTTCTGTAGGACTGTAAGATTGGGTTCCACAACCGGGTGGCAACAACATCTGGCATACCTCAAGTTCTAGTGCAGATCATAACTTGACTTCTCCATTTTTTTTTAAATGTTGTCTTATGGGTGAAACAAACCACCATGGGCTTTTAATTTTTTTTTCAAGAATGGCGCCCAACGTGGGACCTATTCGATCAATCCGCTGGAAGTAACCACCCGATTGATCTTATATTAATTCCCGATCGACTAAATTCAGCCGTCCTTGTTCATGATATTTTCTCTGGAAGCACGAGTAAGCATCGCTGTATGGTCATAGTCCTCGAAATTCGAATGAATCACCTGTAAGTTTAAGTAAAGCCTCTGCCTCTCCTTCGTCACATATCTGCATAATGAGCTCAGTCTTTTGAAAAAGATTGAACTTTTAAGGAATTCCTATTTGAATCAAAAAAAAATTAGCTTTTGAATATCCAAATGGCATCTGCAGTCCATAATCCTCGCAGCGGAAAAAAGGAGCAATCTTTCCTCAGCAGTATCACGAAAGGATAGCCAATTTCAAGGCAAAAATTTCACTTTCAATGGATGGGTTGGCCTCGTTCAATGGATACCACCCGCCCTCGAGGAAACGCTGTCCTCAACGAAAAGACGATTATCTTGTTCAGACTTGCAATTATCCTTTAACCTTTTATTTTGCGGAAAAGAAAAAATCCCATTGTGCACTTTTATGGGCATCTTATGCCACATTACTCTCGTATCCTGTTGCCATATTGCCTCTGCCATGTCGTCGTTGTCCTTTATCCACTTTCGTTCGGTATCTACTCTTATATTTCGTTTAATTAGTAATGAAAGGAAACTAGTGATTTAAATCCGATTTTTTCCTGTTGCCAAGCGTTGTCGGCAAGGATTTAGAGCAAAGATTGTTCGTTCGCCTTACCAGCGCCGACTACGACTACGACGACGACGACGACGTCGACTTGCAACATTTCCACTTTCAATTGTGCAACGCGTAACGAGGATATTTCCTCCGTTTTTTTTTTTTTTTTTTTTTTTTACTTGAAACAAAGGATCTCATTACTCACATTGTGTGCTCTAGTGGTTGTACTGGCATGTTGCCTTTGTCCTTTTACCATCTTCCTCCTTGCACAAGTTATTCTTGGTTCTAATTGAAGGTGCAACACACTTAATGTGAGAATTGACCTGTAAAGTGCAATGAGGGCATTGTGTTAGGATTATGCAAGGACATTGTTTAGATTTTTTTTTTTCCACCACCCATTCCAGGTTTTTGTTTTTGTTTTGTTGCATGTAAATGGGGGGAGATGGGTGGGAAAAAAAGGTGTGAAAACGAAAATTGGGTGACGGAAAGGATACTTTGTTTGCACATTGTATAGGTGGATCGGCAGGTGGCCAAGTGTTGATAGTGTCATGTGTCCTTTTTTAGGTCCTGTGTGGTGTTCTTGTTTTTTTTTTGCTCTGCTCGACCAGGAGAGTGTACTTAATAGAGAAGAAGTGTGTGTATGGTGCTTGAAACACTGCTTAAGGTGGTTTTACTTTGTTGGATTTCTAGTGCTTTTGTCGGAAGAAAATGAGGTTTCTAGGTTACTCGAGGTAGTAGTGTGTCCTTTGAAGTTAAAGGATGGCATAATAGGAAGCCACTAATGGGTTCCTATTCAAAATTTGTGTCCATAAATGGAGGAAGTTTTGATGGAAGAGAAGAAATTGGTGTTTCCTCCGTTGACATGATTATACGGGGGAAATCCTTAATATCCTGTTCTGAATTAACACTGAGTTACGAGTAGATATAGACTTAACGATGTCAAAGAATCCACTATAGGATTAGGATGACGATGGGGATAGATGGGGATAAAGGCTAAAATGAGGATAAGAATGACGCAGCAGGGACTCTATTCAGTATGGATTGTCGTGGGTGTTCTTCGAAACGCGTCACACACACAAGAACGGATAAAGGGAGACGTTTTCGAAGCATTCCGACAGGTCGTCGAACTAATTTGAAAGAGTCACAGAACGGCAGGATAAGTAAACAGTTCTCCAAACTTTTGTATCGACCTTTGCTGATAATATTTCGTGGTGCTTCCCAGATTAGGTGGAAGAAGAGTATGCTTCGATCATTGAAGTAGACACCTTCACCTATGTACTCCTGATTCTGTCTTACAACATGAGAAGTCCTTTTGGGCTATATGTACATGAGTAAGCTAATTTTTTTCAATTATTCCCTAAAATTTTTCAAACTTTGCCAAGCAGACTTTTCTGAGGACTCAACATGGTGAGAGTGTACTTCATCGAATCTCACAAAGGTATAATCTATGTTAGATTTTAGGGGCTCTAGAACAGAAACGAAGACCATTGTCAGGTCTTGTTTGATCCCTTTTCTAGCTAATTCGTTCTCCAGCTCGTTCCCTAGTATGCCACTGTGTCCTGGAACCTTCGTCATGCCTGACTGTCTATATACGAGTATATGCCGGTCGCCTACCTGCTTCTGCGGTGTGTTCTACGACCTCCGTTTGGAACACACAGCTCACCCCTTCGGCGGGAAGATCGTTTTGACTTTCAGACTGCAGTCGTGGGATAGTGATATATAATCCTGCCTTGGTACCCAAGTATAGTCAACTCCCAAGCTGTCGGTGGTCCGTGTTGCCCTCTCTCTCCAAAGATTGAATTGGGCACTCTTATAAGCTGTGTTCACTGAAGTTCATATCCTCCCACTTGTATAAAAAATAGGTGTGGTTAGATAAGGTTAGGTAGTGTAGTGATATGAGTTCATCATAAGGCATTAGGCACTACGGGGGTCCATCGGAATTCCTAGAGACACTTTATGTCTTCCTATGTTGAATCATCTTCGGTCAGTCATGGTCCTATCAAGTCACAGCTCTTACTACATCAGTCTTTGAAAGCTCTGATCGTTTCTTGACAAGGACATACGTTGGGGCTTTCGTTCTCGATACCGTAGTGTCCATATATGCAGCGTAGTCTGACGTGGTTCTGCGTACATAATGGCTTTTGTTCTATTTATTGAAAAATGAATGCATTATGCACCGTCAGGAGGCCTGGTGTTTCAGACTCCAACCGACTAAACACTCTCGATTTTCAGGCGACTCCACCCCTAGACCGGTTCTGAGAATACTTCAGGGTGGTGGCCCTTTCTAATGCCTCTGTGGGCTTCGTTTTTGCTTTGAGCGAATTGGAAACGCACAGACCGTGTTCCTCCTGTTGCAGCTTGACAACATTATTTGCACCACGTTTTCGGTAGTTACGTTGCTGCACTTCCATTCGGCCTTTTCCCTTTCATGAAGTAGGTATCCGTGTATAGTTAGGAACTGGGTGAGGTAACCTTACCATGTTCTCGCTCCGTTCACTCTTCAACGTTCCCGATCAGTCCTAGAGTCCATTTGTCTCTTCTTTCTGAGTTCCGTAGGCTCTTTCCACTTTCGTTACCTCAAGGAGATGGATGGGATTGACTCCATCGACTGTAAGGATGGATGGTTCTGAAACTGCTCGGTAGTAGCTTGCTCTTGCTATGCTATGCACTTTCTGTCTGTACTTTTGCTGTCAGAGCGCGTCTATCCAAATCTCACAGTCATACAGGAGATATGTCCCTGGTCTGCCATCCTGGCATAGGTACTCTGGTTCCGTGACCTGGGTGTCGGATTCTATCACTTTGAGTGTAGCCTGAGTGTCGATGTAGATGGCGATATTCCTGTCGTATATTGACCTCATTTCTAGTGATTTCTCAGATTTGGACACAGCCTGCTTCTGAGTGTGTCCGGGAATCTCAGGTCTACTGGCAGATTTATATGTTTGGAGTTTATACCCAATTTTGTATCTTCGTCATAAAATAAATTGGAAGAACTGGTCAAGCTTCACTGGGACCTTCTCCTCATTGCTTGGGAAAAACTACATTAAATAGGATCTCTTTCCGCAAATTGTAGTATCTCACTCAAACAGTCCAATCCGCACCTCGCACAAAACTTTTCTTCAACGTCCAACACATGCCGAGATTCTCATCTAACGTGCACTGCAGTGCACTTCCACCCTGTATAAACCGTCTAAACATCTCCCCGTTTGGAGGGCTTACACTAAGCTGTCAGCTACGTCACCGCATGTCGCTTTGTGTCGGCTAAACTATCCCCACTGCACGCAAACATTCCAGCACTAGTTGCGATAGTGAAATTCTCTAGAACCTGCACTCCGCCAAACGAGTGAGGACGCACATACACCGGAAGGCAGATGCTGAAACGAGGATAATGCGCTCAAGGGTTGGCAGATGTTTCCCACTCAACTCGGTGGCGGTAATTTACTTCATGATTATGAGACATAGTTTCGAAATATGAAGTCAGTCTGAGCACTGTATTATGAGTTTCGCGAAACTTTAAATTAAATTCTGTCGGATCCCCAAATTTGAATTTAAGTGTGAGCCTCGAAAAGATTGATTTTTCCTTTAACCCCATGCGACAGGAGTAATTTCCTGCTGTACTCCTTTCCAATTACAACTTTCTTGTAAATTTAAATCCAAGCCCTTCGAAACACACATGCGTTTCACCTGAAATGTAAATTTTAATCTCCCACATGTTTCCTAATTGTATCCGTTGCCGGACCAACTTTCGGAGGACAGTAAATCTCTTTGGTAAACTAGGTATCCACTTTGAAGGAGAGTAGTACTCATGCAAACTTTAGTAGGTGATGCGCCATTCATCAAGGTGAAGCATACTTTACTTCCTTTAGTTGACTTTCACAAGGACGACGGGACAAAATATAGAATTTTTGCAACAAAAACACAAAACAGAACGTTCAGGTTGGACCACACACATTCTATTGCCCTAGAAACATGATTGTTGTGTCGGTGTTGGAATTTTAACTATCTCACATGTCGGGAGCTGGAGATGATGGCTTACACTCGTCCTCGTCCTCTTACTGTGACGGTGATGACTGTAGCAATGTGGTTACAGTTTATGATTTATTCAACGCAGACTAGCAGTTGGTCTTGTCTTGGTCATCCGACACGTTTGACTTACTATTTCAGAGTATTTCCCTTGTTGTGTTCGTTTTTATTAGTTTTGAGCAAACAAAACTTTTACTGTCACATTTTGAAGCATACACCTACGTAGGTTACAGGGAATTAAATTATGTCACTAGTTGCGTACTAGACTGAGGTACGGTATAAGGTACGACAAAGTTCATTCAGTTCATTTCCCAAAATACTTCCAAATTGAAGGATTCCCTCTTTTTTTTGTATAAAACATTGCATCCTTGATTGTCATTTGGATTGCAAGAACACTGGATGTAGAGCGTAGTCGGTACTTGAAGAACTACTGGTTTCTTCCTCCTCATCTTCTTTATTTTTGCTTTTATTTGCTATTTTATTTCTCAGTTGCTCTTAGGCTTGTTATGCTAAGTCGTATCGTATTCCTTTTTAAAACTCGACATTTACCAGCAAAATACTTCAGATAGTTCTTAATGTATTTCTCATATCATCATTGCTGTCCTATCGGAAATAAAAAGCGAAAACATATTGTACCAGGGGTACATTTCAACAAATAACCCAGGGGTATCTAAGGGGCCTTATAGTATCCTTGCTTGGTAATGATATCCTTGTTCTTTATCTTATACTATTGTACTGGTTGGCGGTAAGCTTCTACTAGAACCAACAAGGATTTTTCACTCAGGAAGTTGAGTTGTTTGACATTTTATCGGTGTTTTTTGTAGAAAGATCTTTTTCGGTTCTGACATGCCTTAAAGAACAAATGGGTGGGTCCGATGAGGGTGTAAACATGTTGAAAAGGACACAGTTTGATATCTTTATTTCTGGATTCCTGTGCTTTCTCTGACAACTCTCCAAGTGGTAACAAATGATACTATGAGCCAACATTTTTGTGAAGAATAGGTTTGGCATTTTCTCTGCAATTCGAAACATTAAGTGTCACTTGAAGCCTCACTATTATTTCTCTATTGATCTCAGTTATACCAGCTGTAGCTTCTGATTCTTGAAACAATCTCCGAGGGGACAGTGACGTTGTGTCCTAGACTTCCGATGATTCTTTGCTTGTTGACAACAGGTATTTGGTTTTGTTGAGTACATAGATGTAAGACTTATGATTGAGATCTGTACGTTTTGTAAAGTTTTGGATTATCCTGTCGTATCAAGCGAAAAACAAAGTCATTAGCTGAGCAGAATTAATAACTTGCTGCCGATGGTATTTGGAATGTAGTGCCTTTATCGCTGCTTAACTAGCAACAACGATTAGCTAGCAACTGATTATTACAGTTGTTGTGCCTATCTCATCGTAAGTAATAGCTCCCGTATGGGATTAATTTTGAATCCATCAACAGCCTTTATTCTGTCACATTCTTTCATGATCACATTCCTGTGATATGATCGATTTGCATCGAGACGTGCTCGGTTTCTATGAGACTTAATTCATCCATATGGTTCAGACAGGGGTTTGTTCTTTGAGGAATCCAAGAATTTCTTGCATCTATGGGACGACATTTATGGTATCTCTGTTCGACGGATTGCCTTCATAAATTGTGCAACTTTTTCAGTTTGTTAGTCTAAACATAAGCACAGTGGACCCAGTATTCTTTGCAATGTGGTCAAACACCGCCTTGACTATTTGCCTGAATGGATGCATTTTTCTTTTATTTTTCTAGAGGTTGCCTGCTGCTATGGTAATTTAACTGTCCCAGCGATCCTAGTATTATAATAGGGAGTGACTTTGGCGCAGACTTCGAGTCAGGTTTCTTGAGTGCATTCGTGGTTTGTCTGGGCTATACCATGAAATCGGCATAAAGTTCCACATGACTCAAGGCAACCTTGTTTGTACTTGACAGTGTTTGCACTAGCCTGCTCCATACAGTTCCTTTCTGTTTCTTATTTCGCTAGAGAGTATTGTAAATATTTTCTTCCTCTCACACTAGTTTGTCCTTTTTACTTGCACTTATAACTACAACAAGTATTGGTTTCATGAAAATATTCGAACTCGAGACTTAAATCAAACTTGACATGGAGAAGTTTAAAAAATTAGGTCCGCCTATTCTGTCTGCCCATACGCTCAGAGCCTAAACGCCTCAAGGGTTTGCTTCAAACTTCATATCTGGAGTCTGTGGGGCCACTATTCGAGGCGAAATCGGAATTTTCTCTCTAACCTCAAAAAAAGGGGACGACTTCAATGGAAACAGATTTTCTCGAAAATGGCTCTATCGATTTTGATAAATTTTAACATTAGGGCACTGCAAAGTAAAGGGGTCCGAAGTTCAGGAATAGCCACGCCAACTTCTTAGAAATTTATTTTTCACCAAAATTTTTCGAAAAAATTGGTTTAGTTTTCTATAATTCGCTGAAAATGGCCACGCCCACTTTTTTTTAAAGAAAAAAGCAATACGAAATCTCCCAGATACTATCAGTACAATGTTATAATAACTCCATCAAATCTGGAGAATGCCACGCCCACTTTATTACGTACGATCCAGTCGTACACTTTATTTTTTTTATCGAAGAGGTGGGTGGTACAGTTTTCTTGTACTTAGTATCCCTTGAACAGCGAGTACTCTTCGAATACCTCTGAGATTGATTCGCCTTTTATGTTGGCTTTTTCCATATTTCTTTGGTCATCGACAAGTTTAGGTTAGGTTGGGTATGTGGGTAGCGACTAGATCACGTCGCCGCACTCAGGTTAATACAGACCCATTGTGATACCCAAAGGGGAAAAAGTCCCTTGTCCATTGGTAAACCCTAGTTGTATCCTCATTAGCTTCCTCGTCTCCACATCCCCGACATAAATCTTCATCCGTGAGTCTTAACTTTCTCATGTGGTACCGAAGAGAGTTATGCCCCGTAATAATTCTATAGAAGTCATCGACAACGTTTCAATAGCATCTTCAGTCGGCTCATCCTCGGTTTATTTTATTCAACAGAAAGACCACACGCTAGTGGTTGGTGTGATTCAACCTCCAGCTTTAGGCACAATTTTCGAGGTCGCATCACTACTAGGAGTGGGTTTCAGTTTAGTTAAGTCGGCCTTCACAAGATGTAACAACACCTTTGCTCACGACAAAAAATTTTCATTCAAGTAGATCTAAAAAAAAATCGTCGAAATTACTTCCACGAAGCCAAAAAAAAAACAAGTCTTAGGCCCTTCGGATTGCCATATAAATTTCCTGTATCTGACTAAATGCAGCTCGATGTATCAAGGATTAGAAGCTTGTGGCAGGCACTGATGGATATCGCTGAGTGTAAGCAATACTCACAAATATACTTCAGCCAGTATTATGTGTATTATTTGCTTTCAAATCCCTCAGCCTTAGGTGTTCAACACGCGAACCATTGTATCTTGCTTTCAACGCATTTCCGGCCTCTTTTTAACATTCATTACAGAATACACACAACATTGACTTTTAAAGAAGTACATATGTACCTACCTACAAGGCGTACATGTACATAGATACATTCTCACTATACTACTGAAATCTGCGCCACAAACGCTGCTTTGCCTGCCAACGAATAACCCAGCAAGATACGAATTGTTTGTCAAAGAAAATAGCCAGCAATGAATAGCACGAGAAAACGAATCGAAATCAAAACAAAGCGTTCCCCTCCGTCAGATGGAAAGAGTGCAAATCATACCTCAAAGGCAAATGCACTCATACCTATGAGTAAACTACTTTGAGATACTTTATCCGTAGCTTGTTCTACAGTCTTACACCTGCTGTGCCGCTGTCGGTGCCGGTTGTTATGATGCGCAGAGAGAATTGAGTACATTTTCAATAGCACTCTCATTTGTTGCTTTGTAGCGACTTAGCTTTGTATCTTATGCATTGAGATTGAGATACTTTTCGGATTTGTGATACTGTGTGGAATGATCAAATGTTTTTCTGGATAAAATTGCGAATTCTCTTTGTGTCGTGTGGTTTTTCAAAAGCCTTTTGTTTGATGCCTGATATTGTTACACATTTTTGTCGATGATGACAACTTGCCATCATCATTTAAATTTAGAAAATTTGCCAACCAAATCTTCTATGTATGTAGGCATTTCCGGGAGTTCGATTTCCTCCTGGAATTGGAACGGCTCATGAATACGGAAATAGATTTGTAGATGTCAAGGGAATTCTAAGGAAATTTATCTTAAAAGTTGTACTTATGCGCATAAATCAATTTGTCCTATTTATACATACATACATGTGTGTATGTTTTCATATGAGGATTTGAGATTCCGATTTAGAGATGTGCGATAAATTTATCTTTGGTAGCAGCATAACCTAGACAACCTGTCTTCTCTTACTTACATGCCTCGAGAGTTGTGGTAACCTCTTCTATTGATTTATTATTATATTGACATTCAACGCAGCTATTGAGTTTGTATAATTGTTAAATTGCCTGCCTGTTATGAATTTGTTAACCATTAGAGATAACATCACAAGATGACGTTCAAGTTTACGCACATTAAAGTTCTGCCATTTCTGAACGATATCACCTCAAAGTCTTATCGACCTATCAGCCACCTTTGTCGCAAATTTAATTTGATTGCCATGTGCTTACTTGAGGGTCTTGTCTTAGCCCTGAATCACTTACTTGGAGTTTTATAGCGCAAATTTTGCAAACTTTGTGCGTGTGCCTTAGATCATAACAGACAGCGCGGCAGTAAAAGTTTACTGGCCACCACACAGGTAGGCTTGGATTGCTATTAAACTGATATCGATGGCAATTAAATTATTTCATTTTTATGGGGTTAGTGGCTTTGACAGTATAGATAGAAAGAGGACTATTTTGATTAACTGGACACATCTGGTTACAAATAGTGGTGATGTATCTGTCCCATGCTCTGGTAGATATCATCAGTTTTCTGTAATGCTGATGAGTTGGTTCTCTGATGCGGGGGAGACCAGGATCAAAGAAAGCAGGGAATGGTTTCCTCCTCTTATTCATTCATGCAGCTTCTGAAAAAGTCATTCGTAAGAAAGCCTAGCCTCGTGGCGTGCAGTGATGATGATGGGATCTATCCTAGATCCAGACAACCCTTCAAGATTGTCTTGAGCATTGGCAGAATGATGTCCGAGAACACGACAGGAATAATGCCGTCAGGCCCCCCTGATTTGTATAGTTTGAAGCTATGGATTGCTCAAAGGAGTTTGTTCTGTGTAATAAACTTGACTGGTTGTTGGTTTCGAATCTCATCTGGGGAATGCTTCCGCGGAGTGTCATTGGCCTCTACTCAGCCCTTACACCACGACGAGGTGTGCAGTCACGTAAAAGAGTGTCTAGACTTGAGACCCTAATGATTTTTGTAATACAAAATAGTAAGTCCGAGAAATGATCTTTGAGGTTCAAATTTCAGTCAACTAGAAACCAACGGTGACACGGGAAGTGCAACAGCCCTGAGGCTTATCTTGATCCCCAATTTGGTACCAAAGACCAAAATTATGTTCGGTCAGTTTTGAAACAATTGGATGACAAAATATAGTTGCTACTCGCTATTGGAAAATTCGATTACTGAAAATGTGAAACATTTCTGATTGCAGAGTCGTAATCAGCAGCCAAAATTACATAAGAATCACGTATCAGTGTAAGTTTGACAAAATTTTAAAAAACAAACTTTCAGACATTACTATTTTTTTTATGAATTATTTGAATTCCCTGCACCAGTGTTGAATACGCCCACTTTTAGGGGGCGTTTTTTATTTTAAAAAACTAATTTTGATGAAATTTTTCATAAAACATCTACAAACATTCGAAGATATCGTTGTGATTCGACAAAAAAATACCGTGTGACCGGAGAGGATAGAGTATCATGCGATCCAATTCAGACAGATTGTAGCTTTTCTATATTCACAAAATTACCAATTTATGGCACAGTGAGTTTGGTGAGTTTCAAACCAAGTTTTTTTTGACATTTTGCTGCAACTCGAATTCATTTTTTTGGTTTTGTGGTACTAAGGCCTCTCTTCAAATGGAGCGAAAAATTTTCAGTAGGTTTAGGTCTAGGGACTACGCTAGCCTAGCCACTTGAAAATATTTGTATCCCGAAACCACTTTTAAATTACTTATGCAGTATGTTTAGGCCCATAGTTTTGTCGAAACGGCCGTCACCATTTCAGTTTTTATTGTTTCAACATATTTTTCCTGCGTTAGAGTGCCTTGCATTCAATGAATTAGCCCAACAGGCCATTATATAACCTTCTCATTTCCGATGAGTCTTCCATTGGTCTGTCAATGCTTTCCTTACAAAAATAAAAGTAAGACGAAAATTGGTAGTTCGATTGTCAAAAAATTTAGAAAACATTTTCATTTGTAGATGAAAAAGTGAGAGTTTTTGTATCAGATAAGTAGTTCACAACCTTACCTTGAACCTAGCAAACATAAATACATTTAGGTTCTTCCACTTTTGTTGGATATTCTTGTAAAGAGCTTCCGTGTCTGTACTTTGTTGTCCGTCACTTAAAGGCTCTTAAAGAAAGCAGAAGTCCGAAACTTAGTTGGATGTGGGGTTACACCGTCCTGTTAGAACCGTATGTCCTCCAATCCAATTTGCGACAGTAAAACTCTTTGATCATGGTTATAGGTATATCGCTCACCACTCACAGTAACCATGTTACCCACGGCGTCCTCTAAAAAAATGAGGCCCCGTAAATGGCGCCCCACGCAGTGACTGTGAATAAATGTAATGGCTCTCCGAGAAGGATGCGTAGTGCCACAGAACCGAAAATGTTGGTTGTTTTCGTATCCGTTCAGATAGAACGCGAATGACGAATTTCGATCGAAAGCGTTAAGGCTCAGGAGAGCCTTATAGACACGCTTGGCTGATCTGATCCACAGTTTTCATTTCCTGAGGGAACATCTTTCACTAAAATGAGCTGACTAGACGGACGTGTAATGGCCAATTGCGTTGCACGTCATCTGGTCGACTTTGACATCAGCGACATACTTAGCCATAACGGCGATATTCTCTTCTGTCACGTGTTGTTCTTTCGAGGCGAACGGCTAAACGCCTTATCAAAGCATAGTAGTTTAACCTAATCGTTTGCTGATGCTAAGTACTCGGTATCTGCTAGGCACTTAAGAGAAAGATAGCTCTAGCTTATTCCACATCTGATTTAAAATTTAACAATGAACTTCACCCGAAACGCTATTTCGCCAGTTCTTCCATGGTTTTGGTCATAGTTCATTGCGATAGCGCCAATGAAGATCAGTTTCTTTAGTAAAGATTCTCCACAGACAGCTAGATTTCATTAACTAGTTACCTCACTCACTACAGTAGATTGTGGAGATTCTACCCTTTAAGGGTTCAAAACTCAATCGTCTAAGCAGCACAATTACGTCTACCAGCTTAGGATCCGCCTAGAACCCATGTATACAAGAATAACGTTTGCACTACTGAGTCGACCACTTTAGGTATCATTTCGTGTCGCAATTCCCTAGCAATGCAGGCAATTTCGTTTCTGGTTAGCCAAAGTGTCAGTCGCTCAGAAATCCAATCCAAACTTGAGCACGTTTAAAACTCACCACAGTACTCGTCCACACCATGAGTGCTTCTCTCAAGTGAAAGCGAAAGTAACTCAATTCTCATCACGTTTCTGTGTCCAAAAACGAGTTCCACTCGTTCAACCCAGTGTAGCTTTGTAGCCACTCAGCCCATCACATCTCCCACTGGCAGCACAGCTGCTCCATTGGCAAACTCCATCGCACACACGACAAAAGCAACATCCAAGCAGCGACCAGCAAACATTCGTCGACTGTTTGTCGTAGACGCCAGACACTGTTCGATGTGTCCACAGATTTCCGCGAACAGGGTTCCTCTCGGTTGATTGCTCACAACACTTTACGTTGCGTGAAGGACTATTCGAAACGAAAATAAGTCCCGACATAATTTTCAAAGTTTCGTTTGAGTTTCCTCCTATTGTCGTGTGTATCGCTCTTCGTGACGTGTCGTCCTTGCACATGACCTAAGCAGCTACATTCATTAATCATCCTGCAAAACGGTTTAAATTCTAATCCAAGTCCGTTTCGCCTTTATTTCTCGTTTCGCCCGGTGTGCTCTTTGTGGGTGTTGATTTCTTCTTCCACTTTCTTGGTTAATGTGCGCTCGTCCGTGTTAAAGTTTCTCATTTTTTTTTTCTTCGTTTTTTTTTTGTTAAAGAAAAGGGACATCCTGCAGGCAATTATTTAGTCCTTAATTTAGTGCTCTAATTTCCGGTCTTATTTTTTCATTCGTTTATTATTCGCTTCTCCTTTTACTTGGCTGCTGGTAGTGAGAATTAAGTGAGTGTGTGCTAAAAATAGAAAGAAAGGATAACACACACCGTTAGATCCAATAAAGCGAAAGGATATTTGATTGAGCAAAGAAGGAAAGAAAATAAGAAAAAGCATGAAAATGGTGAAACTAAATCCCAGCACCCTGATATGTGTGTGCTTTAATCTTCTGTGGATTACTTCGTCGTCGCACAATGTGGTGCTAGCAGGATCCTGCCGTGAGGCACAATTGTGCTGTACTGGTCGTGATTCATCGTGTGTCGTCCAAAAGGCACCAATTAATGCGATCATCGAGGATCTCAGCGATAAACCGTGCTATTGTGATCATGCGTGCTTGAAGTTGGGCGACTGCTGTGAGGACTTTAAGGATCATTGTGGAGGTAAGCGAGAAGGGGACAATCTTTTTATGCATTTTTAATGATTACTTTGCGTGCGTGTGTGACTGGTTATGGGAGCGGGTTTGGTTGTTTTTTCCTTCTTTATTTTGTTGGTGTCCTTTTGCTGCTCCTTCTCTCTGGGTTTGCTGACTTTTGTAAATCGTGAGGTTGTGGTTTCGAAAAGTGGACTCTTGACCATTGTGTCGCCTAAGGGGGGAGAGGGTTTAATTGGTTTTACACTGAATAAATTTTCGGCTCGTGACGGAAATTTCTGTGGATTCTTGGGGAATGTTGTGCTTCCTTTTTTTTTTTGCATTTTGGTTAATAATTTGTTCAGCGGAAATCACGCAGTTTGACGTATTTCAACAGTGTTCGCCTTGGGTATCGGCCAATGGCTATGGATACTTTGGTCTACGAGACAGATTTAGCGAGAGAACAGTGGATTCATTGCCAGAGCTATATGTTGCTGTGCTCCTTCCAGACAGTAAATTTTACAAAATTGTGCGTTTGTCTGTCCAAAATCCCAGCATGGACCGCAATCTGCTTAGGAAATAACTTTTAACAGTCGACGAACCTTTCTCTGATACCCACTACGTATATAAGTACACACATGTCGGTGCATTCGCTTAGCTGTCGACTGACGCTTCGCAACGTCGTATTTATAAATTTTCGCCTTATCGGTAGTTGTGGTGTTATGGCTTGCATCAGTCATGTTCTCTAGAATGCAGGCTTGTATGAGGTAGTCTTCAGTGTCAGGGTTACAGACTGCGGCTCAGTCACCCACTTTAGTGGAAATTGAAAAGGCAGTCAGTAATAATAATAAAAAGAATCGCTGATGTAGATACCAACAAATGGCTCTCAGTTGGATGAAGTTTGGGGAATCTATTGGAAGCGTTTCCTTTCAAAACTGGTACGTTGTTCCATGTGCATGGAGAAACCTTAGCAAGGTCAGAAAGGCACTGGCACTTGATACTCTTTATCTGCACCCGAGTTGTTTCATATTCTGCGGTTTGTGGTCTTGGCAGCTCCAGACAGATAATTACCTGCTGCTACAGATTCAAAAGCAACCGAATTCTTTTATGATTTAATTTAGATACAACCAGGTACTAAATGCAAGATTGCCTGAGTAAATTATTTTTAATTGTCTCTTTTGGAATGAACATTGGAACAACTGATTTAATTAGTTGTGCTTGCACTCAGTGTGTCTTTATGAAGGAATGTGTAACAAATTGCTGTGCAGAAAACTAAACCAGTCAAGGTGAACTAAGATCGATTAAAACTGCGAGTTGGCATTCAAGACAGCTGTAACGCATTGGAAATATGATATCAGATTATGGGAACTATCTCTTGTTACCTTCGGGGCGTAATGTACTATTGTTCCTCATAGTAGGCACACAACCCTACAGGGAATCATTCATCGGTCCATAGAAAGTTTTGACAGGCATTTGACGTGCCCTGAAAATTCATTGTCGGGCGGTTGCTTTTCAAAAGTTGCCAGTAAAAGTTTGACATCCCATCGGGAGGATGGGAAACGTTAAACCATTTTTTTACTCAAAATATTGACTCCAGCTTTGTTTATTAAAAATGTATCTAAGTGACTTTCTGTGACGTGAAATGAATTTTCATCAATGTCAATGCACATGGATGTCAGAACGTTGCTACATTCTCAACGAACTATGTAAATTGTTCTGTATTTCACCCTCAGATGAACAGAGTTCAGTAATATAATCAGCACTCCATCAGCAATCCAAAGGCACTTTGTAAGAGGAGTCATATTCCCATTGCATTGGGTGGGGATTGTCGATGATATCCTCAAGGAACTGTGTGTTCGATGGACATAAACATGATAATATTGTAACTACATGTAGTAGGTACGGTTTGGACACATAAACTGTTGTGAGAAGGGTTCGAAAGTGGGCAATAGACAGCGAGCTTTGCAGAGAAAGTACAGATGTCCTTTTTAAATCATAAAAATATGTTGACATTGCCTGAGCTTGAATTCTAGAAAAGACTAAGGAATGCTTACAGTACCATGTTAGTAGAGGCCAGGGCCCTCATCACGTAACTTTTAAGACGATCGGCGTATAAACAATAGCAACGCCCTGTCGTCTGTAGTTTGGTTCCATCAATAGTGTTTGACAGTTTAAAGGATATTGGTCCTATCGTGATATCGAAACTATCTCAAAACAATTGTCGTCCTACGCGTTGAGGGCCCAGTCGAAAACTCAATCTAAATATAGCCATGACAGTCGTACTCTCGGATGTTTGTCAGATGCTCGCGAGAGGTGGGGTCGTGAAAGAAATTTTAGGTGTTGCCTATGGATTTAACTCAAAACCCCTTGCTCTGTAGTCTAACCACTTGAGTGATGGTTAGTGACTCAACTGTCAAATATTCTGACGATTGCTGCCGATAGCATGACGTAAAATTGTTTCTGTCAGTTTATTGTCTGTCCATGATCTGGCAATGTTTTTCTTTCAATTCACTTTAATTCGATTTTTATTTCTCTTATTTGTTGAAGTTGTGGTTAATCCGGGTATCCGGAGGCGGTGATCGTCGTAATACTCCAACGCGTCTGTCATCTCGAAGATCTTTTTTTGCACTCAAAACATTTACTCTTTTTGTGGTAGTTTGCTGTACCAGCTTCAGGGCCCTGTTTTGAACGTGTTGAAGTTTGTCAATGTGAGTTTGCGTTGCACCTTCCCATGCCAGTATGCCAGAGCTCAATCTTGCCTCAACAAGGGCATGATAGACTTGTGTTTGCACGTGGTATGGTGACCCACTCAGCTTACTTCGTAGGTCACTAACGTGTGGTTCCCAGAGAAAATGTTTGTCGAACTTGAATAGCTTCGCAATGGCCAGTACAATTGAACGTTTTAAGCGTAATATCTGTCGCTGGGAATCTTGGACTACGAGTGTGCATCAGTTTTGTTTTTGATCCGTTAATTACAAGACCATTTCCCAAGTTCGTCAAACTCAGCCTGCATCATGTTTGTTGCTTCTTTTAGGTTTTTTTTTGATATACCACGACCGCCGTATCGTCTGCATACGCGAATGGGAAACTCTTCTGGCAACATTTCAACATCTCGTTTGAATAGTAGAGGTCCGAGTTGTGAACCCTGTGGAACTCCGTACTGCACTTCGCTTACCCTGCTATAAGAGTCTTCTTTGACTTTGACTCGAAGTGTCCTTACCCAATCTGCAAGTTTTCCTCTTACTCCAACTTTTTGCAACTGATCGATGAGTGTGTTGTGGTTGGGAGTGTCAAAAGCCTTGCTAAAGTCTAAGAACAATACCAGCACACGATGACATTTGCTTATAAAATTGTCAGACAAAATTTGGTAGTTCACACCATTGTCCAACATTTAGTCGTCTGAACGATGCTTTAGATTTCTTCAAGAATTGTTTGGAATTTTATTATAAACATTCCAAAAGGTTCATCCATAAAGTATACAGCTTTGATAATTGATGATGAACATTGGCAAGTGAATAGAATAACAAATCATACTGAGTGCTTGTTGAGTATCTGACGTTTGTATGAGACCTAAAGCCGAAGATGAGGTAGAAGAATAAATGGACTAAAATGTTGTAGTTGCTATATGAGTCATTTTCAGTTCTATCCGATGAAAAACTCTTATGACCGCCTTTAGTTGACATATCTTACGAAAACCGTATCAACGATGGGAGATCTTTCTCTGATGGTTTGTAGGATATTTTTTAATGGATCACTGCTTAGCATTCGTTATGAAGGTGTACTGAGATTGTCCAATGATTTTACTACATTTTGCTTCAATTGTATTCAACAGCAAATCCCTTCTATCTAGTTCATCCGCAGTACAGTATTTAGTATCTTTGTTGCTCTGGTTTAGGTTATTAATCTTAGCTCTGAACTTCGACATAAGTTTGAACCAGATTTCATAATTTCTCGTGATTTTCTGTGCGGAGTTTCTTGTTGGATTTAATTCGGTTAATAACTCCCAAAGCATCGAGGTGCATTAAATCGGTTTATGTGGTTTAAATTGATTCTAGTTTTATGGATACTCTTTAAACCGCCCCAGAAGTAATGTCTTTAAAAAAGAGTTAGTCATGCGATACTTTTGCTTAGCTCTCGTCGACTATTCTATGAAAAGTCTCGTTGGTTGTTTAAGGTAGCCCCAAACGACGAACATGCTCGCCGAACTTGCTCGTTTGCGTTATCCCCTACACGACGAACACATTTGGTGAGCATCCATTTCGTGTTGATTCTTCATACCGTGAACATGTGCGGTAAAGAAGCTCAAGTGGTCGTATCCACGATATGAACTCGGCGACGTTCACACCAAAAATGAGAACATAGCCCTACACGGCGAACACCGAAGCCAACGAACGCGAAAAAATCGAAGTTTTTCGCCAACAGCGAGCGGCTCGCGAACCAGCCCCTACAAGAGTTCGGCGAGCATGTTCGTCGTTTAGGGCTACCTTTAGATTGAGCACACTTAGCTTCACCTGAAACATGTAATCATTGTATGGCTTTAATCTGTAATCAGTCCAAACTTCACACACTCATCGCAGTAAATCAAGCTGTATTTCGTCAGTCGAGTGTGGGCTTCTATGTGCTAAATTGCCTCTCGTTTATCGGCGTAGATATGGGACTTTACATAGATATCCTTGGGGAAAATAATCTAATGACGTCAAATCGTACAATTCATTCGACCGGACCATATCTCGAGATTACACCATTACCGAGGATTCCCCCTTCAATAGATCAATTGTTTGACCAGCAGTGGTGGCATGTGGCAATGTCTTGTTGGAGCCACATATCACTGAAGTCAAGTCCATCCAATTCTGGCCAAAAATAGTCTTCCAACATGGAACGATAGCGAATACATATATTTGACTGTACCTGCCAACCGCGGAGGCCACATGTCAGTTACAGTCAGTTTCAGGGATGTTAAGTACATTTTTCACTAAAAAAGTGAGAAATTTTCAAACTTGATAAGCAAGGCTCCTAGTAAGCAAACCTTCATGGTTTTCGCTTTCGTATGGGTAACGTGACTAAGGCCTGGAGTCAATGTACATATACAGATCGTCTGCTTTCTAATAATTTAATGACAAATGTATTTTGTGGGGAAAATGTTTATATTCTCGGACTTTCACAGAGTTTTTGCATGATCCGCGAAGGATCACTTGTGTTTTTCGATATACTGGCTTCATGTGCCCTTTTCCTTCGATTTTTCTCTAACAAACGCTAAACACTCTTCAACCAGTTTGTATGATTTTTCTGATAATCGAGAGGACACTGTATTTTCTAGTTTTACTAGCATTTCATCTGAAACCAACCGAACGAAGAACTGCGATACTACATGATACGACTTGCATTGGGATTACTCTTACTTTTGAAGTAACAGCCAGATACTGGCCAGCATAACGAATGGAAACCATTCCACTTCAAGGAATTACCAACTCCTCGGCTTCTGGTACCTGTTACCACATATGTACGTGGTCTGTGGAGTTGGGTGTCATAAGGTCAGTTGTGAGTACCTTAAACCATTCAAAGTAGTGAGGGAAACTCAATTTCAAAAAAGTTCAATTATTTTAACCTAAAAGTATTTCAATACAGAAATTTTGAAACAAGCTTGTGAATAGGTTAATTTTATTTTAGTTTTTAACAATGTTTTCCCAAATATGTGCGGTGGATAGCTTCCTGAGGTTTAAAGTTGCATAAATCGCATCTTCCCTACATCCAACAAAGTTTTATGAAATTTTCTCAAATCAAATTTCTGCAAAATTATGTTTTGTCCTGTGTAAGCCATTTCTCAAAAACTACGCACTTGTGATTGAGGTATAAAATGAGGTCGAAATTCTAAGGGTTTGAGGTGTACTACACTCTAATTTTGTAGTACTTTCGCTGGGTTAGTTACCCTTTTCTACTCCTGATCTTGCCCACTGCCTTTTTTGAATGAGCTATTGAATTCGCAGAATTTTCTTGGTATACGTACTCCATTAGACTTGTATCCGACCAAACTATGAGCCCACAGTAGGAAATCCTTTTTACTTCAACTCATTGCGAGGCTGTACAGATCTTTGAATAAAGGGCTATAGTCTGTCATCGAATGTCATGTTCGTTTACCATGTATCAAGTGCAGTTCACCTTGTTTTTTAGATCTAACTTGGTCATGACTATTGAAATGTTCCATAACATACTTTGGTGGCGCTACATACCAGACTGGATCTGGCCATCAACTAACAAGTCTCTCCTTTGGCTAACTGCTTTCAGTGGAACACTTCAAGTTGGTTGATGGAAAACCATTTCTGCTGGTTGTCCCTCCACATTGGAATCTAAGAATCTTCGAGCCGGAGCGATTCGCTCTAGCCATCTTAGACTAGGATCACATGCGTACCTTTCTGACTGATTCTGATTCGATGTTGCTGTACTGATTGTAGAGTGTGCTGTGACATCTCCTCGCCCAAAGTCCGTCAGCGCACTTCTTTCCCTATATGCCCATGCAGATGGTATGAGATGGTCGTACTTCATCAGGAATCCCAAGAGAAGATTCATATAGAAATGCTTCTTACTACTAATTTCGCTGCACCATTAGTCTACCACCAGACTTGTGGGCTAAGTTCTATAGCACTTCGTTTTTGAGTTCAGGACTACCAGGTGTTCTTTCTCTTTAAACATACCTCCACCTGTCGCATTTCACATGAGTTATTGGTCTCTATCTCTACCACTTACCACTTAAAGACAGTGTTACTCATAGGTGTGATGACAAGTCGTATAAGCCATAACCAAATGAGACTTTGAAATGAAGATGTTACCAATAAATTTAAATTATAATACCACAATCTGCGACGGAATATATGTATGTAAACTTGAAGTTCAAGTTAAACCGGAAATCACACGCACAACTTTGTAGTTTGCTTTTGGCTTTGAATATTAAATTAGTTCGGCGTGATGCCAATTTTAGCAAAAACATGTGCGTAAACCATCATTTTACGACTTCAACCAGACGAAACTAAAAAAACCTGTAATTCCTCTACGTACTCGTGCTAGTTGGGAGTCTAGCCACCATCTCATTAAGTTTCCATATATTCCCTTCGTCACTTACCATCCCGTATTAGCCAGCAACCAAATTACATCACAGCCACTACCATAATCCATCCGCAATCGTTTACAATCAAATTAGGGAACCTTAAGCTCGCATTCATCGTCGGGTTCTTCCGTTCTGACCTTAAAACTCTGCGCCTCAAAACTACCATCGCCAAATATGTGCCGATAATTAGCCAAATGGAAAATTGATGAAAGCCCAAACATGGCTATAACATTTCCACTGCCGCCTATTAAGCCACCATCTCTCCGTCCCTCTGCCGCCTATTCATTGACAAATAAGTTTGCGATCGTGAAAGCCAATTTTAGGTTTCGCAGTTCACTTTAAAGGTCAAAACGCATAAACGCTGTGAACTATGACAGCGTTATTCAGTTGCCGAACACGTTTTAGTTTGGCATTTGATTAACAAACAAAAAAAAAAAAGCACACACTAACCGCCAATCGGTATGGTAATCAAATTGAATTTGAAAATGATTGCCAAAGGCGGCTCATGGTCCTCGCTCTATTGGTGCGTGTGAACGGTGAGTTTATGGATCCAACGCAATACTCATACTGGTGTACAACTCAATCGAGGTTTGCAAGCTAAATGGCCAAAAGCACGGGCACGCTGCCCAAGCAGCTATAAATTGTCCAAAAATTTCCATAAAGATACTTGGCCCGGCCCGGAACAAATTCGGAAAACCACATAAATTCGCGGATCACTGTGATTGCAGAGGCGATAGCATAGTGTGTCGTGTGCGATAAGGTACAGTGGTGCTAAAAGTGGACCTATTAACTATTAAAGGGTAAAATTTAACCAAATTAGGGCAGGCTGTGGTCAGTGATTTTTGTTTATTTATGGGTGGGTGTGGGGCGCACAGTGCTCTGAGTAGGAGTTTTGCGTATGAAATATTGAAGAGAGCCAGGAGCTAGGGAGCTATGACAGCTGAGTACATGCGCTTTGGGCGATAAATGTGAAAATTGTCACAACTTAGCAGTTAGCTTTCGCTTAATTTATTTACATATGCATGTTGTATGTATGTATGTGGACCGAAATAGACTAGTTGTTTAATGGCGCGTTGTAGACAGTATTTGACAAGTTTGCATTATTAAAAACGATTACGCAACTAATTTAGGGAGTTTTTATTGTTTTGGTTTTATTATAAATGCGTTTTAGTCTGGTCGAAGCGTGGAAAGGACTGTTGAAGTCCCCCACCGTATTGGGATATCTGGTAGATTTGGTAATAGCGATCTACCCACCCGTCTACCAGCTTGCGAGAGTGGATTCCATTCCATGGAATACTTGGGAGTGGAAGTTCTCAAGATTGCAAGGTATCCACGGTACTGTTCGAGGTACTATGTACCTTGGGTATCTTCTTTCTTGGGTTTCTCTTGGTTCAAAGTGACGTTCGGCCAGAAGATCCAAACAGTGTTCGGAATACAAAGCGCTTCTATTTTTTTTTTTGTTAATGTGACCTTTGTATGTTTTTTTTTTTAAATGTTTTCCTTGACGAAGAACCTTTTCATGGAATTTATGAATACTTTTACACGAACGGATGTAAGACTGATAAAGGCGTGCCTATCAGGATCTCCTTTTACCTCTCAGGGTATTGTAGCATTTTTTCGACACAATTTTGGCGCTTAAGGGAGCCTTGTCCTGTGTTAACATATTCACTGACAGTCAAGTGCGAATCAAATCCCTGAAATCGTTCAATTACTTCAAATGCTGCCTTAAACTGATTTCAACATTCACTGGATATGACCCACAGGATCCTCCCGAAATGGCGGTAGGGTGGAACAAAAGCGTTCTTTACCTCCCAGTTCTATCCCAAAACGCAATATTCCATCTAGGAGCTATCCTAGCCATCAATTTTTTTGACTAGGTTACTGCTGTACAGTTCGTATAGGTCATCGTTGAATTTCGTCGTCCAGACGGGCGGGCAACGCAAACAAGACCGGGAATTTCGTGAAAAATCTTTCTCTCGAAACGACCGAGGATGCCTTCATCCGACAATCTCCTTAGTCGTTCGGCATAGGGCTCTACTACTCAAATGCCTTCTCAGCCCAAACAAACAGAGATTGGCAAGAGATATTCTTGACAGCAGAGCCGAGGAAGACAAAGTTCCTTACTACCTCGAAGTTATAGCTTTCGGACGTTGTGTCCCGCTGTGTTCTGTCAATGTTGTCGGCATACAGGCCAAATCAGTGCCAACAGGGCCCAGTTTTTCATCATATGGAGGATCAGATGCTTTGGAATGCCACACAGTTTGTCGCCAGGACACCCATATTCATCCCCAAATTCACCAGGGCCATCAATGTGTCTGGATATTTTCCTCCATCTCCCAGCGCATCTCTTAAGCCTGAACTATTATCCAAGGACCCCTTTATGTGAAATGTGAATCAAACGACCTTCGATATTCACAAGCGAAGCCTAATTTGAGTCCTCGGTCAACTTTTCCAATTCTTCAGATGGAGGACCCAACACATAATCATATAATAGCGCCTATTCCCCAACTAACACAAATTATTCATCGAATTCACCAAATGGACCATCGCACTCACCTTCAAGCCTCCCTACATCTCCAGGTTATTCACCAGCGTCTACATCTTATTCCATAACCCATACCCATACGCATACTCTACAACATTTTCGAACTATTCAGCGCCGTCCCACCATTCACCGACATCCCCAGCTTTTTCTCCAACTGGGGCTAAGTATTCACCAACATATCTAGCATACACACTTCCCATTACCTAGCGAAAATCCACAAAGCACTCCAGAATCACCCCAACATTCTCCAGAAAGTCCCAAATATTCGCCAACTTCACGTTTATACCAATTTTCTAACAGCATTCCCAATTATTCGACGACAAGTCCTCAGTATTCTCCAGAGATCGCTATTTATTCACCTAGTAGTCCGTAAAAAACTCTTCAACAAGTCCGACATATACACCTACTGTGTTCACCGACTGTACAATCTACAGGATATAGTCCCACAAGACCTCCCTCCCCATTCACCTAGTAGCCCAACCAGTCGTAAATCCACTCGCGCTATACAAGTTGAACTTATTTTCAGTCGAACTGGCATTTTCTCTTCCAAGTCATAGGGTTTTTGTCTCCATTTTTGGATTTTGCGGCCCATTCCAATATTCTATCTCCTACCTTTAACCGGTGCGGCACAATGTGTACTATTTTTCAAAGTCCTACCACAGCGGTTAGCACTTACCATGTTTTGGGATTTTCCAATTTTTTGTTACCCCTATTTTGATTGTTTTAAGCTCTTGCTTGTTCCATCAAATACTATTCCATATCAACTGGAAAACTCTCACCGGATGTTCTAAAATCTGAGCGCAAACTAGGCAATACTACGTGAACCACCACCCCCTCATATGTAAATGCAATCATAACTCCAGAGAAACAAAATTCTGCTCTACAAAACCGAGCATGGACAGAGTCTGTACAACATTTCAAATGGCATTCCTCAGGGCTCCGTACTAGGTCCGCTACTGTCCAAACAATTGCCTTATAAGGTCGTCATTCGTTACTTTCTCTTACTACAATGCAATCATTTAACTGACCTTACTGCTTGAAGAGTGGGACCATGATTGCAATGAATGGATCGGGATGATCCAGGGTTAGCTTGGGCTACAACTTGGATGAAAGAATACAGGAAAAGTCCACATCCGGGGAGTCATGAAGACTTAGACATCATCATAGATCTAAGGCTTCTTTTAAGCAGCCTCTGCAGCATAGAGTGCATTTCCTTCAATGGATTTCATTAGAAATGAGTAACTTTCATCCTCATATCGTAAATAGTTTACCAATTAACCATTTTTACTTGCACCTATACCTATAGGGCAAGTATTGTATTCGTGCAAAATTTGGAACTCGAGATTTTAATCAAACTTGACATTACTATAATGGAGAAGTCCAAAAAAGTAGGTCCGCCAATGCCGTCTGTCTGTCTGTCTGTCTGTCTGTCAGTCTGTCAGTCTGTCTGTCTGTCTGTATATTCGACTACAGCCTAAACGGCTGAACGGATTTACTTCAAACTTCATATATAGGGTCTGTGGGATATTCCCTAGAGGCGAAATTTGAATTTTCATTCTAACCTCAAAATTAAGGGTAGTTTACTTAAGGCCGATTTCAGTAAAAATGGATTTTCTCGAAAACGGCTCTAACGATTTCGATAAAATTTGATGTGTGGGTTAGTTTGGGTATATGCTATGAGGTGGCATACCACGTTTTTCACGAAAAATTCGAATAACGGTAATATTGAAAATCAGCTGTTTCTCTGGTATTTGTTCGGCGATTGGGCTAAAAATTATTATTTGTAGGTTATAAGACAAGTGCAAAATAATGGCATACCAAATTTTGGAATGCCACGCCCACTTTTATAAAACTTATTTTTTTAAAATTTTTTACTAGAAATTGAGAAAAAATTATTTAAGCAAAGTAATACCTTCAAATTCTCTATAATTCACTCAAACACCCTACCTGGCCACGCCCACTTTTTATGGGCATTTTTATAAAAACAAAACTCCTACAATGTTATGACTATTATTCCATTGAAACGCGGAATGCCACGCCTGTATTGACCCTATTCTATTGAACGGTCAGCTTGCGTTAATAGCCTTCATTTTCATAAACACACTCTATAAAAATTTCACAAAATTCCCCCAAGCACGTGTGCCGTCTTAGATACATTAGTGTAGTACACAATGTCCAGTCAAGGTTTGTTATGATTCGAATGGAAAGGCCAAATGTCAAAGGTGTGCTCATAAATCATCATATTTCACCTCCAAAAAATCGCCACCAATATCCGAATAGTGTAACACCTAGTTCAATCTCTTGCCCAATCTCTGACCTTTAATCCAACTCTCGCAGAAACCACTTTAGGAACACCTTCGCTAAGAGCACCAACTGAAATAAAAACGAAAACCTCTCAATAATCTTCGACAAACAATTTGTCATTATCGTTACCAAATGGACCTCATTAGTGGGTTCCTCCACCGTACGCGTTGTAGGCATTAGCTTCCAGGCAGGCACTCTCGTTGGCAAGAAAAAAATAAAAAAAAAAAACTCCCTCGAAGTGGGCCAGCCCATCAATCTTTGCCTGGTAATACTAATTTCCACATAAAGTTGGTAAATTAACCGGTACGCACATAACTACATATATTCGGCGCATAAGTCCGAAAGAAACACACTTAACTCTTGACCCGTAATTAGCCTCTTTCTCCCCAAGACGACAGCTTCATATTGTTTTGTTGCGCCACAAAATTTGCCTCTTTGGATGGACGTACGTACTGCATGTACACTTGTGTCTGTGGTAAGGATTTTCCTCCTGACAGCCCCCTAACACTCACTCAAAATGAGCGATTGCTTGTTCAATCTTCAGGATGAACGACAAAACCAAAGGCGCACACCGGGAGGGTGGAACCGTAACTTTTTATCATCTCATAAATCAAACTGACCGCACGTAGCGGGAGAAATCAAAGTTAGACGAACGATTCATCTAGATACACGGTGCACGGTGTTTGCTTTGGTTTGGTTAGGAAGAGAGAACCCTCCTCTCCGTTCTGGTTTCGGTGGAATGTCGCCGTCAAATGCCGCCGTCTTTATCTCCTTCTCATCCCATCATCCCATTCGAATGTTTTTGTTTTCCTTCTTTGGTTGGTTTTTTTTTATGGCTTAATTGGATGTCATGACAATTGTATCTACCAGACAATCCAATCTGTTCTCCATTCTCATTTTCTGCTCATTTTCGGGATTCCTGTCTCAGATTCTTTCGAACCAACGAAGAGGGATTAGAATTCCCTGGGTGTGGCCGAAAGAATGTCTCATATCGAGCTGCAACTATTTACTGTATAGCATAACAAGCGAACAGAAAAAGGGCAAGAAGCAGGAGATGACCGGAACGTGAAAGATACTTGTATCTTTGTGTATCTTTCGTGTTCGGTTCGTGCACTTTGTGATATTTTTACAAATAATTAATGAGATACTCAAAGTATCTAGCCGGGCGCCCCTCCCCTCTTCAGAGGATACTAGATATGTATGTTACGATTTATGTTATTAGCGCCGCAGATAATGGGAATCTGTGGGGCTTTTAGGGGCGAAAAAAAAAAAAGAAGAAACGCTGTCGTCTCATTCCAGGAATAGGAGATTTGTAGTTTTTGTTTGGCCATTGATACCCAGTCAGCCAGTCAGTCAGTATTTGTGGATATGTCGTCTCGGTGGAACGTGATGATTTCTGAGAAGGTGCATTACAATTTTGATGACACCACTTTGAAGTGAATTATGGAAGTCTGCTTTCTGTTGTGCTGTGTTGTGTTCTTGGGAATGTCAGACGATGTGGGGAGCCGCCAATGTCAAGGTTGGAATTGGTCGTAAATCCAAGGATTAGATCTTTTATAGATTTGTTGATGTGGGGAGCTTTATGATGCTTTTTACAGTTAGAGATGAATTTTTTAATTGCTGTCTGTTTTGTAAAGATGCCACAGAGGCGTTATTTATGACATTCGAGGGTGATCGTTAATTCCAAGAACAAGATGTATACCCGTGTGTATCTATTTTTGAAAATCTAGACGAAAACTATAATTTTTGTTTTTAATTTTATAGGGAGAATGTTTTTTTTTTTTTTAGACATCCCGGGCAATACCGTTGGCCAGTAAATTGTTGACAAGCGATTAACCAGTGGGGCGTGGTTTTTTATTTCCACTCCAGGGATGGTTGTTGGTTTGTTTCATCTTGGAACATAGATAGTGCGTGGCATGGGCGGATTTAAGTGAATGATGTCATTCAAAAATACTGTTGATGCCTTGATCGTAAACAATATTGAGCATAAACAGGTCGTAACTTATGTACGAAATGTCTGTCTGGATCAGTTTTAGGGTAGATGCTGAGGTACCTTGTAGGGCAGCCAAAATCAGTCTTTGTTTTGTTCATATCTATACCCTAAAGTACCTACAGCGGAATTTAGGGGTCGAAGAGCTATATCTGGTCCATATTTGACTCACGAATGTAGCAATCTTTGTTACGATCTAGGATTGTTCCTTAATTCCGTGAAGCCTTTTTCCTTTTTTAAGATTTGTTTTCTACTCCACCGGAGTAAGTCTCTTTTTTAAAAGCAAGTAGTGCTGGAGTGGATTCCTCTAATTAGGTGGCGCTACAGTTTGGGATGAACCTGGGCCTCCATTCACGAGCTCCTCCAGTCAGTCCAGTCCTTAGCTAACTGCCTCCAAGTCGATTAAGGGCCCCTTCTACTTGTGCTCCCCATCTAAGGCTATCACCTTAGAGGATTCCACTCCTGATTTTCAACAGGTCTTTTAAATCGTTACTGCAACGTCTTAGTTGTCCGTCTATTTAGTGTTCTGATACCCTTGACATGTGATGGCACTAGACTTCGTTGTCTTTATGGATTTACTTGGTTGAGAAGAAGGAGTATTCGCCATCAATTGGACACGTGTCGTTAGCAGTGCGGACTAGCCTTGCAATATGGGTCTTATGTTGGGATAGGATGCTGAAAAGCGTTAACTCCAATTAAAGATTTATCCAACAAGAGGTGTCCTTTAAAGTACTATCCAATCGGTGGATTAGATCGTTCCAACCATAACTTCAGAGAAAGATGATATTGTCTACGACACGAATGATGGAACAAGGCAGTAAATCGTTTTAGATGACGTTCCTCAAGGGTCCATGGTTGGGCCGCTACTGTTGAAGCTATTACTTGATAAGGTCCTCAGACTAGGGTCCGCCGACTACAACGCAATCGTTGTAGTGACTTAACTCCTTGAGGAACATGATTTCAATTAATCTATCTGGGTGGTGTAGGAGTGTGGTGCTATCAGGAGCATGTGATTAATAGGAGTCATTTGGAACTGAATATCTAGTTGCTGCAAATGCCTCCTTGCATAGGTTTGGACATAACGACAACCTTTGCAGTCGGGGATGCTGAACATCTCATGTTCTACTGTCCACTATATTATGTAGAACGCCACCTTCTGCTTGTAAACCAACTGGGCGAGGACTTAACCCTAGATAGCTTCACTAGACAGATTATGATCAGGCAAGAGGTCTAGGAAATAGTGTACGATGAAGCTGAATGCCTAAGACTGAAGTACCACCAAACTCCGTTTTAACCCTTTCGTAGAAGACATATCGTAATGAAGTACAATTAAACACTGAACGTATCCGATTAGAATCGTCACAGTTCAGATGCAAATTCGATGCAAATTGCCACTGCAGACAGTCCTGTTTAACAACTTCCCACTTAGTCACCGTTCAAAACTAACAAAGACCAAAGACGCCTCCCGATTCGTCTCGGTTTCAATACGAGAATACATCAAAAGGTCATGCACCATCTAATTGTGCGACACATCTGTCACTGTCACCTTCGCATAAATTTGTTGCACAAACGATAAATATGCGCATTCACCAGAGGAATAACACACATCCTGCTCCAGACATCACTTGCTTCGCTGGCAGTTTGTCTGTACAGCATAACATTCCTCTTTGTCCCGTCATGGAGAAGAAATCCTATTGCCACCACAAGTAGCGTAAAACTTGTTCTTCACTCAACCGAACGGAAGTTGTCAATCCTTTTGAAGTCCTCATAACAACATGCAGCAGCAGCAGCAGCAGCAGCAACATCTACTTATGTCGGTCGCCTCTCCACTTTTATGCCGACACTTCCAATCCTTACACACCTCTTCTTTCTCTTGTTGAACCACCCGAAAGAAGGGCCAACAATGATGAGGATGATGCTGCTGCTTGGGATAGTGATAAAATATCACCACCATATGTACCATCATAGTGGCTGCCAAAAAGCGTGCTCTTGCTCTCTAGCTCCATCGTCTCCAGCAATTAATTCTAAATTTGGACAACGACTACGGCGTCAACGCTGACAACGACGACGACGATGACAACGACTGCTCATTAAGGCCCTTCAATCGCAGCCCCACCTCCTTTCATTTACACTTTACATTTTACACAGCCTAATGGCATGTTTCGGGTTAAAGACGACGCAGCCAGACGATGAAGACCATTTTCCAAAATTCGTTCATATATGCCCAACCGCACACTCCGTACCGGTTCTGGTGGGGTCTTCTCCTCTGCGCCTTGGGCTTCGCTGTCTTTCGGGAGAGTGCTTGGTTATTTTTGGGAATCATCCCATTTTGGCAGGCTCCCTTTGATTCTCGGTGATGCTGATTATGATGAAAGTGCTCATACGTCCTGGGTACTTTTTTTTTTTTATTGATTTTTAATTCATTGGCAACACCTATCGCATTAGGGTTGCTGTGCCCGGGCCGAGGAATGTGGGCCGAATCACTTTCTCCGTCGTTGTCGTACTCCACGTCGGTCGTGGTAATAAAATTTTTGGTGGAAACTAATGGAAATGGGTATTGAAGGCCGCCTCCTACGGCTGGCTGCTGGCGTGTCACGATGGTGGTCGCTTGATTGGGTTTTTATTGGCAAAATTTGTTATTAAGCGCATAAACTTAATCGACGGAGTGTAGCTCATTAAAAAAAGTTTGTTTTTTAGACTCGTGTGTTTCGAGACGATAGTAAAATTTCAGATCATGTACTGGATGCTGGCGGCCTTCGTCTTAATGGATTTATGGCGCTGTGCTCTCGGTTAAAGGGCCTGTTGTCTGGTGGATTTTGATTAGACTCAAGGGACCTCAATTTGAAAAGAGAGAGGAGGAGGTATTATTTTGGGATTGATTTTTACGATCCACTATGTCGAAATGAATTATTTGTTTCGAAGGCTAACATTCTAGAAAGATGTTTAGCAGCGAAAGTCGAGACATCGACGACATGCAGCTTTATGTTGTTTTGATTAACTAATTCTGCGGTGTCAGGGGTGAGCACTTAAGTCGGGTTCTCCTATTCAAAATGTTATGTTTATGTAGAACCCTTTACATGGCTTGTGCTTTGGCTAAGAGAAAGTTCGAATTTTATGGACTTTTTGATAGTGAGGCCGCAGGTCGAGCTACACACGTGTTCTTACGAATAAGAGCAGCTAAATGCCTTCTCTAAACCACAGAAGGCGAGCCTTGAAAAGATCTTAAGAAGCATTGATTGTCTTGCTGCTTTGTTGGGAATGTTACGCAGCTAATGGGTATTGATGGATGCTTGTTTGACAAAAAGGTTGAATAGACTGTTCTAGCCACCAGCGCCTAGACTTTGGTACATCTCGACATCTTGGGACAAAAGATCAGGTTTTCTATCACTTGATAGGACTTATTGATCCTAATAAACCTACCGTGGTACGGAAGATTCAAGTATAGTCTGACAATGCAGACAGCAGTATGATTTTCAAAACGTTGCTAGCCTGTGATGCTGGTACCTTCACCGTGCGCATCATTTCTTTAAAAGTGAAACTAGATAGGATGTATACCACATAAGTGTAGTAGAATCAGTCATTAAAGGCTCTAAGAATGGAATAATTAAGAGTCTTCCTAGCAGGATCTCAGGATAAATCAGTCACAGGGGTACTGGTTCTAATTCAGGAGTGAAATTCTCTAAGTGGATAGGCACTCGACCGTTAGCGAGATCATCACTTTTAGCGATTGTTTTACAGAGAGCTCACAAAGTGTGATCATCAAGTTTGACTATCACGAGGATTCTACTCCAGGATACAACGTCTTACAAGCAAATGGCCTTAAGAAGTTGGGATTTATTTTAGGGATCAGCAGACATTTAAATCTGCTGAGGGTGCATAACTCTGTGACGTTCCTCCAACAAAATCGCGTGTGTCCTAGGTAGATAGGGTTATGAGATTCTCATAAAGCTCTAGTCACCATAAAAGGGCCATGGTAATCCCTACAAACTTGAAGGTTACTGCAGTATCTGCATGTATTCGTATTTGATTTGACAAACCAGTTTTCTTAGCCGCGATTTGGTAACTCTCACCATTTAACATCTGCCACAGGCCCTTAGACATCGTATGCCCTCCTAAGTTGGAGCATTTGAGGCCAGTCATCTTGATGAACCTCTACAATATTCCTCTTAGGTCTCTCAGATTGGTAGTTTTACTTGTCTAAATGTGTTGCTTTGTTGAACTCAGACCCATTTTGGCTTCCTCCTAAGGTCTTTCGTTTCTGATAGCAGACCCCTTGTGTAATAGAACTGCACGTAGCTTGTTTAGCGTAGTCACAATATCATCCTTCCAGTTAGAACTTACGTGTATGTTAGCAGGGTTTAACCGGGCTTCTTGGAATCATTGTCTTCAGACGAGTAACTTTTAATGAAAAAGGAATTGCAATTTAGACTTCCGGGGATCGTGAGCTTCTACTAGGAGATTCTTTGTCCGGATTACGATGTTAGGTGGTCAAGTTGTGGCTCTGGTTGGCTATCTAAGAATTTTTCAATAAGGACATAACAATTTTGTATTTAAATAAAACACAGAGTAATTGAGACATCAGTCTGAAATTTATTTCAAGAATAGTAGGCATTGTAAACTTAAGTATAGAATTTCGATTTCGATCATATGACCACCACGACCACGTTTGCAGCGCTTGATGCCTTGGAGCCAATTTTCCACCAGTCTCCCACACTTCCCACTCTTTAATTGATCAATTGTTTGACAAGCTGTGTGACATGTGGCACCATCTTGTTGGGCCCACATATCGCTGATGTGAAATTCATCCAATGTCGGCCAAAAAAGTCTTCGACTTTTGGCACTAGCAGCGGACTCCACGGACAAAGTCATAAAGTCAAAAATAAAATTTTTCTTGAAAACATTGCAGAGCCCAATCGGGGAAGAGATTGATAGTTCCTGCAAACTGCTTGGAATCGACTTAGTTAACTCATTTTGAACTGAAGCACTTATGTTGACTGGAATTTGTCCACTATATGTAGCTTGCGCAGCCTGTCCGGTGGGCGAATTTTAGGACCAAAATTTGAAGTAAGTGCTTTTAAAGTTGCGATCACCAAATCAGTATTTCGAAACGTTTTTCGTCCGTGAACTTCATCATGACAAAAATGTAAGCCTTGACTGATGTTCTGACATTGACAGATCATTAATTGAGTTTAAGGATGCGTTTGGTAAAAAATACAAAACTGTTATGTCGCTGTTGAAAAGCCCTTTAGCAACAAAATTCCCCTGTGTACTTGAGTGGCACACCTACTTTAGGCTCCCAACAACATTACTGGTTTGGTTGAAGCCTTCTCTGGTAGATCTGATCAGACATTTGCTGACACGGCAAGTTAAAAGTGACAACACTCTCGAGGGTGTTGATTTTAGAAACGACCAGCTCAAGTCAACTACGGGACACTAAACATTAATCCAGTCACTTAGTAAAAACCATATTACTTCCCTTTGCACTTGAAACATCCGACGCATAACCCTTACCTCATAATAGCCACTAAATCCAGTCCAATCCGACCTCCAACCAACCCCCGGTCATTAGGTGCAGAGCCTTTTTGTGCGTCCACCGCACATTGGGCTAGACACACCCAACGTGTTTGCCTGATCCCATGGGAATGCAAAAGAAAGCTCTTTAATTAAAACGTGTCAAAACCATTTCCAGACGACACAACATGCAAGGACCTCATTCTGCTGCAGGAACCATTCACTCACCCACTCTCCGTTGCGTCGTCAATGTATTTGGTTGTATCGTGTATTTAATGAACACCGCAGCAGGTATAACTTAGGTTTATGTTCCTGGACGCCATGCAGATTGGTATAATTATAAACTTCTTGTAGTGTGTACATTATAGCCTCAAGGGGTCTTAATAGTCGACCCCCTGTTCTAAAAAACAACACACATTTGTCTGTCTTTTTCGAGGATGAAAACAAAACAAATCAGAACTTTGTGCTGAGCAAACCATTTCACCTCCCTCGTACGACCCTCAGTGTCTGCGGAAAAATTTCGAACATGCACACACAATGCAAAAACTTCACGAACTAACAATACAACAACGATAGCGCGCTGGAAAGTCCTTTCGTAGCCGCATCTATTTTCAGGTGTGCTCCTTCCAAGAGTGCCCTATAGTGTGCGGATAAGAGTGACAGACGGTACATGCTTCTGTTCTGTGTAGCGTGGTATGGAGTGGAGTGGCTGCTTATGTCAGAATATTTCGTGTCCTTTCGAGTGGTGTCTGTGCTGCTATTCCTGCTTGCCTAGACGTAGACCGCATAGAAAAAAAAGGATGGAATGCAAAAAAAAAAGACAAAAGCCACCCTAAAAGTTTGTCCTAATGAGTTTGTTTAAAATTTCACAAACTGCTTTAAAAAGGACATCTTGAACTGACTCCGGGTGTCGTTGAGTTGTTGGTTGGTTTTCCCAAAAAGGATCTTGAATGCAATGAGATGAACCCACGGCGGCACTGGAGGGGTTTTCAGAGGAAGATGGTACTTTAAAATGAAACGTAATACAATACATGGAAGTTTTAAGTGAACATTGTGCTTAGATTGTCTCGGGGATATCCTTGAATGCACGTAATGTGTGTAATTTTATGTTTCGTCCTTTTGGTCTGATATCAGCAAAAGGTATGTAAGTACGTACGTTTCGGATTGTTAAAATTTAGCTAAGCATTTTATGGTTTGAAATTAAGGCGAAAGCTACAAGCTCCTTATGAATCCTTGCACATGGAATGTGTATGCATTAGGGGAATGGTACTGCTCGTTGGAGGTAGTGGAATCGTATATTGCTTTTAGGAAGTTGTCGCTACAAGTATATACTGGTTGCTCTTGTCTAAGTTGCTTAACGGACTTCATGATTGGTTCAAGGTTTCATAGCAACTGGGTGTAATGTACTCAGTGAGAATATTTACGATTGGTGCAGATTGGCCTCTAGATGGTTGATACGAGTTGAGACTCGTGTTGGGCGCCATTCTGATCAACATTAGAGCTGGAAAATGTTATTCGATAATGAGAACAACTAATATTCGACATGTGATGCACTTCCTCTGGACAAACAGTTTCCAGCGATCAGGATGTTGCTTCGAACGTTAACAGAGTTCACTTGGAACTGCCATAGCACATGCTGCTCAAACTTTGTTGTCTCTAGCATAGACTCAGTCCTACAGAGGGTTTCATGTAGGCTTGTTAAGCGCCAACTTCACGTTCGATTTAGAACTCATGTTCTGAATGATTCTATGCTTTCTGGTTAGAACCAGGTGTGGTTACTTTTTCAATGATCCTTTGGTTGGAGATTCGATGTGCGGGTTTCTGTGTACTCTCGAGGAGTTTAAGTTATAGATTTGGAGGAGTTTAGATTAAACGTTGAATCTCGTCCACAGAAGTAATTTTAGGGCAGGGCAGCAGTAATTCTTAGCATAACTTGATTAAAGTCGACTACAGAGAGCATGAATGCGAACTGAAAAGAGAACAGGTGAAAAAATAGAATCCTGAGGTACTCCACTGTTAAGAGCATGAATGATGCACTATAGATGCACTTTCTATTAACAAAGATGAGTGAATGGCGGATTAAGTGCCACACAAAAGGCTACTTAAGGTTAATAGGTACTCGTTGTTCGGCACTCTGGTGTGACATGGTTCTTCCTAAATTCTCACAAAGTTCTTTAGGTGAAGTCGGCGGTTTGATGGAAGCTTAATTGCTTTCGTGACGCTACAATCCGGGGTGGACCTAGGGTATTAACCAACAAGTAGAGGTCTTTGGCTAACTACCTCCAGTTGGGTAGTTCAGAATGGTTGGTGACGCTACAATCCGGGGTGGACCTAGGGTCTCAACCAACAAGTAGAGGTCTTTGGCTAACTACCTCCAGTTGGGTAGTTCAGAATAGTTGGTGACGCTACAATCCGGGGTGGACATAGGGTCTCAACCAACAAGTAGAGGTCTTTGGCTAACTACCGTCAGTTGGGTAGTTCAAGATGGTTAAGGCCCTTTTCCACTTGTGGGTGACATCTAAGGCGAGGTCTTCCACTACTTTGTTGTACCTCCGGATTGGAATCGAAGACTGTTCGAGTTGGAGTTGATGTCCATTATTAGATGAGTTCTCTGACCTCTCTATTTCCTCTATCTCGCTCTTTTTGTGCTCTTTCTCTTTTCTCCATCGAAGCTGATGTTCGTCATATTATATTCGTAGACCCTGCGAGTCTCTCTCGTCCTTCGATACGACATCCAGACGCACTTGGCTTTGTAGCCAAGTTGCTTTGCTGTATATGCTTGCCAGCACTTCAAGGGTTTAATGAGGGTGGTTGAGTGAAACGCAGGACATAAGTTGGTCTTCTAGTCTTCAGCACTTGATGCTGGCTGCATAGGACTTCTGGAGAGGGATAGCGATGGTGGGCGTTCAATGTTAAATCTCCTCACAGTATTATGCCTTTGTTGAGGTTGAGACTAGGTAATGGTCTGACACTATGCTGGCCACACAGACATATAGAATACCGGAAGAGTGCCTAACGCCTATCGCAACATGATCGATTTGGTTGACGGTTCGATGATCTGGCGACTTGCATGTTTCTTTCTGAATTTTGAGGTGAGGAAGCCGTGTGCTAGTTTTAGTGACATTGAGGCAAAGTCAATTAAACTATGACAGTTTCCAGACAATATGTCGTAGCTTAGTTGTCTAGAACTGTTGCAATGTATGTATTTCTTTCGACTGAATCGGGGACAATCTCTGCATCTCCTTCGATGACATGCAACATTTCTTCTCCGCGGACTGGCAGTAGGGGCGTGTTATTAGTTAGTGGGTGTCGTTCTTTCGTTACGATCCTCATTCTAATTCATCATGTAGAGTTGAGTCCTTTTAGTCCAAGCCTCTGTGAATGCGTATGGTGGAGAAGCTGTATAGGTTGGCTGTATCTGCTATCTGTATATGTGAGGACTCCGAATTGTATGTCGAATCCAAATTCGGTATATTCCCTTTGAGTGCTGTGATCTCGCTTGTGGCTCTGTTAGTCATCTCCTACAATACTTCAGGGTTCCGGCATGAAGGAAACCTTGGACGTTTTCATTTCCTTCCAACTCAGCGGTCAACTTTATACATCTTTAATGGAAGTGAAAAATCCTAATGATATGCCTAAAACCCTTCTGCCTTTCGACCACTCAACAGGTACAGAGCACCCCCTATCTGAGTTCTTAGCATTAAGCCGTTTAAGTAAATCCCCTCCCGTCTATAAATTTTTAAATCTAACATAAATCACCATCCCTGGGATTAGGCTCTTTAATTTCATATTTATTTGCTTATCAAAGAGTAATAAAGTTGCTGAAGCATCACATTAATCATTTCCCCCACCCAGCACGTATCACAATGTTTATTACGACCACAATCACTTAATGCGGCATGTAACCCCGAACTGGGCGGCTGTATGGATACTACCTGCAATCCAGCACTTCAGCCCAAGCCCAGGCCAGTAGAACCCTCGTCTCCATGTAGTTCCATCTCAGGGTTATTTGCGTAGGGAAATTATTATTTCCACAATGGAATTAAAATAATTTCAAAAATATACAAAATGTTTAATTACTCCACCCTTTCTTCGGGAAGGCGCTGCTGCTGCTGTCAGAGTGGGGGATCCTTTTTGTCGCCAGCAGACGTCCCACACGCTCTCTCAGAGTTTGTGAAAATGTGTAGGCACGCGTTGTTGATGATGACTCTCCCCTTCGTACAAACCACATCTACCAGAATGAAAATATTTACAATGTCAACAATGCTGCATACAACCGTTAAGCACATACAGGAGAGCATCCTTTATAATTAGGTTTGCACAAGTGCCACCGAGGATAATGGAAAATGGCCTTTAATACACACAGATACTACACGCAGAGCGCGCACAGCTAGGTGACTGACAACATGATTGAAAGATTTCCCAGAGTTTTATTTGTGTCTGTCTCTCTCGCCGTTGATTCAGAAAAATAATATCCTGCCACATATGGTGGAAAGTCTATACCCACTGAGGAATCCTTTTTTGCCAGCGATAATTTCCTGTTTTACCTTCCCATTTGGCGCGCAGGCAATAACAAAACGATTCACATTCAGAGAACGACAAAGTCGACGACGATGACGATGGTGCTGATGATGATGATGTTGTGGATGTGGATGTCCTTTGGTTTATGATCCGCGCTATGAGCTCTTATTTCACGGTAATAACATCCCGAAAATATGGTGGCGTATGAGTAAGTTGTTCTGTAGCAGGGTGCGGGCGGGCGGGCGGTCGGTCGGATGGGGAAATGGAAGCAAAAGCATTCTACCGTGAACCCGATTAGGGAACACAATAGGGAGAATTAGGACGAAAGCGGAAATTAAAAATATATTTTATGGTTCGTGTTTCTGTCGGGTGCAGGGAGGGATCTCTGTTTTGGAATCCTTTTCATGTTTTTTTCTGTTTTTTCTTTTTTGTTCGTCACTGGGGTAAATCAATGGAAGGGATTTGATTGATTTGCCGGGGAAAAATCAGGGGTTAGAATCAGTGTACCCGACAGGAGGTTTTACATGATTTGATTGAGTTAGGGATGTTTCGCAGCTGCTGCACACATGAAGTGCTTTTACCGGCTGAAAGGATTAATTGTTTGAGAGTACTTTTTTCGGAATTCAGTGAAGAAAACAACAAAAAAAAAACAGAGAGTTACTGAAAAGTTCAAGCGGATTGGTTTTGAACTCTGCCTTAGTGGTTTTCAAAGGCACTTCAAAAGTCCCGGGAGAGTGGGAGCTATTAATTTGTGGGAAGTTTCTTATTTATTTTGAAGTCAACTTTAATGGGAGGTCTGCCTGGGAAGCATACAGTGGGGCACAGTTTGGCTCCTGAGAGTGATTGAATTCCATTATATCTGGGGTCCCTTTGGAGCCTCGTACTTTGCTTAAATGTCTGAGTCGCTGTTCCTCGAAACCTGTAGATTCTCAGAAGTAGGTTGAGTTTTGAAACTTTGTGTAAGTTTTTGGCGGTGTGGAAGTGGGGCACCAGAAGAGACCCTTCTATTGTTTTATTTTTTGTAAGAGTCACCACAAAGGTGTTGAGGGACACTACTACTTTTTGGTCCTTTGTAGTCCACCATGCACATGAGCTTTTAAGGCAGGACCATCGTGCCTCTCTTTTTCAAGATCTATGGTTCCTAATGGATACCGATAATATTGATAAGAAAAGGTGGCATAGTCGGAGTAAATGAGTCTGGAGTAACACTGTAACCCGTTCCAAAATAGTTCGAGAATACAAGAACTCGTTGAACTCGTCGGTTGCAAGACTGAGCTCTTTGATTCCTATTTGGATTGCAGGTTACACTGAGATTGCGGAAATAAGATACCCGATGAGATTGCTAGGCAAGGGTCAGAGGATGATTTCTCAGGACCTGAACCTGTGTTAAATCTTCCCGAGTCCTCGGTTAGGGTCTCCATTGGCAATTGGCTTTCGTACTACTTAATCGTGTATGGCGCGGCCCTCGAGGATGCAGGCAAACTAAGCGTATGCTCCCAAACGTATGAGTGTAAAAAATCTGCGGGATTATTGCTGTCTCCCTCACCAGAAAAGACTGACGTTCTTACGGGATACATTTATTTTATCAAGTATCTCTGTGACTCCTGTGAAGAGAGCGATCATACTTGGGATTGTTTCCTTTTTGTCCTGCCTTTGCTTGGATCAGGTGGCTGATCTTGGTGCTGATGTAATGACTACTGATACTTTCGAAGAAATTCTTTTTAAGTAGACAATGCTGGATTCACCATCCTGGTAGTACAATGTCCTAGTTCCGGGTGAGTATTTTCCAAACCAACAAAAAAAAGTCTACTGTCGCCAGTGGATGGGTATCATCCAAGTTGCCTTTGTGTTCAGAGAAGCCATGATGTAGCTTCGTAGCTTGGACAAAAAGGGGAAATGTGGTATTAGCTATATATTAGCACAATGCCAATTTTTACTATTAGCCAACTTATTACAACCACTAATGTCTAAAATTAGAAATAAATCGCTAATCTCTAATTTTCTTTTCTTTTCAGGTAAGCAAGTGTCTTTTGAACTCAAATGGATTAATGTAAGTCTTAAACTAGTCTTAAACCACGTGCGACTGAGGAATTCTAAAATAGTGTCTTAGACATCTGCTATTATATTTTCTTCGGAGTTTTCAATGGCCTGTGTTCTGGAGTTGAAGTAAACTGGCATTTGCTTGGCTTTCTTGTAAGAAATTTGGATTAGATTTCTGTCACGAGACTCCTCTCGATATTGGCTCCATGTGCCCTCTTCTTTCTATGTAGGTTCGTGCCACTTCTGTCACTTTTTTTTCAACTTTTTCTTATAGCTTTAAAGCCTGTAATAATTCTGGCTAACTCCTTGATGATGAAGCGACAATGGAACCACTGGTCTTTGGCATTTGTATATTGCTTCTCGCTCAATCACTCTCTGCAGACTCTGGCTTCTCCTGTTGTGGGTTAAGCGCTTCTTCTTCATGAGGGACTGAGTTTTCTTGTCATTTTGATAGTTGACCGCTGAAGTCGGCTTGTGGTAACCCTGAAGGTCAATTGAATTAGCAGTTCGATAATCTAGGGATAGGCAGGTTGTTGCTTGGATTCTTTTATGTAGAAAACATTCTAGGAGGAGAATGTGTACACATCTGCCGTCCAGTTCTATTGCCTGTTTTTCCTGTCTAGGGATGAAAATTAATCCTAGAGTAAGGAATCTGTCTAGGGATGAATACTCTCTAATACTATATTCTCGAGATTTTTGGGCTAAGCTTAAGATTACTCGAACCATGTCATCCATTTATGAGTATCTATGGTGCATTGAGGTCAACACTTCAAGCATTTTTAAAAAGTAACTAAAAATTTCCAATTTTTACTCCAAATTTCCAAAAGTTATAGAGTTATAGCTCAAAATAACATCAAAATCGCCCCAAAAAGTGGGCGTGTCAATACACAATGGGCGGGTTTAAAAAAAAAAAAAAACCTTTATTACTGGCAATGCAAAGGCATCAGGATAGCGTATTTTACGATCAGTTCCTAACAAGTTCTGAGGTTTTCGAAGGGTGCTCACTTGCTCTTGCTCCCTTGATGTGGAAAATGCACTTCGAAGCGTTTTTTTGTCAGTCTGTCCTAAATGGACTGTTTGCTGCCCAAAGATGAGTCATATTGGTGGACAATGGTAACCAATATCCACATATTCATTGTTACATATCTTTCAAAAGAAAGGTAAATAAAGTGGCTTCACACTTCTATTCTCTCCTCCTTCGTTCGAGTTCGTGCTAAACACTACTGCGGTGAACCTATTCTTTTTCAAACAGTCTGTAAGTTGGGTGCTCCTTGCTTGTCCTAAGCCCTCACATTTGGTATTAAACATTATTTACTCATTCTTTCTTCCTTTAACACAGTGACTTGATAAACTCTAACTTTATTCGTTTCTGTTTCTAGGTGTTGGCAGCTGTTCCTTCCTTTTGAGTTCTTCTCTATCCTGGAACATATCCTTGAACTACCCAAATTACTGCGTCAAAGGTTGACGTTTTCAAATACTGTCTGTCTGTCATGAATAAAAATAGAATGACCCTCTAACCCTCTCAAGTTATAGCTTTAGGTTTTGAGTCTTTCAAACAACTCAAAACATTAGTCCTAACCATAGAGCTCTCTGCTGCTAGCAACAATTTGTCAAATCGTTCACAGAAAAACAAATTAATTGGACCACACTTGTTGTAATATCTCTCAGAAAATCATCATCAGCTTTTCAACTCGACAGACATGCAAAATAAAATAATAATAAACTTTCGAAACTCTCCACAATCAATTCATCTCAGCCACTTCACAGAATTGTTCTAACAAATTATAGATATCACAACAGGGAGCACTTTATCAAGTGAATTTAACATGCCGACACGGGTCTACGTGTATCCTTGCCGCCCCTGGGTCGCCTCTTCAGTCACACACTCTTGAATTTCATATGTGACATCACGTTGAAGAGTCCTCAATTCTACTGCATGGCACTCTGGTTGTGCACACCATTTCTACCGTAAATGATACATGTATCCATTGAGAGATATGTTATCGGTAAGTGTGTGTTAACACAAAAGGATCAACAGCACGCATGCATAATAAAATTTCACAGTCACTACTCCGACGAGGGATGTGTGTGTACCTCCCACTAGAAGAACTTGTGTGGTAATGACACTATGACAACCAAATCCCATCAGCATATTCTTCCTTCTTCTCCTTTGTTTATTTTGTGATTTTTGGAAAAGGACATCACAAAAGCGCATTAGTTGCTGCTGCTGCTGCTGCTGGTGGGGTAAAGCATTCACTGGTAATCGCTGGTAAGGGTCTATATCGTCTCAAGGAGATAACGTCATAGTTTTAGTAGAAAATCATCACGCATCAAGAAATTTATTCAATTTGAGTTAAAAGGACGAGAGCTGCTGCCTCCATTCTCTCTCCTCACGTCGTCGTCGTGGATGGCGGTCGGTGACAAACCATATTACTTCGTTGCCAGCGACGACGACGCCGCCCACTTAAAAGTTGCAATCGGCGAGAACCTGGAGGAGGAAGTGGTATTCGGGTTTCTTGTTTCCTTTTTATTTTTTTTTTGGCTGAAAAGTTATGTATGTGCTCTGCACACACATGTAAATCCGGAATAAGGAATTGGGATTTTCTTCGAAGGAGAAGTCTCTGTGTGTGTATGCGAGCTGACATGACTATGCGAAATTTGAAGGAATGAAGCTTATTGTGTGCAGGATAAGGATGTTGGTGCTGCAACTGCTGGTAGCAGCAGCAGCGGTTTTGTTTGTATCTATGATTTATTTTCGAAAGTTCGCTTAGACAGATACATTACACTTGGTTGGGTTATGAGAAACTCTCGGGTGAAGATGTGTCGGAAGTGATTTTAAGGGTGGCAGCTTTTCACGAGTCATTAAAGTTTTCTGTGAAAATATGATGCCACTAAATGAGATGAAAGATGAGTGTACTGTTTTTGAACGTGAGAACGACAATTAGAGCTCGCTGCTGGCTGAATTTCAGTTTCAGTTTGTCTTTGTTTGGATTAGCATTGAAGTTTTTGATAAATGATGAGACTGTGTAACTGAAACCGTGCACTGAGGAGGGAAATCATCATGACCATTAATTTCCGGTTCGAAGGACCAAGTATGCTCAGTCAAAGAAGATGTCAGCAACTATTACCGAATGGGAAGAGTTGGAAGAAGATCTCAAGGAAGAGCAACGACAGTTTGTTGGCACATAGCCTTACAGCACTCTGCAAATGATTGGATGCTTACTTGGAGTTACTGTCAAGCAGAGGATCCTTAGTTTGCTTCCAAATCTCGTTGATTAGTTCATCAAAATTGTGGTTATGAAGGACAGAATTTCTGCTGAGAGGGTTTTTGTAGAAAACCCACCTAGGACTCATAAAACATTTTACGACTACTAATAGTCAAAAAGTGAGATAGCAAACGAAAACTAAGTATACAATGATCAAACATCCATGAGGATGCTAAGGATAGTATCCAAATTTCTGAAGTCACGAATTATGTAGCAAAATCGCAAGCAGATGCAAAGTTTCAGTATTCTGGGTCCTAAGCCATAGTGTCATTCCAAGCTTAATGCATTGTGAATGATTTAACAATTGGTTAGGAGTTGTATTTTCTGCAACCATTGTCGTCAAGTTCATTGGATGCTTAATGCGGTCATAGGAGTAGTCGAGCACATCAGCCACATTGACAGGCTTCGAGAAATCCCACGCACTTCTCGATCACACGTGATGGTGAGGTACGCTGTTCACGCATTTGTTGCTCCCAACCTATCTCAAGGAGACCAGGAATCGATTCAACTGGAATAGTGTGCAAGACTTCCTTGAATCACGAAAGATTAATGCGGAGCTGCATTTTTTGTACTTCCTTATGGCGCTGTGCGATGAGTTCTTTGAAGCTCCGCCTTGCTTCTGGATGACAGACGATGCTCTGATGTAGCTCTTTATGCATGAGAGTAGCACCTTCGTTGTCTCTGATGAATCTATCGTAGACGGGGGGTGCCAGCTCTATGTCCCAGGGGAGAAACTTTGCTTTTTAAAGTAACCAATCGCATGCTCATAGACTGTAGTCCTTTAAGTGATTCATGGGGTGGGATACATAGCTTTTTTCCTGTTCGGTCATAGTACCGATTTCTTTCGTCAAGCCATATTGGTTCTCCTTGATAAGTGTGAGGGTTCTGCGTGCAATCCGAGAAGTCTTTATACCAGCGGGGGTTTCTACCAGCAGGGGGTTTATTGTTGACGTTTTTTCTGCCGTGAGTCAAAAGTATTCGATGGACGGATCGGCTGATCCCAAATGAGTACTCGGCCTCCAATCTTTCGCCGCTCTGCGATTCCAAGAACTTTGGCATCTGCGTGATTGTGGCCCTCTTGTCCGCCAGAAACCGATCTCGCTCGGTAATGCACTTCTTCAACTGTGGCGCCTTGCAAGTGAAAACTGTCTTAAGGAGGCTGAAACTGTAGGCATGCCATAGTAGAATACCCAGAACCGGACAGACTCCAGAGCTAGTCCCTTTCTCAGGTTTCTTTTGTTTGTTTATAAAATTCTTGGAAGCGTTTTCGCCAGGAAATTGAAATGGTTAATGGTCCATAAGTAGTTGTTGTTAACTATAGACTGAGTCACAGGAAGTGTATTCGACTTTTGTATCTTTCCACTGCGAAACCCAGTTACTTTGACTTTGCTTACCTGATCCTTTTCTAAACAGAACTGTTTATGAATATGCAGTCATATATGTATGTAACATGGGTCAAACTCGCACTCTCCTCGAGAACAGTACGACAAATTGTAAACAGTAACTCATAGGCACACACATGACGCCAATTTAACTCCTCAGACAGAGATACATGTTCAATTTGTTTTGCCTGAAAAAATTCTAGACAAATGAAATTTTCGTTCTCAATTCATTACGAAGCTCCCTGGAGCCCAATGAATAAATTATCCCATTCCTGTCACAGAAGTAAACCCCATCGCCGAATTTCATAAACGTTTGTCGACACACACAAGTAGAAAAAAAGGAGGCCCAATACACACTCATAAATATCTCGATTCATTCTCTTAGGATCAGCATATTTGCGAGGATACAAGTCGTGTGAGTTAATTATATGAAATTGGATTATCAGGGCCGGTTTACATATGCCAAGGACGACCGTAAATCTCATATATTTTTTCCTTTAAACCCATCAAACGATGGTTCAAAAGGATTACCCCCCGCCGCCTGATCTCATCATCAGCTCCTTCTTCTTATTCTTCTTCTTTTCCAAACCATTTAAGTTATTTATATTTTATTAGATAGATCCTTGTGCGAGGGCGAACACAATGCAATCTCATATCCTTAAGATTCCATTATTGAGAGACGGATTAAATGGTAAACGGGATATCTTTTTGGCGGAATTCGTCTACTCCGGGGTGGTTTTATTCTAAATTTAATTTGATGCCTCCCCCTGCTCCTCCCCTGCGGGCTCCAACTTTTAATGTGCACAAATAAATTCCTGTGAAGTAATTAACGCAGGATGCCTCGACTGTCGGAATGGTGGGGCCTTGTACTTGTAAATGCCGATATTGATTACTTGGCTAAGTATCCTTAATCCAACATAACACCGGTTGTGTGGTGGCTTGGGGGATCGGGGGCTAGGCGGATGTCGAGCGTCAGCCAAGATACGGGAAATAAATCGTGTGCCGTAATTACTCTGCAAAGAATCGCTTGGTGTATATCGGTTCGGTGTTATCGAATATTCTGCATAATTAATTGTGAAAATGGATTATGTCGGGATAATCTTGTTTTTGGCCCGTAATGCGATGTACATACATATGTGCAAGTTACTTGTGTAGCATCCGTGGGATGTTAAATCCTTTAATTCCTGCGAACATCGAATAAACATAGCAGTGACGGTGTTTGCAGGCGTTTAAGCTCCGCTGTTTGAGTAAATCAACAGATTTGTCGAACAGTCGATACTTGTTCGTAGGACAAACAGTTTGTGGTAATGAGTTCATCATTTTTGGTCCTTCGAGCCGGGGCTTTACTCTTTCTTAAGCGGTACGAAACGGATTTTTGTCTATTCGCTAAAGCTGGAGTTTGATCTTTTTCACCTCAAACTATATAGCTACCGTTGAAGACACTTCCTCGACAGACTGTCAAATTTTGTTGAATGTACCTTAGGACCTTAAGACTTAGCACATCTTATTTTAAAAAGCTATGAGAGGGTTTCCTTATCATTTTTTGGAACAAATTTACCTTGCCTTCTCTCGCTAAACTATTTGGAGTTTCTGAAGCAGTGTAGGCCTGGACGGTGAAAGTAGAAAGCTCCTAGGCGAAGTTTTCTGTTGGAGGATATGACTGCTGGACCTGTAGAATGAAGGTGAAGAATAGTTTTGTTCTTCTTGGTCCATACAGTTTCATATGAATACACCAAACCTTCCTGCATGGTTGCCTTAGGCATTGCCCGATGTTTTGCATTCAGTTTTGTCTATATCTATGTTAACACTGCGCATTCCTCGGGCCCCAGGATTATCAATAGGCTCTTGACCACCATTCGAAGTTTCACAGATCAGTGCATAAGCGCCACCTCGTGGAGAGCATCTACTAACAATGTTTGAGCAAATATCCCAACCAACAGTAGTTTGGTCAATTCGCATGGAGAGCCATCTGTTGGTCTTCAATATTAATGCAGTTGCTTAGACTTTTTTATTCGTTTTAACGAATATTCAAGACCCAGGTTATTTTGGTCTACTATAGGTACAAACAGTGAGTAGTATTCCGTAGTCTTGAGTCCACATACCAAGTTCTTACGAACGCGCGTTATTCTGACCAAGACGATGTCTTCTTTATCTTTAGAGAATCAGAGAGGGAGCCCGACACAAGCCTTTATCGAATCGTGAGGGTTAATCTGAACTTACTATAGCATTGTGGTGAAAATCAGCTAGAGATGCCTCCATCAAAATGCTATTCACTACTTCCGATGGATGTTTCGATGTCTGACAAAGTATCTACATTGAGTAGGGATGCCTGTCTAGTCGAAGTCTGGTATGCATGCATTATCCTTAAAGGGGAAGAGATAGAGAGTGCAGGATGTAGGGTTTTAAGAGTCGGAGTTTTAGTCTCTACTAAAGGAGGAATAGATTCTTGATTGATCTATCCAGTTGGCAGACTGACTTGTATGATATGGAATATTTCCTCCACGTTGGGTTGTGCGAGCTCTTGGTCTACTTGCGATTCATTTTATTATTATTTGAATACGTGGCCCCTACTAACACCTTGAAGAAGTTCTCTCTCCAACGCTCGCAGACTCGGTCCCCAGAACCAGGAGTAGTTTGTTAGCCAGAATATCCCTCGGAGTGTACATGGATTTGCTTTTGTTGAATGTCGGTATGGCCAAGATCGTTCGGTTCCAGCGCTCCGACTGACCATTCACCCAAAAGCGACGCACCGCACTTTTGATATGTTCCACGCCATGGTCCTCGCAGTACACCTCAAATGGGTTCGCTGTGAAGGCGATGTCACGGTCCGTAACTGTTCGTCTAGGCACCCCGAAAAATCATTCGACTTCGTTTCGCATCCTCAGCACTCCCCTCGTATTCGCCGACTTAGAATAGCTTATTTTGTAAATCCATCCATCAAGACGAGGATGTTACTACTCGTTCCTTTTTCTTGCGCGGTTTGGAATCATTTTAGATCATCTGAGGATGAGAGTTGCCTCTAGTGACTGTATTTCCTCATCTGACTTTTCATTTCAGTCTTTTCTGGCTCAGTGCCATACAAGATTCCAGAACATGGTACAGACTGTAATCTCTAGACTAATCACAGAATCTGCAGATACTTTCTTCAGATACGTTTAGTTTGCTTAGGGGGTCCCCGAGTATCTTAGGATACTCAGGCTGTTATTCTTCATTGTGATACATGCTTCGAATCTTTTCCGGTTGTATTGTCCAAAAAGTTTCTAGACTTGTCTGATGCCCTGAGCGTCATTCCAGGTTCTTGCCCTGCTTTTCCTCCTTAGTTTCCTGAATTCTTCTTTGAGAGTATGATCCTTAATTCCGCAGAATAGTTCCGAACAGGCGAAGGTTTCCAATACTCCCGGTTTCGCTTGAGTCGGCTATTTCATTCCCACATGGTCTATTGTCCAACAGAAGTTCATTTTATTCCTCCTAAGTAGTTCATTAAGTTTCTGCAGGCATTGCCAACCGAGTTTAGACCTAATGGCATAGAAGTCATGTAGCTCATGAACAACAAGACGACTCCATTTTAAGAGATACATTCTGGGATATTCTTCCTCTTACTTTGCATCAGTCTATGTGCCTACTATGCGGTGCACGCGAACAGCTTCATCCTCCGACAGAGCGATCACTCACTCACCCCACTTACATTACTAGGACGACTAGATCTGTCAATATGGACCTCACGCTCCTTCTCAAACTGTATTATGATTATACATGTATCTCCCATTATCGTATCCTTGTGGAGTGAGTACCATACTTGAAAGGAGCGTCAAATTTTACTGCTGACTGGTCTTCTGCCGCAACCCTTTACTGGTGGTTCTCACAACTCCGTGTGCTCCCTTTAGGACTTTACAAAATTAGGTCAATTCTTAAAGACCGCAACGAGTTACCCCCCCAGGCACTGCATTCAAAGTGAATGAAGCGAGCTAAGTAGTCGGAACATTAAGGGGAGGCTTCAAACCCCCTGAAGATAAGGTTTCCTTTTAAGTTAGATCACATGAATTTATTGAGTTTCGTAATTTTTCACTCCATCATCGCCAAAACTCCCCGATTATGCTTCCATTACAACCCCCTTAAGGATCCTCTTTACCAGGATAAAAGGCAACACTCAATATTCTCCTCTCATCAATGGACGATGATAATCCCAAAGAAAAGATTCTTCCGGGGAATACGTATCGAAAATTCACATCGTAAAACCCCCCCATCCTTGGAAAGGAGCACACAAAGGTTACGCGTTTTCACAATTTCCGCGACAAAAAAATGCTCGTTTTGTCCTGACATCCTCTTCCACATGTGTAAGCGCACAAAATGATAAAAAAGAAACTGTTTATCGTTATCGACTATCAGACTATCATGTATGCAGGATATTCCCTTTTGCAGCTGTTGAGCCTTCGATCTCAGGTTAATTTTTTTGTTATTTTTTTTGAGTCCTTTGACATTAATTTTTCATTCTTTGACTGTGTGACGATGATGACGAAGTCTGCGTTGACACGGTGTGAAAGGATTTTCACTCTGTCACGTGCAAATAATTAATTTATTTCTCTGCGCAGATTTTTCGTCCTTTTGAAGTATCTATGTATGTGTGTGTGTATATCATAAATAGAACCAGAGAGAGAGTGAAAAAGAAAAACTGACTGGTTCCACTCACTTAAAATTCTCTGCTATGATTTCGCGGTTAATGATGTTTGTTCAGGGAGAATGTGACACAAAGCGAAAGGACCAAGTGCGGAGCTAGCGCAAAAAGGATCAACACAACCCAAGAGAAAAAAAAAGCCAAGAGAGGCGCGCGTTCGGCGATGGAGTAAAATGTCCTGTAATGGCTTTTGTGTTGGTACGGAAATTTTAATTTTAAATTATCCTGTTCTCAGTTCTCAGCGCAAAAAGGATGAATCCGAGAAATGTCATCCTTTCCTGGCTCTAACACGAGTTTAATGACACAGCAAATATACTCGTACCAACCGGGTGGATTGCAACCCGTTGGAAGGAGGTGCAATTTATCATTTTCCCTTCTTAGCTCTTCTGTCTAAAGATATATCCTTGATGAGTTGAATCCTGTTGGTTCAGCTAGTAGCCGCATTGCACTAACGAGCAATCAATCAGAAGATGCATGTGCTCCGCTGGAGCGGAAGACTGAAGCCATGACGAAGGGTTTTTACATTCATCCTTCATACACAACGCAAGGAAATTGTTTTAACAATTTAATTTGGGTTCTATTTATTTAAGTGAGTGGAGATGGTAATAATTAATGTGACATCGAGGTTGTTTGCTTGCTGTTGGTTAAGGAAAGGGGGGAGACTACCTACCTACATACATATAACTGTGTGTGTGAGTTTTCGTATCTTATGCTAATTAACTGCAAATGTAGGCAGTCGATTAATAATTTATTGCAGTGAGTTGAAAATGTGGGTTGCTCCTCCAATGAGCAACCAGTTCTATTTAAGGATAATGACGTTCGGGTTCATAGAATTAAGTTTTGGTAATAATTCATTAGGGCTACATGCTGCTGGTAGAGGTTACGGATACATTTGATCGAGTAAGTTATGCATTTGAGGTTATTTTGAATCATTTTCAGTAGTGCAGTGCACTTTGACCAGATTTCTGTGGAGGTTACAAGTGTTTAATTCTTGGTCGCAGTACTTCTATCGAAGTCTCTTCAACTGACATTGATTTGTTTGGACCACATTGAACTGTTGACATGATCCTCTGCATCCTTTATGGTTTACAGTCACTTTTTACGTGCACCTATGTATACCTATAGGGCAAGTATTGCAATCGTGAAAAAAATCGAACTCGAGATTTTAATCAAACTTCACATTACTATGATGGAGAAGTCCAAAAAAGTAGGTCCGGCAATTCCGTCTGTCAGTCTGTCTGTCTGTCTGTCTGTATATTCGACTACAGCCTAAACGGCTGGACGGATTTACTTCAAACTTCATATACAGTGTCTGTGGGATGTTTCCTAGAGCCGAAATTTTCATTCTAACCTCAAAATTAAGGCCGATTTCAGTTAAAATGGATTTTCTCGAAAACGGCTCTAACGATTTCGATAAAATTTGATATATGGGTTAGTTTGGGCATACGTGGCTTACCACGTTTTTCACGAAAAATTCGAATAACGGTAATATTGAAATTCAGCTGTTTCTCGTGTATTTGTTCGGCGTTTGGGCTAAAAATTATTATTTGTAGGTTATAAGACAAATGCAAAATAATTGCGTACCAAATTTTGGAATTGCCACACCCACTTTTATAAAACTTATTTTTTTTTCAAAATTTTTACTAGAAATTGAGAAAAAATTATTTAAGCAAAGTAATAGGCCTTAAAATTTTCTATAATTCACCCAAAGGTCCTATATGGCTACGCCCACTTTTTAAGGGCGTTTTTATAAAAACAAAATCTTATGAAAACTCCTACAAAGTTAGGACTATTATTCCATCGAAACGCGGAATGCCACGCCTACTTTACTGGGAAGAACAAGACTTGGATATTAATCCTGATAAAATTGTACACTTATAGCATTACGGTGCAAGTACGTACGGCCCAGTCGTGCACTTTATTTTTATGTCAAATCCTATTCGTTCTAATTAGCTGTCCAGAATAATTCCTTTCCACTTGGCTTAGAATAGATATTGGTTATGGTCTAACCTTTTTTTCAGGTTTAAGGGGTGAAGAATAGTTTCACAAAACACTGCGAGTTTTTGAATGCAGCTTGGTATTGTTTGTGTTGACGAGGAGGTGGTGATATAAGAAGGCGAGGTGAAGAGGTAATTTAGAGTTGTTTTTCTTTTGTCCAATACTGGATTCTTCTTTGCTTCCTTACCAACTAAGTCATCTACAAAGTCTTGAGTGAAATATCCGAAATTGTTTAGGTATTTAGGAAGAGTATATATCTACTATATACGATAGACCATAGTAGGGGTAATAGAACTTTACACCTTGAGGAGAACCTTTAGTAGTCTTTGAGGAAATCAAGAATTGTTGAAACTTGGCGGAGGTGATTCTACTGGTGAGCATTGAAAGGGTTCTGGAAAAGATGTATTATGAAAGGTTCCGGAGATGTCCAGAAAGGTACACAGGGTGATTATTTTCTTTGATATAGACTTTTTAATCATGCCAGCGATGTGAAGGACGGGTGTTACTGTTGACATTCGTGATAGATAGTCGAATTCATGGTCGTTTTTGGGGGATGTCCAATTAACTCCCTATTTCTGATGTGAAGATCGTTAAGTCTCATTGGCCTTAAAGTCTTTGGGTCTGAGGGAGACCTGTTACAGACTTTACGTATGAACACTGAATTTACGTTTCTCCAAGAGATTTGAATGTACCTTAGTTCTTAGCTGAATCTAAAGTTAGGCATTAAAAGTTCAATAAAAGTGTTTATACCATGTTTTACGGAGTTAAGAAAACTTCTCTCGCCACCTTGAGTTTTGTGTGGCTTCTGTGTGAAGATGGTCCATCTGATTGAATGATGGAATCCTTGTGTAGTTGTAAACATTAAAAAATTAGTAATCTGCGCATCAGGGAAGTCAGCTTGCAGTAAAAATCCTAAGGTTTCGATATACACATTTCAGGGTACAACTTCCTTCAGAATTTTGTAAAACACTGAAAGTTTTGAATATATTTTATAGATTCGCTAACAGTCCATGTAACCGACTTTCGAATGAACTATCCGACGAAGGATTTTGCTTTCGAGAAGATCATGTTTTTGTTGGTATTATATATGTACGTAGGTGGATTAATACGTTACGTATGAACCTTTGAAAATATGTATCTATTCGTGTTGTGCATGTTATATTATACTCTCGGATGTTTGTCAGACGTTCGCGAGAGGTAGAGCCGTGAAATAACTTTTCGGTGTTTTGGCTGGAATTTAGTGATCCACAGGGCCCACACAATTGCATATATGTATGTAGTTTTAGGATTCTATGTCCTAGATTTCGTCTTATTTAAAAAAAAAATAGTCAATAATTTGTGTCTCATCTTAAAGAGTGTTTGTGGGGTCTGTGTGAACACACTGAGTTCGTGGTAGATATTTACATGGCTCACGCAGAAATTTCAGATGGAACCGCGCGATGGAAATTTAAATGTCTTACAGGTTTGAATAATTATTTTTTTCAAACACAGGGCAAAAATAGCAATAAGTAATTTCATAACCTCAAACCTTTCCCCAAATGCAAAAAACCAAAAACAAAAAAGTAGATGACAGCCTTTCGTTTGGAGAAATATTATTTCATTTAGTAATCAATTATATGCGTTGGCATGTCGATACTACTAAAACAATTTTAATTTCCTTTCCTGTTTCATGTTAACTCGTGGAGAAGTTCCATATGTGAAATTTTCTTTTCTTTTACTGTACGGTTCTGCATTATCGGAGTAAAGAGAGTAACACTTCGGTACCAACCTTTGTGCTTTGCTTATGCTCTGGTTTGGGCTACTTGGAGCTAACATCTACCATCAACTGGAAGCTTCCCATGAATAGCTTCTTATTGTAGTGAAGTCGCTTCCGTTTAGTCCATTAGCACTGATGTACAACCCATCGTACTTTTGATTTCGTATTATATGTCAAATTAGTATCAATAGTATGTATATGCTCCATTCCAAATCTTCTTCAGTAGCTAGTTAGTGTAGCTGCTAACTAAGCATACATCCTTAACTATTTTTCGATCTGGTGGTTGTAGAAACTGATCAAGCTTATAGGTAAGGTTAGGTATGTAGGTAGGCGACTAGATAAATATCACATCGCCACACTCAGGTCATTACAGAGCCATTGTGATACCCATAGGGGAAAAAGTCCCTTGCCCATTGGTAAACCCTCGTATTTATTCACATCTTGTAGATCACCAAACCATCCTGTTGATTTGATGAACCTAAAAATTTCATTGATTGGTCTGTTTGCTAATTCTTTAAGGTCGCAGAAAAAGTGTCGTCCAGAAATTTGAATCTAAGGTGGATAAGCCCAGGGCAGTGACAGAGAAAGTGGGTTGTATCCTCATTAGCTACCTCGTCTCCACATCCCCGACATAGATCTTCAACTTTCTCATGTGGTACCGAAGACGTATGCCCCGTAATAATTCCTATAAGGACAGAAAGAGACTTCCTATCCTTTAGCATAATTCGGTCGGTCCTACTCTTGTCAAAGCAAGGCCATAGGCTGCTGGTGATCACACAGGTGTCCAGGGAGGTCCATCTACTACTGGCCTCACTTCTGACCAAGATCCATGCCTTTTGCTTCAATGCGCAAGACGGGATGAACACCGAGGTGTCTACCTGTTGCGATGTAGATTCGATTGCCTGTAATACCTTCGTGTCCAGGGACCCAGCAGAGTGTAACCTTGTGCTGTGTTCCAAGAACCCTGAGTTCTTCTTCGCGACAGCACTTCACAAGCTTGGATTTTATTTCGTTTGCAGTAATCGCTTTTATTGCCGCCTGGCTGTCGATGAAAAAGGTGATACCTTCCGGTGCTATTGCCTTCATCGCAGTCTCACGGGCAGCTATTGTCACCGCCAGGATCTCCGCTTGGAAAACACTGCTATGCTTCGGGAGGCGGACTGATCTAGATATCCCCAGCGGTTCAGAAAAAATGCCAGACCCTATGCCTACATCCATCTTAGATCCATCTGTATAGATAGAGATGGAACGTGTGTTGGCAGGCTGACCATCCTTCCATTCTTCCCTGCTTGGGAGCGAGCTAGTAAACGGTTTATGAAAATCTAGGAACGGAGTGAGGTAATCCGTAGTACGTCTCTAGATTGTTCGCATAGCATCGATCGTTGTTGGCACTTCCCAAGGAAGGTCTAATAGCATCATATCGCAGTTCTGTGTCAAGACATATGATTCCCGTATCATAAATGAAGGATTTCATTTTTGCCGCCAGTGAATGATGATCACAAACTTCTTAAGAAGTCCATCCTTCTACTACCTTTGAAGGACATTATCGAAGTCATCGATAAGAAGCTTTGTAAACCCCAAAAACAGTATCTCTGGACCAAGAGGCATTTTCGCATTTACAATAGATAGTGCATTGGGTCTTTACGAAGCTCAGTGTTCCGTAGGGGAATATGTATGTAGTATATCTCTATTTAGTAAAACCCATCCACCTACCTCCATGAGTAAAAGTAAACTATAAATCAAAATGTCAAGTAGATTCTCCAATATCGTAAGTAGGTGGTAATATCTATTAAGCACTCTCCAATCCAATCCAATCCAATCCACCTTTCATGTCCCAAAATATCCGAACTTTTTCCAACGCCAGTCGTGCTCTATACCGCAAGTCAGCTTCCCATCAAACTCACCGTCAATTACAGTAATTAAATCTGTCATTTAGACCGCCCTGCCACCGGAGTTCGTGCCCTCGATCAATTTTACGATATGTCAAAATCCCAACATCAATCTAACATATTGCTTTGACATTTAAAAAAAAAAAAAAACAGAAAAAAAATCTTAACCCTCTTGAATTTTTCATCAAAAATATGTCTCTAATGTTTCCTTTTCCTTTTTCTCCTCTTTCATTTCAGGTAAGCACGTGTCCCGGTCATTTAATATTAATAACAGCTTAAAGGTAAGCAGCTGAGTAACTTGCGAGACTGCTCAAAGAATCATTAACTGACCACAAATTGATGCCAATCATCCACAAAGCTGGTCTACTTCCAAAATAGTTGCTACTTCTTCCGAACCTACTTAAAGTTTCTTTTCTTTTTTTTCTGGTTTGTCTGTCACACTATGTTGCTCACAACACTCTAATAAATTTCCCCCTACTTCCGGGGGGAAAAAATAACAAAAGTAGGTACGAAACAGTAAAGTTGACATTTTCCGGAAAATTACCCAACCGCCACCTAACTAAAGAGAAAAACAAAAAAACCGCCAGGAATAGACAAATCGATAACCAAAAATATATTTTTCTAGGTCATTCCACTGACAGCTTAGCATGCTCAATTTCCCTTTGGCATACAAGTATCCTTGTGTCGTCCTCCAATATACGAGTTACACCGCTCCTGCTGCTGCTAAAGCTATTTCAGGACACGAATAGAACAAAAAAAACACTAAAACCAGGTAAAGAGGGGCAAAAAAAGGGAAAAAAAAACTTTGAAGTGAAACGGAAAAACAAACCCAGTGTAGTAATTACAGGTGGCAACCAACCTGTGGCCCACCCTTTTCCCTACCATCTATTGATAGAACTTTTGACAGCTCATAAATTTTACACTCAGCCTGCAGTTCTTCGATACTGGCTGGGTGGTAGGGTCTTCTTAGCTGGGACGACTCATCCGCTCTCAGGTTCAGGAGGGAGATTATCCGTGAAAATTACCGTCGAAATTAGAAACGCTAAGTGGTTTTTATGTGAGTAAATCGGGTTCGCTTTCCTTTTCCGTCGAACGTAATACGGAGAAGTCAGTAGGAACCAAAAAAAAGGGAACAAAGACGAAAACGACAACGACGACGGCAACGGCATGAAAGATGACACAAGAATCTGGGCTAACGAAGTCGAAGGCGCATGTAATTGACTTTTGATCATAAATCTTTAGCAATTGGTTGAAGGTGTCGAGAAAAGGATTTGACATGCACGACATCCTTGAGCGGGTGAAACTTTCACAGTAGGAACTTTAATCAGTTTCAGTAAAAGTTGATTAAATTGATCTCTTTACACAGTCCTGTGTGAGGTCGTCTCTTTTGTGGTTTAACCATTAATTTTGATCTGAAAAGCTGGGTACTTCTGGTTATGAAAAATATCAGCTTTTTATTTAAACCCGAAAAAGTTTGGTTTACTCTTCGATTAATTTGTGGTTTGGATTATGGCTTCTTTGTGAGGTTATTTGTGCTCGTTTAGACCAAAAGTTCGGGGCATTGGTGTCATTCTTAATTGCCTTTAGGAACCTTTAGAGAATTGGTGTCGGTAGTTTGGAATATATGAATTCAAAGCTGTTTTCTGATCTTTCTAAAGGATCTTCATGTAAAGGATTTTCCAGAGACTCAGCTTTGTTCCTCTAAAGAATTTGGTAGGTTTTAGGGGCCGGGCCATAGTGCCACATCTAACAAATCTGGAATGAAAGTTTGTTTCGAGATTTTGTCCAATTGGAGATTTATAAAATTGATTTTCGCGATTTTTTTTTTCTATATTCTACCCGTTCTAGCTAATGTCGTGATCCTAGTCTGCTTGGTGGTATCCGTCCTCTATTGTAATAGAGATCCAATGGAATGAGACTACGAATGGTCTCCTTGTCCGTGTGGATCCTATCATGGTTAAGTATGAACCCTACTTTGGAATTTGTCATACCAATCGACATGGTTTTATGCATACAGACAAGTTCATATGGCACCCATGTCCCAGATTCTCGTAAACATTTATCACTTGAATGTATAGGGTCTTGTGTAATGTGTGTGAAGGAAAGTTTTATTTTCTATTTTTGGAAAATCTATTTGGCAACAGTTGCACTATTGGATTCCTGTCAGTTCCTCACAACAGCTTAAACTGAGTAATCTAACGCACTAATCGCTGATCCATATCATTGACCCATTGCATCCGTTATGACAATGAAAAATGCTTTTCTAATGGATCGGTGTTATCCTAACAAAGAAGTTTGGAATCAACTGACAGATCTGAACAAGGAGGAACCAGCCTGATAGTAGATCGAAGGAGCTGTCCTGAATGGATGAATTTCCCAAATGCTTCTGTGACAGAAATTACCTATTACAGGGTGCGCCAAATACAAGTTTCTTTTTAAAAATGCAATAAGATGAACTTTATTGCTTTATTATAGCAAGAGCAGACATTCCCTTTAATTATAATAAGACGTCTGATAACGCGCCATCCTGCATAAACCTGAGGTCGTCCAAATTCATGTTTTCAATTTCAGTAAAAAATTAAGTGCACGACTGGCCCGTACAAACTTGCACCTATGTCTCAAATTCTTGTGTGCATTTGAGGTAAAAATAAATAAACGAATATATACATAAGTAGGTAAGCATATGTAAGTTGACTATAAGTAAACCATCGTTCTCAGCAGATTGGCCAAAAACGTCAAACATCATCTGAAGGATTTGATAAAGCTCTTGAAAATTAAGCAACGTCGTTACTTTTCCTTCAGTTTCACTCATAAATTCATTGCCTTTGAACTCCGGTGAATATGCGAAAACCCAAAGTAACAATATTTTCTTTCTCTCTCTCTGTCTTTTAACCAATTAAAATGAATTTCAGACGAATCCAGTAGCACGTCCGCACCAATCAAAACCTGTATCGTAAGGAAAAAAACGTTTCCATGACAAGAGCTGTGTTCTAGGAAAATTTTTTCCAATGGTATATAATTTTGAAAATCGGTTCAGTAGGAAGAAGGAGGGGCAAAATTCATGTTTGCGTATTAATATGACATGAAAAGTGTTTTTTTGTTAAACTGGCTGCAAGGAAAGTAGAATTTTAGGCCGTTTTAAGCAAAAACGTGGTATGCCATATTATAGAGTTTTGTAAAAGAAGCCTAGATATGAAAATAAAACAGTAACGATCGAGAAAAGCGTATTTTTATGAAGATGGCTATAAGTAAAGTACGTTTCAAAACAGTTTTGGTCAAAAACGTTGTATGCCATCTCATAGCGTTTGAAAAGGCGTATTCTAATATAAAATTTAATAAAAATCGTTGGAGCCGTTTTCGAATAAATTGGCTCCAACTGCTCGTAACCGTCTAGACCTTTCGTGGACATAATGACCCAACATCCACCGATCCATCCATCCACCCCAACCACTGTTTCGCGTTCTCTGGAAATAAATGGATTTGTTGTAGTCTTTCGTTTAAGGTACACCACATATGTACGTTTGTAATTGCATAGAGTGGGCATTACGTTTGAAGATGCAAAGTGACATGCCTTGCAAAGATATTTCTCTGTTTCGAGCCATGCGTCGCAGTCAGTATTTGACTAAAGTGGGCGCCGTGACTCAGTGGTTAGTGCGTTGGACTATGGAGCAGTTGGGGAACACCTAACCGTTTTTCACGGCCCCACCTCTCGCGAGCATCTGACAAACATCCGAGAGTACAACTGTCCTGAGAAAGCGTCTCAAAATAACAAATTGCCCTTCGGATACGGCATTAAATAGTAGGCCCCTTCCATTCGTGTAAAGAATATAACACGCACAACACGATTGGTTCTGAGAAGTTAAGCCCTGGGTCCCTTCGACCTGAAGCGCCAAGTATTTTTTTTTTATTTTTTATTTTTCGAACATTCATAGAAGCCTATACAACCTCTTGGAAGTCTTTCTCCGGCAATAGCTCCTTTAAAGCAACTTATCTACTGTAGGGTATTGCTCTTCATCCATATTACCCCACTTTCAGCTTTCTTCTATTTCTCCCCCAAATGTATGTTCAAAATAGAAGTTTTACCTACTCGGTTCTACCCTGATGCTGATCTCCTTCCCAACGGACTATGTTTGCGCTTTCACCCCATACGAGTTCAAGATGTTCTACCTTCAAAGGCTGTCTGCTTCGTTGCCATATAGCACGCCACCTAGATGGACTATTCCATTGCATTTCTAAAAACCCAGGAACTCTAATATATATATATTTTTTTTTGAAGAGAACTTGATCCCAATGAAGGCAAATGCCACCGTTTTCCGAAACTACTACGTACATACATATATGAATATATGTAGGTGGTAATTAAAATTGAATCCCAATTCCATATACATAATGCTGTGCGCACTCGACTAGAAAGGAACTAGAAGCAAGTGAAACTAATTAAGATGATACTTCAAATGACGCTTCCTCGTTAACATGTCTATATGTGCAGCCCTTTCCATTCACACTGGCGCCACCACCATACTTACCCCTCTTTTATCAACCCCATATCAGCCAACGCCATCCTTAATTATTTCAATCAAAGCATGAAACTTATACGTTTATACACAAAAGGATTTAAAAAAATAAAAAAAAAAAAACCTTTTATGCTGCCGGTGCCCCCAGGTGCACCTGGTATCTATTTATAGCACGCCTTGTAATTAGTCCACAGTTTGTGATAGCTGGATGAGTATAGTACACAGAAACACTCCGTTTCTCTAATTAACAAAGCGAGGTGTGAAAACATCATCTCATCAGTTATCTGACATATTTCACTCCACCCAACCCCAGCAGCCGCCCCCCGTAGTAGGGTAGAACGATCAAAAGCTTTTGATGTTTAAAAGGGCGGGTGGTGGTGATACCCGGTGTTTGGGTGCAGAAGAGTTCTTCGGTGAAATGTGAAAGAAGATTAGGAATTTAAATTTAATTTGATGGGTAAATTACTGGAATGTGTTTGTCGGAATTGTATATCAGCTTTCGACTGCTTTACACAAATTTAATCGTCAACCATGCGTCTAAACAAAGTCACTAGGTTCAAGGTTTTGGAACACAAAAATTTTTTTTAAAGATTTACTCAGAAGTTAAGGAGGATTGTGTGGCTTGACAGTGATGGGCTTTTTGAATGTAAATACTGACCTAGTGAGTAACTTGTTATGAGCAGATGAGGACCTTCCATATATGTACTGCTTAGTTTTTAGTCGATTTCGAGTTGTCCAGCACCACAGATCTAAAGGTATAGAGCTAGTAAGGCATGTGTGAATAACTAACCGAATCTTGTTATCATAACGTTTGCAACTTTTTCCTACCTACATCTACCATTCAGCAGATATTGTTAAACATCACCCAAACTATATTCGAAGGTAAAAATGTTTTCGAGGAATGTACTGAGGTTTCGGTATGTAGTTCCATCATCGAAGGTTAATTGCTTCCTGCTTAACTGTAATGTACTTTTCGTTCTGGAGATAGAGCCTGTCAATACAGGTGCTGATCTGTTAAAGGGTTTGTAATTGAGATTCCAAATCACAAAATTTAATCTCCTTACAGACAGATTCTTGATCGAATAAAATCACTGGCTTCCTATATCCATATAGTCCCGATAGGGAGTTGTACTCGAAGCACTAGGTTTCATCTCCAAAATAAGCTACGTGCAATAGTTTCATCAAATACAGCAGAGTCGACCTTAGGTAGCTGGTAACTTAGTTAGTCTCTTCTACTTAGAAAGAAATGACTGTCCATGTCCTACCTCAATCTAATATACATACACCTACACTATCCTGATCTGCTTTAGATAACTTCCCCCAAGACGAACTTTCATAACCCAATTGGCTACTCTACCCTCGATCGATATTGAGATCTCTAGGTTTGACCCAAAAGACTTAGACGCTCATTCCTTCATAGTTCCTGTAAGAAGTAGTAAGAACAGTAGTTCATTTAGAATATCATACTTTCCCTCTACCTTTCCTCCTAAGAGCATATTGTGTTTATAGCAGCGCAACGAAAATGTTGTCAATGTTTGGAGCCAAATTTTCACCACTCTTCCACACATTTTGGCCAGAGTGCTATTCTTCCCAAGCTTTTCTAACGTTGTTGGCTTGTTAACATAAATCACCGATTTGACGTACATAGTTCCATAAATGGAAATCCAATTCTCGAGATTACATGATTACCAAACCTTTGCGCCTTTCAATAGATTAACTTTTTGATCAGCTGTGTGGCATGTGGCACCATCTTGTTGGATCCACATATCACTGACATCAAGCTCATCGGATTCTGGCCAATTTTTCAACATGGCACGAAACTATTGATCCTAACATGGCGATGATTTTCATTTGACGAATAATCACTTTTGTGGATGCAATAGAATCTCTTGGATTTGTTGTTGTTTTAGGATTTAGGTACTTTAAACTTTTAGAAAACCAGTTTCGGAGAAATTTCAAAACCCTTGAGTTCTTGAGTTAATATTATCTTGTAAGGGGTTAGGCGAAGATCTTTAGGCAAAATTCGTCACAATGTGGATTGAGAGATTCCCAAATCCTATGAATTTTGAGCTGAATCACTTGCGGTTCCGATATTTTCAGTATTCCGATCGGTGCGTCGTCTCACTGGCACAGAACCATTCAATAGTGAATATGTTGACTCGAATTTATCCTCTAGACCATACACACCGATTTTTACCACCGAAAATTGGAGTAAGCGCTCTTAAAGTTTGTACCACCGACTCAGAATTTCGATAGTAATTTTTAAAAATTTCTAAACATTGCTCGTTCCTGAACTCCACTATGGTAAAACTATAGACCTTGACTGACATGTATCAAATACTGTATCAATAAATCAGCCGGGCCAAGTAATTTAAGACCTAACAAACTCACTTTTCGGTAGTTTTTTATCGTACATACAACAACATGACATTATGGCATGTTTAAAAGGCACACTGATGAGCTATTAGTTCAGAAACTGGTAAACTTGGAAGCTAACTAAATCGATGTCCAAAATTAATAAGACCACTGATAATCTTTGGTCTATACAAAGGGAATACGCAGTATTTTTTTGAATGCAACCTCCGCGTATGTAGAGGATTCAGTGCAAATCCAGAATTTCTTTTTGGAATTTAGCTCCGGGGATCGTTGAATCCAATCCCAAATGTTTGCTTCCTTTGATGACAACAGCTCTTGGACATATTTTGACGTACCTGTATGTATCTATCACAAAAGATCCATAATACCATTGATTTGAGGCAACCATACATAATCCTGACCAGAAAACCAGACGCAGACCATTGTATGTAATATAGCTCCTTCACGCTTTAGTATACTCGAAACGTGCTGGCAATTGTATCGTGTATTAGGGTTTTCGTCGTACTACATACTATTCGAAGACAGAACATTGAATTTGCTTTCATTGCTGAAAAACAGGATCTTTTATTGCAAAAGTGACAAAATTGCGTATTTTTTAGCAAAAAAAAAAAAACCTAAAATGTGATTAGTCAGAAACAATTGGAGATGGTGGTCTAACCATTCCTTATTTCTTGTCTACCTTTTAAAGTTTTGACGATAGCCTTGTTTACAGACCTATAAGTCGTAAAGTATGCGTCCTGCTCAACTGCGAACACCAATGGCTAGTTCAAGCTCTTTCCAAATGGATGTGGTGGAGCAAAAAGGATCCCTATGGATAAATATTAATGATTTTTCCATCCATTCGGTGATCAGTTTTGCTTGGCCGATCACCAGAACACTCTGTTCCTAGTGGTACACGATAAGCCTAGAATTGTTTTTCTTTCTGTTTGAGTCCTGTGTTGTACTTCGTGCATAATCGGTAGCCAGTTTGTTAAAAATACTTATAAGGTGCAGTGTACTTAAGAAAGGATCTGCTTTGTTCTTCTGACGAAGAAAACTTTATAGGAGACTTTATAGATGCATTAGTTTAGGTGGGAGGGCTTTGAGGGTTTGAAGTAAGGTCAAGGAAGTTGGAGACCTATTCATAGACATCATTGGTTTTGTAATTATTTTCTGAGCAACAATTATTGGTTTCACGCTTGTTATGTAGACACAACCCCCTGCATGCACAAATATACTCCAAACGTGGTTAAATCAAAGCTAGAGACGCTTCCGAGTAATGAAACCCTTGGTTCGTGGCTAAACTAAATACTATTCCGACTAGATGGCAGGAGTGGTCAAACAAAGTGGAGTACATACTATCAGTCCGTGCTCACGTTATTACTTTTTTTTGGACCAATGCTTCAAGTCAAGACCCATACAATTTATGGTGAATTTCCTCTTTTCGATACCAAAATGCACCCAGATTTACGAATAAATTTTGTAGTTTTATGGTTCTTGACTTTTGGGGTCGGTCCACTTTATTACCTTTCAGTTCACAAGGTGTTCACGGATCGATAGTGTCTCTACTTACCAAATTTCCAGTATTTGTAACCAAGAACGTTCGCTTCAACTTCTTGTTGTGGGACTTTACTTTTAGTCCCAGCTTCTGTCAGTACAGCATGTGTTCTTGGTGCCATTTGAACGCGTCTTCTGAGTTTGTTCATGTTATCCAGGAAAATTGTTCCACGTGTTGTAATATATCACAAAAAGGAACTCTAAACTGACATAAGAAATACATCCATCTACAACATGTATTCCTGCACAAAAAAAAACATTACTTAGTCACGGCCTTTACTTACTAATTGTTCAAGCTTATTCAAGAATTGGCTTCATTTCAATGATTGGTTGTCCTGTTTCCTTTTTCAATCAATTTTGGAAGATTCTCATTCGATAGCTTCTGCTTATTGACTGTGCTACTTGGTCGAGATCCTTAAAAATTGTTGGTAATAGCAGGCTGCCCTCCAAGCCTACGAACAAACCTTACCTTCTTTAATCCAATAGCAAACAATTACCAGTCAATGAACTCAGAAATCGAGGACCAAGTTCTGTCTCTCCCAACACAGACTTTCTCCAAATGTGTTTGAGCCCAAAAAACAACATCAACATTTAGAAAATGTCCCTCCACCTCTCCTGCACATAGATGAACTTTAAAACAACTTCCATCCCACTCAAGGTAACACTTAATTTTCCCGGAACATGTTTTCTTTAATTTTTCACCACCCGAAGTGAACCAAAGCAAAGACAAAACCCCACAGTTACACACAGTTGTTACATAAAGCTTCAGCAGTCCTGATGGGATGAAAATTCACCAAAAATACCTCAGCGCATGGCATGGGTCCTTGAAGAAGAATCCCCGCCAGCACGCCTGAGTTCTCAGGGAACATGTGTTATTCTTTATTGTTGGCAATTTCAATTAGGAAAACAAAAAGCGGTCTCGGCGCACAGAGAATCTTTGAATCCCTTTTATGTCAAGTGCATCTTGGGGCGACAGACACAGGCACATTGTTTGCATGTACATTCATACATATGTATGTATGGATGTGTGTGCCTCTGGAAGTTACGCTCCTTTAACGTGACTTGTTTATCTAATTTGTCAGGTGGTAGGGCGGAAGAGATGGGTTAAAGGGACGAAAACGACCCTTTTTTACGATTTTAATGGAAACAAAGAACGTCTCAAAAATCCTTAATCTCATCCAATCCCCCCTCCTCATCCATGCTAACACACACTTGGTTTGAAGGGGGAAATACCAGCTCAAGGTATTCATAGACCTTTTCGTTTTTTTTTTCTGTTTTCCCTTTGAATCCTAGTATCTGGCTGTCTGATGACTGTTTGTCTGGCATATCCCTAATGACACATTCAGCAATCTTCACACACGAACTCGAGTGCCCTTCCCAAATCAAATAGAAGTAATTTCTTCAAGTGAATCCTTTCACATGTCTGCGGAAGGTAAAGTGTGTGTATGGGTAAAGGGGAGTGGTTGTCCTGCGAGTCCTTGAATAAGAAATTGTTTCCTTCCATTGCACACGGTGAATACCGATATTATTTGGATTTACCTGATCGTAAAATCGGAAATTTTCTTCACGGATTTTCTTATTCGGTTTCTTTTTGTTAAACAAGGACGTGTGGTTCTTTTTGCGGAATCCTTTTCTCTATGTATGCGCCAAACAGAACTCTCCTTGAATGTTCAAAGCTCGATAAAAACCCCAACAAATGCACACAAAAAAAAAAAAAAAAGAACCAGTGTGTGTCTGGGAGATGTTGTGTTTTGCTTTGCAATATATAAACAGTGAACGGGCTGGGCTAGGGGATGAGTGTATGTATATCCTTGAGGATAAGGTTAATGCAGATATGAGTTTTATGTTGCTTTTCGGTTTTGCTGAAGTTTTGATATAGTTTCAGAGAGTGTGTTGGGTATGAAGGTGTGGCCCAAACCGCAGGTAGTCTTTAGTTTAAACTGAATTGCTTTTCGTGAACAGGTTCCGGGATTTTCTGTTGACGCAGGATATCGTGAATGGTTCTGAGTGCATGGAAATGTTCTTGGGTTTGTTAGAGTGGCTTTGGAATTGAAGGTTGTGCTGTAATGGAACTTGTTATTTATTTCCGCTTATTCGTTCAATTAGAGGGATTTTTGCGAATGTTGTTTGAAATATGACATTTGCAGCATCATTGGGGGACTTATCGTTTTTTTCTGAAATTTAATCTTCTTGCTTGTGAACTACACTGTTTATTTTAATTGTCAGGGTTCCCTGAATGTTTATCCTTTAATCTTCCTAAAAGTCAGAATCATTTCTGATCTGAATTTACGTCCACCTAAGTATGTATCATTAAATATCATTATCCTTCGTAACTAGTACCTCAACTGTTCACAATTTGATGGACTACCTGAGAGATTCTACTGATGCCGACTTGGCACTGTTGATCCTGGTCTTTTGGAACTGTCATTGCTGCAACGAAAGCAACTGAGGAAGGACCGATGCCGACAGGTAGAATGCAAAAATCTCTGTCGATGAATTGAAACAGGCTGAACTGTCTAAGAGCAATTGAAACTCTGGTCTATCTACAGAGGTTAAGATTTAGGACTCATGTCCACAGCTGCCATACTTGGAGCTATACTTGGCAAAATTAAGTCATGTCATGTTGCAGCGTAGCTTCAGAGAATCAGTGTCTTTTGGGTAGGCCCATTGTTTTTGTAGACCTAGCGAATCTCAGAATTGAAGCGAGGCATTGGTTGCATCCTGCTACATCAACCATCACCGGCAGAGTGCAGTGAAATGGTCAAAATATTGACCAGACTGCCATAAATCGCAGAGCTTGTACTCCTCACTAATGTAGTGAAGGACGTCGCAAAAGTTTGCGAATCATTCATCATTCTTCCAGACTATTGTCTTATCATCGTCTGCATTTGAATTCCCATTTTCCTTTCATTGCTATTATCAAAGGAATAGTCAACACCCAGTCGCCGCCGGTCAAGCTCCCTCATGTCTTTCTGTTTTTTGCTCACCAAAAGGTAAATATGAATTCCAACATAATAATTCAGAAACCAAAAATAATATTTACTTTACTTTTCGGATTTCGGCTTAATTGCAATCCGATTAAAATGCAAAAATAATTATTTGCGTAATACGACCCAGGATTCACACACGCAGATCTCTCTCTCTCTCTCCGCATATCCTTAACGTCACCTGGCTTTCATTATCCTTCCGTCGACACCGACTCGACTGTATGAATTCGTTAAATTTCTTTTTCATTGGAATGATTTCCCTATAATCAACATCAGGATCCGACGTCCCCAGGATGACGATCTGTATCCATGGTACGTACATACAGTGGCGACAAAATAAATAGCACACTTTGGTTTCATTTTTTCAAACTTAAAATTTTTGTATTTATCTACAGTAAAAAAAGATACTACTTATGTAATAAAATAAAATTAGGGACAGTTCACTTAAAAAAATAAAAACCTGAAACATTTCATTCATATTTTAAAAAAAAAAGCGAAAAAGTATTCTTCGTTCTAATTTCTTGCAGTCAAAATAAATAGCACACTTTACGAAATTCATTAAATTTAATAGAACAGTGAAGAAAAAAAAAAAAAGTAAATATGGAGATCTCATCAATATTTAGTCGGGTAGTATTTACTTTTATAACTTTAGTACATCGACGGCACATTGATAATACCAGGGCCTTACACCTCTCTCCAACGTATGGCACTCCAAGCACGTAGAATCTCTACACAAAGTTGATCTAAATTTGTGGCCGCCGTTCTGTCTATTGATATGTTGACATCCCTCCACAAGTTCTCAATTGGATTTAGATCAGGGGACTGAGCTGGCCAACTTAAATCGTCAATTTTCTGGCTTAATAACCACTGCTTTACAGATTTAGCTGTATCCTTCGGGTTATTATCGTGCTAAAATTTCCATATCAGTGGCATTTTCTTCTCAGCATAAGGAAGCGTAACATTGCTCAAAATGTCCTTGTATTTCATTTGCTCAAGAATGCCCTCAATCCGATAAATCGGACCAACACCATGCGAAGAAAAACACCCCCATACAAGAACATTGCTTCAACCGTGCTTTACTATTTTTATGACGTATTTAGGGTTGAATTCTTGGTTGATCCCGCGTCTTACATATTGTTTCCCGTCTTATAATGGTCCACATAATATTCTCCCACCAATTTGGATTTTTATTAACATGGTTACGGTCAAACTCCAAATGACGTGACTTATTCCGATTTTATACCAATGGTATCTGTCTGGCAATCCATCCGAACAATTTTTTTTCTCGGAGGCGATTTTTATTTGTGCTAACAGAAACATTCACGTTCACCTCCCTTTCAATTTTTAATTTTATTTTAGGAGTTTGCTCAAACGAACAATGGTCGAGTCGGTCCTGGAGGTGGTCTTACGCGACCGATCCTTACGCAGTTTGTTTTGGATCGAGCCCATTTCTTGGTAATGTTGAAGGGTATTAATTACCTTTTTTCGTGACCACTTCAATTTTTGCGCTATGTCCGAATTCGAGCTTTTTTTTATTCTTATAGGCAAGAACACACCGTCTGAAATCCTCCGTGGAATGAATTCCTCGTCCCATACTGTTGTTGATATACCAAATTCTTTAAATCTTTAAATTTCTTGCAAAAGAAACTCTTTATTATTACTTACCTTAATAATATCAAGAATTAGATTTAAAAGTGACAAATTATTTGTAATAAACAAAAAGTGTGCTATTTAAATTGTCCACACTATATCTACCAGCCTTTACAAAATGTCGTTTAATTTCAAAAGCCAAGGATGATTTAAGAAGTAACATGTGTCGCTAGTTAATAGGGAAGATACACTTTGAATAAACTAAAACTATTTTATGTTTAGTCAATTAAGCTGCAGATTTAGACCATAATTATTAGTTAACATGTAACTGTGCTATTTATTTTGTCGCCACTGTACATAGGTACGTGTGCGAATCAAAAAAAAAAAAAAAAAGAGGAGAAATAATAATAATCAAAAGGAAGACAGACAACACACGATGAAATATTTGCGATTTAATCCTCGGCCCATCAAACATAATACAAGGATATTATTATTATTGCTCTTGTTGATGTCATTGGGATATTTTCGTCCTTCCGGTATTTTTTCTTCTTTCTGCGTTTGTCAGTTTTATTATCATGCCATTTTCCAGCTTAATCCTTTGCCATTAAGTAAATCCAGTCGCATAAATCCACTTCGAGGACTGAGGACTACAATGATGTAGAGTTAATGAAATTCGAAACCAACACCATCTCCTGTGTCCTGTGCCAGCGGCACGGCGTAGTGTCCTCCCCGTCCCGTCTGTATATGTACGTATGTTTGTACGTAGAAGAGATTCTCTTCGCTCTCTCTCCGGGGATTATGACAAATGAAATCAACTCAAACCAAGTTGGGAATGCAAAGTGTCGGGCGCGGGGAAATGTGTCAGCGTTAAATCTTTTTTGGCATAATGCCTTGTACACCTTTTCCTGGTACTTTGTCGCCACTTTGGAGATTTATTGAAATTTTTATTCACGTCTTATGTGCGCGGGACGAAAGTTTTTGGAACCCCTTTTGGGGTTTGCCTTCCTTGCTGCTAACTGGCATGTCGGAAGGAATTCTGTGTAAAGTGGGGCGGGTGAGTTATCGCTGCATGACTTGCGTGCATGATAAGGAGCCGGCAAAGTATAAATCAGACGCCCACCCGTCGTCTTTGCCAGTCAGACAGTGTGCACGGTGTGCACAGTGCTGCGCATGCTCAGTCGCGTTAAGTGATTGTTTCGTTGCGAAGGCTAATGGGAGGGACGACGTAAGTTGATGTGATGTACGAGTATGTGAAAGGATTGACGGGTTTATTAGTCGAAATTACAGTACTCGTGCCGTGGGAGCCAGACCTCCTTTCTCTTCTTGGGAAATTGGTATAATAGCTGGGTTGGTTACAGTCCCTTTACAGTGACAGCCTTATACACAATTCGATGATAGTTTGTAGAGTGTAGAGTGAGATTGACTCAGACAGCAGATAGTTCAAATGCGGCATTCGATTGGGTTTGAGCGTTGTTCCAGCTCCGACGATTAAGCTTTTACACAACAAACATCTGTCTCCTGATAACAGCTTGGAAAATCCATGCTAAATGTCGTCTGGTAGCTAGCAAGTGGACCACACAATGAGATAGACCATAAGTGCAGATATGCTTGCTAAAACTTGGGTTTTTTGAAAACTAACTTACATTCTAGGTCTTACCACTTATTCAGGGTAAACAGATCAAGTTTAAGGCGGAAAGTCCTATGGTTAGTGTCAAAAAAAGGTTGACTTAACTTTTCGAATTGGTTCGTTCGTACCATACGAGGCTCGGTCGGTAGATAGAAAAGGCAGTGCAGCGAGGCTACACTACCGCTCAAAAGTTTGGGGTCAAAGAATCTTTGACACTTTGATTTAAAATAACATTAAAACAATATGAGATATTTAAAAAAATCTGTTTTTTAGAGGAAAATATAATTTTATTCAAAATTTTGCTATTTATTTTTTTAAAGGCATTTTTGATCAACGCCTTACCAATTCTAGGCATTCTTTCAATTAATTTGTTTAATGTTTCACATGACAGTGATTCCCAGATTGTTTGTAAAAGTGTCCAGAGATGTGGCTTTGATTTTGGACAACTTTCTCGTACTTTCCTATCCTATCGTTCGTCCCAAAGAAGCTCTATGGGGTTAAGTTCTGGGAATTCGGCTGGCCATATCATATTTTGAACTAATTTTTGTTGCTCTTGCAATTTTATGTGCTCTTTACAAAATTTTGAGGAATGTTTGGGGTCGTTGTCTTGTTGGAGCCAAAAGTTATCCCCAATTAAACGACGTCCTGATGGAAGAGCGTGGTCCATTACTATGCTTTTGTATCCCTCTTTGTTCAATATTCCATTAATTTTTACCAAATCTTCAACTCCTTCATAACAGAACGATCCCCAGACCATAACCGAACCGCCTCCATGCTTCACAGTTGGAACCACACATTGTGGAGCCATCCTCTCTTGGTCCGATCGACGAACAAATACTCGCCTATTTGACCCAAAGACTTGAAATCGGGATTCGTCAGTCCACAAGACTTTTTTCCACATTTCACTGAACCAATCTTTATGTAGACGAGCCCACTCGTTATAAAAGCCTTATAATTTTTTTCGTTGTCTGATTTTGTATAAATCTAATTTGGAATTAGTTACTATATAGTAAAACCTTAACAGCACAGTTAAAAGAAATAATTTTTAGAAGGATTTTGTAGGATTAAGGCCATTTGAGCTCAAATTTCTGGTTGACCCCAAACTTTCGAGCGGTAGTTTATGTCGAAAAATTAGAGTTGTAGACGGTCGCACAATCGCTAAATACTAAGAGTAGGGGGATGGATGAAGTTCCTGCGATTTGATTTTGATGGTTTTATTATCCACAAAAAAAAAAAAAAAAAATCTGTCAACCTTTTTGATCCCATCCGGCCTCTGATCGCACGAGAGCCTGTCAGGAATGGATTAAGACAAATTTACAACTCATCGTAGGTTTCTTCCATCCAAGTCAGGATTTCTGATATAAGTTAATCCCTCCATCTGCCTTTGTCGAAGTCAGTACATCAGTGTTGCCATTCTATTATACCCGGAGTCTTGTGCAAGAATGTCCTATGCAGGTGTCTCACTTCACAACAAATTAGTACCTGCTAAAGATCGAATTGGGCACTGTATGCCGTGGATACTAAAAAACTTTACGAAGACCTTCTTTCTCCAAATTATCACTTACTCTGCGTCCAATGAACATCTTGCTTGCAGCTGGGAACTTTGAAACTAACAATTAGAGAATAATCAAGGAAAGTCAAGTTAGTTAGTTAGCAGACTTAAGCAATTTCTAGTTACACTTTCTTTTAGAACCAACTTTTCTAGAAACTCCTTTTAAACTTGACACAACCAACAGTTTAATCTTTCTGATCCTTGGTATACTGTCAAGTGAATGAAAAGAGAACAACTTGGTGCTTGGAATCCTTTCAACCTGGAAAGGCTGATTCTCCAAAGACCCACTCGTTAAAAATGAACATACCTGCAGCCGAAGTCCTTTAAAATGAACCCCTTCAAGTATGCGACCGTCCCTCCTTAATTTTGAAGCTAACCATATAAAACTTCATCTAATCTCTTTTGATACAACTTATGTCCTCCTTCCTACCCTGCATCCCTAGCTTATAGCTTAGTCCCAAAAAAGTTTCAACTGAAATTCGCCATCCCAAATGGCATCTCATTAATCCTTTCCCAAAGTCCTCCCATTTCAAGTTGACTCACAGTGAGCCCTCCCCTCCCCCAAAGAAAAAAAAAGGGAGAAAAACTTTTTTTTTTCCAAATCCCATTGAAGCCTTTTAAAATATTCAAAACGACATACTTATCTTACCTGCTGTGAGTCCCCAAAACCCCATACCCGCTCTTGGGGCTCTTTATCTGTTAGCAGGAAAAAGAAGAAGCCCGATTCCGTTCGATCTCCGACTACGACAAATCAATACAATTCCATAAACATCCTTATGTATGTATTTCTGCCAAAAAGACTTTGAAGTTCTCCTCCTTTCCACCTTTATTCTCCATAAAGAAAAAAAAAGGAAAAACAAAAATGAATAACCCTTACTACGAAATATTTCTCTCTCCATGCTGGAAGGATGGAATATCCTTTTAGAGAGCAATACACAGCACACAGTGGCAAAAGCATCGACGAGAACAACAACAACCCTCCTTTGAGGGTTCTTCTTATTAAAATGGAGAATGTGAGGGTGGTTGAGTCCCTCTTTAAATAGACATAAAACCAAACTCAGATTTGTGGTCAGGTACAGGAGCTACGATATTGGAAAATCGATTGACATGACTTGAACTATAGGCATGATATCCTCTAAGCGATTCTCCTTCAGTTAATTTCACTTCATGTTCGGCTGTACACAATAGTCTCCCAAAAAACACATCCCTACACCACTCATCTGTGATCAACTGCAGTAGGGACAATCAATGGAACACAACAAGGACCCTGGAACACAACACAAACAAAAAAATGGATAACAAGAAGATAAATTTATCAATTCAACTGGAATAGGCAGAAAGGAGTCGCAATAAAGTACGATCTACTGCGCTACTGTGGCAAACAAATGCAAAGTTGCCCCCCCTCCCCCTCAGGATAACACAGGATATCGAATTTTTTGTTTATTCGTGGTACCGAGCGTGTACTACTGCATTACATGCAGACAAAGTTTGCTTTAGATGTTCTCTGCTGTTGCTGCAAGTGATTTCAAAGGAAATTGCGGCGCAGAAAAAATGAAAAACCCACAAAATAGCAAAGATACATATATGCGATAGAGAGTGAGAGAGTGTGGGCACAGGCAGGACCTTCACAAAGTTTTACCACCACCACTACACCTAGTCGTAAGGTATGTGACTGTGAGTATCTGCATTTCTGGTTTCGAAGAGGAAGCGTAGATGAGTTTATGGATTTTTAGCACTTCTTATTGGTTTTTGTTGGTTTTGAAGTTTTCAAAATTCGGCCAAAGGCTGTTTCTTTGACATCTGGCACAGTTAGTGAATTTAATTGATGGATGAATGCAACTTGGACATTTACAAGGCGGAACGGTAGAGAAAACTACACCCAGTGACCAGATACATATACATATTGACAGATGAAATGTGAAGCGTTGGTCGAAAAATTTTTGAAAATTTTCAATGAAAGGATCATGTTTCGAGTTGGGTTTGCCTGTCATTTATGAATTTTCTGTGGTGTTCGTGTCAATAAAGTTGGACGTATTTGAAATGAGATTGTTGGTTGCTGCACCGGGCGTACGTGGTTACATAATTCTTTATGAAGGGTTGCCTTACATGGAGAGCTCCATGGCTGTCATGTGCTTGTTCCTACATATGTGCACACATGTACATATAATTTAGTTTGCGGCTCAACATTTTATCAATACATTTGCTGATTGATTATTTATCTACACATGTATGTACGTACGTATGTGCATACCTATCTGCTTTCCTGAAGTTAACTCACACGCAATGCGTGCGGCTTTGCTTATACATAGTTTCTGGCCAACAACAAGGAGTATCTATGGTCGCCTGAATATGTTGTATCTGCTGCTCCTGTTATTGTTGGCGATGACGTATGGAAATGTTGGGTGCATTCACGTGCAAGTCGTGTGAATGACTCGATGTCGGTACTATGAGTGCAGAGGTCTTCCCTGCCTCTGGCGGAGGTGGATTGTGTTCCGGACAGTGCGATACAGCAAGAAACGTTAACTCCAGTTAAATATGTGGTCTTCTATTGATAAGTAATCCTGGGTTTCTCAAAACAACATGCCATTTTGTTCCTACCATGTTCGTAACGATGTAATGGTCATATTATCTGTTTTTGAATGAGATATATGTATGTTGCTGGTTTAAGTCCCTGTTATATCCTATTTCTACGAATTAACTGGCGTTTCTGCAATCCACACACATAGATAAATGAAATCTTTTCATTTAGTTCGGACATCACCCACATCTTGCATAATTACACCTAAGTATCGAACCACTGTACAAAAAAAAAACTTCCATTTCTTCTTTCTTATTGTTGGACAGACTATGTATATTTACTGTTTGGTGTTCTTGTCCTGCAAATATACATACATACATACGAGGGCTGTTCGATAAGTCAGTGACTTTGAGATGAGATACTTGTCTTTTTTCTCAAAATTGGTTTTATTTCTCAACGTAGTCTCATTTCAGAGCGATACAATTTTCCCAACGATATTCCAACTTTTCTAACCCTTCCAAAAAATACGATTTATCAAGCCCCCTCCAAAATAGGCATTTTTTGCATCGATAAATTTTTCATTCGATGAAAATCTGTTCCCGCCGAGTCATTTCTTCATATTAGAAAACAAGAAATAATCGCATGGAGCCAAATCTGGAGAATAGGGGGGATAAAGAAGCAATTCGTATCGCAATTGAATCCATATCGCCGTTGCTATTGCGGACGAATTGGCTGGTGCATTATCGTGATGAAACATCACTTTTTTCTTCTTCAAATGAGGCGTTTTTTTCATAAATTAGAAATTAAATTTTCTTACTAAATTGGCATAGTACTGTCCGGTGATAGTTTTTCCCTTTTCCAAATGATCAATGAAATGATTACTCCGTGGGAGTCCCAAAAAACCGTTGCCATGACTTTTCCGGTCGACGGAACCGTTTTTGCGTTTTTTGGAGCACGTCCGCCTGCAGATGTCCACTGTTTTGAAAGTGTCTTCATTTCTGAATTCAGGATTCATCAACCATTACGAAACGTCGCAAAATTCCCTTGAATTGCGCTTGAAGAGTTCCATATTCTTTTTTGAAATTTGTATCCGAATCTGTTTTTGGTCCACTGTCAGCAAATGCGGCACCCATCTTGCCGACCATTTTTTCATGTCCAAATAGTCATGCAGGATTCGAATAAAGGTATCATTCGAAATAGCTGCTGTCTCAGCTATCTCACGAACCTTGACCCGGTGATTAAAATGTGGATATCATGGATTTTGTTGACCATTTCTTCGGTTGTGACGTTATTCTGACGTCCTGGGCGCTCAGCATCTTTTGTGCTCGTTCGACCGCAACGAACCACTTGTGTACCATTCCAAACGAGAGAGCGGAGTCTCTATAATATTTTTTAAGTCTGTCTTCAGTCTCTTTTATGGTTTTACCTCGCAAAAAGTAATGCTTTATTAGAACTCGAAATTCACTTTTTTCCGTTTTGGCCAAATCTCCCAAACCAAAGTTCTTTCCATCACTGCAAAAAGCGAAGTGTTTGACAGATCGATTCGATTTTTTTTGTGTATGCCGAGGAAGAAACAAAGATTTTAGGAAAAAAATGCTCTATACGATCCCATGTATGATGCCATTCTAATGTACACGAGAACCAATATCACAAGTGACAAATGGTACAAGTTTGCATTTCATCTTTCGGAAGCTTGTAGCTATTATAACCTATCACCCTGTGTTCAGTCTTTGTGGCCAGGAGGTGTGTACGTATGTACTTGGATTAGTCCTCATTTACTTTGAAAATCGCTTGATATGTATCTCCTATGAAAGTTTCTATGACAATACACCATGGAAGCCTCAAACGATGTCGATTTCGTCTGCATTTTTTACCATTAAAAAGGATAGGCGATACGTAATACTTTTCGTGTTAACACCGAAGTTTGAATAAATCCGAAGACACTGCCTCTCTGTGTCAAAATCCTTTCCTTGTTCCGAATACTTAAAATTGTCTGTTTCTAAACTACTGAGCGATACATTTGTATGAGATCCCGAATTAAATCATAGCCACGTAGACCTCAAGACTTGTTGTAGGCTTATGGCTCGATGAATAAGTCAGGGGCTTTGACTTGAAATTCTGTAGTTTTTTCCATGAAACACCATCGAACTGGTGGGCTGGAACCTACGAGAATATGCGGCTTCGAGCCAATATTTGTATTGCAGATTTGTTTTAGTCTTGTAGCATTGAAACAGATATGATTTTGCCAGGCGTATGTAGTATAGAGAGGCAAGTCACTCAGAAGCCAATCATCCATGGCACGATCTCAGAATCTAGGTACCTCAGGGTTCCACACTGGGTTCTATCCTATTTTGTACGTACGTCAATGACTTACCTGTGGACTGTAGGAATGTTTCATGAATTTATCGATGCCTATTGTCCTTGTTGAACACCTTCTTGTGAGAGTCAATGAAGATTTCTCAGTGACTCTTACTCGTAGTTGATCAGAAGCAAATGGTCTTAAGCTGAACCCAAGGAATTCTGTTTTCAAAAAAAAAAACTACGACAGTGATGAGTTGCCACCAATATTGCCTCGTAAGGAGAAAGTACCACACCTGAAGTCTGTAACTGAGCTCGAATTTGTTACGAAAATTTGTAAATTTTGTAGGGCATCTATGGGGCTCTGAGAAAACTTTCAATTTATCGATCTTTTGCTTGCTTGGATATAAGACTTCGGTTCATTCAACTGATACTACTGCCTATTGCATCGTATTTGGAAGTTGTTTATCCAAATATCTGAGCATAAACTTTCTGCAGCATAACCCAGTAGATCTTGTGATGTGCCACTATCTCAATGTAAGAAATTTGAGCCATTTTACATAATATTGTCCAAAACTATGAACCGAGTTTGCAGTTTTTTTCATACCCAGAACAGACAGGCGACTTGGACCTGTAGCCTATCGGCTTTTCTAATGAATGTACTAGAAAGAGCAATTAATATCCACCTACTCCATACCATTAGTCCATTTTTAGTCTCTAATCAATCAGTTGGTCACACGCAGGATTACCGTATCATATACCTTAGACATTCTTGACTAGCAATTGACTGCTACCGCGGTTATCTGACTCGAAGTCTCCGCACAGTTGTCTACTAACCATGGAGACCACTCCTCACCCTAGAAGATACTGACTATACCTCGCCGGCCTTGTTTATTTGATCGAAACTACCTGACCATAGTGAGTAGGTCATTACTTCTCTCCTGGGGACAGTTCGATCAACTTCTAGACACACGGTTCCAGGACTGATCAAGAGGTGGGTTGCAAAATTTTCTCAGATAAGCCCAATATTATTGTAGCGTTTTTCAGAAGGCTTTTCCTGGTTGAAATGTAATGCAATGTCAGTCAAAAATATTACAATTTTTATGCTTTATTTGTGAAATCGTGCTCTTTCATTTGGTACTCTTAAAAATATGGTATGTGACCAGCTATATTGTCGGTGCTCTCACTGGACACTGTCTGTAGTAATGAGGATGAGAAACAAGCCCTACTTCATCTAAGGAACTCCTTTTTATTGAAAACCTAGGCGAAGTGCCGTTCGCTTGATTAAAAGCTCCGGTTGGTTCAATTAGTCCTGCGTAGCCAAATGGAGCGATTCATGTCATGTCAATGACTCCCTTCATCACGTTTTTGTTTTTTGCTGATACCATTCGCCTCTGGAACACACATACAAGTTTCTCCAACTTTAAAAATTTAAAAATTAATTTTTCAAAACATTCTCATTTCTTTCCCAATCTTCCAACCACCCCAGCCCTTCAGAGATACTATGAGGTTCCCCGACTCATTTACTTTATTTCTATAATCAGATTCAAAATCGTGTTAAGTCGGATCAAGTTGTGGAAGTTCTAGATGTCTACCAGGTGTGCACTCGTTTATTGATGTTAACTTTACCCTTACTGTCTGAAGTTGAGATTGTTCTTCAGTTCGATTCCGAGAACAGAATCATGTATTCTATCCACTTGATGTTTTGACAGCTAGTAGTTCTTGGGGCAATTTTTTTTAACCATTATCTTGCTATTCCACTCCTGAAACTTACATACATTTTCATCTATTTTTAGGTACATACGTCCGTGATAATCCTTCTCTAGTGTCAAATTTTTGCCCAAATTAACTTCCCAATTTGCCAAGTTAATTAGGTTAAACAACTGTTCCTTGGCTTATCATCACCATTCGGGTCACATAAATCAGAGCCTAACGAGGACACATTCTCCTCTTCAACATTTGAAACCACAAAACAAGGGACAACTACACATCTATGAGTAAAATAAAAAAAACAACGAAGAACCTCCACCGTTGTCCTCTCTCACTCGACAAGTGCTTAAAGGACAACAAATCTACGACAAAATGATCTCCAAACGAAAAGATTATCTCTAATATTTCACCGGTTTACCACTATTACATGATGAAGATACCACAGCGGTTGGTCGGTGGGTCGACTGCTTGGCCAGCATGGAGGACATTTGTCCATTTCTCACATTCATTTCATGCTGCTGCTCCTGTTTTATGTCCTTGTGTTGAGATTTATTCCTCCCTTTTGCCCCCTAGAAATGCCATAGCATCCTTAATAGAACAAAATCAGATATAGAGGACCCAAAAATAGAAGATAAAGCAACGAAAAAAAAAAGTATTGCAAGAAGGTAGAATGGACAGTTTGTGATTTTGAAAATCCGAACAAAAGGATTCTTTTTTCGTTTATTTTTTTTTTAGGACGATTTCTTAGGACAAAAATTTATTGCCAACACACTGCATGTGTATGTTGTAATATTTATCTTCTGCCTAACAAAATAAATGATAATGTTTGGTCCTTTTATTCGGGACTTGTGACTGGACACACGATGGGTTATGCGTGGCTGTGCATGAGTGTGTCCGTTCGACATGTCCTTGCTCTCGTGTGTATGACGATAATAAATATCCTTTTCAACACAATGAATTTTATTTTATTCATACGATATCATTAAAAAGGATCGTCAATTAATTGAAGTGAAATTAAATTGAGTGGGTTGGTGCAAGGAGGAGGGGTGGGGTGGAGATGAAAATTCTCCTCTCCATTCGTTGCTTACGCCTTGCGTTTAGGGTGCTTCCTTTCATTTTCGGGAATATATTTATGACATCCCATCCATCATACGTTTGATGAGAGAAATTTTCTCATTAGACTCACCTAGGAGTGTGTCTTCCTCTTCATACAGGCAAAGGCTTCCTTATCCTTGTGCTGTTCGTGAGGCAAAAGGAAAAATTCATTAAATGAGATCTTAGAAGAAAAATCACTGCTGTCAATCGGGCTGAGCCATTCCGTGTGTGCAACGAGGAGACTTCTTCTGCTTGTTATGAGTATTTTGTTGTTTTTTTTTTTTAATGAATTCTCGGTGCTTCATGAAACATTGGGTTGTCAAATAGTGAACAGGTTAAATGGGACTTGGTGTTTTTTTACAAAGAGGATTCTGGAGAATTCTTTTCTAGGAAAGTCTATCTTAGGCAGGGAAGAAGCCTTTATTTTCATGGCAATATGCACAGATAATGTGTGTACGCCTCTTAAGTTTGTTATTTCTAATACCGAGAGGAGGTTTCTGGGAACCCAGCTCCGTACCTTAACTTGAAGATTGGTTACATTTCTTTGGAAATCGAAAAGCGACTTCTTCTGGTAGCGACAGAGAGGTGATAGATGGCACTAGTTGCATGGTCCTGATAGAGAGTTTCAGTCGATGTCCTAAACTTCAAACATTCAACGCGTTAGTCATCTTGTTGAACCTGCTTCTGTGAGTCTGGTGCTTTTCTAGCCTCTTTTTGTAAAGTTCTTATGAAATCTCTTATTACGGAGTGATTTTCCATACTGCAAAGCCATTCAAGATGGTAAGCTGCCGTGTCCAAATCGGTAGAGATCAGACTAGAACTCCAGAAAATTGTAGTTGCAGTCATCATATTTAATTTGTTTGTTCATCTACAAACAAAGTCCCTAAGAGCTTGCCACATAGCTGCTGACACTGTCATCTCTTCAATTTTGATCCTCTTGATGCTATTAGCGTCGTGTTGTCTCCAGACTCTTCTACAATAAGTAACATATCATCTGCAAGACTGTCGACAGAAACCATTCAAGTTGGCCTCATCTGAAATGGTTCGAGAGTCGCTGATTCTTCGTAGCTCGTTGAGTCTGCATTTTGTTTTTTTTCGTTCTTAATGGATTCTTCTACTCTGCCTCGAATCCTTTTACTATATCCAAGTCAAACGATGTGCATTTCCGAAGCTTTCTTGATTAAGTAGTTTACGAGTACTTTACTTTGGAGTTTGTTGGCCAGCATTCCTCTAAAGCATTTAATCCTTCTTTGGACCTGAAAGTTGGAAAACACTACATTTCTTCGAGTGGTTATCCTTTACGTCTGTTCCTAGTGCACAAAAATGTTAAGGTACTGTCACAAAGGCAATGTCAAAGGCGAGTCACATAATGTTCCACAATAGCGGCCCTACGATCGACTCCTGTGGAACTCCCTAAATCTGTATTGTATATCAACTTCCTGTTGTTAAAATGGTTTGTCTCTACATGCAGCATGTAATGTGGTGTATCCGTCCTGGAAAGGTTAGCTTCTGAAGAAGGTATGTGGCGAAAAAAGTCATTACGTTCACTCCTCTTGAAACGTAAAGAAAGCTGACCGGCTTGGGAACCTTAATGAAGTGGAGGAGTACCAATTTAGCACCAAGGCCTGTTAGTCGTGCGGTGCTTGGTTGCATAGGCGTTGTTCTTGCGGAGTAGGGCAATGGCATAGCAGGTGTTTCATTGCCTTCGCACTTTGTGCCTAAATCGTTTCACGTTTACGACGCATGACTCCGATGGCGGAGTGATTTGGTGATTATTTTAGTTAAGGCGCAGATAGATTTAGTGGCTGAAAGCTCATGTTGTCTTTTTGTCTAATTTCGGTGATAATGTAGGAGAGGTCTGATCTCCCAAGATGAATTTGGGTCTTTCACTATTATGGTATCAATAATACTATACAATTTTCTAAACGGTGGCAGTATAGATCCGCTTTACTGACCCCATTCTTCCCAGACCATGTAATCTTCAAAATCTGACCAAATTTGGCCTAATGGCGATCAGTCCATCTCAACATTTGCCAGTTACCTTTGATTTATTTGTATGTTAAAGCTGGTTCACTGTCGACTAAGCTCGACGGAGGAAGGTGACTGCCTTGTGTGCATCTAGTAGCTCCTTCTAGTGGCACCTGGAATACTTTAACACTACACCCTTCTGGTCAACTAACATATTTCTGGTTTTGCGGTGCTTCTGAGTAACCATCTGCTCCCTTATCTGATTCTGTTTTGAACTATCCGTGAAGACCATGATTCCTAGATCGTTGTCTAGACTATTACACCAAACTCTGCCCGACTTGGGAATAGAATTGGGATATCGAAGTTAAAAACCATTGTAGGGCACAATATCCTAGTTGGCTATTTATTGAGTTCAGACCTGTTAGTTGAGAGCTCCTTTTGTAGCAGAAGGTTCAAGTCCAGGGCAAGGATGTGAGGGATCATATCCAGCCCTGCGTGGGACTTCTTACAACTCCGCGGTACACAGTGCTACTAGGCTTTGTAGAGTTCTTTCATACAGCTCTTTGTGCCAGTTGCTGTCCACCAGATCAAGGACCCATAGGATATGATATGAAGGTCCTCTAACAGGTATAGAGAGCATCATTCATTCCATTCCTTGACCTTTCTTTAACATTTCTTTTTCAAGACAATTTCGAGTCCAGAATGGCATCCAGATATTTTACCTAAGATAAGAGGCTTAATGTGGTGTCAACTAACTTTGGTAGCCAGATATCTTTCTGCTCCAAGTCCCAAGAACAAGTTATAATTATTAATCCCAAGCCGTTCTGTTTTGTCCAGACAGTGAACTCTTTGAAAGTAGATTCCATTAGTTCACTAATTGTTGGCAGGAATTTTCCTTTTCCAGATCACAGAGTTAAACGATTTGTTGACGTCCAATGTTACTACTGCACAGTGCATGACACGTGAGACTATCTTTCGCCAGCAGCAGGACCAAATGCTTGCATTTCTTACTTTATGTGGCGCTAAGGACCAAATGTACTGATATCAATTCATGCTTACCAAACTACAAGCCCTGCTACTCCAAACAAAAAATGATTACCTTGTGTCGTATTAATTGATTTTTTCTTTCTTCTCTTTCCAGGTATGTGTGTTGAATCTACCAGTGGTTCCTTTCTGCTGAAAAACAGGTATCATTTGTCAAAAAATAATAAACGACGGCCTTCCTGTTGACCCTCGAGATCTTTTTTTTTTTTTTAAATAAAAGGCCCTCACTTGAAAATATTTACTAGAAAACTCCCACGACACATCAATCATTCAATCAAATTACTTTCTATAGTCATCCAGCCAAAAAGTCCTTTCAAATCATAAAAAAAAGGATCTCCACCCGAATACCCATTGGAGTCATTAGTCAAACATCAATCAGAAAATAGAAAAAAACAAAAAAAAAAATAAACAAATCAGGCGATCCAATAAAATATAAATATCTCTGTCCTCCCCGTCCTCCTCTGTCAGGAAATACCATCTGTGTCTGTATTACTTCAAAAGATTTCCCAGGACTCGGCATAAAAATCGTGAAATCCCATACGCTGCCGCCGCGCCAATAAAAAACTGCAATCGAAACCGTTGCCATTCTGCCATTGTGTGCGATGGCATCCTTTAAAAAAAATAAATAAATGAAATATTTTGATTCTCCTGAAATATACAGGAGGGGATTTTATAAAAATTTATCGATACTCTGACAAAAAAACGAAACGAAACAAAACGGGGTGCCAACATAAAATACCCAACTGGTGCTACATTGTTTCTGTGCCGTTTTTGACCTGCTTCTCATCTCCTTTTGACCTGGTTATTCTCGTGTAGGTGCTAGGTGGCAATAGGAGGGTGGATTGGAGTAATGAAAAATGGCCAACTTGAAATACGAGTATATTGCAGTCTAAAATTTATTGAACGAACAGCATCTCTTAACCTCTTTTCGGTTGGAAAAGTGATTGAAGAAGATTGATGATTGTATGTGTGTGTCTGGTGTAGATGGTTGAAATTAATTTAAAATAACTGGAAGTGGACATTAGAGTTTAATTGAAAAAAAGGAGAGCCTTCAGGGCCGTAGGTGCAAATTAAATTATGAACCCTATAGCGACAAGTACATGGTACAGTCAATTTCTTTCATTTGAAAAAGCAAGCGCTATTGAGTCTGTTTGCTTTAGAACTGTGTACATCGCGGAGTGATATATTGTCCTCCGTTCGTCCTCCTCATAAGCATATCCGACGAAGGAAAGCCATCCTAGTCTCTTGTACTCGCAGTCCAACTTTTGTTTTAGGTTCCAAATCTATAAGCTGATCGAAGATGCACCCGTTTCGCATTGTCTTTGCTTGTCATATGACAATGTTGTGATGTTCGATCCAATCGCGATCTGAAATACCAGAGGTTATAGTATCTAGCTTTGCCCCATCCCACTGTAAACAACATACTTCTCAGAAAGCGTGGTGGTGATAGGATGGGTTTTTTCAAGAAACATCCTTCGTGTAAGGTAAAGCCTCAACCCAGGCTTGCTGCTGGATACGAAGTCTATAAAGACCAGTGACCTACGAGTTTGTATATTATACCCTCAACTTTGTAGTGATCCATGGGATGTTTAAGTGATCAACAAAAGAGCGTCGCGAACAAAATTCTACCAACTCGTCGTCGGGGTTTCTAGGTGATCTTTGAATCACTGCTCGGGTCTTCTTAAGTCTTCCCATTCTCCTATCATTAGAAGGCTTTTCTTTGGAGAGTGGATTCACGTGTGCTTCAACCTTCATGTCTGGAGCCTGTGGGGTCGCAATATGAGACAGAAAAACAGAATTTTCATTCTAACCTCTAATTTACTGAACAATTTTTAATAAAATGAATTTTCTCGAAATATTGCTCTTTTGTTGAGTTTATCGCTGAAAAAAACGTACAAGGATACCTTGAACATTGGTTATTTCGTCAATTGTTGACGTACCTCCAAACCTTTTTTTATCTGCGTGCAGTAGACTGTGTTGCCTGCACCTCGCTGGGGTAGAACGTCTGCAAAGGAACGGAAGTAGAAATGCTTTTTCATTGGGACTTGCACAGAAAATATTGTGAGGGATACCAAGCTTCGCCCTATGGTTTCCACTGTTCAGTGGCCTATGACATTGACTACAATTCTGGTAATATCTAGTTTTCATTCACTAAGTAGCTCCTTTGACTTAAGTCTTTTGTAATCAGTTCATGTTTAGTCAGGCTGTTTCAATCATGATTGAAAGACTGAAGGTGTAAATTGTCCCTAACATTTAGAGGTATAACGAGTCTTGTCGCCAGTGAACTGTTAAGGCCTTGGCACCGTTCGTCAGCACGCTTATTATCCTTGCAATTAATGTGTCTTGAGACAGATGAGCACATTGAGACATTGCTCTACGAGTTTTGGGAAAACCTACGCCAATCTCTGTACTGTGTACATTCATAGGGTCATCTCCAGATGGAGTCTCTATTCTTTGCAGCGATAGAAAGCTACACTTTCTTTCTTAACCCGCTGTTCTAAATTGAACTTGCAACTAAATTCTATCTAGTATCTTGGCAAGGTATTCTGCTCTAGGGGATTCATTTCGTGACTTAGTGAGAAGACTAAGCTCTCATACTTTAGTCTTTTGGTAAAAAACCATCATTTTGGTCTTTTTCTGATTTACTGCGAGGCCACTGCTCATGGTTCATGAGGATACCTTATCCAGATCGATCTGCATGGGTTGAATCGTAAAGAAACTTTCCAACCAATCCACCTGAACCATCTCCGTATCAAGTTGTACTTGTTTAGAAATATTTGACAAGTTTACACACACCGAGTTCGTGCGTTATGAACCAACATCTCGATTACCAAGTTCCTCCAGTCAGTAGGATCCTTGGCTTCGGTTGCGTACGCCAAGTTGGTTAGCCCTGCACTTGGGCATGCCATCAAAAATTTGAACGTCCTGTTCTGCGCATTCCCTCAGATCTGGATTGAAAGGTTCTTGGAGTCGAAAAATAGGTGTCCCTAAACACTGCTTGGGCACTCCTCCGTGTGTCGTCAACACAGATAGGACCATAAATCAAATAAAAAAAAATGTTCTAAAAATTTCCGATCTGTTTTGGACAAAGTCTATGATTCCGAATCATACACCAGACTGTCTTCTTGACAGACCTTTGCCAAATAGTCGTTTCTTAAAGAATTGTTTTCGAACCTAAGTATGTCGTTGGTGGAAGCAAAGCAGAGTCTGGGTAGACAAAGTTTTACATTTACTACTTCAAAATTTTATGTCACAGTATAGCACGTTTGTGACTAGACCCGCAGCATCTTATTGGGCTCATGCGAACGCGCCTATAACTCTTCGCCTCATTCCACCGATTAGGTGAATGTCGCCTCCGGGATTTCACAGGCCTAAACTTCTCTGATGACTCCCAATCAGGGCAGAATCTTGTACGTTATGCTTAGGAGACTAATACCTCTGTAGTTGGCCCAGGCAAGGCGGTTGTCTTTTTTATCGATAGGGCGTATAGTACTTAGTAATCCTGCATGCTTTCGTCAGACCGTATTTTACAAATAAGCTGTATCTCTCTGGCATCTATGTGTCTCTGACAGATTTTTGGCCCGCTTTGTGGAAATGGGTGATTCTACCAATTTTGCCACACAAAGTAAAGCCAAATTTAATGATTGAGCAGCGCTGCCCAATAGTTCAATATATTTTTTTTTATGTCTTAGCGTAGTAACAGAATGGTCTACTAAAATACAGGATATAACCTTGAGTCTTCGAAAGACTCTTCAGTTGCTGACCATGAAATGTAGGGTTCCTACAGGGAAATATGTCCTATGTCGATTTTGCTTCAAGGACCCACTATACTTTTATGGAAAGATGATGGCCAAAGCTTCTTTCTTTTCCCAAGGTCAGTTTAAATGGCCATGGTTCATGTCCACTACCAACGGAGATATAAAAGCTTCTGTACGGGCAGTAGAATATTTAAAAAGATTTTTACACTTGGCTCTGATAATCCGTCCAACTACATCTACATACATATGTATGTATTCTCTGTAAAACAAAACTCAAAATTTCCATTTTGTCCTTACGAATGTAACACCAATAGCTCGCTCTTCGGACATGGCAATGCAACTCGTAACAGTCAGACAAACGTCGTTCCGAATTTGCATTAACATAAAATCCTTGAGACCGACAGAACAGTCCAAACCACTTTACAAGCCAAAATTTTAGCAATAAACACTCCTGCCCCAAATTTGCCCATTCAACCCGGGCTCACCATAAATTTGTTTTCTCCCCCCAAACAGGATTACACGCATTAAAAATTTATTACGTCGACGAGCGAGCGCTTATAATTTATTTGCATACTACGCCTCGTGTCCTCAATCCGTTCGTTTTTTTATAATGTTTTGCTGTGTCGTTTCCTTAAAAGATACACGAGTATGCCAAAATGACTTTAACTCAATTTGTGAGCGCCAGGAAGAGAAAAAAAAACTCCTGTTGGTTATTTCCAATTGAAGATAACAAAAAAAAAAAAAAAAAAGAAAAGAAATATCTTCGAGTTAACTTGGTCAAAACGCAGCACGGTATACGCTTTCCCCTGTGTGTACGGGATAGTATGTGAATCGTAAATCTTTTTGACACCCGAAACTGGTGAACTGCTGGTCAGTGAACTTTTAATTCTCGCTTTGAAACCCCGGAACAGATAGACGGACGCAGAAGGAAAAAAAAAAAAGTTTCTCTTTGAGTTCGTCGTTTTGTGGTGCACCCAAAGGAATTTCAATACTCTGTCCGCTCTTCGGCGGCGGCGGCGGTGGCAGCAATAAATCACTGTGCATGGTACTTGGAAAGTTTTTTGATTAAGTCCTTTTAACTTGATTGCAAGGGATTACGTGTTTGCCATCCGCATTCCTTTTTTTTTTTTTGGTTTGTATGTGGTGTGTGGTCGAAGTAGCCAAACGGAAGCCTGTAGAAAGTCAGTCGACCAAACTGGAACTTGGCGGAAATGTCGAGTTCAATTGATGGCGGTCAGTGAGATATATAGTAGGTATTCCTTTTTGGTTGAGGTAAAACCACCGTAAGGACATGACTTTTAAACTTAAAATAAGATGTCAGCGAACGTCAAAAGGTTGCAAGGCCCATGGGAATTTCAAACGGGCAACGAAACGAAGAAAAGTAAAGGACAAAGTTGGGGAAGAATTGGAAATTAGGCAGAAGGATTGCCGAGTCAAGTTGATTTATTATGTATGTATGTACGAGTGTGTCTGAAGAGTGGGACGCTGAGGTGTGTTTTTATATTCATTTGGGATTTTGATTAGATTCTACAGATTTCCAACCAGCAGGTGTGGAATATTTGTTGGATAACACGTCCTTTTGAACTGGAGATATTCTGCCTTAAGCCAGACAGTCAATTGCCAACCCTATTACTGGGTAAAGGAATGTCCTACTTTAGATTGTGTCCACACTTGCAAAGCACATCCTGTCCTGGAAGAGAGTATATGTCTCGATAAAAAGATATTTTTCTTCAGATATTTTGAAACTGTCAGCATAAAGCATAATATTACTAACGAAATTTACTTAGCCACCGTTCGGGAATAGTAGCCTAACTAAGACCGCGAATGGAGGAACTCCAGGGGGGAGCGTTCTCACTGCTCTGTTATGGTTACAAGTGATGAAGGAAGTGCTTGTCCGGGATTCTTTCTTGAATAAGCCAACTCATGAAGAGTTGTCTGGATGAAGTTCACTCATGTTTCATGAGAAGTGGTTTCGGGGTGGACTATGTTGCAAGATTTTGCACAACTGGTAGTGGAATGCCAGAAGGAACTTAATTTAAAGACTTTTTCAATAAGAACATAACAATTTTGAATCCTAATAAAAGCATGGAATAATTGAGATATCGGGCTAAAATCTATTCCAGATGCACATAGTACCTATACATATTAAAATAAAATGTGGAATTCCATTTCGTTAATGTGACAAGCGCGATCGATTGCTTGGAGCCAATCTTCCACAACTCTTCCACACGTCCCCTTCATTTGATCAATTGTTTGACACTCTGTGTTGCATGTGGCACCATTTTGGTGGAAACACATATCGCTGAGGTCAAGACCATCCACTTCTGCCCAAAAAAAATCTTAGAACATGGCACGATAGCAGCGGATGTCATGGACAAAGCCATTAAGTCAAAAATGAACTTCTTCGTTGAAAATAATTTCTTGATGAAGTTTAGGTTTTTCTTGAAAATATTGGAAAGCCCATTTGGAGAAGTTTTGACGCTTCAAATGGAGTTGACTTGATCTTGTAAGGGTATAGGCTAAAATCTTTACGCAAAATTCGCCACAATGTGGATTAAGAGATTCCCAAGTTCTGCCAACGATGTGGAATCGACTGATTTGGGTCATTTTGAACTAAAGCTGTCTGACTGGCGGGCTGTCTCACTGGCACAGGAGTGAGGCAACGTGCCTTCGTATTTAAAAACAACACCGTCATGTCCCTATTGAAAGACCCTTTATTAAGTTCCCTTGTAATTATGAGGGAATCCACCAGGTTGACCAGCCCATACTCAACCCTTGGCGGATCTCTATCGGAAAGAGTGAATGTCCCTTTAAGACTAGTTTAATGGCACTTTTAAATGCAAGTTGCCCAACCTGTGGAATAGGTTTACTAACTTTTCCATATCAAGAAAGATGAGGTCTATATATGTATAATAGATCGAAAACCAATGAGCTACTAAGCAAACCAAGACCACACTTTGCAACCATAGACTACAGCCCGAGACTAGACCACGCAGTCAAGTTAAGTGTCCAAGACAACACGTTCTGTCATAGTTACAAAGATAGTGAGGAAGAAGAATCCTTAACTCATGTCTTTTGTAGATTTCTAGCTCTAGTCAAAACCAAACATTGTGTATTTAATCAGTGATCCTTGGACGACCTAGAAAAGATTTCTAGTAAAAGTATTGGATATGTTGTGAAGCCACCATCAGTCCTAAAGAAATTGACATGAAGTAGCATCGATTTTGTCCTGGTAAAAGTGTAGCGCAATACATCACAAGTTATTAGAGCTTAATGCTACCTTAGACAGACATTTTTGGGAAATTACAAGGCCAATGCATTGGTCAGAAATGACACTACTCACTCTCTGCTAGTTTTGTCAAATGGTGACATTTGAGTATGCCCCTCTCTACTAAAGCTGGACACCATCGATGTCAGACACTTCCTTCTTTACAAAGGAACTCCTCTTGTTGAAGTAGTAAAGCCAACCCAACTATCTTGCACATCGTGACTTCAGCAATCTGTTCAAAATTGGTCTATGAGCTTTAAAGAGACGAGGACAATGTAAAACCGATGATGTGATGTAATGTTATGATTGAATCCAGAACCCGCCTGGAAGATGTCCCAAAACGGACCTTATCGTACCGAAATAGTCTTTAAAAATTGATTACTTTTCGTACGTACTTTTCTTTAAATAAAATTTGGAAAAGTTGATAGTAATTTCTTCATCACATCCTTTTCGGTATCTAACTGCGTCAGTGTCCTTAGAGAAAATGAATTCAAACAGTCCCATAAACTGACCTACATCTGTCTATTGAAAGTTCAATTTTTAGAGTCACTAAAAGTTTATGAAGCCAAACGTTTCAATGGACCGCTGAAAAATGAAAAAAAAAGAAAGGAATTAATTCTCCTTGGGTAACCTCAAAATTGCAAGCGCCGCAGTCGGAAGTCGCCGTCGCCAATATGTTGTACAAATTACTCTAACTTTGCTTTGTCCTTTGTGTGCGCTTTTCCTCTTCCTGAATCATAATCTTTTCCGTCTCCACCATGGAGTTATATAAAAATCCATAAAAATCTATATCCCATTATTATTTAGCTGCAGTTGTCCCTGTGTCCCTGTGTGCCTGGCTTCCTGTGGAAATGTGATTTTATTAAAAGATAATCCTCGCATGTGTGTGCAGTGGAGATCTATTTAAAAGTCCATTAGAACGTCCATTGTTCATCCTATGTGAGGTTTTTTGTATTTTTTTCGTTGTGATGTCTCCTGGCACCACCATCACCACCACCACCCCAACCTATCTCAGGTCAAATCGAATGAAAGGATACAATTTGTGCCACTGGGCATAATGACGCACTCCAGCAATTTATTCCTCAATTCTCTATTCGATTATTTCCATCATCAATTGGAGTCTGGAGGAGGACGACGATGGCCATGGCGATGGCGACAGTGACACATAGAGTGCATCACTTACGGATACACACATTTAATGGAAAATATTCTCTGAGGGTACGTTGTGTTCGATTGGAAAGACCCCTCGATTAAAATGCACAGTTGTCAAGGATTGTCAATGCTGGGGATTGACATGGCCTACGGGCTGTACGGTGTTGGGTTTCAATCCATGCATTTTATCTGATGCGGTGATTAATTCTGCTGCTCACATGATATAAATCAAAGATGAGCACATCTAGTGGAATCAATCAAAATCTGGACAGGTTTTTGAAGAGTGCAGGTGCAAATGCAGAGAAGCGGATACGTTTTACGTTTGACTGGGGGGATTCAGGGTGACGTGGAATAGCTTTCGGCTGAAAGTGTGACGTTCGAATTGACCACCATCGAATTTTGCCACAAGCTTGTGGGCGACTAAACATACTTTGAATACATCATTAGTTTCGGTCTGAAGTTTGTTTGTTCTGGGAATTGGCAAAGGACTATGGTTCGTGGGGATATTTGTAAGGCTTTACATTCGTAGGAAGGTACTTTTATTGGCATGTTTTTGTGAGGTCCTCAACGTCCATAAGACTCAGTGGAAGGTTCTCTCAAATAAGAATGTGTTTACCCGTTTCGATAGCAACATCAACACTGTTGACAAGTCTTGGGTGTTTATAAGATTCTGCTTTGAACACTTGTTTAAAGCTAAAGGATCACCTCCAGTAGATCGCTTCCCAAGTTCTTGATAAACTACTCTGCTGTCCTAGAATCAATTCGAACTTTTACAGACGGAATGAAGCTAAATATTAACAGTTTATCAAAGGAAACCTCAAGGGTACACTTGTACCCTAGAGTTCATCATGCTCTTGTAACCAAAGTGTGCATTTAAGTATAGTATAGGTTCGACTACTGACCTCTACATACCAGGAAGTATCATGAGGCTTTAAATCCCAGTCCTTTTCAATGAATTTTCTAAAAGTTTAGATAGGTATTGTAGCCTTTCTGGCAGACTATTGAATTTTTCTCCTCGATAGTTTGCTTTACTACATTAAATACTGCCATACACTCACTGCCATGTGAGGAATCTATTGCTTCCTGGTATAATTGAAAAGCTGGAAATACTTTGGTGTTATTGATAAATATTCTTAGACCTCCCGAGCCTTCCCCAAAATTTCTAAAATCCTTAAGAGATAGTAATAAGCTTGGAAGTGGACTAATATGAGAGACTCTTTCTGCTTTGGGTATGAAGATCTAGCTCCATAACCTGGACACACAAAGAGGCACAAGGCTAACCAAGAACTACTAACAGGTTTTTCCTCTTTAAGTTACTTCCTTATGTGTTTAGCTTGCGTCCGACTCATGATGAGTATCTGCCTAAGACACAGAAGCCCACTCCTTTCGATCCCAAGCCAAATCCCTGGCATCCCATACCTTGATAATTCCTTGTCGCAGCGAACCTGGTAAATATGATTCAAAGATCGTTTATGGTGGACCACTATTGTCCTTTAGATCGGTGTGGCCGGGCAAGTATAGTATACATCGTGATGCAACCCATAGAGTAGCCGGTTATACCTTCTCCCGCATTTACCTCTGGATTTGGAATATCAAATCTGCTCTCCTTTTCTGTTTATTGGTGAAAGGTAGCAGCAAAACTTCTGGAACGAATAATGTACCCTACTATCCTTCTTAGATTTGCGCTAACAGAATTAAATCTATTGGCTTTCCTACAACCCAACTCTGGTCTGAATCCCACACTTACTCTAGACGTTGCCTTGGTTTTGCCTATGTAAACCTCTCGAAGATTCGTTTAACATTTTTCCCGATTCCTATGGTGGGAGTCCTAGTTTTATTCTTAACGTTAAATTCCAAATATGGGACATGAGAATGCTCGCTTGGCTTATATTTCAAGTGTCAGTTGCAAGGATTCCCTAAGTCCGAATGCTGTTTTAGTCGCCATCAGCTTTTCAAAGATATAAATGGGAAGAAGATGCAGAATTAATCCTAGTAAATACACCTAGTACAGTGGTTCTAAGGGCGCCATTCTAAAGTAGTTCTCTCTAGCCCCATCCAACAGACCATTATATCGTACTTAAGTACAGAATGGAAAATCTGGAGTTTGAGACCCTAGTTTGGCACTATAGTCTTCCTACGCTCCCAAGTATTTGGCGTGATTTCCAAGTTGCAATTCAATATCCTTGAGTTTTGGAGCACATAGCCTCTTGGGAACAGTACTAGAGTTCAGTCTTGGGCCAATTGAGTCTGACACCGGCACTATTTGTGCGAATTTATTAGAACCAGAGTACATCACGACTCTAAATGTAAGAACGAACTTACGGACATAGCTATCGCATTGTCGTCCACATAGACTATAACACTAAACTCCTTTAAACCCAGGGAGTAGGTACTTCATTTACTAACATCAGCAACAGTAGTGGTCTTAACACTCCGCCCTGTGGGTTACCATTGTATGTCTGGCTTAACAGCACCCCACCTTAGCATAAGCAAGCTTGCTTTAATCTTAAGGAGAAGCGTATCAGATGTAGTTAAGTGTATTTTACAAAAAAAAAAAAAAAAGCCAGAATGTGAGAGTAAGAGTGAGAGTTATCCACACAGGCACACAGCATACGGATCCTATTTTTGTGATTCCATAAAATCGCATCAAAGGACCATGTGCAAGTCATTCGCCAACTCATACTCTACGTTCAATGGAAGACAACCTTATTCTTTGACCGTATATCCCTCGAAATAAAGGTTGGCCTTGATATTTCTTGCAAAAGCCTTATTACGAAATAAGCTCTAAAGAGACGTCCTAATCATCTCTTTGTCATACAAATTAGTCTCACATTCAAATAAAATCCCTTCCACCATCCCCACGGCGTATACGTAATATTTTCATAAAAAAAAAAAAAAATAAAAAATAGTAGTCAATTCCTTCGAAGAAAATTTGCATATCCTTCTCGCACAATACCGTACTTATTTTTATTGGCCACAATAAGTCCCAATCGGCCTATACACGCATGCATAACAATGGCACACACACAAAATTTCACAAACCATTGACTTTAATAACATCAACATACAAGGATAATCAATAAACCGCAAACGGGAAACATAAACAAAACACAATTCACTTTGTCTGCTACATATGTGATGGGTCTGGTTGGCTGGTTGGTTGGTGTTACGATCCTTTACCCGACCGTATGCCAAATAAAACTGACCTCCATTGTGTGTCTTCTTTTTGAGGTCCTGCTGCAAGAACTCATAAAACCAATGGTTAACACAAATAAAAGTAAAAGATGATGGCAATTATTTAATATACATTATTTATTTTTTTTTTCTGTTCTGTCCTTAGTCCTTGTTGTTACACATGTACATACATATGTATATGGTAGTCCTTCTCTGTGACAATAGTGAAACTGATTTATTCAAGTGGAAGAAGTGCGCAAACAGAGATACACTTGTGGGGCATTATTCGTTCACCCCCTATGACGGACTAATCGAATCCTTGCGGTTTAATAGTCCCGAAAGCTCCAATTGACTGTGAAATGAAAAGGACCTGAGGTTCGTGATATAAAAACATTGAAGGAGCACATGTGGTTGTTAAGCACATGCTTAAGGATATGTTAATAATATTAACAATATAGACACTCTATTCCAGTGGTGTGGACCGAAGGAAAATCTCAATTTTCTGAAAGGATATTTATTTATACATATGTACATACATATGTAAGTGGTAGAGTGCCAGTTCCTGTAGAAGATTAATGAATGCATGACGAGGGACGAAGACATGTGACCTTCATAACATTTCAATCAACAAAGTGCTTGGTGTAGTATTCCCTACAAGTTAGCCCATCAAGGACGAAAGTCGTAATCTGCTTTACATGTGTACGTTCGTTACACAATTGTCAATCGTTGTTTAATTTGTAATTAACAAACCGACATGCAATGTCATTCCGTTTCCAGTTTCCCGTCAATTATAAAATTGAAAACTAATTATTGATTGTGTTCCCATCATACATGACAGACGTCACGACACAGTGCCATGAATCATGTGGTGCCATACAGAGTACAATGACATACGAGTACGTGTGGAGTGAGAATACAGTTTTTTTTTTTTTTCTTCCTTGCTCCGGGACTCGGTGAACAATTGAGATTTCTCTCCACTTCATGTGTCAATTGGAAACTTATTAACGAGACAATGACAAATTGAACACATGCTTGGAAGAATAATGGTCGCTTGACAGTTTCATAGAGCACAAGGGTATGGGTGTTCACCGGGATCGGGATTTGCGCCCAGAGGTGGGGAGGAAAACATTTTATTTTCTTTTGCATGGAATACTGCTGAGCACGTGCAGTTGTGTAGTTTTTGGAGAGGGCAAGGGGCAATAAAATACCTTGTCTCGGGGAGCTTGATGGATTTGATATTTTTTTAAAAAAATTAATTTTGCTTTGAACTGTCCATGGAAGTATCGGGAGGTTTTGACAATTGTGAGGAGACAAGTATCAGTGGAATGTGACTCACTTCCTACATTTAGGAGCCAGTTGAGGCTGACATCTGTGGGTGGTTTCTTTGGAACATTGTGCGATAGGGATGTCCTACCTTTTCCACTTTTCATGGTCGTATGGTTTGAACTAGACCAGGGTCTTAATCGACCAGTATCTCCAGCCCCAGGGCAGTTATTTACTTTTCCTGGAAGAGTGTCGAAAACTTTTCAAATCCTTCGCTTGCACATGGAACCCGTTTGGGTCACTATATTATAATCCGTCTGGTTGAGCTTAGTTTAAATTTAGAATGTTAAGGAGACTGCACCTTGACACGGTCTCTCAAAATGTCTGGATATCTAGAATACCAGAAGAGTACCGTGGATCAATGCATGAGATTAGGAAGTAGATAAACGTTTAGCGGTCAAGTTTTTTCTAGGATGTGCTGTCGTGTAGGGTTTATTTTCTGACGGTGCTAGCAGATATCTCCTCCTTGTTCCTTTGACCATGGAGTAGAGTAGAGGTTGTCATGAGTAAATGTGCTGAGGCAAGAAGAACATAAGATAGGTAGGTAGGAGTATTGGTTGGACATGTACTCGGATGGCCACTGGATCCATTGTGAACCCCTTCGTGGGTAACCCAAAAACGAAGACAAAAATTAGGTTTGGGACAGCTAAGCGGCCTCACTGAACTATATCGATATTGTTATCAATTTCAGGATGGTCACCGAGGGCTGGTTTCATAGTTCTCCACTAGCTTGAGCAATTGGATAGGAAGTGACAAGTGCTCTCTTTCGCATCCGTGTATTTGCATTGGTCATCAGTGTCAGTTTCTTCTTTGGTGCGTCGCCAGTATGTGGCATAGATAATTGCCGTGAGGAGCGTATGTAAAGCACCAGGAATTTCTTGGTTTGGCCATTGAAAGTAAGTTCCATTTCTCATTACCTTGCCTTGCGAAAGTTTACTCTTTATTGGATTTGACAAGAGGGCGGTAGGACTGAGGTAAGGACCATTTTCAGGTACTGTTCGAATCCCATTCCCTGAATGCCCATTGTGTCCTGGAACCTAAAGAGTGCAGTGAGTTCTTCACGGCATCACAGATGACATGGCCAAGTGTGGCAATCTCGCTATAGTGCGGTGGCGCATGTCATCCTCTTTTTACAGTCAAAGGGCACTTTAGGTGCAGGTGCAATGGAATCAGTGCTAGTATAGTTTCAAGAGTTGCAAGTGGTGTGGTTCATGTCAATCTTTGTTAGGTCGTTAGTGCTTTGAGGTACGTGATCTTATCTGATGCAAGCCACCATGCTATGCACCAATAACATGGAATGGGTCTGCTGTTGGTTGTGCTTGGGCCAAAGAGCCAAAGAGGTGCATGTTAGGTTCCAAGGAGTTTTTAAAGAATGAAAGTCTTTGCACTTTCTCCGTTATATAGCATATCTCAGTCAATTTTTTTAGAAAAGCATCATGACAAGGACTTTGAGCGTTTGTTTGTCGAGCTACATAAGACTCACTCTGGTGAATTTTGTTTTACATGTGTAAGGCTTAGCACATCCATTCGTGTGTCGCTAATGAGGAATCCGTAAAGGAACGAAGTCGTAGTTGGCAGGAGCAGTATAATTTATGTCTTCGAGGTGGGTGTCTGGAGCCGTGATGTTCTTTTCGCATTCAAGTCGATTAGAGGAGTAACCGGAGATGTCTTTACTCCTTTCCGTATATTCTTGGTCATGGTGATGCCTTAGTGCTACGCCAGAATATAACTAGTCGACGTTTTATAGTCAAAAGGATGTAGTTATACTTATCAGAGAAGCTGTATGCAAGGCAGTAGGTCATTATGCACTTAGTAGTTCCATTCGTAGGAGTAAAATGTTTCATGTGTATCTCCACCATAATATTAAATTTTGACCAATACACTGCATTGTCTGTCAAGTCGAATTCATTTGAATTCATTGAATGTCTATGTCCTCACTTCTTGAATCTTTGTGTGGACTAGTCGCAAAGCCACAAGCTAAACCACTGGATAAACATGTTTGCTGAGGGAAAATAATTCGATACTTGCGGACAATCGGAGCGAGCTTAGTGTATACAAAGTGTAATGGACCCGTTGAGCAAGAAACCCTAAATCTTGATTTGCTACATCTTCTGGTATTTTCATTTAAAACTATTTTCAGATATCTATCCGAGCACATTTTGGACACAATCGTATCGTCGTCGCCCGCCTTACCCGAGCACACATCATCCAGTTAGTTCTAGTCCACATGAGAGGCACACCATAACCACATAATACCCTTCCAAAGGTATAATTTCAATATCAATCTTCTTGGGTGGCATATTGGTACACCGAAATGGGATTTAATGAAGGTCTCCGGTCCAAATTCCATTGAAATATATACGCATACATGCACACGTATCTATGCCGTTGTGTATAACCAATGGCCATTCTATAATTGTTGCGTATTACGCTTTAATTTAAGGACTTATGATCCAAATAGCAAATCCCTTTTAATAGCACATGAGTGCTTTCCTATCCTATACACCTGGGTAATCGGTTTGCACAACAGCCTAGGTGGACACAAATTATCAGTTGAGATAGTTTTTCATAGATACACACAGAGTTAAGAGAGGGGAGAGGGAGTTTTGCTGCTCAAGGATTTGCATACATATATTTGATAGCTCACGTGGATTCTCTAAGATCCATACTCTGTGGTTCGGTGCTTGGTAGCACATGCAACAAACGGGTGTACGTTCGGGTGGGTCGGAACGAAGGTATGTGCTAAGCACCATAAGCACATTCGGATTAATTTCTAAGCTCTGTAATGGCTTGCGGGAAGAGAGACTTATGTACGTAAAATTTGTAAAGAGATACTTTTGTCGACATAATTCTGGGCGACTTACCAATCGCACGCTGGACTGGGTTTGCAGGGGATTCGTATTATTGAGGCTACACTTGAGGGGATTAGGTTTGTTTTTCCCTAGAAATTAGTATGCTCTCTGGCTGGGAAGAACTGTATTCAATGTGACATGTGTAAGTGGTTGTTAGAGGAATTAAAATTAATTGGCAATGCTTTTGCTGCTCATTAGGTAAATGACGTCAAGATGGGTCCGTCGTAGGTTGTTGCCGTATTGCTTTAGGGTCAATCAAGGACACATGGTGTAGTTATGTCATTTGATTGTCGGAATTGGGTTTGAATAAAATGTTATTTCTACGCACGATGGTAATTACCTTGTAAAGTGAGTGGTAAAACGTGAATCTCTTCGGGGCATACATGCGTAGTGTGTGTGTATGTTTCAACTGGATATATAAATTTCCTGCTTCCACAAACCAGAAGTTTTCTTTTCAAGGTTCCCCATGACTGAAGCTATGGTCAAAAGAAAGAGTTATAAGAGTTTCACTATTCAAGGCGTCCTTAGTTTGGACTAATATAACTTTTGGGACACAAAACGAACAATCTATGCAAAAAAAAACTAAGAACCAAGAACAGATCATTAGATACCCTATCCTTATTCCCCAGCAGCTCTAATAGAGTGGGCAGGGAGTACGATTTTGTAAGATTGAGACATGATATGCAAAGTTGCAAAGTCAGTTTTTTTTAAATGAAAACGCCCTTTAAAAGTAGGCGTGGCTATATACAGTGTGAACAATTTACCTAAATATTAAGTCTAAATGATTTTTTTGTGATTTCAAGTAAAATAGTGAGGAATGGTGGATTTCAAGAATGTCTACAGTTGCACAGAGTCTTTCTCTAAAGAGCCACAATAGGTTGTAACTCAAAAACTGCAAAACTGGGGACGTTGCCCTTTCGGCTTTTTCAATAAACTGTTGATTGGCAGAGTTCGAGTAGATGTTTTATTCAAAGGACTAAATGTGACCTGACTGGAAATTCAGTGTATTAAGTCGATTTACTGTCACTTTACTGAGTGAAGCAGATCATTTGATAGACTTTCCGGTGCAGCCGGTGACTAAAGAGTCACATGAAGGAGTCAGGACTGCACACTTCACTGAGTTTAGAAAACTGAATTTCAAAACTGATTCAAAACAAATAAGTATGCGGTTCAAAGTAATTGGCTTGGGGTAAAGGTTTTAGACTCGGATTTGGTTACCCAAATACTTTGCTGAACTATAAAAAGAACTGGTACGAGGTTCTACTTACATATGTAGTTAACGAGCTCCCGATTTGTGAAGGGTCACTGTCTGAGACACGGCAGGCTTCTGCTCCTTTCGGTCCCGAGCACGTTGCTACTAGTTGTCCAGACCAAGTGCCGTGGTATTCCCGATAGCTTTGTCCTTAAACCGGGGATTTGGTCTTCCTTGTCGTTCCGAACCTGTGCGGCAAATGGACAAATTATTAGAAGTTTTGCTAGAGTAAGTCTTCGCCGGGTCTCCACTAGGGTTTCATTCGAGGAGTTGATATTCAGTTCTTGGTACTTGGGCACTTGATTTTGTCCTCATTTATTTCAAAGTCAACTCGTTTCGTTTGTTCTTCAATTGCCGTAACAGCTTCCATAACAGCACTAGGGGTATCCAAACAGCTGGACAGGTTTGTTGAGGTATGGACTAAATGACACCTAAAAGATCAGCTTTTGACGGGGAGTTATCGAACTCAAGTAAATTTTTGTTCACAATCATCAAACCCAAATTTGACAAAATTCTTGTTAGTGTGAACCCTCCGTTAAGATGCTGGAGTTTGAACCCAGTTCGTTGGTTTGGTTAAACCATTGCCTGAGTCATACTAGTATTTTGTGGAGGGTTGGTACTAAAAGAAAGATGTTAGTTCTTGGGAAAGGGAATTGGTATTGAAAAACACCTGACAGTAGTATACTAAGACGACCTCTTACATGAAACTTCAAAATTTGTTAAAACTGTCGGTAATGGGATATGGCGTCTAGCGTTCGTAGTGTACTTGCGATGAGGCAAAGTAGCCTTCCATTGCAGTTAGTTTTGGCTCCTTCGCTTCTTATTTTCTCGACTAAACATCCAGGTATCCGCAAACGACTAACCTTTGAATCTTGAGGTCGGTTTTTCTTTTTGCCTCCAACTTACTTGCTGGAAATCGAATTGTCCATTCGATGTAGTGGTAGGGTTATACATATGTATTGGCTTAGACTGGCTATATATGTATGTATACGTTTGTGGCGTCCGTTTACTAGGCAGGAACGCTCGATTTATAATAAAATTTGCAATAAATTACCGACATAACCACTAAATATTCTGTAACGAAACTCTATAAGCTTATTGCATTAAGCTGCAATAAAATGTAATTAATATGTAAACACAATTCGTCCAACCAATTACCGATTTTTTTTTTTTCCATTTTTCTGTTCATTTGTTATGGAACACCGCAGGGTACAGCTCTATCACCTGCACTCTTTCACCACAACATAGTTTACCCTTTGTAAATGTGCCACAGTTCGTCCACAGTCCACAAATAATTTAACCATTTTATTCCTTTTGTATTGTTATTCTCTCTGATTGATTTCCATTAAATTTTGATTGCCGTTACCGTTATGGTGTAGGTAACTAAATTTAAGACCAAATCCCCAATGGCATTTCCACCTTTAATATCCCTTTTGCGTGGCTGAAATGAAATATCGAAAACTTCTTTCGTTATCGATGTAATTACAAGCAAAGAAAAGAAGAAAAAAAAAAACTGACGAAGGACTTGCGTGATGGCAAGGATGTTGTAACTATTGTATCCTTATCCATCACGTGCTAACCACCATTAGGGACACATGAAAACTCCCTCAATAAGTTTGCGCTTTTTTATTTCTTTCCTTTGTTTCCTTCGTCCACACATTTCAATCGTTTTGACCAAAAAATGAATTGAATTTGCACACCATTTGGTTTCCGAAAGGATTCTCGTCCTATTTCCCTCGGTTTTTTGCCTTTTCTTGAATTTCATTATGAAAATCATATGCAAAAGTGATTCATATGTTGTCGAATGTCCTTTGCTCTGCATGTTGGTTTGCTGGTGAATGTAAAGCTTCAGACGGCTCCGGTTTTACATTATTGCTGACGTCGTCCTTTATTTCTTTTGCTTGGTTTGTCTTGACTATTCTGGGGAATACCGCAGTATGCATACAAAAAAAGGAATAAACACATACCTCTACCTCTGGGGTGGATGATGACTGTGGTAACGACACCACCAGCACCACCAACTTATTCACTCTTTCTGTGTGTATATGGTGTGGTATGTATGTAATTTTTCAAAGTAATTCCCTTGGTCCCTGTAGTTTTAACCTAAATTGGATGAAAAATTTATTTCTGCACCCAGAAATGTACACTACACGAAGCGAGAAACAGCATCACGTTACGTCGATCAATTTGTTGTATAATCGCTGGTGGTGGTGTAGTGTGTAAAGTGGATTATTTTCGAATATATTTGTATGTGTACACGCGGTCATTGGCTACTGCTACTTGCTCCTGACTGGTGAATTTAATGAGAGAGGATTTTGAGTTCCGTTTTTTTTTTTTTCACCTTTTTTCCATTTTAGTGCCTCGCTGATGTAGAGTTATGTGAAATAGGAGGGGGTGTTGAATACTTCTTTTTTTTTGTTTATTTTTTGTTCAATTAAGCCGACGTTACAATTGAAAAGATTTTAGGGATCCAAAATTTGCAAGGATTGAAAATAACGAGGTTACACCTGGTGTATTCATCAATTTTTTAGATTGGATTTCAGGACGCAGAGTTCAAAATGATGGATGGAACCGGGGTGTTGTTGATTGAATTTCAATTTGGAATACCTCAGAGCGGTGTAAAGGGACCGATGCTCTTCATTATTACTTTTTGAATGGAATGTGTGCACATTAATCCCACGCTATGCATCATTTGGAAATAGCTATAAAAGGAAATAGTATGGTAGAATTTTAATTCAATCTTAACAGCAGATCGATAAATAGTTAAGGTGGTTGCATATACACCGAGTCCCCAGATCACCAACGGATACACTGTGAACCCCTGTCTTAAAGCAATCTAAACACAAAGACAAAAGTTGGCCGCTTTGGAATAGCTAAGCAGCTTACCTGAATCAACCCAAGTCTGTTATACATTTCACGATGGTTAATGGTAGGTTGCCCGACAGGTCATCCAGGTCTTCAAAGTGGGTATTCGCCGTGGGCCATATTCCTAGTTCCCACACAGACTTGTATGTTCGCATAGGAAGTGTGATGTGCCTTGACAGAGGTCATCAATGTCCAGTCGGGTTTTGTTCTTTTGTTGGACCACCAGAAACTTTTTTGGCGTTGTCCGGCTTTTTCTGGAGACACGAATGCCGTCACATTAGTAAGAGATAAATTGCGAAAGCCTAAATCTCTGTCTGATCAACATCTTCATTGTCGAGCTAGTGGCTGTAAATCGTAAGCGATTTCGGCTAAAAATTTCAGACGAATGGATGCTTAGGGTGAGCGATTTGATTTCTAATGTATTTGCTGTTGTAGTAGGAAGGACTCAAGTTAATAGCGAAGCCATTGGATTTTCTTGTCGAATACCGAACCGATATTCTGGCTCTTGTCATTGTCTCCATGTCTATTCTCCTAATCTCAGGAGTGACAAGAGATTCGTGGAGCAGACTGATAATTTCGATTTGGAAACTTCTTTTTCCTTCTTTTTCTTTTAACAATTTCTTGTCATTTGTTTCACAAAATATTTTATGGATTTAAAATCGGCTTCCCGTAGCTCACAAAGTTATAGAGTGGAACACATAATTTCTTGATTGTTCCTTGCTGGTTCTAATGATCTGGTTCCATTTTTTATCCAACTTGCGGCATGAAAAAACTATTACAGTGGTCTTAACATATTTCTAACTAAATAGCGTTAGGTTAGGTCAATGGGCACCATGTGACCAAGGGGTGACTGCTTGCTTATACCAATGGAATCAGGTCCATTGTGCTCAATTATTTCACTCAAGAAAGACCTGTAAGCAGAACCACCTCTAAATAGTGATACCTATGTGTAAACCGATGTCCTCCACATGAGTGAAGAAGTAGATGACAAGACCAGTTGTTGAACACTTTTTATTTCTTCCTCATCCCTGCAATAGTCGTTGTGCAGTAAACCAAAACATTCCGCATGAATACCGCTGAAACAGTCCCCGTTAATTTTCCCAGAAAATGTCCGGGTGTTCTGAAGGCTGAACTTCACTAGAAAAATAGATCTCTCCTTCTTTAAACCGGCTATAGTGCGTTGGCCATTGCAAATGTATCCATATGAGTCCACCATCGATTTGCTTGACCAATGGCTTCATATGGTATTTTTGTCCAATGAAATGGAGAGCCTTCGATACATGCAGGGCTCTTTGTTTTTCTGGTAGGAAGGGTCCCTTTATTGGCTCTGAATATGTATATTGTTTAGGAGTGATTTGCAGGTGCTTACAAGCTTCGATCTATGTAATTACTTAGAGCCCAGAGCCTCGGCTATCTGTATAACCAGTTATCGTTTTGCCAAATAGTGCAAGTGTCGTGAGTTGGACTTGGAAGACACTACAATCGTCCAATCCCAATTTATCAGTAAACCCTACCGATGTCCATCTGAAAACCGTTGGTTTCGACGACCAAATCCTTTTCATTATCGCTTATATGGTTCTGTCTGCAATTTTAGGTAAACAGACTTGGAAACTTTTTCTCAAACTTAATGACACTAACTTGAGCTTGCGATGGTATGATATGTTCCGGTGAATAATATTCCATGATTGTGTGAACTCCCTGGGGCTTCCATAGAATGCAAGTGTTTAAGCCTCCTCCTAACTCATCAACCAATCCGTGGAGTTAAACGAACTGTAGTCATTGCAAAATGGTTACGTTTTTCTCAGATACATCTTTTATCTTTGTACTAGTCTTCAGTACTTGTCTACTCCACTTTCGATAGTCTATGTAACAAAAGATCCTTTTTATAAAATCTCCTAGGGCAACAAGTCTACTAATAATTTAGTTTCAAGGACTTTTGTTACTTCTTGTCTGTGGAAGACAAATTTACCTTGATTCCTTCATGCACTTCTCCTTACATTAGTATTACTGGCTGAGAAGACCTATCTACTGGAGTAAAAGTTTTCATGTAGAACTAAAATGTTGACGGAGTAACACTTTTCGTAGAATACATATAGTTTGTGAGTCCTATCCAACTCATGATGCCACTGTAGTCCTGGTGCTTTAAATGGACGAATATTGAAGCCTGTAATAATTTCTTGACTCCTTTCGTCTTCCGTTCGTTTTCTTGTCAACTAACTAATTCACATTTACATGGCCAAGAGACTTCTCATTAATATTTTGCAAAATTTTGTCAGAACAAAAGACACATGTACATGTACAAACTACAGGCTCGTTTAGTGTACTATAATAATTAGTATTGAAACGATTACTATATATCTACAAAAGACTGTTATTTGCAAGTATTATCTAGCATATTTGAGTGAAAAAGAACATAAGAATGATAACTGCAACTTGAAAGGATGCAGTCTGTGTCCATAACAATCTTTCGCATCCTTCTTCCTTTCACTATAACTTAGCTCACCTCGGAGGCCGCACATTTGTTTGAGCCAAAAGCCTTTCCATTTAAATTTTGCAAACCTTCACCAGAAAGAAATATAAATTTAATGCGAACATTCAAAAAAGGATAACACTGCAAAGAGACAGAACAAGAAAACCAAAAAAAAAGGCCAAATGCTCCTTCACTTTGCATTCTTCAACCCCTTCAGGTCTGCGCTGCTGTGAGTGGAGTGGAAGATAATCTCATTAAAAACGCAAAAGAAACTCCTAACACCGTAAAGCAGCCGGAAGGTGGAGGAGTGTAATCCTAGAAGAGAACCTATGTATTAAATTTTCTTATCCTCCTCAGCTACCGTTTCGCCCACCACCGCCTACCCCATTTCCAATTTTGTGTGTGTGTGTGTATGTCTCGAGGCACACTCATAATTCTAGAGTGTGCGGCAAAAGAATGGTTTGTTGCTCATGCCCGTTGCACAAGACAGCTCCTTTTTAGTTGAAATCACTCAGGGGAACAGGAAGAAGGACTTTGGGGATTTCTCTTCTTTTTTTTTTTAATGATTTGTGTCCAAAGGATGTTGATGTACACAGTACAGCAGCCTTTGTCCTTTTTAGCTACCAAGCTATACGAGGGAGAAGACAATAAACGGATACAGGAGTATATTTTCTGGTCCAAGGAGGACTAGAATAGAACGGAAAAGAGGAATTTTCAATTTTACCTTTCGAAAGGGTTTTCTTTTTTGTTTTATGGTGCTCTTACCAAAATTGTCCTCCTGATTTAAGCTTGAGGGGTTCAATCCTTTTTTCCTCTCGGTTTCTTTCTTCCTTGATGTCCGTCTGGAGAGGATGTTTTATTTTGGAAGCTGCAGGAGGATACTGCGATACTGCACAAAGTACTAGTTTTCTTTTCGTTTCGTGTTTAGCCAGAGTTGCGAGGGGTGAAATGTATTTCTTGTTTAGTTTAATTAATTTAGGATTGAGGGTAATTTGGAGCTGTTTGTTGATGAAAGAAAGAAGGGTTCACAACGATTAGTTATTAACTGTTAATTGAGACCTTTTTTTTTTCAAAGAAAAGACTGAGAGATAGCAGAATTTTAAGAAGTGAAAATGAGTTGTGAATTGGTCTGCAGAAGTTTTTCGGTTTTTAGTCAAAGATTTGTGTATCTTTCAAACGGTTTCGTGGAAACTTTGGCAGGTGGACTCAAGTGAGTTCAACCTAGCAGTCGACTTCTTTTCATGTCTAACAGTATCCTTCTGTGCAGGAGAGGGTGTGGCTCTGCTGACAACTGAAGATGGATAGTTTAGAGGAACCTCGCTTTCGTATTTCTCTACTCTAAAGGACGAAAATCAATAAGTCAGCCATTGAAGGAATTGAGAAGCGTTTTGGTCCCGAATCGAAAACTTGAGCACTTAAAAGTAAAGAGTGTCACATACACTTTTGTCCTGAGATTATACACATCCTATTCGGCTTAGGTTGTCCAACTTCAAAGGCGAATTAACCTCTTGCTCCGCATTGTTTCGTTCGCTTTTGATTGTCCCTATCGTCAAAGCGATTCTGGAAAAAAAATAAAAAACCCTTCATGACTTCAACTCGTAAATGTAATCAAGTAGCCTTTTTGTTCTGCCATATCTCACGTTGGCCCCCTTTGCTTGGCTTTCAGCATCGTTTACTTCCACTCCATCTGGCAATACAATGTCAACACCTTTTTGTTGCCATACTACAGCCAGCACCTGTGTCAGCGACCTTCCTCTCTCCGTATGCGACTAACAGCCTTCGCTGTCAGCATGGCTCCACTTATTTTTTTTTTCCCTCCTCGCATTGCATTGCATTGTACCTTGCTTCTATCTTCACTTTTGCTGCATTTTCCTTTTTATGGTGCAACATCACACAGTGAAATAAAATCACAAACAATTGGAAATGCATCATTAAAGTTTGAGATGGGGGGACGGGACAGAAAAAAAAAAGAATATTTTCCCTTTCGTTTCGGTGTGCTTTGTTCTCTTTAATGTTGACACTTTTTTTTTGTTGTTGTTCTGTTGTCCCCTGCTTCTATCTGTCAGCGTTGTGGAATAATGATTGTCCATTATTGTCACTGGTTATGGAATTGTTGTGCTACCTTTTGTTTGTTTGCGAGGGAGAGTAACGGAAAGGAAAGGAAAAGAAAAGAATGAAAATACAATTCAATTGAAAGAAGGTCCTTGAGGAGGGTTTTTACCCAGAAAGAATTTCTTTCTCCATTTCATCATTAATCTTGAAGAATTTCAATCCTCTTATTCCGCTTGTTGTAGTTTGTATCACACTCGACTGGGAGAAAGGATTCTTTTTGGAACGCCTACGTCTGGAAGCTTAATATCCGGGTTTTATTTTTTTTTTTTAAGGACTTTAGTGGATGGTTGGGTGACATTTCATCTTAATTCGAGTTTCTTCGTGTAAGCCCACGTGTTCGAGTTGTGCATAACCCGTCATTAATATCTGAAGTATGTAGGTACTTACTTCAGGAATCTTGTGCTTAGGGTTAAAGGCTACCTAAGGACTCGTATCATGAACACTGTTGGTGTGGGAGGCATCAGTATAATCCAGAAGAGGCTTAGTTGGGGGGAAAACACATCACACCTCCTTCATGTCAACAGGACTTATAGGACATAGGCTTTATGAAGAAAAAATATTGTTTCGATATCTTAATGTCATCCTCACCGTGCCAAATGAACCTTTCTCGCTCAGGGCAATTCTGTGCCAGTAAGTCAACTAAACCCATCATGGCTTCCCAGCAACTATATATACATATGTATATGTATGTAAGTGATCCACAGAAAACCCCAGATTTCACGTTTTGCCTTTATTTTTATCAGAAGGTCAGAGCCGAGTAGGTTTCCTTTTATTTACGCTTTTTTTTCTAGACCCTTGCCTGACACTGTGACCAAAAGGATTATCAGGATCTAAGATACCTACTACCTTTCTTGTGGAAGATAAGTAGATCTGTCATGTCCTATTCTCAGATACGGAATGTAGATTCTGTTCGTAAGATGACATTCTCTGTGAATGGCCAGGATTATATCAGTTAAGACGATGTATTGTGCCTACAGTTCGTATGTTCATTAGCTCTGCTGCTAGCGACATCCTTTATCCTAATCCACTCTGATCATACAATAGATCTTTTTAAGTCACATTATCAGCCATATGGGCCACGTTTAACTGAAAAGAAAATAAGTGCAGGTCCAAGCTAGTTCATCTCCAGATTCGTTCGCTTCTATTGCCTGATGGCCAAGTTTTACTCTGTTATGTCTGCCCAGAGATTGTGGTCCATCAAAGTAACATTTTCTGCATAGCCATCTGGAGATATAACCTTTTAAAGCCCAGCAGCTGAACATCATTTGACCAGTTTAGACGGTTCCGTGCAGTATTCACTGGCCATGATGTCAGGGTAAGTACCAAAAATCTCCCTATTTGCGAACTGAGTCCAAAATTTGTCAGGCAGCGCTCCTAATGGCCGTTTTTCAAATCAAGATTTGCAAAGGTGAAAGGCCAACAGTAGCTTCACATATAGTCGCAGGGTACTTAGTAGGTGATCCAGTGTATCATATTTGGATTCAGATTCCAAGTTTTTATTTTTTTTTGTAAAGGTGCCTGCTGAGCGACACGTGACGGGCGACTTGATATGAGAATTCCAACAAAACCATTTGTCAACGATGACGTCAAGATTTTTAAACTCTCTGGTCTCTCTGGTAGGTCTTGATCAGCCACTACAACGTCTTTGGAGTTATTGATGAGTATTCCTCCTTTGCTGCGCCATTCTAAAGTGTGTAGTTCCATGATCGCCAAGTCATCCGCAATCAATGGCGATGTAGCTTGATTTTTTTTAGATTGACTAGAAGATTGTCCATCCAAGGGGTGGAAGAACTCCTTTCTGGGGTCAACCGTTCACAGCACCAAAACTCCTCCAGAGAATGAAAGAATAATTCGACTTTAAAACATGGTCCTCAACAAATTCTCAATACATCTGCTACTCGTTGTCCTTGCAATGAGTCGTAGCTAGTGTTATGGAATTCAATGTAAAGGAAGGAATACAGAGGTATTTCCTTGGAATGAAATGGTTCTTCTGTCCTCTTCTCGAGATAATGAAGAGCACCTTCCAGATTTGGATTAAGCTACTCTCTCTACAAACTGACTTGAGTGCAGTGGGGTAGACAAATCTAACATATGATGTTAGACTTATTGGTCTACAAGATTCAAGCAGCATAGACATTCCATTTACCTTTCTCCAAGTCCTAGGCATGTAGCCACAATTATAGCTGACTCTAAAGAGCAATCACATCCTGTAGGATCCAATCGATTACCCTCTGAGAAACACTGGAAAATAACTGATTCAGTCCGGATAAGGTTACTCAATAAGGTACACTCAAGCCCTCTGCGGCAATAGTCTTTTTCAGTGCTGCCTACAGAAGGTAATCGATAGCATCCTGTCGGGTATGATGACTTTATTTAGAGCCAGCTATGACTGAGGTTCAATCCGGATAAGATTGAATGGATCCGGGTATGTAGCAGTGCACTAGTAAACGAACTGAAAAAATGGTGAAGTAGTTCTGGACTGGGGATTTATCCTTATCTTTGCCGTAACATGTCTATTCATATACAAGCATACGAGTATGTGTGTCGACACCAAACAGAAAAAAAATATTCCAACCTCTAGTTCAGCGAGAGTTTACTGATGTCCTCTGTCTATACTACAGACAGAACCATGACAGCTGCTCTGGCGAATTTTGTGGACTGATTTCTATCTTCATTTCCATCTAACAGATGCATGATCTCTCATGCGATTGAAGTTTGTAATAAATAAATACGCCCACATAGCATTCCATTGAGAAAAAACAAACCTTTCTGTAGATTTAAGATCGAATAAACTTGGTACCTAACTGAATTCTCAACTTATTAAAACCATGCAGTTGCTACAGTATAAAATCCTTCGAACTTATTTCCTTTTTTGTGACGCTAAACTTATTTCAACTATAACTTGTCATTATTACGCTACTACGCATGTTACACTCTGCAATGTCCATCGATAACTCTCACAAAACGAAGGTCTTTCAACGGCTTGTGTCGCCTACTGTCAAACATATACAACTTGCGCTCAACTTTGGATAAATTACGACTCAAAGAAGAATGTTCAACAAAGTTTATAACAAGCACTCGAAATGGTGCTGCATGTTAAACCTTCATTACCGTCTCTTTTACGCTCCAAAGTGACACATTCGTAACTCGAAACTTTTCCTGACCGTTCTCAAAAGCGAAAAAAACTTCCCCTGTGACACTAATTCCCAAATGATTTCCTTATCCCGAAGAAGAAATCAACTTAATACCAATTTAACAAATTATCTCCCCCACTGAATTTCATTTCGGTAATTACATGCTCAATATTCATCGAATTCACTTTGGTTAATTTTGTAAAATTCATGGGAATACGTGGACCGAATAAAAAAGAAAGCATGACCGCACGTACCAGACTGTGAGCAAACAGAGAAAAAGGATCTCGGCCCAGTAACAACAACAGCATCAGGAACAACAACGCAAAACCCACTTTCAATTCAGTAAGTCGCTTAAAAAAGAAAAACGAAAAAAAGGTACCGACACCACCGGAGAACGGAGTCGCAATAAAAACAGCAGAAATCCCAAGAATGAAGACAAAACGAAGACCGAAACCTATCGCCAATTGTTGAAGTTTGCGTCTGACACACCTCACAGCCCAGTGGATGGTATGCAAATCTTGAAAGGTAACTCGCGGTCTAAGAAGACCAATGCTGCCGCCGTCATCGCTGCCAGTAAGCCGATCAGATTTGGGCATTTTTATGTTTTCCTTTGCTCGCCGAACCACATTCGGGCCAAGAAAATGAAGACAAGGAACGAAAGGAACGACAAAAGGAATTAATTTCGTGTCACGGTGCGCCCTGAAGGGTCGATGCAATTAACATCGTCGCCACCCTCCGTTTATTGTTTTCGTTTCTTTTTTGTATTTCTTCTTCCCTGTTCGTGTTCGTGTACTCATATTCGTACACCAGGTGAAGGCATTCCATTGACAGTAAATCACTTAGCGAGCGAGAGAGAACAAATTCGATTACAATGTGGGAAGAGGAATTCCTTTCACATACTATAGTGAGGCAACATGAAAAATCCTGAAGGATTCCATGATTCTAATGGTTGCTAATCCATTTAATCAGCACACAACCACCCACAGTCATGAGCGCCTGAGCTCACGCGAGCGGCAATTCGATTTTTAATGGAATTCTTGTCGTGCGATTTGAGAGTGGAAACACGCACGTACACTTGCAACACCACCTGGCAACTAACTAAGTTAGTGGTGCGGCATTGTGCCTTGTGATACGCATACTTGTCCTGGCAAAAGGTAATAAGGCATACAGTACAGTCTGTTCTGGCAGTAGTGCGTGTGAGGAATGTTTGATTTATTTTCAACATCAGCTAAACGAACCTTTACTGATAAGAGTGTGATATTGCCACGCTAGGTTTAGAACGAGTTAAGTGTGTGGTGGCAGTCAGCTTATACAAATGCCCTCATTGCGAAAAAAATGTGTCGCAAAACCAGGCCAATTATGAGTACATGTACCTTTGTTGCTTGTACTTTACTGACCCATTCAACGTCACGTATTGATTTATGGAATGAATGTCAGAAACTTTGTGTATATAGTACACAGCTATTGGTACTTAATATTTAAAATAAAAAAGAAATTTAGACGAAGAAGGTACCAGATACATGTAATTGATTAGAAATACCTTACGGAACGTTCAATATAAGTTGTTTTGGTTGTTGGACTCCTGCCATCCACGATATAAATGCTGGCGTCTTCCAAGGCCCCGTTTTGTCTCCTCCTCTCTTATTTTCTTAGATGATATCTTGTCTATTTCTTCTAATCCTATACATTACTTCGGTGACCCTTAGCTTTTCATATTCATTCCCAGACTCTCGAACTTTTCGACTTTTCGGCCATAGAATTGGAGCGGCAGCGTATGTTAAGCTCATAGAATTTCGACCTTTACAGCATAAACAACAGGGTGGATTTTAATGCTTCCAAAACTCAATGCTGTGTTCTGTCGTTTAAACCTGATTTTAACCCTCTAGAATCAATGGCTCCTGCATCCCTAAAGGAAGTCTTTTTGCCCTCTGATCTGAATGCAATATATGTATAAGGAATACATCCATTAAAACCAGGGCCATTGGATTCCTATCCCTAATTTCAGTATATCCCGCACTATATCCTAACATTATAAGAGTAGCCAATTGGGAATTAAATTCTGTACAAACAATTCGTAAGGACATGTTCTGTTGACCGACAAAGAGTTCTTTTTTGTGTGAGCTAGTTGAGACATGTAGAGCGAATGGACATCTTCCGGCCCCGAATGTCTTCGAATCAAACCCGGAGGGACAACGCATTAGAGGAAGACCTCGAATAAGGTGGCACGCACAAGTAAAAAAGATCCCAGCCAACTTGAAGTGCGCAACTAGAGGCAGTTAGCTAAGGACTCTTGTATGGGGAAGGGTTCTGTCTCCATTTTTGTGCTCATAGTACATAGTCTGATCTACACGAAACTTTGATGTCCAGAATCCTACCGTATGTCCAACATTCGGTTTACACTCTTTAGTTTCCACCTAGGTTTACTGGAACTATTTTAGTTAAGCTCCTCAGGGATTTGTGGCACACTACGTTGCAGTCTGTGCTTATGAAACACAGAAACAGAATATTTGGCTGGATTTGTCCCTCGAGAAGGTAGGACTAAGAAGTTTGTACCTGGCTCGGTGGCGTATGTGAAACCATATTTTCATACATTTTTCGGTTAAAAAATGTTCTGTTTCTTCTATAACTGGCGGCGGACCGGTGAAGCTGGTTTGTGCTTAAAAAGCACAGAAACAGAGTATCTGTCTGGATTTGTGATCTAGAAGGTAGGACTGAAAGCTGGGTCCTAGCACGGTGGCGTATACGAAACCTTTTTTTTATACGTTTTTCGGTTGGAAATTTTTTTGTCTCTTTTTTAACTGGCGGCGCAGTGAAATTGGTTTGGCCAATTGGTAGAGTTAGAATCGACCAACAATCCGTTGTGGTACTACAAGGATGTCAGAGGTGCCTCGATCATAGATCTAATTTTCTCAGCTGTTCAAAACTCACTTTTTATGATACATATTTCTGTTTCTACTTCCCGTATTTAAAGGACTTGAGACTGCTAGTGTGAATTGACTTAACTTCACTTTCTATTGCATTTGAGAAACCTGCATGAGAGAATTGACGTTTGAATGACGTCCAACAAGCAACGAAACTACTAGTCGCCCATCAAATGTAGTAGGTGCTCGTTTGCAAATTTTTGGCTCCTGCATACCCATACATCGCATGATTTTCTCAACTTCCCTTAAAAGCTGAAAACACTCACACATAGACTGTTTTTCCACTCATTCACTAGGCGACCAGAAAAGTAGTAGGTAGATGCCTGGCAAAATTCTAGACCACTGCAGGAATGTCAGAAATCTCAGTTTAAGGCTGTACTCTTGCTAAGAGAAACAGTCACGTATGAAGAGAACGTGAGGTTGTGTATAGTGTTTGTCTTCAAGTCTCTTTTTTTCTTGGACTGCTATAATGGGAACGTGAGAGAGTGTTGTCTATGTTCCACTTTTCTACTTATATCATCCGCAAGTGGGCGTGGCAAAATGTCAATGCTGAGAGTTCGTCGATGAATGGAATAAATGGACTCAGAACTTGATTATTTTTTTTTAACAAATTCTACCTCAGCTTCTTGTTCTTCGGAAGTCATAGAGTTAAACCGAAAAAGGTTAAAAGGAACAGACCCAAAAAAACCCAATTATGTACATTAAAAAAGTCGCGGAATTTGGTATTTATCATGTCCTGCATCGACTTTCACCGGCCAATTAGATTGTCAGTACATGTATGTCTATAGCCATCTGTTCCTAGATAAGACCTCTCGATAGCCTCTCAAAATAACAAATAGCCCTTTGAATATGCCAAGGCACCTTCCATTTGTGTAAAGAATATAACAAGTACTACACGAATGGTTGTAAGAAGCCAGGCGTTGGATCGCATAGACCTGTCGTGCTAAATGTTTATTTTCTTAGGGTCATCTGACAAGATGATCAGCGAAAATTGTGCTTGGTTTGTCTAGGAGTCTCTAATCTGACGTTTGTGTCTGAAAACTGGCACCTTCATTCCTGGCGATAATCAATTTTCACTTTTACCAGCGGACTTTCTATGGGTTGTGCCAATCCTATGTATTACGTTCCACAAAATACAAAAAAAAAACAAACTGCTCCTGCTAGTAGTCGTCCAAGCATTAGGCGCCCAGAAAATGCAGCAGGTGGCATCATCTTCCAAATTCAAAGGCTAAGTCTCTCTTTTCGTAATGAGAATGTATTGCCTCTAACACTATTTCTTGAGTTCTCTAGAAGTTGTGAAATGTTCAATGTACGTGTCATTCAGCGATCTGCTGAATATTGAGAGAAAAGAGAAAGCCTAGTTATTGGTGTTTGATAGACAGCTTTGTGGAAGTGTCTTGTACTTTTTAAGTGAGTCTAGAAATGCAGTGGTTCCAATAAAAATTGAAGAAATACATTTATTGCAATTCGGCACATCCTGAAGACAATGTAAATATACACATTCGCCAGAAGTACTACATTTTAAGAGACCATAGCCATAGCAATATTCGCCGATGCCTACAGCTATTAACTGGTAACTATATCCTAAATAATAATCAAATTCCAATCAGATTAGTTTACTTCGAGTCCTGGATTTACCTCCCAGCAGAAAGAGTTCAAACTTTACTGGTAGCAGTATTTCATTCAAGAGTTCTTTGAATAGAAGCTGCCTCATATCCAAACGGATGTACTTCATTGGCTAAGCAAATTCAGTTATCAACTCTGCTCTGAAAAATTGCCCAAAGAGTGACGATTTGTACGGATCACTGGGCTATGTCATGCTTGGGTTTTGGCATGCCTCTGTTGCGAAGACAATCATCAGCACTAAGCATACCTATCCCAAGCGGCTCTTTGGTGAAAAATCGCTGATTTGCTTTAATTAAAAACTGAAAGACTGAATTTGTATTGTGTCCCTTCCTTAAATGTTCTGTTCATTACGTACCTACTTAGGTGGCGCGAAAGTTCCGGGTAAACCTGGGCCTCAACCCACAAGTCTGTTCCATCAAGTTGGGCACTCAAAATCGAATGACTTCGTTTTCAACTTGAAGTTTTTCTCTACTCTTGGTCCCACCGGGTTGGATCGAAAGATTCCACAAGCCGGAACATTTGTATCCATCCGCTCTACATGTTAAACGACTGATGCTCAATTTTTTGACTCAATTTTTTCGATGTCGCTGTACAGCTCGTATAGTTCGTCGTTGAATCTCCTCCTCCAAAACCTCTTCAACGCAAATGGGAAGCGGTCGATAGAATTCAAGCGCCATTAAGCAGCACTGAAATAATCAGAGTCTTGTACAGACCCTCCTTAGTTATTTGAGATAGGAGACTGTACTACTCAATTGCCTTTTTAGTTCAAAGAAACAGCGATTGCCAAGAGTTGTCCTTCGTTGAATTTCTCCTGAGATGTCATTGGCATAAGTCACAGCAGAGCCGAGGTAGACAAGTCCCTTACTATGTCGAAGTTATGGCTATCGATTGTGGTGTTGGGTCTTGTTGACCGCACATGCTTGGCTTTGTTTCAATGTTCTGTTCATTATAAAAGTATTGAGTCGCCTTCCCAGTGATTGTAATCACAAAGGTCCTTCGAAAATAATTTTGCCAAACTCACCTCTTCGTCAAACTCTGTCAATAGGTGCAATTAAATCTGGTATTTCCAAAAATTTGCCATTAGGGCCCTAAACTTTTTAGCTCCTTAGTCACTTTCGTAACACATGTCACATCCTTGCCTTTTTCAAAAATTCAAACAAGAACATGTCACTAAAGTTTCCTCTTTTTCTTTTCAGGTAAGCACGTGTCATTTTTCTTTCAAACTGGATTAGGGTAAGCCTCAAGTTAATTTCACCCCTAGCTGGTGAGTTTTAAAATAATTTCTGTTCTTCACCCAAAAGCCTCAAAAGTACTTAATTCCCAAAAAAATTTGTTCGTGTAAATAGTTTATTTGAATCTTCTGACCATAACCCTTGAAACTTCTCCACCACACTGTACCCGTGTCCTATCCACTTTCTTAATAGTTTTACATTTCTTCTTCATCAGAAACACCAAATCAAGAAACCGATAATAAATTATGTAGGCAACGTACGAAGCTCACAAATTCTTAACCAACTTATGGAGGTCCTTTGGGTAGAATATGAAAAATTCAACAACAAAGCAACACAACCAACGGAAAAAATGGTTACACTTTCTTAATGCTCTGTAAACGTTTAAATTTGGTTTCGGATTTTTCCTTTGCACTCGTCATTCTATCCCTCAGGGTGCAATGGTCTGAAATTAGAGTTTTCGCCCCTTTTTCTCCTGTGTGTACTGTTCCTAAGGGAAGAGTTTCAACAACTTCTACCTGGACACTTGGTACAAAGTTTTTTTCAAAAAAGAGAAGAAAAAAAATCGAAAAACAGCCGCCCATGTCCTTTTTTTTGTCGTGTCTAGGGGGGTTTTTTTTTTCGAAGGAGATACTAAGAAATTTTGTTGAAAGTTTCTTATGTTGTGGTTAAGTCCTGCGTTTAATTTGTCCCGAATGGTTTGCGAATGTGTCTCTGAAGTTTTGTGGTGCGGTAGTGCTTTTGTAATATTTAATTCAACTCGGGACTTGTTTTTACATGGGAAGTTTGGAATTGCTGATGAGCACAGCATCGGGAGTCTTTTGCTGGTGTTACCTCGTTTATTATCCTTCTTTTTGGATAACAAGTGTGCTGAGCTGTAAATTGTTCCTGGGGGAGGGTGACAAACAAATGAAACGTGTTCTTAATTAATAATAAATTGAGAGGGACATGATTCTATCTTTCTCAAAGCATCCGTGCCTGAGGATGTAAGGGGTTAATATTCCAAGGTGTATACCTCTTTGTTTATACTGGGCAACAGCATTGCCTCCGGGTAATGTGTAAGTCCTCCAAATGAATAGCCTCTAAGAAGAAGGCTGTTCGTTATAAACTGTGGTCTACAAGGACAACTTAAGTTATCGAGAGCTATGCTCCATCGGTGGATTTGTCCCACCTGGACAAGCCACATTCATTTTTAAGTACATGAACATAGGGAGCGATGTATTCTTAGTGCAGAGGCTCGTTTTATAGACGCAGTTTCCACCTAGCATTTAGGATTAGGTTAGGCATGTGGGCAGGCGAAGTGGTGAGAGAGACGTTCCTTGCTCATTGTTAAACTTTCTGCTGTAACTATGGTTCAACTTCTGTGAGGAATATGCAAACCATCCTGTTGGTTCGAGGACATATTAGCTATTTCTCTTTGGTCTTGGAAGGTAGTTGAGACGTTGACAGAAACAGAGAAAGTGGGTTGGGTGTCTTGATGACTTCCTCACCTGGACATCCCCGGCAATATGTAGATCTTCTTCCATTAGTTGTGGTTTAACGCATGACAGAGCAGAGTTGTATCTTTCGTAATGACTTATCAATGTAGAAAGGAATTTCTTATCCTTTTTCATATGCCTGACGGTCCGTCTTTTGTCGAAGTAAGGTTATATTCTTCTTCACAAGTAAAATTGCCTGCCTGATTGTCGATGAAATATGTATGTAATACCTGCTTATGGTATTGCCTTTAACGCAGTACCACGGTCACTTCACCTTCGCCTGGAAAACACGGTTCGGGAGGCGATCTGATATGGATATGACTAGAGATTGGGAAAGGATTCATCTTTGATTCATAGATCTTGCTTAGATGACCGCTTTTCAATCTTATTCCTCGGTAATAGCCTTGTGAAAGGTTCTATGAAATAGGAATGCTGTAGTCTCTAAGAAGAACATTGTCTAGATATTTCTTTAAGGTCATAGAATGATGCATTCTATTTGCTTTTCAGCTACCTGATTGACTTATTCTTTGGAGCACTACCCACGGTGGTGTACACTCTCGTCTTCTTTGGAACCTAGCAGTGGATGAGTTGCTTCTCATCCTAGAGGATGAAGGTCGTGGATTAATTCTTTATGTATATCTATTGGGTTTCAGATAAACATTTTAATACTCTATGCGACCTTTAGCTACATGGTCTGTCTAAGATCTCTAAATGGACTAGTTGATGTGGACTTGGTGTTAACCCTCAAATCCAGAACTTGACTATGAAGAGTTCGACCTTCGACAACTATGTGGCATTAGTCTAACACAAATTGGGCTGTCCTTGAACAGGTTAAGAACTGCTGTAAGAAAACGCGATGGAAAACAAACAGAATCTACAGCCAGGTATTACATATTGGCTCTATGAATCCGTCATCAGTCTTATACTAACAATTAGAGTAATCATCTGGGGGACCACTTTCAAGAAAGTTTATTACCTTACTCAGCAGAATATAAAGGTCGACTAGCCCCTGGATCAGTGAACCACTAAGATCCACCTCGATTTCGGCATATAAGACCGACGAGCCTTCTAGACCGGGTATAACCTTACGATCATATAAGGTCTATAGATCTGGCCCAAGCTAGATAAGAAACGCCCCAACTATCCTATCAGGCAAAAAAGACGATGATATCAATCGTAGCAGCAAGAATGCCACTACGAGTAGGTAGGGCCTTCCAGCTAATAATTTCTCTGGAAACTGCATGAACTACAAAGAGGATAAATCTATTCTCCACCTCCTTTCCGCATTCCAAGTTCTTTCCGCACGCAGAACCCTGCACACTTAGCTGCTTTGATAATTTAGGTGAACTGGCTTAGTCCAACATTGGTAGCCTCCAGCACTTTATATTAAGCTCCTGTTGGTTCGAAGGATAGTCTTTTGATGAGTTCAGATCCATGTGGTACCACAATGATCTGCAACCGTGACCGTGACCTATCTACTCAGGGTACCAACTGCCAGGCTTGTATGAAGACAGTAATGGGTAGCACTCGTGCAGCAGATCCAGACCATTTATATGTTTGTGAAAGGCATTAAGTAGGTGGCATGTCGGGTTTATCTGAAACCGACTTAACTTCAGTTCCTCTGAAAGGCATATATGTAGACTTGGTCCATCTCCACTTACTTTGGTAAGTGCGTGAGCGTCTTATCGCTCATGAAACCGATTATTCCGTGAAGTATATGTATTTCTTTCGAAGCCACCGAGTATCTAATACATTTTTTCTGCTTAGTGTCCAACATCTTTTCATTCCCAATCCCGGCGATAAAGAGTTGAAATACAAGGATTCTTTATTTTTTCTGGAATGTACGACAAAGATTCTGGAATTTTGAACATCGGAATGCTTGGCCTTATGTACATATTTTTAGCTAATGCGACCATCATGAGTTCAAGTCATTGACAATCCCTTAAGATAACCACAATTCACTGGTATATTCTAGGAAGCACTTATGTGGTCTTTGGACATCAGAAATACTCGAGTAAATGCTCGTTAGTTTCCCAACCAATCTTTAGCAAGATCCTCCTTTCAATTCTCTTCAGCAACTTGTTGGATTGTCGGACATCGGAAGGAGATATTGTCCGCATTTTGACAAAAGTATCTCTTCGGGATTCTTGGTGGAGATATTAGTAGATTTGTAATCTCCAAAAGTAACCCAATCAGAACATCATGACTTCTGAATACTTATTTGAGATTCTCCACGCAAAATGGAGTGCAACCAACCTAAAGCAGACGTGTCACATACAATACTCATGTCGTTTTCTGAACGACATCTTTAAGAAGTCAAGATGGAACTATCCGAATCATCTCGACCATTCCATGTCGCATGATTTACATTCCATTCGGCTTTACCAGCAAAATGGACATAAATTTGCTCACCCTCTTACCACTCCTAGGATCTGCATTGGCATTTTGCCACTTCGTCCGAAACGAGACGGCTGTTCCCGGTGCTCAACTTTCAACTGAAGTGGAAATGCGAATGTCACATTCCATTTAAACTGCACACATTCATCTTCGTCCTCGAAATCATTTCCTTCCCCTGTTTCCTTCCTGTCGCCTTGGCTTAATGTGGATGTGTGTATTTTTATTTATTTTTTTTTTTACTTTTTCCTGATTCATATTTAATTTGACAGCATTTTGATGTTGGTCGTTCTTTGTCCCATTTTCCTGTTTTTTTTTTTTTTTTTGTGCAATATTGCAATGAGAGGAGGATGCCATGGCTGGAGACCCTCATGATGATGATGATGATGATGGTGCACCGCTTTATTAATGGAAACGAGGTGTACTTCTTCTCCCACTAGGGAGGAAGACATTTTTATGGATAAACGACAACACGCTGGCACATACCGGTTCCGTCCGATAAATTGACGATGCTCTTCGGTGAGTTTCGTCCTTTTTGCGGTTGCCAAACGGATGAATGAGTTTTATTGAGTAACATTTTTATTTTTTATTTTCATGGAGAGAAACATTTAAAATTTAAATTGAATTCGAGATTAAGAGGTTTGTTTTTCATGGAGATCCATGTTTATGGTTCTTAAGTGTGTGTGTGTGTAAGCATGTCCTCTTGGCATGACGATTTTTGCGTCATTCAAATTAATTGGATATTTCGTTCTTTGTCGGACGGGCCAAGCTATGAATATGTTATGTTTTTGGTTTTATCTTTCCGCCTGAAAGAGTGTTTGTTCCTTTGAACGGTGGGGGACGACTAGGCGTTCTAAGGTGACCTAAGTACTTTGACTGACTTAAGGAGTCAGAGTTTAATCAGATCATAAAGTAGTTCGGCCATAAAAAGTGGTGTTCCTTGAGTGTTTCGGTTGTCTTTGATCTTTGTGGTCTTATTGAATCTGTACGGGGTACTCCAATGGATGTGAGATGAACATGGCATTGTACGATTGATATGACAAATGCAGCTTTTTTGCTTACTCCCCCTATTTTATTAATAAAAAATCTCCTTATTTGGTAGGAAAACAAGAAAAAACCTCTATGAACTTCCACGACAACAGAGCCTATCATACGTTAAACACTGTTGCTATAATTGGCCAGAGGTCCATCCACAAATCCCAATATATACCTTTTTGCCCACACAACCTCAAGTGTGGTTTCGTATCCGGCCTACTCCTCCAACGCCCACATTAAATACTTCAAATGTCTCCTGTCAATCAGTGTTCAGCGCATCCTTCCCCATATAACTCGATTCTCTTTATACCTTCCGCTTGTCGAAATCATAAGTTCATCCCGCGTATCCCATGGACGTACACACATTCGGCTGACTGTGTGAATGAATTTGTTCCGGAAATCCTTGCCTCCTCCACCACGTTTGCGTTCACATTGAATTGGCCAATCGACAGGAATTGACGTAAAGGTCATAAATCTCATAAAAAAAAAACGAAATCCTTGACTCGTATCCACATACCTCCCTCGATCCTCGCTTGTCAAACAGTTTACGTGATATGGTAAGGTGAGCAGAAAACCAGTCTGTCTGTCTGTCGGTCTGCCTGTTTTCATTGGAATGCATTTGGCGTATATACCATACAAAGCCATTTGTGGGTGCGCGCGTGTGCTGGATGTTTTTCTGTTTTTTTTTTTATTCTTTTTCTCTCTTTCTGTCTGTCTTCTTCGACCGCCCCACACTCCTTGCATTGAGTTTCATTGCAAATTGAAACAGACACGCAAATTAATTGAAAATTCCAATGACGTATGCATAACTAATGAAATTGGATGGTAAAGAAGAAATAGTTTTGCGATTTTAATTTTATTAATAAGTTTTTGCCACAAGGAAGGAGTGTTGGGTTGGGCGGCGGCGGCAGGATAAGGACGAAGAAAAGTAAATTACAATTCAGGCAGACAGTGATACTTTCGTAAGAACTATTTGCATTTTATTCGTCTTTTAACTGTCGATTCGCAGAATTCCAAAGTCCGTGGGCGATAGTGGATAATGGTAATTAATTTTATCGTCATGGTATCCTTGATTGGAATAGTAGTTGGGACTCTGCTTGAAAAGAAAAACATTTAATTCGTACAAATGGCTTCTGAGATTATTTTAAAGCAATGAAATGAAGTATTTAAGTAACGCGATACAATTTTTAAGTTTTTTCTTAATGAAGTACGTACCACACTCTGCTGTACAGGTTTGGTCCTTGTACAGTTGAGGTAACAAAATCGTCAAGTCGTGCGTTATGTATTGGTTTCAATAGTAAAAAAGTCGACACTGCACCCAAAAAGTACTCAAAACTGTTTGAAATTATCGCCAAACATCATTTGAAAGATTGAGTTTCGGATTGAAATAGTGACTGCCACGCCCACTTTTATTTTTCTAGAATGACTGCTTAAAGTTTTTCGAGCAAAATCGGTGATATGTAGGTTTGCAAGTTTTATGAGAAACACGCAACAGGTTTTTCAATTAGGACTCCCTACTTCTGGAATAGGATTTCTCGGCTATGCGTGAAGTTGGCTGTGTTTTGTTTGACATTTCAACTCGTTTATACTTGCGATTTGGTACAAATTCGAACTGTCAATTTTGCTTCATCACATATGCTAACGAGCCTACAATACGAGTGTAAATGTGTTAGAAGGCATAAGTATTTAATGGGCGGCTGTAGACTAGAATAGGGTTTAAGTTGGTAGGTAGGTAGGTGGAAGGTGTGGCTCCACATGCAGTCAGCACTCGGATTGCCAATGGATCCATTGTAAGCCGTCGCTATCGTGGGTATAGAAACGAAGACTCCCTGAGCCACCCTGATATTGTAAAGAAATTCAGAATGATTAATGGTGACTTCCCTATATGTCGCCCGGTTGTATTCCTAGTTTCTACACAGGTTTCGGAATTTGCATGGATCTGTGTCGCCACGGTCTCGGCAGAGGTCATAAGTTTCTAGTCGCTTTCTTATTCAGTGGACCGCCAGAAGGTTGTGGCCGGTAAGAATCTTCGTGAGAAATAGTAGGATCTGCTGGTTTTGTCATTCCCACGTTTTGCGTTAAGTGTTCTGGAGATCAGATTGGTAAATCGTCCGCCCGTTCGTTTCTCTGAGTGCAGCTGTGTCCTGGAACGACAAGAAGTGTAACGATGTGCTGTCAGTGCATTGAGTTGTTCACTGCATCATGGATGAGATGACCTTTTATTGTACGATTGCATATATCCGCAGCTTTCTAAGGACATACTTTTCTTATCCTTTTTGACAAGCTTTGCAGATACTCATGTATATACATAAATAAGCTCACTCTCGAGTATTCAGCCGAAGTAGCTCGCCTTATCTGAGATTTGGAGAGGTATGTCGTTGGGTTTCAAGGGTTCGATTTGTGGAATTGCTCTCTTGTTAGTAAAGAGGACCACTTCTGTTTTTTTAAAAGTTAACGTTCAATCGACATCTCTCCCCTCACGGAATGAAGTAGTTCGATGATAGTGGGTATGAACTTACCCGATGGCATTACGAAAACATCATCCCTACAAGCGTCAACTTTAATCTCACTTTATTCTAATTTTTTGGAGATTCCGTTCGCGACCAGTATCCATGGTAGAGTGAATAGGAGGTCCCTCGAGAGTCCTGTTCTCATACTCCGTGGTAGAGTGAATAGGAGGTCCCTCGAGAGGCCTGTTCTCATACTCGGCAGTTACCCAATTCTGAATTGATGTCTCTCGTCTGCATGTCCATATGCGGTGCTGACATGAAGTGACTCATACGATCTTGTTGTTCTACAAATCGTTGCACCATATTGTTTTCCCCAAGCAATGTGCTAAGTCAAGATACCATTCCACCAAGACATACTTCAAACGACTCTATCCATATCCCTCTGAGGGCACTTCCAAAACACTGTGCAATCAACACTCACATGATAAGGATTTGACGAGAAACACTTCAGAAACGTACATCGTTGTGAATTATTTTCTCAAAGTGACCCCAGTCTAGTCATGACCCCAGTCTAAGTAATTTACTGGCATTTCTGTTTGGAGCAGGACTCTTTAAACTTCGTTCAAAGTGGAAAAACTTTTTAAATAAATTTTGCCGGTATGATCTCCTCGACCTTCTGAATCTAAAAATACAAAACCGAAACACAGATGTACATGTGGTTCACTAGCTCATCCCTAAGTTGTTGATACAACCCTCACGGCGGCGTACTAAATTTATAAAGTATTCTTTCTCTCAGCTCCCCAAGTGGCATTCAAGTTGTCAACAAAAACCGCTCCCATCTTGAGCAAATGAAACTTTGCCTTCCTTCGTTTTGTTATTTGGAAGCATCTTCAGTTTGTGCTCCAACACAATGCGTACATATCCTTCAAGCGAAACTATCCTCCCTTCTTTCATTGTTTCTATTCCGAGCAAACGCAAATAAAGTTATTCAGAGATAAACTTAAGCGCGCGCCCATCCCAACAAAAGGATACATCGGGTCAAACTGAGTTTATCTTTTATCCTTTATATCTCGACAGTGAGTTTGATGTTCGCCTCTGCGGATAAAAATGTATGCTGTGCACTCTTGGAGCTTCGTATGGCAGGCAAACTTCTAACGAATGTTGGTTTTAAATTGAATCGACGACGACGCCCACATTAAAGTCCAGCTGACAACCCCATCAGCATAGAAAATCCTGTGTGATGGATGGACAAGCAATGACTAACAAGGTGTGTTCCAGGAGGGGAATCTCTCAAAAATTAGCGTAGATAGTGTGGTTGAATCCACTGAATCTGGGTTATATCAAGAGAATGACACCTTTTTGCTGGTGTTCTCATTTGTTCTCTTTCCCATTCATCAGGAGCTAATACCCTCAAAAAAAGGCAGTGGGCGTGCGTCGTCGTCGTCGTCGTCGTCGTCTGTGTCAGTACTGTACAGACCGGCGATGAGACGACGGTGTTTTGTGTATAATCGAGCATGCGATTGAAAGCCGCGATAAATCGAGGTTAATAGTCTCGCAAGTGAATAGGCCACCACCGCAGGCCGCTCCAACTCTGTTGCAATTTGCTTATCTCCTTGTGATCATCATCTGCTGTTGCTGCTGCGGGGATTTCATTTTCATTCCCTTTTTTTTTTCTTCCTTCGTTCTCTCTGTGGTTTTTCTCTCCTTTGAATTGATGCCACAATCCAAATTGACGCAAATACATATCTGTTTGTATATGTGTACCTGTAACGAAAGTGGGTGTGAGATGAATTGAATGAGGATGCGGGCAGAAGTGGTGTTGAACATGTGTGTCATGTAATAGGGATTCCTTTATCAGTGGCAAGGTGAATGGAAAAGATTTTTAACTTAGAAAGTCTCCTGGCACTGGAGGGCTTTCCTTTCGTATCGTAGATACTGCGAGTTAATTGGAAGAGATATTAGGGAATAATTCTGAGGATTTCGTTGGCAAGGGTATCCGCTTCAAGAGATTTAAACCTACTGTCGCATAGAAAGTGAATGGAATGAAGTAAATAAGATTCACTTTTGTGTTCGTGATTAACTTGACAATGATTAGTGTAGTCATGACTACTTTTTCTCCACGAATTCGAAATGAAAAGTAGTCATGACTATTAGTCATGATTACTTGTAATCATCCCTTTTTTAAACTACAAACTAATCTTCAATTCAAATTGCAAGTAGATGCATAAAAAGTGAATAGAAAGAAGTAAATAAGATTCACTTTTGTATTCGTGATTAACTTGACAATGATTAGTGTAGTCATGACTATTTTTTCTCCATGAATTCGAAATGAAAAGTACTCACGACTATTAGTCATGATTACATGTAATCATCTCTTTTTTAAACTACAAACTAATTCAATTCAATCCGCAAATAGAGTCCTTGAAAAAGTATCTCAAATGTATAAAATTTGATAACTCGCCCTAACCGCCATCCAATCAATCAGTCTCGCTCCTCTCTGTGCTGATTACTCTGTTGAGAATTTAATTAGGTTCTCGGGTCTATAAATACAAAATACAAATTCAATTTTAATTGATTTCCCCAAAGTGTACTTACCGTCCCTGCAGACCCTCCCACTGAGGATAACCTCTAGCACCATTCGACAAACAAACCACAGAGAACAAAAAAATAACTCAAATTATGACAAAGATACACAAAAAAAAAAATTAAAATAAAAATGTATAAATGAGCGAAATTAAAAAATCAGTCAGCACACAGCACCCCCCGCTGCAGGCGATTACCGGGGAAAAAATGTAAAAGATTAACCGCACCAAACCATTTTTATTTTCTTTGAATTAATGTTCTCTATCCTAAGTCAATTAGAAAACAGGACGAAACGTATTTAATTAGGTTCCTGTGGAAACACACAAACAGAAGACTAATTTTCAAATTAACATTTCTTTTTTAATTATTCGCCGGATTGTGCTTCTTTGTCTCATGCCACCACAAACGGTATGCAAAGTGTTGGATGGGGGCGGCGGCGGTAGTGGAAATGAATTAACATTATTACCGGCTTCTATGGTTGATGAATGAAATTTTCGTACTTTAGTCATTTGTTGATGAAAATTCGAAAGAAAATTTTAATTCGAAACACGACTGTTTGTTAAAGAATTAAAATTTTCAAAAAAGGACAAGTACGATCCACTAGCTTTGCCTTTGAATGTTTTGTAGTCATGACGCTTTACAATTAAAAGCTTTAGTATTTGAGATACTCAATCTTGAAGTGCACCTGTACAGTATGATGCTCGACTGTTGCTTCAAAGTACTCCCGTAGGTGTGCTGAGCCCAACTAAAGTTCCACTAGGCATTCTACATTTTTGATGGAATGGTGGTCATTGTACTGATGCTGTCCAGGAGTTTTCACAATTTTTATATTTTTATTAAAAACGCCTCCAAAAAGTGGGCGGACTTGCAGAGAATTTCAGGGTCTATACAATTTTGTTTTAAACATTTTCTTCGATTTCAAGTAAAAATTTTGAAAAAAGTTTAATTTTATTTCTTCTTCAATTGATGTAAGTAATACAACACGCACGTGTGACCTAGGAAGCCTGCCACCCCAAATAATTCTATATATCGTACGATCTTCGATGAGAATCATTTTTGGTTGAATGACAACACTCTTTGGTGTCCTTTTGGGATGATGATCATTGGTCCAACATCTCAAAATAGTAGACAAAAATTGGACTCCTAGATTGAGCTTCATTTAAACCGGTCAACTGGGCCTGGGTCGTGTTTGACACCCTCTATATAGGGTGTTTTTAGTCGTTCATGGACCTTACATCCCAAATGAGCAGCACTTACTTACTTACTTAGGTGGCGCTACAGTCCGGGGTGGACCTGAGCCTCAACCAACAAGCCTCTCCAGTTAGCGCGATCTTTGGCTAACTGCCTCCAGTTGCGCACTCAAAGTTGGTTGAGGTTCTCTTCCACTTGTGCACGTCACCTAAGGCGAGGTCTTCCTCTACCGCGTTGTCCTTCCGGGATGGATTCGAAGACTCATCGGGCCGGAGCGTTGATGTCCATCCGCTGTACATGTCCTAACCATCTTAGACGGCTAATGCGTACTTTTCTGACTACGTTGATGTCGCTATACAGCTCGTAGAGTTCGCTGTTAAATCTCCTTCTCCATAGCTCGTCAATGCAAACGGGACAGAAAATCATCCGAAGGATTTTGCGTTCGAAACGACCAAGGATATCTTCATCCATCTTGGTTAACGTCCATGCTTCTGCACCATAGAGCAGGACTGGAATGATGAGGGTCTTATAAAGAGTTTCCTTGGTGCTTCTCGACAAGGGCTAACTACTCAATTGCCTTCTTAGGCCAAAGAAACAGCGATTGGCAAGAGTGATTCTTCGTTTGATCTCCCGAGGTATACAAAGTCCTTAACGACCTCAAAGTTATAACTGTCTATTGTGACGTTCTGTCCAATTCGTCGGTGTTGTGTGTCCCTTCTTGTTGACAGCATATACATGGTTTTGCCCTCATTTACAGCTAAACCCATTTTTGCCGCTTCCGTTTCAATACCAGCGAACGCACCAGTGAAAGCCCGCTGGGTTCTGCCAATTATGTCAATATCGTCGGCGTAAGCTAGTAAATAGTTGCACGGACTTTTAAAAGATTGTGCCTCCGGTGTTGGCTTGTAGTTTCGCACAATTCTTTCAAGTATGATATTAAAGAAGTCACATGACAGCGCGTCACCTTGTCTAAATCCTTTTTTGACATCAAAGGTCTCGGTGAGATTGTTACCGACCTTGACGGAGCAGCGAGCATTCTCCATCGTCATCCTGCACAAGCGAACGAGTTTGGCAGGGATGCCAAAGCTAGACATGGCTCTGTATAGCTCGTCTCTATAAATGCTGTCATATGCGGCCTTGAAATCGATAAAAAGATGGTGAGTATCGATTTGGACTTCTTGGGTTTTTTCCAGGATCTGCCGTAGTGTGAATATTTGATCGATTGTGGATTTTCCGGGTCTAAAACCGCACTGATAGGGGCCAATCAGCTCGTTGACAAATGGTTTCAGACGTTCACACAAAACGGTCGACAGGATCTTGTACGCGATGTTAAGGAGACTAATGCCTCTATAGTTGGCGCAATTGAGGGGGTCTCCTTTTTTGTGGATCGGGCAAACGGTGCTGAGGTTCCATTTACTAGGCATACTTTCCTCCAACCAGATCTTGGAAATGAGTTGGTGTATGCTCTCTAACAAGTCATTTCACTCTGCCTTAAATAGCTCGGCCGGTAGGCCGTCCGGTCCAGCAGCCTTGTTGGCATTGAGTTTAAATATTGCTATCCTTATTTCACTCTGGTCGGGTGGACGCGAGTCTTGACTTTCATCGTCCAAGTTGAATGGTTAGTTCTGCCAGACGGCGGAATTTGGGTTGTCGTCGCCGTTTAACAGTCTGCAGAAGTGGTTTTTCCATGTCCTCAACACCGACTGCGACTCAACTACGAGGTTTCCTTGTTCATCTCTACAGGAACGCTATCATCTCTTTATGCCACCGGACCACGGATTATGTAGACGTTGACCAGTCTGGGTATTGCAGAAATGTCTGGCTAAGTGCATTTGGATAGCTATCCAGGAATATTATATACAACGACATAGGTAATTCTTCGATTTTAATGTGAACGTCTTTGATAGTCTTCCAATCTGAATTTGGAATTTCACAGATGTTTCAAAAATAAAAATTCGCTTTTAAAGGAGCGACAGACGGTGCTAACGTTTTTCTTATTTCTTGTCAATTGAGTCGAAGCATTCTATGAATACGTTTTGTGAATTCCACTTTCTTTCGATCGTTTTTACTTTTCACTTTCTTTGGCACAGACCTTATCATTCAGCTTGAGAGAGTATGTGGAGGCTGATGGGAATGCATTCCACAAACAAGGAGTCCTACTTATTTAGAGTAAGGCTCATACAAAGGCAGACAATACATACTTAGGCCACTGACATTTACTCAGACTATGCTTGTATATTTTGAAGAGTGAGTAATGAAAGAGAAATCTGTATACTATTCACCACATAGTTTTTTTTTCGATTTTCTTCGGCTTGACTTGCGTTAGTATGAGTATATTGTAACGTTCCCCCTTTGTTCTGGCTTGCTTCTGCCCTATCTGCTCTCATTTGCTTACATGGTACTCTCACATCACAACAGTTTAAGCTAGAGCCAGGAAGCATCTTACTCAGTCTGCAGAAAGTTTTTCTTAACTTTTGTGAAAGTGGAACTTCAAGTGTGCATTTGAGGATTGTCTGCCTAACTGGTGAACTAAAGTTAAAAATTAAGACTTGTGGAAGATAGTAACTTAGTTGAATCTGAAATAAACTCTAAATAGAGTGATATAGTGAACATCAGTGTAGTGAACAAACAATATTTTATACAGGCTTTTTAAAAAGTGAATTGGACTTTCTATAGGACTGGATGGTATGTAAAAATATTCACATTTTGATGAAATTTACTTCAAGAGGAGTTCACGAAATCCCGAATTTTATTACTTGACTATGTCGAGCATCATCTATGTGTAACTATTTATTAAAAAATAAATGTTACTCATACGCCCTGATTTCTATTTTTTTCCTCCAAAATTTGTCATCAACTAATTTGGTTTTTATGTTTTGTGGAAATTAAGCCTAACAGTGATGCTTACTTTCACAAGCCTATGCATATGTAGGTAAGAAGAACTGTATACACTACGTTCCTTGCTGACAGAGAACGTCTGGAAATGAGAGCAAGTAAAATATGTTCCAAGTTCCACAGAGGAGGTGTGACCAAATGATGAGTTTGAGAGAGGCTTGATGACATAAAACACGTAAAGACTTGCACACTAAAATTTGTAGTTGTACTCAACCAAAATGATTCCGTAGTAGGGCCTGCTGCTATTTATGGGTGACTGGTATTTCGGTGAGGTCAGTTGCTAAGTCATCGGTTCTTATAGGGAAGTCTGCCTTTGCCTGAGAAATAACAAATGTATTAACCAAATACTAGGCGCCCAGAAATCTTAGGAAACAGCTCATAAGACTACTCCAACCAAGTAGAACGTAAACATTCCTACACTTCGGCTTGTTACGATGTGTTAGTAACATCAAGAGAGAGAGAGAGATATGTAGATCACACAATATTTGTCTCTACTTGATAACAAAGAAAGAATTGTGACTAAGAAGAGAAGAATGTATGTGTGCACCTGAGTATGTACATATGTGTAGTGAGATGAGTTCCAGATCAACTCTAACACAGCTGAAAGAGTCCCTGTTGTTAAAACGTACATACGTCAGGATGCTTTTAATGGTAGTTCTGTTACAACCTGGGGTTCTGGGGTTACAACCCTATGTTCCTGAAAACAGGCTTGTTGAATTGTATCTCCAGGCTTTGCCTAAAATATTTCTTGCAGAAAAGTTTCCTACCCAGGCCTTTATTCGGCATGCTATTGTGGGCCTTTCTGAATCTACTAGACAAGTGTCATAAGCCCTCAAACTCGACTTATTGGATAGAATTGATCCTGAGGAAACCGCAGGTACCCTTGAGTTGGATTGTTTTACTTACATGAGTATGGTTCTATATCTTTATCTACGTACTCTTACGGTAATACTAACGAAACATATCATGGCTAGGCACAAAGCTGCAACACTTAGGCTTGCAAGAGTTAAACAGATATACTATCGATCCAGGGTTCGTTGATTATATTTTTTTATCAAATCTTATAAAGAATGGTAATTTTTTACATAAAGTGCTGCGCAATGATGGTTAATCTTTAATGTGATGGATCTCACCAGTCATGCAATACCATCAATGTCTATTTTAATCTTGGTTGAGGCCCAATGTGATTATGTCATCGTCCGGAAGCGGTGAAGTATGTACGAAACATATTTTGAAAAACTCACTCTATGTTGTATAGATTGTCGAACCAAGATAGGTCAAAGTGCGAAACCTTGTGGTACCCCAAACACGTTTTAAATCATTCGAAATCCAAGGAAACAAGTCTGAATTGCTTAAAGTAATTGCACTGCAATATCCTTAAACCCTTTTCCAAGGCTAATCGCTTAACAGAAATAAACCGACGAAGATTTGAATAAATTTCGCTTGCAAAGCACGCAGCTTACTCGTTTTTTATTCTCCAAAAGCGTCAATAACGTAACAATAAAATCACCAATTCAAAGGACATTTAAACACCACCTCTCCAGTCTTATATTATTGCATATCACAACACTTGTGCGAGGGAGCACAAAATTAATTTGTCGTTGCCATTAAACTCCTATCAAAACTTGAATTCAATAAATACAGGCTGTGCCGGCAACAAAACAAACCGACATCGTTTCACAATGTTGCAGCCATAAAAGTGGCCCTATTGAGCCATAAAATCCATCCCAGCCAGACAAATCCCGGATTTCGATTGAGAGGGGTTTTTTTTGTTTTTGTTTTTTTGAAGGGCACTTCCCAGTCCTTCCCACATATATTTGTAAGGAATGTGCAATTTGAAGTAAGAAGAAAAAAATCCGGTACACAAGTCGGAGAAGAAAAATAAACAGACGTGAATTTAATAGTCCTGTCCACAAGGATGACATTCATTTTTCATGACAGGAAGAGAGAAATAAACATAAATACAATAAATACGAAAAAACAACAAAAATCGCCAATCGATTTATGCAGGTTTAAAGGATAAATAAACATGCCAGCGGCATTTGCAGGATCATTCAAAATTGACCACCACTCTTAGTTTGATGTTGCGTGGAATTTTTTGCAATTTGTCCTCTCTAAGCAAATTCCTGCACATGGAGTGGGGGTGTAAAAAGGCAATTCATACAAATGAATTGAATTCGAATGGCTAGCCGCACATGTAGGAGTATACGCCGCCGAAGGACATCGAGGACTATGTGGAGTGGAGGGTATGAGGAACGAAGAGCTCTGTATTCACTTGCGGTTTGGGACACATAGTGTCCCTGGAGCAACGCTCGCGCTATACTCGATCTCTGTATTTCTGAATGAGTGGACACAGATGCTGAATTGGATTTTCCATATGCATGATGGACAGACAGATGTTGGAATCGGTTAGCAAACTCGATTGTCGGATCGATTGCTGGAGGAGGTGGGTTCTGTGTACTGAAGAATTTAAATTTTATTAAAGTTATATCCTTGAATAGACTTTCTAGGGACTGATAGATATTTGTCTGCTTTTAGATTCATAGTATAATTTGCATTCTAAATGAAAAAGGTGGTAATAGGGAATGGCTGTTATAATAGCCTAGAAATAGACCATTGCAGCAGTGGGTACACCATGGAGCAGACCCTATTGACTGCATTTTACCGGTGGTAGTGGAATCTATTATGGTTATTTGATGAAGAGATGAAAAATAAAACTTGGAAATATGTACATAGCTCTCTAAAAAGAAATACGAAAGGATAGGGTTTCAGTCAATGCGACTAGCTCACGTTCCATGATGCTCCCTAATTAGACAAATATTAGCTTGAAAATTGTCTGGTTCCTACAGTCGGGATCTGGCGGAAGGAGTAAACTCCGAACTGAAAAAAATATCTATTCTATAAAAATCTATTTCATGAATCGCGAATCCAAAAATTTCGAAACAATTTTCCTTTCCTCTCCTTTTGACAGCGAAAATAATGAAAAAAGGGTTTGAGATGGAAATTCTTTTGATATTTGCACAGTTAATGACCGTTGGATCACGATATGTGTAGAGGGGACCAATTTGACCATGTGTCTCTTGTCTTGTCTCAGTATAAATATTTGGACCTGCATGTGAGGCCCAAGACCGTGTGGTGTTTGAGATTGAAGAGATATCCATAGTTATAGGTTAATGAGTTAACGCCGGCAAAACGAATTTGGGACTTGTCACACTTAAAACAATGCTGATCCCTTGTGATCCTGGGAGTTGGAACTTCCGTACTATAGGAGTTTTAAACTAAGAATTCTCAAGCTCTTCTAGGTCATGGAAAAAATAACTTCAAAGTATTTTATTTCAAATGTGACATAGTGCTGGGCAGTGACAATGAAAATGTGAGTTATTCTCATATACATATGTATATCCTCGTCGCCATGGGGCCGTGGCTCAGTAGGTAGTATGTTGGACTATTAAGTAAGGTGTTCGAGGTTCGAATCCCAGTCTGAGAACACCTAAAATTTTTTTCGGGGTCCCACCTCTCGCGAGCGTCTGACAAACGTCCGAGAGTACAACTGTCCTGAGAAAGCTTCTCAAATAACAAATTGCCCTTCGGACACTGCATTTAACAGTAGGTCCCTTCCATTCGTGTAAAGAATATAACACGCACAACACGAATTCTTTTTTTTTTTTTTTGGGTATAACAGTCGAACACTGTCTATCTTTTATTTGCTACTACATAGAAACCAGCGCCGGCAACAACGTCCATCTTGGAACCATCTATATGGATGGAAACTGTGAGTAGATTCTGTGCATACCCTGGTATGGTACTGGGTTTCCAGCTTCCAGTTTGACTAAGTCGTAGAATTCTGTATTGAGTTGGGCAGACTCTTGTACGAAGAGATCAAGGCTTTTTGAGATTGTGTATAGTATCCAGACAAGTTGAGTGGTTTCATTGCTCCGGTTGTACTACTGTAGGCGATTTTTTGAATCTTAATCTTAGTCTTTATGTTGGTAGCTTTCCATAGCGCTTGTCAACAAATCAAATGATGATTATGTTCATATCGCGCTGTAGAGCCACGTGGTGAGTTTAGGACTATGACCGTAGGTTTTACCGAATATCCTGTTAAAGGCATAAAATGTTGACATTGCTTTCTTTGCTGTTTCCTTTCTATTGCGATTTCAGAATAATTTGCTGCCCTACTTCTAGGTACTTGATGTTTTCAGAAATTCTATGTGGAGTCCTTTCAATTGATACGATATTCCAAGTAATAAACCTTCTAACCCCCAAAGCATGTCGCTTACATTACAAGTGGTCTCACGAAGATTTTACTGACTTGACAGTTCCACTTGTACGAACCTGTTCAAGACCCTTAAATTTATTGATTAAATTCATGGTAACGAAAGGCAGTATGAATGTAACTACATTTTCAGATTTTTGGAAGATCTGTTGCATACCTAAACTAGTTTTCGATACAAGGAAATCCACTCGGGCGTATTGTTGTCATTTTTTTTGCAAAATTGATATTGATTTCAGTTTTTTGTCGAAATCTGTTTTTTAGATTTTGTATTATTCGAGATTTTTGCTTTCTATACTTTATTTTTCTGGACATCGGGTAGATCTATTTAAAATCTGATACTCTGATGCCGGTCTGAGACTCGGGTTGGTGTGAATCTTTGCCCATCCAGTAGTTTTAGTTTCATTATACTTATATGCGCGTGAGGCAGGTAGATTTTCGGTAAAATCACCTACTAGAACCATTAAGAGTGGTTTGTACTCCTTGCGCTAAATCGAACGGTTTCGTTCGTTGGAGTCGACGCACGAGGTTTGTCATGTCCAACAATTTGGAGTATGGCATGGTTGCAATGACCGTCGAGTCGTGTTCGTAACTTCCTAGCAAAGTTTATTATTTCTTCGTCCACGGTTGTGATCAATAGGTCTCTCTGTATATCATTATTTTGGAGATACCAGGGAGCATTCACAATAGTTGTTAATGACTTGTTTTGGAATGATTGTATGGATTATCTGTTACTTGCTTTAGTGCAGCCCCAGAGTTGTTTGCCGTAAGTCCATATAGGTTTTAGCATTTGCTTATATATAAGCTGTTTGTTGTATGTGCTCAACTTGGTCAATGTCGTCCGAGTAGCCAGTACATTTCTCGGTATCGGTTCTCAAGTTCGTCACGTTTTTTTGTTTTTGACATACGCCTTCCACTTTAGCTTAGATTCTGACGTCATCCCGAGATATGTGGCTTCATTTGCGTACGGTATTTGTACCGAATTAATGAAGACGGATATATTGTTTATGTTTCTATATGTGAAATTAGTATGCGTGGATTTGGTCTCATTGAGAGCAATACGCCAAAGTTTTGTCCAATCGCAAATTTTATTTAAAGCGCATTGCAGTTTTTCAGTAGCGGACTTGACTGTGCTTTCCGTATCCAGAATAGTCGTATGGTCCGCGAACGTAGCAACTATTGTACCCTCAGTTTGCGGTATGTCACGAGTATCTAACAAGAACAGAGTAGGACCAAGGACACTCCCTTGCGGAACCCCGGCGGCAATAACCTTAAATCCGTAGTAGTCCGTTCCGTGCTTAGGTAACTCAAAATATCCTATTTTTGAGGTAGGATTCTAAAATGCTGTATACGTTTTTCGGAAAGATCCTACTGAGTTTATATTTCAAGCCATCGCGCCAAACCTTGTCAAAGGTCTGGGACACGTCAAGTAAAACGCTAGAGCAAACCTGTTTTTTCTCTAGCGCTTTTTTGATGTCGTTAGTTAGTCTAAATACCTGGTCAATTGTGGAGTGGTTCTTTCTGAAACCAATTTGATGATCATGTATAAGCCATCTTTCTTCTTTATTGAAAATGACAGCCTTTTCCCAAAAACGAATGCAAATGGGATATCTCTATTCCATTCGTTTCTTTCAAGATTACTTCATCGATCCCCTACCACTAGTCCACATTTTTTTTAAAAACCCATAACTTCGAAAAGTAAATTCTAGCCAAACGATTTCAATTTAAAATAACTCGCATGTGCTACAAAGGATAAAAGTTGTTCGTAAATCAATTAAACCAAATAAGCACTGTATTCATATCCAGCATTTCTGACATAAAATACACCATTTACACGTGTAAGCTACTGATGTCATTCTGATACTAATTGAGCATCCAATCAATGGAAAAATATTAATAACCGTCCTGACTGTTTCAATCAACCGATGTAATAGACCAGCAGCAATTAAAGTGAAACTGTTGACAGAGAAGCCAAAATATTTTTGTTGCGAAATCAAGTTAAGAGCGAGTATTATTTTTTTTATTATTACTTTGTGTATATTTTTTTGTATGAAAAGGTATACGTTTCATGATGCAATTATATTGCATGCTTCAATATCATATTTGTTGGTTTGTAGCATGTCATCAGAAATGCAGACAAATATAAACATATACATAAACTAATTTTATGGAATGTCAATTCATAAATATTAAATCCTTTTCGTCCTTTAAAGTATCCCTACAAGCCTATAATTAACTTTTTTGGTGTCGGGGCAAACCCGTATCTGAACCAACATGCACTTCAGGTAGCTCGGTGTGTATATGTGCTTACATTTCACATTCCAAGTCGGAATATATTAGGCGTTCATTGTTGGTCAGAGGTAGATTCATATACTGCAGGTCAGGATGAATTGAAACGACCGAGGATATCTGCATTCGCTTTAGATCAGTACCAGAGAGGAATTGGAAGTTGTTGAGGTTAGCCAAACGATTGCAAAGAGTTTAATTTGTTACTTACGCTACAGTCAGGGTTGGCCCTTAACCTCAATCAATAGCTCTCCAATGAGCGCAGTCTTTCGGGAACTGCCTACAGCTCCGCACTCAAAGTTAGTTGAAATCGTTTTACACTTATACGTGGCACCTAAGGCGAGATCTTCCTCACCCTGTTCGGTGGCATACATAACTCAGTTTTTCATAAAATTTTTGGAGGAAATATTTGGTGCTCTTTATCTATACAAGGCGAGGCAGCAGTGAAGCTGCCTTGCGCCTAGAATGGTCAGAACTAAAATGTCTGACTAGAATTGAATCACGAGTTGTGGTGGACTTTGAATGTGAGAACCCTGTTAGGTGTCGTATACGTAACTTTTTTTCATACAATTTTGGGGGAAATTTTTTTATTTTTTGTACACAAAACGTGGCAGCGGCTGAGCTAGTTTGCGCCTAGAATGCACAGATTGAAATGTGACGGGTCGCTCTGTTCTGAAGACGATGTCAGTGTCATCTGCATATGCAAAGAATTTTGAAAATGGTACTTCTAGTTGGAGTTTCGCACACTTTTCTGAAGTATGTTTGAATGCACATGGCATCGCATCACCTTCCGTGAATCCTTTTTTGACATCAACGGTTTTAGTAAGATTATTTCTCAACTTTAAAGCACAACAAAGGTTCTCTATCGTCATCCTGTACCCAAAGAGATGTACCCATTTTCAATCTGATAATGCCGTCATATGGGAGTGGGCGCCGTGGCTCAGTGGTTAGTGCGTTGGACTATGGAGCAAGGGGTTCGAGATCGAATCCCAGTCGGGGAACACCTAAACGTTTTTCACGGCCTCACCTCTCGCGAGCGTCTGACAAACATCCGAGAGTACACAACTGTCTCGAGAAAGCTTCTCAAAATAACAAATTGCCCTTCGGACACTGCATTAAACAGTAGGCCCCATCCATTCGTGTAAAGAATATAACACGCACAACACGAATGGTTGAGAGAAGCTAGGCCTTGGTTCCCATCGACCTGTTGCGCCAAGTATTTATTTTTTATTTATTTTAATGCCGTCATATGCAGCCCTACTTGAGCTTGAGCGGATTTGATCAACTTTAAAATTTGTTGGTCGCATTGATAGGTTCCAGTTAGGTTATTGTCAATCATTATGACAGACAACATCTTGTACGCGATGTTGGGTTGGCTCTACCCTCATCTAACGAAATCATAGAATTACGTTGGTGTATGCTCTGTACCAGGTCCATTTACAGCTATTTTTATTGCAGTTTTGTTAGATTTAAACTTGGATATTGCAGTCCTCGTTTCATTTTGGTCAGGTGGACTTTACTTTGAGTTTAATTGTATAGATTGAGCGCTCCATTCTACCTGACAACTGGATGTCGGCCATCGTCGCCGGTTTCCAAATACACGTTCGGCGAAGATGCTAGCGGTCTCTTGCAATTGCAATCCTCTTAGAAATTAGGATATCCGTATTTTTACCTTTAAAATTTCGGACATCCAAGATACTGGAAAGATTCCTTGAATCGATCAATCGTGATTCGATCGATTTGGTTGATCGACTCATGATCAGAAAAGCCCATGTTCTTCGCTTATGTTTATTTCGTCCTCGATAATGTGTACTAAAGCTGTGATTACATTCGCCACTCATCTGCTGTGTACTATATCAGATTTGTGGAACTTCACCTTTAGAATTCAGATGCCAATCATCCTTCTATACTCAATATCTAGCTTAAGTTTTCCTGACTTCGCGGACGTCACTGTCAATTCATTTTAACTAACAACCAATTTTCCAACGCTAGTCCTTAGCTTGTATTAGCTCTTCATATTTAGAAGCCATCTTTTGACTGCCTTAATACCTTTCCTTATGGCTCCACACTAAGCAGCTATTTATAACAAATGTCTCTTAATCCCCCAAAATGAATAATCCACCTTCCCATCTACCCTGAACTCATTTGTTCGCCAAAAGGAAAATCCCCCAGGAAATCCGACCGCAAAAATTTAAAAATGCAAATACCACCCCATAAAATGTTTTTCCAAATCACGGGAAACTTAACTCAATTTCAGCCAGTCCTCCTCCAAGGATATCCTTCTACACGTGAAACGTGCTTAATAATTCTCTGACGCCAAAACTAACATTGAACACCTTGAATTATAAATGAATTAAGGCAGAACGTAGATCAGGTGGTTTTGTGAAATTTCTGCGCCAAGGAAAGCCAAACAATTGTCGGGGATCCTTCCTTGCGTGCATTGCCATTGATTCTGACGTTATCCGTGCTTCCAGCCCAAAACCTGGAGAAAGGATATAATTAAAAATTTAATGGTTAAATATTAATTTAAAAAAAAAAAAGAAAAAAAATAACAAAAAACTTTGCAGAAGCGCACACGTAAGCCCAAGAAACTAGGTCATCCGGACAAATGGTTTATGCTCGCCATGCATATGAGGAATATAATAAGGATATACGATCTGAAAACCGTCATCGCGTTGCAGTTCTAGCTTTTACATTAATGCTACCTGGGTGCCGACGGAAAACCCATCGCTAGGAGAAGGGGGTGGTGTGTGCTCTTCTTTCCTGCTTATGAACTAATTATACAGACGTCGACGAGGAGCTCAGATAATTCATGTGGCTTTTTCATCGCGATGTTGTGTGGAAAGGCTTCAGCCGGAATATCCGTGAACGCTCTGTTGCATCAGCATTAGCAAAGTGTTAGGGACAATGGCGTTGAGCATGTAGGTTCCTATGGAATCCACATGGGAACATGTTTTTTATTTGTTCGTCGAACTACCTTTTGCAATGTGCGCGCTATGAGACTATTTCATATATAGCGGAAGGATAATTAATGCTTGTTCGCTCTTACTCATATGGCGGAGAGATGGGTTGCTGCATGAAGCGATGCTATTAGGTCTGAAACGAGAGCATAGATGCACTCATTCAGTGGGGCTTCCTTGTGCTTTTTTTTCTGTCCTTATTTGAAATTAATGGTGGATGTTGTTTATTAGTCTGTGCAACCAAAATGGAATGCAATTGTGTACGTCAGGTAGTTAAAGTTACAACAGGAAGTGAGGGTACGACGACGGGTTACATATATTTAAAAGCGGTTGTGTATGGAATCTAAAATGAAACTTTCTAATGGCTGTTGAAAGGAAATTGAAAAGTGATGATCCATCTTTCTTTTCATTGCCGTGTGTAGTACCTTATTGAGGGTGAAAACTTTTTTTCTTTAATTAATAAAAGTTTGGTAAAATTTATAGGACAGTATGCCTTAGTTGGCTTGGAAGTTTCTGAATTTAAGTGCTCCCTCGAGATAATTGGCAAAAGCAAGGCATGCATTACACCATTTTTTTTTTAATTAACTGCTCGTTCAGTAAGATTAGTTATGCTTTAGTTAATGAAACTCTCGCTTAGAATAAAAAGTCTTTGGAACGACTCTGTCAGCTGGATTCTTAAGAGCGATTCATATTCATAACATTACTGAGAAACTACTTACGTATTGCGGCTTGCTATAATGGTCGTAACGACATTATAAGTTCCAAGGACAAAATGAAGTTTGCTGCCACGTAGTTGCTCCCATTAGCAGTGAGACTTAAGTCTCTGCTTTGTACTAAAACTCTTAAAGCAATTGCGCTGAGGTACAGCGATAGAACTTTCAGTCAGTGAACCATAGTTTTCTGGATCTACAAGCTTCCTTAAACCCTGAGTGAATTAACAATATCTCCCTTTTTCTTACCTTCCAACTTGTCGCTTCCCAGATTTTTGAGTTTGTCCCTCCTCCCTTCTATACCGTCTTAGAGGTGTTTCATGTGAAGGCAGCAACCAAGTAAATTAAACTTCTGTTCTTTTTTCTTTAAGTTGGTAACATTTGTGTCTTCCTTAGATGGTCTCTAAGCCTTTGTAAGAATGCTCTTACGCAACCATTTAATAATTTCTCAGCTCTTCTTGATTTCGGTTTATTCACGTTAGGTATGATATACTAGGTAAGTGTCCATTGCACTTCTCCTGGGATTCATTTGCTAGAATCTGTATCAGCATCGTGACAAATGTGATACAAATGGCATCAAACGATGATATCCGAGAGCTGGTGATCGCTCTGAGAGCGTAGCTTCTGTTATATAAAGTTTTTCAATAAGGACATCACAATTTTGTGTTAAAATAAAACATAGAATAATTGAAGTACCGGGCTAAAATTTATGTCAGGTGTAGTACACATGCACACATTTAAGTGTGGAACTCGAGCTCGTTCGACCACCTCGAACATATTTGCAGGATTCGATTTATACGATACGAAGAAATTCAGTCTAATCACAGCCCCTCCGGCATGAAATCCACCCCACACGATCAGTTTGTGGATGCAACGGAATCTTTTGAAACACATGACGACTTGTTAATGTCAAATAACGCATATTTTGCTTATTGACAAACCTATTAGGCCAGAAGTGAGCTTAATCTAACGATGATTTTTCGATGAAATTCAGGATTTTTTTTTCAAAATTTTTGCAGAGCCCAATCGGAATAGTTTCGGTGGTTCCAAGAATCAAAGGTTTCAGTTTTTGAGTAAATTTTGCCAAATAATTCTCCACAATGTGGACAAACCGTTGACTCGAATTTATCCACTATATCAACCACAGCCTGTCTGCTGGTATAAAATTGCAACTACCAACTCAGAATTTCGTTAATAATTTTTAATAATTTCTTAACGTTGCTTGTTCGTAAACTTGAACGCGATCAAATTGTAAGGCGTGACTGACGTTTTGGCATTGACGGATTATTAAAAATATTTAGGGGTGCAGTTGTATTAAAACTTAAAATTGTTATGTTCTTATTGGGAAACCCTTTATTTTGGGGGACCCTAAGAATCCTTACTAAACAACGTTGTTATACGTTAGGGTCCACACTAAATGACGTAGAGCGGAGACTTGAGGAACAACGCATGTAATACTATACTACTTCGTTCGATGAGTGTCCGCAGGTCATAACTCCAGCTTTACCTTGTTATAGCCTTGTTTCTTGTATATCGTCTTGCTTTGCGCATAGGGTTTACTACATTATCCAATAACGAGCTGTTCAGCATTTAAAGGAGACAATTAAGACGACCCAATTTTGGGGTCATGACCACTCTTTGCACTCTTTAATGCGACATTATATTGCCAATGTTTAACAAGTCGAAATGAGTCCCAAATGAATGTTTACAGAACATACCTAGACCGGAAAGGTAGAGTCTATTGCAATGATCTACAAGCCTATGTCTGTTTAAAACCTGAATATAACTAGCATATTTGAGTATAAGTTTTGGCATCATGCATCTCGTCGACTAGCACTTTCAATAATAACCGATCCGTATCATCACTACTTCATATGCTGGCCTATATTCGTTAAAGTAAATTTCAGTCTAAAATACACTTAGTAACTTTCAAGGGACTGCTTGAAATACATAAGTGGTCTACTTACGCCAACTCTTTAAATAGACTTCTAGCTTGCTCGTCTGTCCGTTTGAATGACATCGGTCCAGCCTCTCACAAACGACACACAAATACTCTAGATTTCGTTAGAATCTCTCTTAAGCAAGAGAGCTGTTCCTACTCGTTAACACCATTTTCGCACCACCACCGGTTTTTTATAACATTCTTGGGGAGAGACTTATGTAACTTGATAAAAAAACTTTTACGTTTTCTTAATGACTTTCCAAAAAGCTGTAACACATCCCTTATGCAAGATAAGCAGGTGACCAAAACCAATATGGTTCCACCCTTTGAACTCTCCCTTTATCACCTATACTTAGCACCCTTATGGCACATCACCATCCACTGTTACTTCGTAGTACACAGTATGGTATTCTACTTTCAGTAATGTGATTAGGATTAAAAAGTCCTCGACCTCTAACCTCATCCTCAATGGGATCGCCCTCAATCTTATGTTGATGTCTTCGTTGTATTAGCTCCCAGCTATATGTGCTCCGTAGCATCTTAAGAATAGTGCTTGAGCACTAGCACTTGAAGTTCATCTAAAAATTTTTGTATTTCGCAAAACTTTTCCTTTCTTCATACAAGAGATACCCTTGGAATCCTCTTGAGGAAGGACACATGTTTTTTTTTTTGTTCACTTCGAAGCAATTTTCCCAGACAGAAAAGTTTTTATGAAACTTTTTATCTTCCTTACGGATATTTTTTTTTTGTCTGTTTTTGTTCTGCCGAGCCAAACATCTCCTCGAACAAAGTGTCGCTGACAAAAATCTTCAACAAGGACTTTCTTTGTTTAAGGTCAGGTCATCTCTATACAAAAGGTGAACAAGAACAACAATTGTGTGGGGGTGCCAGGCGGACATCCTGTTTTGTTCTTATCTTTCTTTAGAAAAGTCCAAAAACCATAAAGCATTGCCGCAGAATGAAAGTTCAACCCTTCACAGGATAACTGAATTTCGGAAACCTAACAAAAGGTGTCAAAACCAGATGGGTGGAATTTACCACCCACACCGCACACAAGTAGTTGGGTAAACGCTTAAAATTTCCAAAGGATATGTACCCAATCAGCCCCCAAGTGCAAGAAATACATCAAACACTAAGGAAACATCCTGCATTCAATGAACCAAAGGATAACAACGCGTTTGCATTCTCATTTTATATGTACCTATACTCGTACACAGGCAAGGAATACTTTTATAAAAGAAGCAAACTTTGCCATTTTATTGTTTACCCAAACACTTTTCATGCTCGCAAGGATACACACTTTCCCCCATGAGTGTTGGAAAACGAAAAAATGAATCTAATTTCCTTGTTTGCCGTTCCTCTTTTTCTTTCCCAAAAAAAACTAGTTCACAGGATAAGTCATTTGGCCACGTGACACAGGAAGATGAGAGCGAAAAAAAAATACACTTCTGTTTGTCCTGGAATTTAATAATAATTCTCTTTCCCTTTCTTTTTGCTTTGCTTTCAGTGCTCGATTGTCAAGTCAGCGAATGGGACCAATGGAGTGAGTGCGACAAGAGCTGTGGTACCGGTATGATGACTCGGAGCCGAACCGTCCTGCAGCCAGCACAGAATGGAGGCAAACACTGTCCGTCGTTGGTGCAGAAACGTGGTTGTCAAGGGTTCCGTTGTCATGGCCATCACGATAGGAAGGTCCTGCGAGGTGAGTGAACTTGTCTTTGCTATTATTTTCCCATTTTCAATTATGTCAACATGGTGGGGCTTGTGAACGAGCAACACGAACGACATGCGGTTTTCCGCACCATTTTCTAACGATGAAAAATGTTGGGTTTTTTGAGGAAGGAAGATGTCCTTTTCTCTTGTTTTCTTCTCTTTTTTTTGACAATAAATGAAAAAGTAGAGGAAATTGTTTCCATTTAATAAAAGACTTATTAATTTTTTTTTTGTTTCCTTGGGAAATTTAATCAGTCGTTTACAATGCAGAGGCTGCTAATCTCTGTGTTATCCTTTATGAGTGGATCAAGGGGAAGTGCTTTTGTTTTATTATATTTTGGTAAGGACACTTCAATTTCGCAACCAACATCCATTTATGAAACAAGGTCAGTTTGAACTTTAGAAATTAGTTGCTCTTTGAAGTTCAGTGTTCGTCCGAAAAATACAAATTTCACTCATGTCGGTTGAAAGTTCGGTTTTTTTTGGACCACAAAATAAAATCTATTTCGGAAACTCGAATCAAGTACAGATGTTATTCTCGGTGAAGTGGAAATTGCCGAATTTTATTGTACACCATGCGATACGGAAATATTTTTTTTTATAAAATTCTTTATGGAATCGATTTTAAGAATTAGTTTTGATATTAGAATCAGGACCGTTGGTGAACGAGATCATTTATTGAGTCCTAAATATTCCTTATACAAAGGATAGACATGTACTTTGTTTTTTTTTTCAGATTCTAGACGTTAGTAACTCTAGCTTACCAAGGACACATGTTCTTTTTCTCATGACAAGACGAAGGAAAGGTCTTGACCTCTCATTGTTATCCGAAACACACAGGACTTTTTCAGAATTTGTGTTAACGAGTTGATAGCAGTAATGAGCTACAATTTATGCTAGGCCTGTACTTTGACGGCGTCAAGTTGCAGCGAGTTTTACAAACAAAGTTTATTGAGGTACCTTTCCACTGAAGGCTAGAAATATACACGAAACTATTTATATATTTGTTCAGCTCCCAGATCATTGTTTCCCCATTTTTTCAAGCTGAGATCATGTCGACCAAGAAGCTTTGTCCTTGCTAAAATGTAATCCAATATCTACTAGTGATCAAGTCCCTGGAACCAACCCGCTTTAAACTTTTGTTTACTTTGAAGATGAGAGACCAGTTCAGCATTTACCTTTGTTGGGTGTGAGACCCAATGGATAAAGTCGAAAGCTTCAAGCACAAACCATAGGTAAAGATCGGTGTCCTTATTCTTAAAGGGGTTGTGTCTTTGCAAATGAGTTCTGTAGAAGGAAACCACACTTCACCTCCTGTCGACTGCTCGATTAAACAGGTTTTTTCTTCAATGAGTTTGGTGAACTGGCGTCGTTAGACTTCATGACAATATCTTGTTGGTTTTAATAGTCATTGGATAGTCAAGATGAAAAAAAAATCCATGGTATCATAAGGTATCTCTTCTGGTCTAACTGTGTTGCTATCTTAGCTGCTTTCACCTCATACCGGCGAAACCTTATAAATTGATATCTGATGTTGGCATGTAACTTTTGGATAGTTCTTACTTGTCCTGGAATTTCGCTGTGTTTGGATGTAAAAGGGAACGCATGCTATATGAACGATGCTACAAGTAACGAAAAACTGACCGAGTGTCGATATTGAATTTTTCTTTCCAAAATCGTCCATGATGTGGAACATCGTCCATTTGTTCTTCTTCAAACAAAAAGAATTTTGTACCAAATTTTTGCAATATTGATGCCATGACCTTGCCTACAGATGGAACCTCCTTGTTTGGAACCAATTCTCCACCTTCAGTCTGTTTTAACTGTTCCTTAGTCTCGGTCTGAAGTGTTTTATCCATTGTTATGAATTGACGCAAAACCTCGGCTCTATTTCTGCGAAACCTCGACAAACACTCGATTAAAACATCTGAACAAATTTAGACTTTGGTGTACTCAGCTCCTCGCTATTTAGGGATTTTGGAAGAAGTTGGGTATACAGAGGTCAGGAGTGAAAATGATCTCTTGATGCACTTCAAATGCAATATCGCCTCATATCTCCTCTCCCTTGGCGTTTTCAGCCAAACGGACGAAATTTAACAAAAAACTTAACCAGAAAACCCAAATTGCATGATTTAGTCTTTGGTGCACTCAGCTCCTTGCTATTTAGGGATTTTGGAAGAAGTTGGGTATACAGAGGTCAGGAGTGAAAATGATCTCTTAAATATCGTCTCAAGACAAATCGCTAATAGCCAATCGAACATGTACCGACTATGCCTAGAGAACACCAAAACTGCTCGGACTAGACTCAAATTCCAGAAATTCCTGCTAAGTAGGCAAATCACCACATCACCTGTAAGAGGATGGCACAAAAGATGTCCATGAGGTCGTGCTGCTTCATGAAGCTATTTCAAAGCCCTTCACCCCAATTATCCATAAAAGAGAGAACCTTGCACCTATCCTATATCCGTATTACTAATTACAACTTTGCCCGCAAGCCATTAAAAACTCTGCATGCCTTGAAATACTCTATCAAAAAAAAATATGTCATCGCGCCATTACCCATACCGCTCTGTGTGTCGCCTTCATTTTAAAAGAGCCTTCAACATTTAATTCAAGTTTCCTGCTGCGTAACAGCCTTACTATAAAGTTTCTCCCCAAAGTGCTCTGAAAATAGTCTCATTACCGGGCGCATGAAATTACAAAAGCCACTTCCTCATTCTCACCTTCTGTCTCTGCATCGGATAACGACGCATTTGTCCTTGACCAACCACACCTTTTCACTGTTTGTCGTCGAGGGCGTATACGTAACATTTTTTCCTTGTTGCCACTGTACGCGCCGCTGCCTGCTCCTGGTAATAGTTCAATGATGAGAAGGCGTATACGCAACGTCTGACTACCTCATGAGTGGTAATTACCTACTTAACTTTAGAATTACCCATTACCAAGTTAAAATCCTTGTTTTATGTGTGAGTAGATGTGGCCAAGTACCTAACAAAAAACAGCAGCAGCACACAAAACACTGAAATAATTTTCACGCCATAAAATTTGCATTTCTCCAGCGAAAGATGCGAGAATTTACTATCAGCGTCTAGGCATTTTCTATCTCACAGCCAGGTCCAAAACGGTACTAAAGCTAATTGGGTTCTTTGTTTATTATTCATGGGAATATGGGGTTAGCTTTTCCTGATGACGATGTACGAGTATACTCGTATGTATGTAGGTATAGTGTACCCTTTCGGGGCTAACTAAAATAAATAATTTTCTCGCTTTATTACAGAGATGGCACTTTTACTACCAGCGGCATTGTCAAGGAATCGCCACGCCAACGATAGCAGTGACATTCGACGGAATCTACGACTACGCTATAGGGACTCGTTTAAGCACAACCGAGAGCACGAGTGAGTAAATTATAATTTTTTCTATTTTCCTCGAACATATTTCGTCTGAAGACCTTTCGGATGTGGTTTGATCCTTTTTTTATGCTTCGCGGGGTGCCTTATGCACCCATCACCTTTTTTTTTGTTGCTCCTTTTATTTGCATAATCCTTGCAAAGACCCAGGCGTAAGGAAATATATATATTTTTTTTTTGTGTTTTGAGGAGAGGAAGGGAGAACGAGATGAGTTTACAACGCACAAAGGACATTTGGTTTCCCTTAGCCTCGTTTGGATGTATTTTTTTTTTCTCGGCCTGAGATTAGACTACGTGAAGCGTTTTATGCCAGCACTTCCAGCACTTCAACGCTGTTCAGGTATAAAATGTAATGGCGACTTAAAGACTGATTTGCATGCGACAATAATGGCGCGCACGGATGAAATGTCCTTTTTTGCGTGAGGCTTGTTAAGGCAAAACACATTTTCTTCTGGTGGGCTGGTGGGCTGGTGGGTGGTTGCCTCTGGTGGAATGGAAAATTCGTGTAATGTGAAAATTATTAACTTTGTTAAATTTACTAGAGAGAAAGAGAGAGCGAGAGGAAGAGAGAAAGTGAATTTTGATTGAAGTGTGGTACGACTTTGTTATGACTGAATGACAAGGACGATGATGGCAATTTGATTTGCATTTATTTTCTGTGTATATATGTATATAGAGTGGGAGAGGAAAATGGTTGGTGTCTTCTAACAACCACTTACTCAGTGAAGAGAAAATTAAATTTAAATTGAAGGTCATCAAAGTTGAATTGCTTCCCTAGTATAGCTAGAGACGGACGAAAAGAGAGTCAGAGAGTTTATTAAGGAAGGAGCTATTGAAGGCGTTTTAATGGTGGCAAGGATCTGAGCATATTTTAGGCGGTGTGTTTTAATTTGTGTACTTTGACGCTGGTACAGTCGTAGTGATAATGTTTTACGCTATTTTGTCAAATTCATTAACCATAAAGTTTTGTCAAGACAGTGTTGTGTAATGGAGTCAGGCAAACATAAAGCTAAATGGTGTTAACGTTGATGGATGTAGTTTCGTGTTGATCACCTTTAATTCATGTTAACTACTGCCTGCAAGGTTTATTAGATCTTGTTAATGAGTTGTGTAAAGCTTAGCAAAGTGCTTTGTTTAGGTTCGTAAACAGTAGATTGTTGAGGGAATTTGGTACCAAAATTTCTTTTAAATATGGTCGCACCTTTAAAGTCAATTTTCCGGAATTTCGCATTCGATATTATTCCTGAGCTTCTCTTACGCCTATTGGCATAAACCAACGACTTAACGTAACCAAATGAAAAGAAATAGAAAGCATTACATTGCAAGAGCGAGGTGGCCAATCGATCGGACTATTTCTCGAGCTTACGCGATCATCGACCTTCCCTTTCAAAAGATTTATTGTTTGACAAACAAACAGGCCACGTAACACTATCTTGTTAGAACCACATGTCAAGTTCATCATTCATTTCTGGTCAAAAATAGTCTTTCCATATTGTAATATAATGCTTTCCTCTTAGCCCTAACTCCCAACTAAACTTTAAGTTAACGCAGTTCTTATCTTTGCTTTGCACTTGTTTTTTCCGGTTGTCCAACAAGTGCATAAGCTTTCCCGCGTTTTCTTCTGATCTCCAACTTCGTCTTCCTAAAAGACGAAGCTGGAGAGTACCTTTGCATTTTTGTACAGTCGCCTGGTAGTCAGTTTAGTCACATACTTAAAAGAGGCAGCAACCATCTACTTATGTAAGCCTGTGTATCAAGTATAAAGTTTTCAATAAAATAAAAAGTTAAATTTATCTTTGAAAGTTAACTTTAAAGATTGTTTTATTATTAACTTAATAATATTTATTATACGTAACAAAAATACGTACATACATACATATGTATATCTGGCGCAGTCGGGAAAAGTTAGTTAAAATAAACTCGCAGAAAAAAATACACGTGGTGTGTTTAAACTCGAGTAACTAACATAAAAGCTCCTAAATTAAATAAAACAACGATAAAAATATACATTTAGTATAAATAAATACAATTCATACATCCATAATAAATGACAAAAAAAATAAATAAAAGTACAACGTGCAAATGTATCGTCGCGTGAGTCTCTCCGCACGTGCTTTCCATCAGCCTACATTTCTGGCATCCTAGAAGAAAAGCAGCTTCAAGCATCTAAAAACACAAGAATCAAGAAATACCTGCCCGTAACAAGGAACAATTTAGCGAAAAAAGTATAACAGACACAGTGGCGTGGCGTACATCTTTTTCCACGTGTTCCTGATCATCCCATACATATATTTGGCACCTGAAGAGAATACCATCAAGCATCTATAAACATAAAAAAAAAAAAAAAAGACGAAATACCTGCACCACACCAAGGAATAATCGACCGGTAAGCGAGGATATTTATAATTATGGAAGTTCTTCAGGCACCAGAAAAATTTAGACTTATTTTAGATATGATAAGTAAGATTAAAGAATATAACGGGAACGAATCATGTACTGTTGACTTTCTGGACAGAGTTGACTCGCTAGCAGCCACATTTGGCGATTTCGATGAGTCTTCTAAACTAGTTTTAACAGGTTACATCAAGGACAAAATTGTAGGCAAAGCCAAATACGAACTCCAAAAGCATGGCAGAGTTGGTACTTGGACAGAGATAAGAGAGATCTTGAGAAATAGTTTCGGAGAAAAGCTTTCAGTCAGTGCTCTTTTGGACCATATTAGAACAGCTAGGGTAGAAACAACAATAGAAAACTATTATAATGATATTAACATACTTTTAAGCAGAATTAACAATGCATATTTACTAAATAACAATATAATTAATAATGAAATGATTTTGTCTAATGGTAGGATAGCCTTAGAGGCATTCAAAAGTAACCTTCCAGAGCCAACAAAAACAATAGTATATAGCAGAAACCCCCAGACCTTAAATGAAGCCTACAAAATTATTGTAGAAATTAATCAACATTTATTAGGACCCAATGGTAATAGGTATAAACACTACAATTCGAATAACTATTTATTGAATAATACTAAATTCAGACAAATTCGTAATTATACTACAAATAACAATCATGTTCAAGCCAGTCAGATGCAACAGGACGACAATTATGTACAAGGACATCGTAATAACAACTACACAGAGACTAGACAAACACAACCAAACAACTATTACACACAAAGTGGGCAATCGCGACGGGACAATAACTATACACATAGTGGACAATCGCGACTCGGCAACAACTATACACGTAGTGGACAATCGCGACAATCGAATAGATTTAGGAGTAGCAAAATCGAACCCATGGACATAGGTCTCAATCAGCACAATGATCATATTGATCATAATGAACCTGCCCACAACGTGCGTCCAAATTTTCGAAACGGGTACCGAAACAACTACCCTATATAGTCGTAAGTAGTAATACTAGGCATCTTAGATTTATAATTGATTGCGGTGCAGAATATAGTATAATTAATAAAAATTTATGTAATCCTAAATGGAAAATACAATCTAAAAATTACAATCTTAATGTCCTCGGTCACAAAATACAAACAAATACACAATTCAGAATACCCCTATTTAAAGAATTTAATAAAGAACATTTTTACGTAGACTTTCTAGAATACCAATTTCATGACTATTTTGATGGCCTGATAGGAAACAATATTCTTCTTGAACTTAACTCAATTATTAATTACAAAACTAGGTCTCTCACAACAGACGACATAAGCATTCCAATATATTTTAGCAGAGACGAAGAAGTCTATGCTAAATATTGCTCTTTCGAAAAAACTCCCAACATATTCTTTGGTGAAGTTTTCGAAACTGAGATTGCCGACAAGGTATTTGCGAATCATCTAAGTAACTCTGACGTGTCCAAATTGAAGTCATTACTTTATTCGTACAAATCAATTTTTTACAAAGGTGATAATTTGGGCTTTACGAATGAGATTAGACATCAGATTAACACGAAAACAGAAATTCCAATATATAGCAAGCTTTACAGATACCCGGAAATTCACGCGGAAGAAGTTGATAGGCAGATTAAGGAAATGTTGCAACAAAAAATAATTAAGCCAAGTAATAGTCCTTACAATTCGCCAATTTGGGTAGTCCCCAAAAAAGATGATAATAGTGGACGGAAACAATGGCGAATTGTAATGGACTATAGGAAGCTAAACGAACAGACAATAGAGGATAGATTCCCTATGCCTAATATTGACGAGCTATTCGATAAACTTGGCAAATGTAATTATTTTTCAACTATCGACTTGGCGAAAGGCTTTCACCAGATAGAAGTCGATCCGCGTGACAGACCTAAAACTGCTTTTTCAACCAGAAACGGACATTATGAGTTTCTTAGGATGCCGTTTGGCCTAAAGAATGCTCCTGCAACTTTTCAAAGGTTGATGAATTCGGTATTAAAGGACTTTATAAACAAAATCTGCGTCGTTTACTTAGACGATATTCTCGTTTTCTCCACTAGTTTCGAAGAGCATTTAGACTCATTAAAGAAAATTTTCCAAAAGCTCAAACAATGTAATTTGAAGGTTCAAGTAAATAAGTGTAGCTTTGCTCAGTTATCTACGAATTATTTAGGGCACATTATTGTAAATAATGGAATTAAACCGGATCCAAATAAGGTAAAAGCAATAACCTCAATGAAACTGCCAACCGACAAAAAAGGCATAAAAAAATTTTTAGGTATCACAGGTTATTACAGAAAATATATCAAAGACTACGCGAAAGTTGCGTATCCTTTAATAAAATATTTGAAAAAATCTGAGAAGGTAAATAGAGCTGACCCTCAATATGTTAAGGCGTTTCAAAATTTAAAAACTTTGTTAACGTCTGACCCAGTCCTAAAAAGTCCAGATTTTTGCAAACCTTTTATCCTAACAACTGATGCATCCAACTATGCTTTAGGGGCCGTGCTAAGTCAAAATAATCATCCACTCTGTTATGCTTCTCGCACCCTAAACGGACACGAACTAAATTATTCAACAATAGAGAAAGAACTTCTCGCAGTTGTGTGGTCCATCAAATATTTTAGAACTTATTTGTATGGGAGGCGATTCACAGTTAGGACAGATCATAAACCCCTTGTTTGGCTCAATAGCATAAAAGAACCCAACATGAAGCTCCAACGTTGGAAAATTTGTCTCAATGAGTACGATTTCGACATTGAGTACATAAAGGGAAAGGAAAATTACGTAGCAGATGGCCTTAGTAGATACATCGAACAGGAAAACACCAGTAAAGACATGTCAACTACGGACGTTGAAGTTACCTTAGGGGACATATTCCATACCGAAACTCTTGGTCACAGTAATAACGATGAAGTTATTGCACCAACTGTAAGGATAAGAGATAATCATGTGACATCAACCAGTGCTACCATCCATAGCGCAAAGGAGGACGAAACCCAGCACATATATATATCCGAGAAGCCTATAAACCTATATAAAAATCAAATCTATTTGTCTTATGGCACCAGAGAAAAAGTGTTTATGAAGATAATTCATAAAAAGGTTCAGAACCATGTACAGGTTAAGGAAAATAGCGATCTACTCGATATAATGAAAAGGTTTCTTATTAAAAAAGGACTTGTCTGCGTGTACTGTAGCGATTTGCCGTTGTTTGTTAGATTCCAGGAATTATACGTTAAATACTTTTCATCGAATAAGCATTTGAGGGTATTAAGATCCACTACTAAACTAACAGACATCGTTGATAAAAATAAAATTATAGAAATTATTAAGAAAGAACACATTATGAAGAATCATAGGGGTATAAACGAAATTTTTTTCGAATTAAAAAATCTATACTTTTATCCCAATTTGCAAATTGAAATACAAAAATATATCAATAATTGCGATATCTGTACCCTAGCCAAACACGATAGGCAACCTCTACAAATTCCAATGCAAATTACCGAAACACCTGAGTATTTTAACGATATAATTCACATAGATATATGGTTTCCTGAACGAAACAAAATGTATCTAACAACGATAGACAAATTTTCCAAATATGCAACTATTCACAAATTAGAAGATAGGAATTGGATAGCACTTCTGGCTTCAATAAAGCAACGAATACAATTTTTAGGAAAACCCAATAAAATTGTATCCGACGGAGAAACCTGCATTTTACACTCTGCAGTTGAACAGTTTTTTAAAGAAAACAGTATTACTTTTCATAAGACAACAGCTTCACATAAAACTGGTAATGCCGATATAGAAAGATTACATGGTACATTAAACGAGCATTTGCGGATTATGAACGCAGCTAATGATAACTCTGACTTAGATGACAAACTATACAATATAATTAACATCTACAATAGCACAATTCACTCAACAACTAAATTAAGACCAATAGACTTTATTAACAAGAACATGAGTAAGGAAGACATTAGGTCATTAGCAGAAAAATTCAAACAGGAAAAAGAAACTAGGATTCAAAATTTGAACAAAAAAAAACAACGCTGACCTTAACCTATGTTCAAACATAGTTCAAAATAGAACCGTTGGTAAAAGTAAACAAAAGTATAAGAAACTAACAAATTTTAGAACTGAGGGTAATTATGCTATAGACGAGTCGACAAAGAGAAATACGAAATATTATAAAAAACAATTTAGGCGACGATATAAATACCAAAAAGTATGATATTTACAGATACATACATATATCCACGTCAACGTACAGAAGATAGAACATCGTATTTAAAAAAAAGACGGCGTTTTCTTGAAGAGTAATGTAGAATCTTGAATTGTTGCAACTCCTTAATGTACCTAGAATCCAAAATACATTTACCGTTTTGTACGAAATGATACACCTATTAATAAATTTCACTTTACATCTACCTGAATTCGCCAAGGAAGCACCTTCTTTTCTTCTTTTTTTTTCTCCTAATTATTCCATATTTCCATTTCCCCTTCATTACCTTACTATAGTTATTAGATCCTTTATCTTTTTATTATTTTGGAGCTCCAGTATTTATCATCTTACTCCATTTCTTTGTAAAAACAAAAAAAAAGTTATTAAGTTTGGGTCTGGCGCCTCGTTTCCCATTTTAAATCTGATCTGATATACGGTAATTCCGTGTGTGGTAGCTATTTAAGTCATAACTGACATGTCGATGGGTGCATCCACACAAATTTTGGTAGAATTACGTCTTGTAGCATTCAGCACTCACGTTGCTTAAAGTGGTTTGGAACAAATGGGAATGGGACAAATCATTTATGAACAATTTGAAGTAGAATTAGTAGCGTAGGTGAGAAAGTAAGGAAATAGCGATATGAAAATAAAATCTCTTTATTTCTGCCAGACAACGATGCTATGTAAGTAGGTATAATAAGATCTTAGTGGTTGTAGGTGAGACGCTTTGTCCAGAACGTACTGCAAAACACAGATGTAATGCAAAAAAAAAAAAAAAAAAAAATAAATCATTCGCCATGTGTATGAAATAAAAAAATAATTGATATTTAGAAAATGTTAGTACTAAGATATTTATTATTTAAATAACAGAAAATGTTTTGATTTATATAACTAAATATACAAAAAAAAAATGTAAATAATACATTATCAAACTTAAGTATAGAATAAAATAAGCAAAAAAAAATAAATAAATAAATAGTGAAAAAAAAAAGGTTAATTAATAAGAAATAAATGTTTGAGTAAAATAACAAAATAAAAAAAACAAATATTAAAATAAAGACAAAGTAAAGATCAAATAATACAAAATTTCATTATTGTGAAGTCTAATGAAAATCACTTTCACAAATGTTTAGTATATAACTTACTTACGCCTAAATAATTAACTTGTTTGATTACTATCAACTTATTATTACACATAAATTGTAAATTTCATATAATTTATAATAATTTAATCTACATATGTATTAAATTAGTTCTAATAATTAAAATTATATTTATGGCATTTTCTGAATTTATGTTGCTGACCCTATTGTAGTTTTAAGGATCTAGAGGTAAACTGATTAATACAGAAATAAATTTAATTATTTTTGGAGACCAAAAATACTTGGGGCGGGAGGTGTAATATAATGCTTTCCTCTTAGCCCTAACTCCCAACTAAACTTTAAGTTAACGCAGTTCTTATCTTTGCTTTGCACTTGTTTTTTCCGGTTGTCCAACAAGTGCATAAGCTTTCCCGCGTTTTCTTCTGATCTCCAACTTCGTCTTCCTAAAAGACGAAGCTGGAGAGTACCTTTGCATTTTTGTACAGTCGCCTGGTAGTCAGTTTAGTCACATACTTAAAAGAGGCAGCAACCATCTACTTATGTAAGCCTGTGTATCAAGTATAAAGTTTTCAATAAAATAAAAAGTTAAATTTATCTTTGAAAGTTAACTTTAAAGATTGTTTTATTATTAACTTAATAATATTTATTATACGTAACAAAAATACGTACATACATACATATGTATATCTATATGGTATAATGAACATGGGGATCATTTGGCCTAATCACAGCACACCAAATTTTTTTCTGGATGTAATGGGGTCTATTGAAGCACGTGGCGGTTTGTGGCTGTCTATTAACGCACATTTTGCGTATTGACAAAGCTATTAACTGAAAAATGAACTTCGATGAAGTTCAGGATTCAAATTTTCGACTCTCAAATGGTCAAGAGACATTAGTACTTGAGTTAACTTGATCTGGTAAGGGCGTAGGCCAGGATTCGCCAAAATTTGGAAGCATGGATTTCACTATGGCAAAAATGTAAACCCTGACTGGCGTGATGCCATTAACAGATCATAGCAAAAGTTTGAGGTTGTGTTTGTATTAAAATACAACATTGTTATGTCCCTATTGAAAAATCATCTACTTCATCCTAGGACAACGTGTTGTGTACGTTCTTTCACATATTTCTAAAATTTCCGTCTACCACAAGGAGTAATAAGTGTCTTGAGAGAATTAGTCTCTCTCTAAAATTAAAATAAATATGTAGTTACATACATATGTATGTATGCATATCATTTTGGACGGAAACAGATTCACCTGCAACCCTTTTTGCTACTTTTTATAAAGAAGCTAAAAACAGAAGGTATGTCAAAAAAAAAAAACCAAAATTTCATTCTTCACTCAAAAGTAGGGTGCAAACATTCCCTACTGTATTGGCATATAGCGTTCAGGATAAAGTATGCTCCATGCCCACGCCTACATTTCAATAAGTCGATCTTTTCAATCCGAAATCGGAAAAATTGGTAAGACAAAGTTGCAAAATTCTTTATAACCCACTTGAACATTATACAGGACTACATCACGTATTGCTTTAACACATTTTTTTCAATTGAGCTAATATAATGCTGCTAGTTTTTCTATGAACCATTTAGTTTCAGATCCAGATTATTGGAGATCCGCATTCGTCCTAGAAACGTAATTTTGTACACCATACAGTCTGCACCCTATAATCCTTTTAACAATTTCATTAGGTCTGGTGGAAATGGTTCTCCAAACATATCACTAACTCTTAACAGATTTTTCGAACTCGGCTTCGAATTGAAGTACTAAATTCCTCTAGAATTTTTTTTAGGAAATCAATTTTTCGTTTCTAAACTTGTCAGTTGGGACATCATTGTAAAAGGTTGTAATTGAAGTGAAACATTCGTTTGAACGGCGGCAACAAACTTCCTTCCAATCTTAGCTATCCTACTTACAGTTTTATAAAGTGCCATTATAATCTTATCACATTCTTCTGATATAATATGAATTTTACTGCAGCCGTATTGGCATTTCTACTACTTTCAATTGCTCTCCGATACATCAGACCATTTTAGTTGGAATGACAAGGATTCATTAGAAATCAAAGTTTTTAGTATCAAATCTTGGCTCAACTGGCGCCAATACAGTTGATTTGGTCGCCAATACCAAAAGTCTTGCTAAAACACGTTTCTCGGGATATCAATCAAAATCATTGCGCCAATTAATTTGTTTGTTCTAAATACTATACGCGTGTTGGTAGTTACTTTCCTATATTTGGACACAAATCTGATTAATTGGCGGAGTTTTTATTGATGAACCAATTAATTGGTCTTCACAAACAGAAACATCTATTCTCTACAACTCAATAAAAGCCCTGTCCTACCTAATTCGCAAGATGTTCGTTCCAATGTGCGCCACCCCCATAAAAGCCTCTGAATAAATGACGAAAGTGAATTATATAGAGGCTTCTCCTGTTATACCTCTTCGTTAGGAAGACAATACTCCATAATTTATTCATTCCCCATTACTTTGTCGAATAAATGTAGTTTTCGATGAGTTATATGGATGAATCCCATTAACCCTCGTGCCCCACTCTTCAGCTGAATATCCTTGTCACTTACCCTATCCATTACCAATTACTTACCCCTGCAAATGTACACAATATCAGATGAGAAAGAAAAAAAGCTTTTTAACATCCATTGACAGTTTCATAAGGATCAATATCCATCCCCCACCCCCCATCTCGCACACGTATCAGAGACAGGACACATTTATTGCTACAAAGAGCAGAAGCACCCCTCATAGGGATGTGTGAGAATGTTATGCTATCCCTGCTGTTGGGTAGAAGGAGGAAGCAAAAAATATAAAGTCCTCGAAGCGGAACTCAATCTACGGTAAATCAATGAGAAAATGGAAAGGTCGCCTGTCCAATTAAGTTGTGTGCTTCCAGTTGCGAGTTGGCGAAACGAGGATAACTACTGTTTTCAGGATGAATCAATGGATTTTCCAATTTTATATTGGAAGGAGAAATCAGTCTACTATATGTATTCCCATCTCGCAACCTGGAGTACTTCCACCAAGCAACAGTAGAAGGATCTATCAGCGTGACATGGATTTTCTTCATTCAATTTCAACAGACGCAGACAAAGCACGAAATGAGTTAGTCAAGCTCCTCTTTGGATGGCGTTCAGCAGCGGCGGTGGCGGCGGCAATGGGGACGATGTCATTGATTTAAACGCTTTTCCGTTGTTGGTTAAAGATAAATGAGGGATCCTTGTTTCAATTGCAATAGTCGGGTGGAAGAATATCGGATAGACTGTAAGTTTTCATTAAAGTTTCTGCTTGCTGAACTTTAAGGCACACGCAATGGAGGGAATGTCGCTTTAATCCTTGAACACAGCTATATACTATGTCTGTCTTCGAAATGTCATTTAACCCGAGGTTGGAAGATTTCACGGTGACAGAACAGAAATAGAGACACAGACGGAGAAAATTTTAATTGAAGAGGGATTCGTAAATTAATTTAGAGAATTCCACTGAATTGTTTGGTTTCAGGGGGAATGTTTGGCTTGTTTCAGACAGTAAGCATGTGTGTTTGCTTAGGGTATTGCTTGAAAATAGAACGATTGAGAATAATAGAGATTGGGGATTCATTTAACTGATGTTCAACGTGAAGTGGCTTATACGTACATTTGTCGTCGTCCTTCGCCTTTTTTTTCCTGCAGATGTATTTAAAGAATTGTCGTAAGGAGATTAAGATCACTGATTGCATGTCCTGTACTACAGCGGCGGCTGAAAATTGTACATCACATCTGCTTCTCAAGATCATTATCCGGAACAATTGAAACTAACTTATCCACAAAATCTTCAATCTGTGATTGATCTGCGATAATAAATACCAAAAGGTCCTAAAGTGAATGCACTTTGGAACGAATTCACCCAGAGTTGAACGCTTTTGAAAATCATTGCCGGGATCTTCTGCACGAAGAGAGAAGTCAGCGAACTTGTGTAATAAATTTCTGGCAAGGTATGCCAGAAAGAAGAAGTTATCCAAAGATGTTCGAAAATATTTGATTTTTTGTACTTTTTAAGTCGATCCGTTTCAGGAATTGAAAACGCCCCCAAAAGTGGGGATGGGCGGGGGAATTTAATGTAAATTATAGAGAATTTTACCGAATGTGTACATTTTTCAAGTTTTAACTATTGAAAATTTCATAAAGTGTTTCAAAATTTTAATATTCCTTTTAACCGTGGCTGGGAAATTGCAATTTTGTTTTTAAATAAAATAGAATGAAAATTCCAATTTTGTTACGTTGATGGTACCTATCAGATGCGAACTTTAGGCTTTAAACTCCATTCGCTTATTTACTAGTAAACTGCGGTATTAGTTTTTCATAGACCGATAATCGGAATTTGGGGACCCATTGTTTTGGACTCTCTATTGCAGTAATGTTAAGTTTGATGAAAGTCCCGAGCTCGAAATTTTTCACGAAACCAATACTTACCCTAAAGGTATAGACCCGAACTTCTGTCACCTTAGAATCTATCGCTTGTTCAGTGAGAATGTCCACAAATGACCACGGAAATAAGTGTATCATCGAGATTCCGTCCTGAATCTAAAGTAGAGGACAAAATTAAAAATAAACTCTCCCATGTTATCTGTTCAAAAGGCTTGGACAGACCTCCCACAATTGGTAAACTTGTAAACGTGACCTGTTTTTTTTTATAGAGATTGGAGTCTTCCTTCAAACGTCTTTTCTTGATCTTTTTGATAGGAATATTCGGAAATGAAACAAGTAATGTACTAGGCGAATATGAGTTATAGCAGGCAGAACTACATACTTTGAATAATTCTTTCTCACTACCGTTTCTCTTTTCCTTAAAAACATACATATGTGTGTATATGTATGTATGTATATGTGAAAGAAGCTTGCTCTGAAATGTAGAGAGAAAGAGGCTTGGCATTGCCTTGTATTTGTTGGTTCAGAATCCACATGAATTCAGCTCACACGTACGTAAAAAACTTTGTAAAATAAATACATAAATAAAAGTATTGGCAATGTGAGTCTTTAAACAAATGGAAATAATTGTGAACAAGTGCAAGAGACTTACTCTAAACCACGCTAACACATCTGCGTTGGTTGTTTTTTTTTTTCAGTATGAACTTTGCGAGCCATCTATCAGGTACCCATAAAACTTAGCAAGTGTTTCTTCCTCCGTTCATTGTTTAAGATTCTTCTTCATGTTTGACACTCACATACTACTGCAATTACTCCTGGTAAGCATTTGGAACTTAAACATAATTACGCGTTGGGTGTGTCGTTGCACTCATGCATACTCGTATATGTATGGTTGTACCAAAAGTGACTGTGTGTCGCTTGAGAACATAGTTTTTGATATCCTCTCTCTAGAGATACCAGTTTAGAAAAAACACGCCTATTTTACCAATAAAAAGTCGATTAACTCGAAATTTGTATGAAAAATAATACGCGGGGCTGATAACCAACTTATGGTATGTGATCTGTGTCTGCAGTTATGACTCTTCTCAATCCTTCGAGTCTTCTTAGCTCGTTGTGAGCAGATCTCTAACCATTCGTCCCCTGACCCTGTCATATGGCTTAGTAGGAGGTCTATTCTTTGTTCTATGAAGAGCATGTAATGGTACGTTGCATGTTCCGTGGTTTACGTGGTTAATTGTGTAAGGTAGTTCCAGTCACCGTGTCCGATCTTTGTCCGGACCACGGTCGTGAGAATCAGCTTGTGGGTACTTCCGTTTATCATGTTCATGTTATCCCATTTACTCTCATGATTACGTTGGTCTCTACTCTAGTCGATTCGCGGGTTATCTTAGGCGGGTGGGACCTTCTTTTTGGTTATGAATTATTGGTATAAATGGGGATTCAATATGCTCGCCCAAAAAACCCAACGTCTAAGCAACTCCATTTAGTTCACTTCGATTGGATTCGTATCATGACGATTCCTTAAGTTTCGCTGTAAATACGTGCATTCCAGTTGCTCATTTCTTAAAACAGTTGCAAGCTTAAAGTGTCATCGAGGCTTCGAAATTTAGGTTTTAGTTTAATTGACCATTGCATTCAAATAATTCCGACCTTTCACACTTTGATTTTTTTTTATAAAGGGAATATGCATTTCGTAGCCTTTGATGGTGGAAGGACATTTTCAAACTCCGTGGTCTAGATTATTAGTATACAGCGAGAGCTCTAAAATGTCTTCATCAACATGTAGTTAAAAACGTTTTTGATATACATATACATACATACGTATAACGAAGTAGCTAGAATGTAATTATTTGCACAGATACTATTACTTTCAAAAATGTATCTATCAAGTTGTAAGTTGAGGCAGGATTTGTGCCTTCCCAGGAACCTTGTGCACTTGCGTGTGACTTCAATTCTCTCGATTGTCGTGATTCCTTGTTGACCATATTCAGCTCACTATTCAAAGATGAATTGTAAATAGGTCTCACACAAAAGCGATCGCAAAAATGTGACGATCACACTGATGATCACCTTAGAGGATTGCACTCATGCGTTCAATCTATTACATCGACTTCTCGAAATATGAGCTACCAGACTAATCTCATCCTGCACTCATCAGAAATGATCTCAGTCCTTGCAAACTCTCTCTCTATCTCTAGTAATAGCTTACCACATGTACTGCTAACTCCTGTCGCCGAGGTGGTTTTAGTGATCTTATCCTTATTGGGACTTATACTCTGAATAACAGCAACGAAATTGCCTTTCCGTAAACTAAGCTGGCTCTTATCCAAAAACGGTGATTCTCAACATTTTTCAACCTCTATCGCGCTACATCAGACTGACTAAGTCAAAAGTTGTCCTTTCCTAAGTTTTCGTACCACATACATACATATGTATGTAATTATTCTTTGTCCTATTTTGAAAGTTCGAAGTCTTTCACTACTATCCATAGATACTTCTTTAAAGTATTTTGTTTTTCAATTTCCCTACCTAACCCTACTGTCTGTGGTAAGCCACTGTCTTAACCAATTTCTTATGTGCTTTAATTTTTCCCCCAAAAACGGTCCTTTTTCGAGAATTACCCAAATACTTTCCAAAGTCAAATTCTTTAAATACCTCTGCTGTCTTATTTCAATTCTTTCATTTTGATGATTTCACCCACTAAACCCTTTTCAAAATACCATCGTAACTTCATCACTTTTTTTTTTTTGTTATTTATTTTTATTTTACTTCACCCAAAGGGGCATCCTCTTTAAAATCGCGTTAAGAAGCTCATTTCTTACAGATCCCTCGCCTTCATCCTCAATAGAGCTGTTGAATGAATATAACCCCCTAATCAACTCTCAATCCAGCAATTCCTTTCACAAACTTCAGTCCCAAATAGAAGGGTTACCCTTCAACCGAACACAATGAGCATATAAAAAAGGACGACCAAGTAGAATTTAACGGGCGGAAATAATTAATCAATTGGTGGCCCTTCTAAAGGCGAATAAAAATGTTTCATTCATTCCAATGGTAGCAGTCTCAATAAATTAAATTTAAACACCATGTCTGGCTGTGTAAGTTGGTCTTAATGCATATACACACAAAAAAAATAAAAAAAGAAGAAGCACCCATTGCTGGCGTCCTTCGATTCTTATCAATTGGCTGGCTGCTTGTTGAAAAAGGACCAATTCGAGTGAATGAATATTTGTGTCCCATTAATTTCATCAGTTTTGATTTTTTTTTTTCTGTTTTATTATTGTTCTTCCTTTATTGAATTATGTCCTGTCATCTGGAAATCGAAAATAATTTAATTAATTCTTCGAAAATGAGGAGAAAATCCTTCGGAGGAGTTCTATTGGCGTTGATTGCCATCGGAATTTCACTTAAAAACGAAAGAAATTGGTTCAAAGGATTCTGCAGCCGTTCAGGGTAGGATGCGCGCAATGAGTTAAATTGCTATTTCCTATAGTAATAAGCGTTAATAGATCTAATCAAAGCCATATTTGAACGAAAATATGCGAAAGGATAAATGTGTCAGTAGTAGGAATTTTTCAATCTTCTGACGTTTTTCGAAATTGTATAGCTAAATTTATAGGGACCCTGATGTAGATTTAAACTTTAAATACTTACATTCCACATAGAGTAAACTCTTCATCCTTTGTCCCACGATTTCCTGGAACAATTCCTTCCAATCAGTTCATGTATGTAATGCGTTACGTAAATGTGGCTTAATGTCAAAAATACTACCGTGATAGTCAACTGACCTACCACCACCCAAGTAGGCCGTCGTAAAAAGTAAAGACCTTACATACTTTTCTAAAGCTACCCAGCTTAGCTTCCACAGTAACCCATCGAACTTACAAATCTAGATAAGTTTGATCCTAATTCCCTATGGCTATCTAAGCACTCTGCAACTTCTGCTATCCTAAGTTACGTCAGCGTCGTCTGACATCCAATTACGTTTCTTTTCATTCAACCATTACGTCAATTGTTGTTTTTTGTTTTTTACTTTTGTTTATCTAACGAAAATAATTTGTTCCTAATTACCTGCCTATTTTTTTGCTTTCTAAACCAACAACATCAATCGAATGAAAGAAGTAAAAAACAAGGACATTTATGTATGTCACGCTCTGATGACCAGTAGGAGACTAGCAAAAGGATGTTTTCAGTTCATAAATTTTGCCTCCTAATTTTTCGGTGTCCTTTTTGGCTCTTTGTTCGAATGTTTTCATTTTTTTTTCTTTTTCTTTTCTGAACATTTACAAAAAGGACACTTGTAGATAGGAGACAAAAAAATGGATTCATTTGCCTAGCAATGCAGATGTCCTTTTCTGTCGTTTTTTTATTTTTTCTTTTTTAAGGGACATTCTATTCTGTGGCACGTTTGTAGCAAATGGCAGATGGACAGAAAAAAAAATGTCATTTTGATACAGAGAGAGAGAGAAAAAATACGATCTAACGATTTTCGTTGAGATTATTGCCTATGATTGGGTGGCGAAAAAAAAGGACACTGTAGTCATCCCACCATTATTCACAGAGGGACTTCATCACCCCTTTTTTTGCTGGCGCCTCGTGCTACTTTATTTGTTTGGTTACTTTGGTGGACGGTTGTTGTTTTGCTGTTGAATTGTGAGTCCTTATCGGAGATATTGTTTATGTGCCCCGTTTTCTGGTATGTCAAAGGTTTGTCCTCATTTATCAAGTTTTAATGTGGGTGGATGGAGGCGTATCCTTTGTTTATTTAAAGAACAAAAATAAAAGAACAGTTGCTTGAGTAATGAAAGAAAAGTACCTTCTATATCCAGACGCTTAATACTATAGATGCTTTTGGGAATACCTCCTTAACCCTTATAAAAGAGATTTATTGGATATTTTGTACTTTAGTGATGTTCTAAATAGCAGTCTAGAAATATGTAAATGTGTTCATTTGCTAATGGCTTGTCTGTTACGACCTCACTCGAACCAGTTGGAATCCATTCCGTAGATTGTTGGTGTGCAAAACCTGAAAATGGAACTAAAAATGAAAGTCACTGTGATTTATTCAGCGTCCCTGAACCATAGAAGAAAGACAAGAACTTCTCTTTGAAGGCTGGTTTTCTAACAATTCAGCCATCAAAAATGGCTGACTCCTGAATGTCCTTCTTTCCTCTGTGTGGCAAATTGAGGGCGCATTTCAATCTCTATAAACCGATTTATGGTTTGAAGTATTCCTATGTTTGATCTAGCTCAGAGGGAACTTCCTTGAACTACTCTGATTTGGCGTCCTATTGATCCGACCATTTCCATTGAACCTTTTTTCTAAATCAAAACGTTGCTCTGATTTATGACGAAAACACTGAAGCACAAAGGAGCCCTCTTGATGCTACTAAGAGTATTATATCAAAGGCTCCAGTGGGCTTGCTCATTCTTAGTAGGTCGGTTAGCTGTATATACATAACTAGTGATTGGTTTCGATAGCAGGCAGGCCGTACTTAGTCCAGCGCTATGTGTGTTGTACTTCTAATGAAGCTTAATAGACTCATGATACTTCGATTTCCTCTCTACTTACTCAGACCTCATACTCAACCCCAATTTTCCCTCCAGAGAAAGCTGGGCAATTGGTGAATGGAGTGCTGGAGAACTCCATCGCCCAATACATTGGTATCCCCACATGCCACAACCCAGTGCCGACCCACCTCAGAAGAATGAGAATCAACATCACAGACTTATCCAGGGTCTGCAGCGGAACAGGGGTAGAGGAAGATACAACGCGCCTTTTCTGCCAATAACCCTCGGAAAAGTAACTTTTAATGGCGTCAACGCTCTGCAGCTTTTGCAAAAATCGTCCGTTTGTAGACAAAGTCTAGTTGCGTGGCGCTTTCATCCGACGTTATGGCACTCGCCCGTCTGATCTCTGTCTAAACTGTTTTGGCCTTTAGTTTGGAGCTACTGTTGAGTAATTTGAAAAAGATTCCAAGGATTTGATAGTGGCTTCACTATCTGAAAAGAGACGTTTTTCTTATGGACCTTCCGATTTATTGATTCTGGTCTTTTCAAGTCCCTGTGCCGTTTATTTTCATTTGTTCATGCAATTTCTTCAACAAAGTTATAAGTGCTTTACGACCCTACCTTAACAACGCCGTAGAAATACATCCATTAACTTAAATGTCTTAATGGAATCTACTAAAATATCGACTTCTTCTGTGCCCCCCCTCCAAAGGACGCCCGTCTTTTCATTAATCCCACCTTTAACGTTCCCTGAATTTAATTTTAAACCAAACTCTATTTTCAATAGACGACTATTTAATAAAATAGTCGATAGTAAACTCCAACACTGATACCAATCAACCTGCAGCAGCCTATCCACTGTAAATGAAAATTACAACTCCAACAAAAGAAGCCTCATTAAAGACATTGTATAAGTACACCCTTCAGGAGCATAACACCAACCCAAAGATTAAAACTTACGATTAAGGTGGATAAATTGAATTTTAATCCACTTAGGACATACTTCCATCTGCCTCATTTTTACGGTTTCATACTGTGTGACATGATTTTCTCCATCACCATTCCAAGGAGTCCTCCCCAAAAGCTTAAGACCGAACCGAACCCACAATAATAAACCACCTCGTCTGCCCAAAATTAATATCGCAGAGAAAAAAAAATAACCAAAGACTCTCGAGGAAACATTTCTTTAATCGATTTTATATAAAAATACCAAAAAATCCATTATCCTCCTCCTGCTTGTGTAATTTTATGATCCTCAAAATTAAAATGGATTAACAAGGAGTGAGAAGGAGCACAACACCAGCAGCTCCTTTATAAGTGCGAAAGATGGCAGAGAAAAAAAAAAAAGAACTTCAGTTCGGTTCGTTGAACAAATTTGATCCAAAGCCTCGTCACAATCAAAAATTTCTCAGAATCTGCTCCTCCAAAGGGGGACCAGCCAGGGGAACCACTTGGATCATAATTTAGGCTGAAAATTAATTTGCGTACTTAAGTTGTCTTTTGCATCCTCCGCCACACCACCTACACACACACAGGGGGTTGTGTTCGTTGCTCTTTTATTGGAAAAGTTGTTCCTTTTTTTTATTTAATTTTTTGTGTTACCAGTAGGTTCCCATGCCAATAATCGGCTTAGGGGTGGTAATTAATTGATTTAAGGACATTCTAGTAGAAAGAATTAAAATTGTCGCCATTTTGTGTTACCATTCGTAGTTTATGGGACAGAATACAGCATACATATTGAGCGGTAGAGGTAATGGAGGCATTTCACAACTGCCGCCGTCGAGAGGGAGAAAGAATAAAATTACATTAAAACTTTTCGGTGATAATTTATTTTGTGGATATTTTTATTGCCACAGTTGTGTGCTTTCCGTTTCCTTTTCCTTGAAGATTAATGGTATGGAATGTGGTAATTACATTCTCTCGGTATGTTCTCAGTTTGCTAACTAGCTCTCAGATGAATTATTGGAGGATAATTAATTAGAAGGAACAAATGTGAAAACTGATAAGTGAGCGCTGTATAAATGAAGAAAACGTGAACTGGATTCAGGACAATAAGGTGGTGGCTGCTGGCGCAAGTAGGTCTACTCGTAATTGTTACTAGATTGGATCCGTATGTCTAAAACTATTAACAAGTTGAGATATAGTACAAGCTGCGAAGGAGGTGAGATCAGAAGACGATGTCTAGTCCAAGTAATCGCGAAATATTCACATAAAACATGTTTGGCAGTTTCAATGTCTTCTGGGGATAATCGGAACGTTCCGACGGTAATACCAATTTTCCTGAGTTGATATTAAAGAGAGCAATGTCGAGATAGGTAGTCCGTCAACATCTTAGCGTTCTATATACACTACCGCTCAAAAATTTGGGGTCAAAGGATCTTTGACACCTTGAATCGAAATAACACTTAAACAATAGGAGATATTTAAAAAATTCTTTTTTATATATGTATGTAGGGCCGACTTCTGTTTATTAGAGGAAAATATAATTTTATTCAAAATTTTGCTATTTAAAGGCATTTTTGACCACCGCCTTATAAATTCTAGGCATTCTTTCAATTAATTTGTTTAATGTTTCACATGACAGTGATTCCCAGGTTGTTTATATCCAAAGATGTGGCTTTGATTTTGCACAACTTTCTCGTACTTTCCTATCCTATCGTTCGCCCCATAGAAGCTCTATGGGGTTAAGGTCTGGGGATTGGGCTGGCCATATCATATTTTGAACTAATTTTTGTTGCTCTTGCAATTTTATGTGCTCTTTACAAAGTTTTGAGGAATGTTTGGGGTCGTTGTCTTGTTGGAGCCAAAAGTTATCCCCAATTAAACGACGTCCTGATGGAAGAGCGTGGTCCATTAATATGCTTTTGTATCCCTCTTTGTTCAATATTCCATCGATTTTTACCAAATCTCCTACTCCTTCATAACAGAACGATCCTCAGACCATAACCGAACCGCCTCCACGCTTCACAGTTGGAACCACACATTGTGGAGCCATCCTCTCTTGGTCCGATCGACGAACAAATACTCGCTTATTTGACCCAAAGACTTGAAATTTGGATTCGTCAGTCCACAAGACTTTTTTCCACATTTCACTGAACCAATCTTTATGCAGACGAGCCCACTCTAGCCGTTTTTTGCGATTTTGTGGCCTTAGGAGAGGTTTTCGAGCAGCAATTTTCGACCAATTCTTTGAAACGCTTAACCGTGGAGTAAACACCATTTTTGGACGAAATTTTTAATTTTCTTGAAATTTCCCTGAGAGAAACATTTTCATTGTACAACGTAATAATTGCGCATCGCATTTCAATACAAATCTCTTGTTTTGGTGCAATTTTTAAATCAAAAACAAAGAAAATAATGTTAATTCAGCTCGAGCCATGTGAATGGATTGTTGACTATGGTTGCTCGTGAAATACTCCCTTTTTTTTATCATTTTTTTCTCTCTCAATCAAATAAATATTCTTCCAAATATTTATTACTCGCTATTTTAAAATAAACGAGAAAGCTGAATACTATAATAGAAATTATTAAGTAAATCCTTCGTCTTATAAAAAAAGCTTCATAATTTTTTCCTTTTTTTGATTTTGTATAAATCTAATTTGGAATTAGTTACTATATATATATATATATATAAGAAATAATTTTTAGAAGGATTTTGTAGGATTAAAGCCATTTAAGCTCAAATTTCTGGTTGACCACAAACTTTTGAGCGGTAGTGTATGTAGTTGGTCGTTCCTGGAGTCGCTTTCGTTGTCTTTTTTGATAAATTCATGAATTTCTTGGCATGTCTTAAACCACTTTGTGAGTTCCAGTAAGGAAGCTCTATTTTGTGCTATCTGACGGACAGGACAGACTAGACCACAGAATGATACAGGGCCAATATGTGGGAGTTAGATGATAAAAATTTAATAATAATTCATCTCTCGGACATTGGAGCACTCAAAAACAAATACAGTGGAAGCCGCTTACAACGACTTTGCTTTTTACGACCAGTCGCTTATAAAGCCCACCATTCTTTCATTTGGATGGGTATATTAAATTTTTGGCTATTCTTCGTCCGATATAACGTTGTCGGATATAACAACTGCCGATTAGACCGACCTTATGTTCTTGGCCCGTTTACCACCGTTATAAGGGACTTTCACTGTATTCCAATAGAGTTTATTTACATTTAATGGTCATTGATGCCCAATAGCATCATAGGCTTAGGTGTAAAGTGTAAGTAATTTAAAATTGTGCTAGGCGCACCGAGTCTGTAAGTTTTACCAAAATGTCATTTTTTACTAATTATGTAACAGAGGTCTCATGAAGCAGCAATAGTTCGTTTCAGTTCCCTACCCAACCTCCTACTTTTTTTTTTGTCAAACTCAAGTTCAACACTCAAAGAGACTGGATTAAAACCCAACTATTTTTGCGACCTATTCCAGTGAATTTAAGTGATTTCTTGCTGCAAAACAGGTGTTTAAAAGCCTTACCTTGTGGTATTCGATAGCCAATATACAGGGTCATCTAACAAGAGATGTGATTTTTAAGCTCGACTTATTGTTGACTGCCTTTTTTGACGGAAATGGGAGTGGAGGGTGCTTATTTTTGGCAGAACAGCGCTATATGTGACAGACCTGATGAAACAATGGTTCTATTGCCAGACAAATGGAGACTACAAGTGGCCGTCGAGTTAGTGCGATTCAACACCATTAGCACAGTTCCTTTGGGACTGTATCTAGCAAGTTGGTACGAAATAGAGTCGCAATTAAAATATTACTAACCTCAGAGATTGTACTTTAGTTTTTGATAAAAATTCTACGTTTTTTTATGGACACCTCTTGTTGGTTGGCACACACTTTTTGAAGTATAGTTTATGTCCCATTGGATGCGGTCACTTTCATACATTTATAAGTGTCTGAAACGACTGTTTTGACTGCTTTAGTATTTTCTCTTTGTGCTTTAGTGGTTCAAGTGGTTGCAGCCAATGCAGCCAAAATGTCTTAAGAAAAGGTTTTTTCTCGACCCCACTTCTCACGAGCGTCTGACAAACATTTGAGAGTATAACCCTCATGAAAAGGCTTCTCCACAGATCTCTCACACTTTAGGTCATGCTCACACTATCAAATGAAAGTTTCAGATTCAATTATTTTTGTTTTTTGAAAAACATTTTCATGACAGTTTTTTACTCTTGGATCAGACACTTCCTAGAGGTGGGCGTTTTGGTATTATCTGAGATTCGAACCTCCAGCTTGTTAGTCGACGCCCAAACCACTGAGTCTCTTGCATTTGCTAATATATTCATATTTTTATATGAAAAAGAACGAAAGGACATGAAAGAGTGATAAAAAATTATCTTTAGCCTTCAGAAGACCATACTTAAAATACAACAGCCGCCTATGCGCCTCTCTATTAAATGCAGCACCACTTCCGGCCGTGTTGTCATCCGTCACGCATACTCTCCCCAGCGCATCCTGCACAAGTTGTGCTGTAGATTATGCTTCAATAATATTTTCAATTGACCGTTATTCCATTAGAATTTAACAAAGTTGATTATGAGGTTGACGGAACAGTGCCGCACTAACTACATAGTCGTGTACACAATTTATAAAATTTTCATCAAATTGAACGAAGTTGGTGTTGTGTACGAGTACGAGTATATTCGAAAGGATGTTCGTAGTGAATAGCAGCAGGAATCTCTTCTGTCAAATTTGCATAAAACGTCATTTGCCTGTTGTGTGTGTGTGTGTGCTTGGTTGTTTTGGTTTTTTCCTCTGGCAACAAAATCGCAAAACAGACGTCGTCTGTGACAGTGTTTCATTAATTCAATTTTCTAAAGGGTTATTTTTTTTTTGTTTGCATACTGAGGCTGCCAGGACAAACTGTTTGGCCGAATGCAGACGGATTTCCACTGTGTGTGCACAGAGTTGGTGAAAGTATAAACACATTTTGTGGAGGCTTCCGAGTTGGTCTAAAGTGGGCGACTGTAGAGGTTGAAGGATGAAGCAATCGAGGGTTTATTTGTTTTTAGAAAGGACATCGTTAATTTTGTTTTTTTTTTTTGTGTTGGCAAAGTGTCTACAGAGAAGCTTCGGAATCAGTTGTTTGGCAAGAGTTTTGAGAATTATAATTAAGGATTTTCGAGTGGAAGTTTGAAACTCGTCGTCAAATGGTTTGTTTAGTTTTGAATTACTTTACGATTGGTATTTGTTTTTGGAGGGAAATGTGTCAAAAATAAACACTTGGAAGAAGAATGACAAGAAGACATACATATCTACATATGTGTCTGTGTATCTAATTACTTTCGAAATAAACGATTCCTTGGCGGTTTTTCCTGGAGGACTTGTCCTAATCTCATAAAAATGGTGACAATTGTAGAATGTCATTAGAGACACCTTAACACCCCTGAATTAATTGTTTCCCATCAAATTGTGAAGTGTTCTTTTCCCTTGGAGTAGAAAATTATTTTTAAAAGTCCTCTAATGATCATTGGCCCAATGTCACGAAAAGCACGAGCAGTATCCAAAGCTTTCACCTTCGCTGTCAAAAAAGAAACAAAAAAGAATATTCCTTTCTTGTAAATCCTTAAGGATTTACGACAAATCTTCTTCATTTCAGTCTTTCTTGCTGTAGTGTGTACTTGAATTAAATTTAATGAAATTTCTAGACAAGGATAGACACGACACAGTGCGATAGAAGAAAAAAAAACCCGCTGAATAACCAAACGTAATAATTCTATTTAAAGATACATTTTCAACATTTCCATTACGGAACACTTGGTAATGATGCCTCTGGTACATATCGCATTTGTCCCGAACTTTGTTTTATGAAGTTTAAAGGGCGACTCAAGGCAAATTGAATTTTTGAGTTTGTTTCACCGTATTAGCGTGAGTGTATTGCTGCTGGTGTTTTGAAGAAGTTTTCTCTTCGGGGCGCGCACTCATCGATTGCATTAGAGGAAGTTCATTTCCGACGGCGGCGGCGGAAGTAGGTCGAACTTCTCTGAGATTTAGATAAGCCGATTCCATTCGATTCAATTATTTAAAGAATCAATCTAATTTTTCAATATTTTGAAATACGTGGACCATTTTGTTGAAAAGTTGCAAAAGTTTTCTGTAGACTTGCTGGAAAATTCAATTAGGCACGCTGACCTGATTTGTATGTACAAGACGCAGTGCATTCTGTAGTCATGCAACTGATTCGTATCTAGTCCACCTGAGCAAAGGAACGAATCATTAGTAGCTGCCATGAGTCCTCTGGTGAAGTAGCTCTTAGAAATGCCTTTTGCCTGACATTCACCCATTTAAACGCAACCTTCATATATTGATAAATATACATATGCACATATTTGCTACAGGACTCACCTGAAAGCCAATTCAGTGACGGATCAGGAAGTGATTTGCCTTCTTCTTAACGAAATTCTGTTCTGTTCTTGAGCCACTAGGCACACAGGAAGCCTTCAACAATGTAAAATCCGAATCTAGAAGAACAGCATTAGAGTGACAAAACATGAGCCCAGCAATTCATCCTCAAGTACTATCGGATGATGTAATAATGGGAACAGGATCGAAGGAGCAGGTTCTGATATATACTCATTCAAATCCAGAATAGACCGCTCTTTTAGAGATCTAATGGCAGTGTGTTCCAAGCGAATATAGTAGTAATTGCCCAATTCACCAAATCCGTTCTCTGCACTCCAGAAAGACGATCGATATACTTACATGTATCGACATTAAGGCCGCCAAGAAAGTCATCTCATCCCACAGCTAGACTATGTACACAACTTTGGGTGTCAGGACACACCCAAGACAAAACAGTCCAATCAGAACTTTGCAATGGTCGTCACATCTGTTCTACCGCCCCTGGCACTTGTTTAATCAAATATACATACAAATATATATTAAGCCTTCGTGACAGTAGTCATAGATGGAGGACACTCGTGTCTTCTAGCAGCAAAGAAACAAACTTAAAGCTCTGCACGGCTCATATTAGCAACCACAATCACTTGACCGGCCTCTTCAGAAGTTGTGGGGGGGATACAGACGCAGAACATAGCACATCTCACTTTTTTTTTTTTTTTTTTGAAAATGCCCAAGCCTGTGCACGTCTAGAAAAACGACGCTCGGAGACTTGGCCACCATTCTAAAGTTTATAACAATTTCGCGTTGGTTCGAAAGACCCCTTAGTTACATGAAAGGCACAACCAAGCTTTTGTCTTCGTTTAGGATTGACCCATGACACAGGCTAACAATGGGCCTATCTGTGTGCTACCTACTTAGTGATGCAGTCTCACCAAACACATACCTACCATAGAGCCTGTTCCTTTTAACAGTATTTAAATGGTTAAACTGACCGGGCTCTCCCAAAGTGTTTGCTTAACCCAAATTGAATGGGTTGATAGAAGGCTGACAATCTGATAGTATCACCTTAGACGCATCTGTCTATGTACAATGTACCTTAATCTTCCAAGTCCTTCGTTTGCCATTATGAAGATAATATGAGTTCCAATTTTTAGAACTAGCTCTGTGTGGCAGGTTAGTCCTGCATACTTTATTGAGTGTCTCTCTCATAATAGTGACTAGACTGGTCTACCTAACCAACGTAATTTCTTCATATGTATGTGTTCATTGGTATTAAGATGTCAGTACACCTTCATCTCAGGATTCTCGAGGTGGATCACCAGGACTTATTTTCTAAGCTCTTACATATCATAAACCTTATATTATGTTGGTCTTGATATATGTTAGGGATGTTTAAATCTAGCATACACTAAGCACCTCGTACATGCATTCGGATACTGTGGGGTGTTTCTAGTCAGAGCTTCTTGTGAAGTGTTGTTCATTATCAGTTTATCTGGGAGTGCAGAGTACTATCTATGACAGTGTAACATCAATGGGTCTGCCCATTCTACACTCCTCCGGGGAGTGCTGAAAATGAGATAGGCTAAGCACTCTTATGTAGTTATCTACAGTCTTTTCCATCTTCATGAGAGGAAAGATGTAAAGCTAGTTGGTCTAAACGTTTCTGGGCAAGTACTTCAACAACCTTTGTTAACCTCCAGTGATCTGACTTCTGATCAAGACTTGTTTGTATTTTTATTACATGTGTAGGTATGCCTAAGTTTTTGTCGTTCGAATCTCGAGTCCTCCCTACCACCAGACCACTGACTTCAGACATCGTATTTTCTTTAAATCCATTTAATCTATGTTCCATCGAACCTTATTTAAGAAGTAAGACACTTTTAATGCTTTCTCTTTGTCCAAAGCCAAGGTTTTGCAAAATCCTTAAACTCTTATTTCACTTACACTAATCGAATGCCAACATATTCCAGCAACTACGGCCACTTATTTATGTTCCTCCTTTTTTGGCGTAAGGGATCTGAAATCACAAAGGATATACAAAACTTTTCTACAAAGAAAACATTTTCTCTTCTTGCGCTTCAACTCCTATACTAACTCAGGCAAATTGCATTTGCAACAGGTTGTGTTTTCGAAGCGAACTGTTTTTCCTAAGGACATTCAATTATTCAAATGTTACCCTCGAGTAAAATCTGCTACAACAATCAACTACCCGCTTTGGTTCCTCGTAACTTGTTAAAGCCAAAGAAGAAAATGCAGAAAAAAAAACTAAATATTAATTGGATGAGGGAAAAGGAAAATGTTTCATCTTCCCGTCTGCCGTTCGCCCATATGTTTCTATTTATGAGGGCGCGGAAAAGGATAACTTTCGCTATTCCTATCTTTTCATTTAAATATACAAGAGACCACCCCCATGTTCTGCATCCCGTCTTTGCTTATTCATTTCTGGGAATCCTTTCTGCTAAGGACGTTGTCTGTTTCCGCACCTTCTCTAACACTTCCTTCGAGAAGCTCTAATGAAGAGAGGACAATTCGCAAAAAGAAAGAAGTCGACGACCAAGAGGAAAGAGTGAATTTTTATTCAATTTTCATGATTTCCTAGGGAACTCCTCCAGCCGCACAAAGCAACGTCATTGTCATCCCCATCACACACCCCCGCTGGTATTTTTTATTGAAATTTGTTGTAAAGCAAAGCGATGTCCTTTTTCCGGCTTCTTGCACGCAGGTGACAAGCTCTCTCTCACTTTGCTTTTGCCGCCTCAATGAGCGCATTCTAAACGCGCGAAAAGTTGTACTCTTGTGTATGTATAAGAGAAAAAAAGGAGAAGGATGTGTAAGTAGTCCTATCGTACGCAGAAGTTCCAATGAATTTCATTTAAAAGTGCAAAACATCAAGGATATCCGGGAGAAATTTCCGTTTCGCATTTTGTTTTCCCATTTTTGTTTCCCCTCCCACATGGTCGAAGGACTTTACAATTCATTGATTCTACCCCCCTGCGAGTAGCAAGCAGGCAAGCAGGCACTCCAGCGAACTTTAGAATTCGATTTCGCTTTCTCAAGGATCAAAGTGAAGGAATGTTGCTTGTAACCCTTCGTAGGCGCACAGTGGGAGGCTCAGGAAACAACATTCAATTGAGTTCTGTAATTGATTTTAATTTTTTTTTGTATTTCATTCCCATTTGTCAATTAATTTAATTTCTTTGGACATGTCCTGCGGTTTGGTGGTGGGAAAGAAGTTTTGTTTTTGGCTCACCCCCGCGGGGGTAGGGTGGCATGATTGTGGGGTAATAGCTGCTGAATTTTAATGAAGTTTGTTAGGAGTAATAAACCTTGATGATGGATGGTTCTGGTGCTGTGGAAGGAAATCAATTCAGTAAATATTTGCCGCCTGAACTACGGTTTGGTTGGTTTTGAAGTAGTCATAAAGCTTTGTCGGTTTAATTTTATAACTTAGACAGAGGGAACTCTTTTACATTCTTTTAGTTGTACTTAATGGAAAAATATAGTTATTCTTCGTTTGTTTAAATTGATGAAAGAAGTCTTGAACTATTCTGAAGTTATATTTAACGAGTTTGAGTTGTGTTTGTTGGTGGTTGCTTGAATCACTTCCGCTTCAATTTTCACAAAAAGAGCTTAAGAGAATGTTTCTCTGTTGAGAACATTGATTATAACAGACTCATAATGGTACCCGTTGGGAAAAAATACCACCTGCCTATCGATTAACCTTGTTTTATAGTTATGAGCTTGCAAGCAGTCTATCACTGGTCTACTGAATATTTCTTCTAGGCCCTGAAAGAAGTGCCTCCCGACAAATTTGAATCTGAGGAGACTGAGACCTGGACAGTGTTAAGGAAAGTCAGTTCTAACATCATTGACTTACTCATCTCATGCACGAGATGGTCCTCGTCCTTAAATGTTAGCTTTTCATGTAATACCGCTGATTGTTATGGCCCGTGATGAGTTATACCAGGGTAGAACCAGACATATCGTCCATCTTTCTTTATCTAAGCACCTCTGGTGGTTACACCAATGTCTAGGGAGGATCATCTGGTTTTTGCTTCCGTAGGACCTTTATCCCTGCTTCGAACTTCAGTGCGAAAGTCATGATATTCACCCTGATGTTTCGTGAAAAGTAGGTCCACCACTTACCAACCGAGTTTAGTAAAGTTTTCGATAAGATTTTTAAACTGTATCTCTTCCACTTTAAACCTATAGTGTTAAAATGACTATCCATCGGTTCCTTTCCTAGTCGCCTACGGTGTTCCTCAAGGCTGCCATCTAGGTCCCCTTGTGTTCATTCTGGCCATTAACGACCTTGATAGTCATTAAACACTCCCTTTACTTTCTTCTTCCCAAGACTAGTTTCATTCGATAGTTTTCCGATCTCGTGCCTTAAAAATATCTTATTTTTTCGCAGAAGTCCAACTAGTCTTCCTCTCGACTTCATCTTCTCCACGACCAGCTATACCTATCGTTCATTCTCTTAGTGACCTTTGCAGTTTATGCAAGAGAGAGCTCAATTATTCAATGTGTCTTTCCAAGAAGAACACAATATCCTGGCGATCCTAATTGAATTTCACCTTACAAGCAAATTTCAACTACATATATAGTTACAGTGGCTTTAAATTATAATTTCTTATTTTAATTTTCCAGGATTTCAGCTGAAACTTCCTTCATTCCTTGTTTTGCGTAGCATTAAGCACAAATTCCATAACGTAATTGGATCCTATTTATAACAACTAGAAACTCCTGAAAAGGTATGAAGAAATTGAATCAGTAGGAAATCCAATATCTCGTATCCTTAAAGGGATAACAACTTAAGTAATTGTGTCTCTCCTTACCTATATGGAAAGTTAGATACCTCATAGATCTTCAGTAAATTCAATTGGATTTCATTCGTCCTTTATTTTGACATAATTTAGGATATATCCACGAACCCACCACCCATAAATACCTTTTAAGGATTTCAGTGATTAAATACTAAAATTATCCTTTTCTTTGCCCAAAAATAATTTCATGTCATTTAGAGATTAATTTCCCTACTCCATCGTGCTGTGGGACACATGTTCGGTGTATCCTTTTTCGCTGTGACTCGTCGTCTCTCACACATATGGATTCGCTTTTAATTAATGATACAGATGATGATGTATGAGTGGGTCGACCAAGGAGTTTTAATAAATATTAAATTTTTCCTTGTGACACAGGATTTGCAGGCGGCAGGCTCTCTTAATTATTTGGAATACTCATCTTCTGCTCATCAAGGATGAAAAACGAATGAGTTAGTGCTCACAAAAGGGAAATAAATTTAACCTAAAGGCAATTATCCTTCATCCTTATGTAGATATAGTTTTTTTTTTTTTTGTCTGGATTTGTGAGGACCGTTGATGGTAATTAGGCTTGAGGATGAGGCACTGGTATAAATTAAATTTATTCTGTGCGTTGGCTCTTTTGTGGGATAGTAGGAATGCCGCAAGGACTCGCCTCAGAGGATCGTTGAAAAATTTAGCAGCGACCAAGATTCGAATTGCAACTTTGATGTACGTACCACCTACATTGGAAAGTGAAGTGGTATTGAGTGTCTGTGACGTGAATTTAATGAAATGAGACGAGAACTGTACGATGGTGATGAGTAGTCAAGGACATGGAAATCATTTTAATTGAAAAGAACCTTAGAGTGTTCTTTTTCTTCTTCTGGGGGTACTGAATTCCAATCGATGAATTTTCTATTTGAATGTGTTTTTCCTTTGGAGTTCTTTCGATCCTTTTTTTTTTTGGTGTCTGGCTGTGACTGTTTTTTGATTGTGTCTGCCGCATCGTATTTCTCGGTAATTTTCTTTTGAAGTACATCTTTATTGGAATTGAATATGAATTGAAGAACAGAAGTGAGTAGGTACCAAGTTGACTCAACAAGCTTGAGGTAATCTTTGTAAAATAAGTTGATCCAGGCTATGCATTCAGCTAGTTACATATGTTAAAGAATAGAACTATTATTAAACAAATCCTAAATCTTAAAGCACACCTTTATTTAACTTAGAGTATGTATCTACATTGTGGGTTCAAGTGGTTAGTGCGTTGACCTACAGAGCAAGGGGTTCGAATCCCAGCCAAAACACCTACAATTTTTTTTCACGGCCCCACTTAAGGTCAGTATTTCCTTATGAGACCAACAAGTAACTTTCAAGTTCTTCTTCAAAGTAAACCTTTTATCCACATTCCAGATGAGCCTACTTTGAACCAAAAGGGTCCTTAAAATTTATAGTTTCTAAATACTTACTAGACACCACTTGTTGTTGCTAAGATCAATTCCTCAACACCTGTTGCTAATCGTTTTCATTTCTTTTTAGATACTGTGTTGAATATGAAGTTATCAAAGCGTCTAAAGCCTGCCACAAGCTCCCGCCCTACAATCAACTGCTAGAAGGTAAAATCCTGAAATTTCATACAAAACGTACGATCCCTGTAATGTGTTTTTTTTTCTTTACATCTCTAGGCGATCGCATAGTTGTTCGTTGTGACTTGGAAGCTCTAATTGAAGACTCACCACCAACAGCTAACAGCAATCACTCAAACAATAGCAGTACAAAAACCAATACCAGTCGTAGCAGTGGCAGCAGTAGAAAGTCAGAAATCACAAACAATTCTGCCGTTCCAGACGAGGAGGAAGATGACGAAGTCGATGAAGATAGCGAAGACTACGATAGATCTACGACAACAACAACTACGACAACAACGACGACGCCTGCTCCAACTACATACCACTGTCGTGGTGAAGGCCTACCTGGCCGAACAACTCGGTGGAGTGCACTTCCTGCGCCATCGTGCCGTGGCAAGTGGTTACGACTGACAGTCGGTCAACCGAAGAAATGTTCCCATTCGCAGTTTATATTCGTCTAAAAACGAGGTGGCCCGGCGGCGCAAAGATCGACGCAACAACAGGACATATTGTCTTTGAGAATTTTTTTTTCGTCAACATTTATGTTTTTTCTTATTTTTCTTAAAGTTAAACAGTTTTTTCTTTAATTTTTTTATTTTTTTTTTTTTATTAAATACTCGTACATTTATTAATTTTTGAAAAATTATTTTCAAGTGTTCACTAAAAACAAAAGCAAGCAGAATAAGCAAATAACAATTAATAATAATTTTAAATAATATAATTAAGGGTAAACAAGAAAATAAAGATAAAAAAAAACTACTGATAGAATTTCTGTAATAAGAATGAAACAAAAAACAATGGAAAATAAAGATGCTTTTGAGAAAAGCAATGTAATTTTAAAATAAAATCCTTAAGACTTTTATTTCGACACAAGAAATGAAGATTTTGCATTTTGTATACAAGTTTCATAACAACGATCTTCCTTCCTTCCCATTGATCACACTATAATCTTCGTCTAACTACCAGGGACGCAGACTCTACGAACAAGCTTTCCTGTAAACAAGAAAGAAAAGACATACTAAGCGCTGAACACATACTCAAACAGGGAGAAGAGCACAGTGATCTTCTCTAACGATGAAACTCTGTTTCGTTTCTATTTTGTTTGAGTCTTATAAATGAAGCAATGTGCATCGGTTACCATCTCTGGACGCCTGGTATTTGAATAGTAAATTCGTAATCTATAGACGGTTTTTTCTTTTCATTCATAGATGATAAATTTTCTTCGATTAAACTGAAAATATTGTCAATCACTTGTTTCAAAATAACAGTCGAGTCAAGCAACTGAGGTCCGCCGTAGCTCACTGAAATACCAGTCGCCCATAAATTGTAGCAGGCTATACAACTGCGAAATGCAGTCTTCGGAAAGCTTTGCTTGTGTTGTTTCACTCCAGACTTCACTCAAATCATTTAGTCACGCCATGTGTGGAACCTATTTTACTTACTCTTACGATCGCATTTAAAACCGTCCTCTCCACGGGTCGTTGAAGAAGAGAATACTGTAAACTCATACATTTAAAAACCCAGCTGCATATGTGTTAGTTAGCAACACCAATAAATTCGAGTTCCACAAAAAATGGAGAGCAAACTTTTCTCGAAGAATGTGAGAAAGTATATGTAGAAATGTTTGCTGCCAACTTTTGTAGGATCTTGTTGTGGAACTTGATTGAACACATGGAATCGATCAGGTCAGATTTGTCTCTTCCTTTAAGTCTTACTTTTTTTTGATAGAGCATGTTGGTTAGACTGTTAGGAGGGACAATTGACTGGCTTAGGATAAAAATTGTGCAATTAAAAATATTAGTATGGATTCCAAGGCATTACGGATTCTAGAAAAATTTCAGAAAAGAGCCCTGGGTGTTTTGTCCTTGTCACTGTTCATAGTTTCAAGAATCAGAAAATCATGTCCATTCTAAATAGTACAAACCTGAAATATGGGATTGGCATTTATTCTGGGCCCCTTAAGTCTAAAAAAGGTATGGAAGACTGACTATGAGGAACAGAGCTAGATTCTATAAAAGCAACCTACTTTTAGAAAAAGACGATCCGCAATTAAAAAAGAAACTTGGCCAACATGAAATCTAGCGATCCTCCAACCCGTTATGCTCTAGTATATCAAAAAAAAAACTATCAGACTTGATCTCTCAAGGCGGAAATAGGAAAGAGAGAAATACATACTAGCTTCTCAGAGGTAAGCAGACTGTTGTTAGTGTATGTAAGTACTTTCATACGTGTATGCGCCTTGAGAGTAAATTTAAAATAGATTGAGAAAAGAGTATGGTGCCTGCTACAATTCATGGGCGACTGGTGTTTCATTTCATTCCAATGAAAGCTTGGTATAATCATGTTCAAACGAGTCAGGTCTGGAAAGAAAATGTACCCCAAATGTCTGAAATTTAATTAGTTATAAGAAATTTTGGTTGTTTTTTGTGATATACCTACGAGTATCGTAGATGCATGATACAAATTTTTTCTCCTATGTACATATGTACTGCGACTGTGAATGAAGGAGAATTTGACTATCGGGAGACGGACAATATCCTTCGTCCGGCGTTTGCGTGACGATTTGTCTCCACCTTCGTTGCTTTCCTCCTTCTGTTCCATTTGGATTAAGGTTTGCACCTTTTCAGACTTGTTAATAAGGCATAAGTTCTGAGATACTATGAGTCTGACAGTTGATCTCCTAAATATTCATGCAAATTACCTACCAATCGTGTAAAATCCCAATTTTTGATTTGACGTCGCCAGACCAGCCAGTTAACAATATATTGTCAGAGATTGGGCTAAAATCTACGAATCATGTGAGCTAACAATTTAAGATTCCAAAGTAATTCTTCATTTTCAGCTTTTGCAATATTTGCCGACATATTGCCGGCCTGACAATATCGTCACAAATAAAAAAACATTTACGAAACATAGTGCAATTGGTTTTCTATTTTGACAGAAAATCACGGAGCTGCCCTACACCACAGTAGACAGGCTTGAGAGACTACTACAGCGACTTAATTTCCAGTACGTTCAAAATTTTGTGAGTTCTTTCATACGAACCGAAAAAGTTCGTCTTATATCAAAAAAAAATTCAAATATTTGAGACGAAAGGTCCATGGGAGTCAGAATTTAGCCTCTCACATCGCTTTAAGCCAAGTTTTTTTATTTGACAAGCGTCTTCATGATAGTTAGACTCTTAAATGTCTTTAGGTGTTCAATACCTAGGGAAAGAGCCGCAACAAACTAACCCCTTGTTTCTGAAACCGCCTATTAGGAACAAATAGTAGAGTACACCTTTAGCATTAGATATTTTCTTATGCTTAGTTTTGGTGCGAAACCCCCCTCATTATTCCCTTTTTTCAACTTATTCGGTTTTATCTTACGAGAATGTTCTTCTTAGTTTGTCTGTCCATCAAAGGCTGCCTCAAAATTCTAGTGTCAAGTGAGTCAACTCCTGCACCAGGCGCACAGAAAATGTAGAAGCAGCCTACTTTATTATTTGACATTCTTCCAGGCACATGCATTCTACTACCTTTCTTGTGTCGGTGTCTTTTATAACACATATGTACATGAAAGCATACAAACTCGGCTCGGCTGTAGCTAGTCGCACTCGAGCGCTTAAAAGTTTAATGTTTGTATGTATGCTCTGATCTACTAAACATTCCTTTTCTGGTTTCTCTTGAAACAGAACATACATGCACACATACATAAACATACACAGGAATCTGCTGAATTACAACACAAGAGAGAGAGAGAGAACACAAGAGAAAATTAGACTACGTTCTTGCTGAACAGAGAAACTTCACTGAAAATGGGCGTGGAATAGAGGCCCAACGAACAAGCACATAAGATGATTGAATGCTGTAAATAAACCTAATATAATGAACTACATAGCCTACATGTTTATTTCTCGTTTTGGAGCCTGTCAAGAAGTTGCACTTTTTATTGTGCATACGTACGTAAATTTCTAGGTGGATCTTGAAAGTATGTACAACAAATGGATTTTGACAATTGAAAGATGCTAAAGACAAAACTTCAACTTTTGGAGCTGGTTTTGAGGAGAAAGCCTTAAAACCTTCCACTCTGACAGTCAAAATTATGAAGAAGAAGTTAAAATAGATGAATTTTAAATGTTAGCCAAAGAATTGTCTTAGACATTGCAAACTTTGTTTTAAACATTTTAAGAACCAGCAAAAGTTTCAATGGTAAGTACTAACACACACAAATACTTACCCGAAAGCAAAGCAGCACCTCTACAAAGGCCTAGCAAGACCCAATCTAGCTTGTGTCTTTTTCCTGGCCATTCTGTCATTCATGTAGGTACATCAACAAGGCACAAATCTAGAAACTTTAAGGCGAACATTAAACTAGTGACAAGCGGGGTTTAACTTGAACGATTTACTTTACGACCACTACTACTGTTTACTACTCTACTTTTGTCTAAAAATCTCATTTAAACTATCAGCCACTCCCATCATTTGTCTGACTTGAGAAGAAAGCGTTTTGGTGACGTACATAGAAGTCATTCAAAAGACTTGTACCGATTTCCCGGCCGACGATCTAAAACACTCATTCGACATGCTTGTAGACCGTGAAAATCGTGCAAATTTTGAATAAAATAAATGGTTTCCCAAACAAAATTTTATATTTTAAGACATTAGTATAACTATAGTATATCGAAAAATAAATTAGTTGAATCAACTGTTTTCCAGACAACAAAGTTCACTTACGTTTTGAAAGCTCTCCTAGGATCCTCCTACATTTGGTCAACTAAACAATGTTTTTTATTTTTAATTTTAAAATTTATTTCTCCGTATAACTTAATTATAAATACACACGAATCCAATGATAAATACAAACAATAATATCGCTTAACGTAAAAATTTAAAATTATATTTTTGATCTTTGTTTATTCTTTTTTATTACCCAATCCCAGTTGTGCATCATAACCCATTTATCCCGTCGATGCGACACACCTTAAAAAGTCCCCCAACATTTACTGTTCCATTCAAAGTTTAAATTGCGTTGTGATAGGATTCCCACCATTTTCATCGCCCACAGTGACCCCGTTTTCGACACGTCGTGTGAATACCTGGGTTACGTAGGTGCTTTTACGGTTCCCGTAATGATCATGAATCCGTACCTCCTGTGTCCTTCCGTAGTCGTTCATGAACAATTTGCACTGGTATAGTGGACAGCATTTGGGATAATCGAGAAATTCATTAGCTGGTGGAATCTCAGAGCAATTTCCTTCCAAGTTTGGCACTTGGCATCTGTGTTTGTGCGTGTGTGTGTGTGTGTGTGTAAAGGATACGTGCACCAATATGTGAAGAAAAACATATAACGAGGAAAAGTTATCTTTTTTAATAGCTGTTTGGAAAAGTATACGAGTGTAAGGAGGGAGGATACATATGGGTGAAAGGGGTAAGACGGTGTAATTGACAGTTGATTGTCATTTCATTTTGATGGCTAAGTGGAGTCTGAGTGAATTGTAATTGGGAAACATTTTCTTAGTTAAGAGTGTAGTTAGGACGATTTATTACTGTAATTAGGGTTGGTAAGGATAAGTGGAATTTGTTTTTTGATGTCAAACTTTGGCACTATTTTCAATATATGTTGAAAGTAAGATTAGCTTAGTGAAACTAATTATGTACACACATACTAGTACATATAAGGATCCTTTTTCTTCTATACACCTTGTGAGTATGTAAATTACAAATGTCAAATGAAGGAAAGATACATTCAAGGATTTCTTGTCAGGGCCTAAATATGCTAGGGCTCACATTTTGCAGTCTTGCTCTTAAGCGGCTGACTTAAAGACTTTACTGTATGTATTATTGTTCCGTGACTGATTGAAATAGCAATGATACGTTTTCCAATTATTATGTTTTAACAGCTGTCACCGATGACATCCCTTTGTCAAAATATTGCTATGTTTCACTCCTGGCGAACTTGCAGAAATTATTAGAAAATATCGTCGAAATTCCGACTCAGTTGTAAACACGCAACAAAAATTTTCTCGTGAGAGTCGTCACCTTCTTTTGGGCCGTAAGCCACCAACCAGACAGAGATTAGTTCGAAATAAAGAAAACGTGGTATCGAAGAGGACTCAGAAATTAGCGCCTTCATCCATATAAGATTGTGCTGACGCAAGATCTAGAGCTGGACGATCATAGACAATGCCGTGGGTTCGCTAATTGTGCTCTGGAATTATTACCCGAAAATTCAGGTTTTGGCCAAAAAATCATCTTCTTGGACGAGGCCCATTTTTGGCTCAGCGAACACAATCCACAAGTGTTCGAGTGTGGTTTATGCATGGCGGCATCATCGGACCTATTTTTTTGGAAATGAGGAAAGAAAAAACAAGTACTGTAAGTAGTCTCGGTATAAAGCGATGTTAACCGACTATTTGCAGCGAAAGCTCGACAACATCGATATAACCGAGCTGTGGCTCTAACAAATCGGCGCTACATGCCGTACCAACGACGCAACGCTCAAAGTTCTGACGAAGAGATTTGGCGACTGGGTCTTCTTATGGCCAGCGTTCATCTATTCCGGCTACGCCAAGCCCTTAGTCTACGCTAACAAACCAACCACTTTGGACGAGTTTGCTGCCAACATTCGAAACGCTATTGCCATGATACCGCCGTACATATTGGACCGAGTCATTTGGAATTCTATTTCTACACAGTTGTTGTTTTATTTAAATTTTGTTTCCTGTCGTCCATATCTGGTCAGCCTTTTTGTACACATTTATGTGATCTTCAATCCAACCAGCAACCGGTTAGAGGCGTAAATTGTCCTTGATGGATAAGAATCAACTCAATTGACAAAAAAGGTAAGGATTTGTAGATTCACCACTTATAACCTAATAAACGCTCAATGGAGACTCTTTTTATCAAGAAAATATCAGTAAAAGTTTAAAAAGATTTCTAAGCACAAGGAGAACAAAACGTTCCTACCACCGAGAGAATAAGTTTCTATCTTTCGAATGAGGCATACATTTTGAAGTTATTTCAATCTTGATAGTTTTGGACCCAATTTTTGCTTAGTACTAGTACATTTTACAATTTTTCGAATGCCCTAAAAAAGCAGTTAGGCTGTCTTTGCATTACCAACGAAAGATGTTAAGTACTTAAAAGTACTTATTTTCGAATCTACTTTCTTTTCTTTTCGATATTACTTTCCAAAACACAATTCAACTTTCATTATACCTTAAATTGCATCCAGAACTTTTTTAGAGTTCTTGAAAATGAACAGCTCCATACATCGTCGATTACGGATATTGATTGGTCTATTTTATTGAGCCACGTCGTGAAAAAGTTATTAACAAACCAAAGTTATAGACATTTTACGACCAGTTGAATATCAGAGAATTGTAAAATTTTATTGGTGAAAGTTTTTTGGCAAACTTTTTTACTGACTGTGTATAATTGGCCAGCTATGACAACCTTCGCGAAGTATTCAGGTCTAAATTGTTTTTTTTTTTCAAATTGAAGAATCGAGGAAGAAATTCTATAATATTTCCTTTACTAAAGATCTCGGTCATCGTAATGTATGTACTCAAAGTAAGTGATACTAAACTTCCCTCACCTTTCGTAACCATTTTATTATAAACAATCCGATTGAAAAAAATTAGAAAAAATTTATGATCCCAAGAACAGGTAAAAACAGTAGTCGAGCTACTGTTGATTACCTCACATACTTAGGATTTTCGATGTATTTGAAGCTCGGATCTACTATCGATGAAAGGATAGTACCAATTTGATAACACATTCATAAAGCATTCCAAACAAATAATACATAAGTACAAATACTTGACGCATCTCTTAAGTGGGGCACCGGGTCTAGCTTTTCACGTTAGAATCGAGTGTTTTTCAGATGCAGGTACTGTCTGGGATTCAAACTTCTTCCACGGTATAAGATGGGGATGATTGACTTTGACTTGACTTAAAACCGCCTTTGGGAATCAGCTGCGGTTAGGAGTCATTGATTTCAACTTCTAAAGCGGTCGCCTGGCTTTGATCTGCATCGAAGGTACATTTTACAAGATCAGTCTTATGTATGCACAAGAAGCCGAAGACGCCATCAAGAAGGTGTTTTATAAACTTGAATTTGTACATCCTAAGGGAGGCTTAATGCCGATTTGGAACATCTTCTGGTTATCGCTAGCTTCAGACCTCTACTATCAAAGGAAGAGAAAACTCAGTCCGTGATGATGAAGAAATTCAACGTCAAGCCCGAAACTACAAATATTGATAGAGCGAGAAACTCTACACAAATGCCAAGGCCCAGTGGCTCCATTATCCAAAAATCTCCTGGAAATAAATCCGTCAGTTAATTATGAGTGATCATGGCACGACGGACAAAAATAACAGACGCGGCATGAGCCTACATAGAAAGAAAAAGGCATACGCAGCCAAGGATATCGAGAGAAGTCTCGTTGCTAAGATCTGATTCAGACACAGACAAATGGCTGTGTGATTCAAACTCGGACCTTAGGTTATTGGTAATAGTTGAGAAATAGACGAGTGGAGATGCGAGGAGAATTGAAGAAGCATCAAACAGAGATAGTGACACCACAAGAAGATATCTCACAACCAGTCGATCAGCTGTCCCCAATGCCTTACTCTAGGAAGATAAAAAAAACCAACACTTGTCCTCTGCATAGGAGATCACAATCGGGAGCTGCAACTTTGAGGAAGTTAAGCAATTCATCTACTTTGAAGGAAAGGTATAAGACTTACGGAATAACCGACGAAGAATTGACCTACCAAATCGCCGCCACTTCGATTCGACAAAACATCTGACTTCAAACTAAACGTAATGCCAAGGACCAAAGTGCAGAGAGCTGCACGATAAGTTCCCTATGCGAAGGTTATGAATGAACGTTAATTAATCTAACAGGTGTTTTACCCTATCCAACATCAACCGTGGCTCAGTGGTTAGTGCTTTGGACTATGGAGCAAGGGGTTCGAGGTTCGAATCCCAGTCGGAACACCTAAAACTTTTTCACGGTCTCACCTCTCGCGAGCGTCTGACAAACATCCAAGAGTACAACTGTCCTAAGAAAGGTTCCCAAAAAACAGTATTGCCCTTCGCACACGGAATTAAACAGTAGGCCCCTTCCATTCGTGTAAAGAATGTTTACACGCACAATACAAATGGTTGTGAGAAGCTAGACCCTGGGTCACATCGACCTGTTGCGCCAAGTATTTATTTTATTTTAACATCAACCTAATGTTGCATATTGGAAAACTAAGACGAAGCGTTGAGCGTTTCACTTAAACTTTGAGTCAGTCTAGCCAAAACGAGTGCTGGTCATCAGCTCACTAGCACATGAGAGTATGAAAGTCGATGCGTAGAAAAATTGAAGCTATTTATTGTGGAAATGACATGTGGAAGAAGTTTATATGAAGATTATAACAATACGATACGATGCACGATAAGGCGACGTTGTTATGCGGTTTCACCAACATTGATCTTGAACTTATTGTTCGAAACTCACAAAACAGCAGACTCTTTCAAAATACTATACAAATGTAATGCTGTCATCTTTTTGTTGACAGAATGTTTATATCGGCCTGCCCTCGCTAATGTTTTGCACAATGGTTACACATTTGAAATATGTCTATCGAACATCTAAAGTAAGTTTAGATCTGTTTCTATAAGAACTCGATTATATCACTTATTGAAAGTCTTTGTTGCGTAGATACAATAATAAACTTGAGGGACTATCCGAAGATAGCCGAAGAATTCTAACATGAGTAGGGCTAGTAGTCTTTGGACGAGTATCGGGAAAACAAGATAAAGTACATACACACACAAGAAGTCAAATATTTTATAAATTTTTGAATGGAACTCTATTTACTTTCAAACAGATAAAATTTATATATAAAACCCACCTGTCTTCCCACACTTTCAGGTCCCCCAGACATTGAACACGAACACATTGTCCACGACGGTAAAACACTTCGCCAATATACATCTCACGATTTGTTTTCGTATCATGGCACTTGTACTCCTCGTAAACCGCTGAAAACAAATTAAGAAAAAAAACAGCGTTTTTATCAATTTGACATTCACCCTCGAAGGGGTCAGCAGACCATACTGTTTTGCGTTTGCAGGGGTGATCCGCACACTGCACATTCACCAATCACCATTATCATCAGCAGCACAGAAGTCACCCAAATATCAAGTACTACGCTTCCTGCATTCATTCTGACAGCAGAAGCGATAAACAAACTAAGAACTAAGAACACTCGCGAACTGGCGACGAACTAGAACTTTTCGCAAAGATTAGACCCTGACTGACTGTGAATGGTGTTCTGCTCAATTGATGGACCCATCACGATCACCATGTACATACTCGTATAATGATCATTAGCCTCGTCAGCCGTATCGATATCTTCCTAGAATCGTCATCATTCTCTCTCTCTCTCTTTTCGGTTAAATGAGAGGAGCTCTTAGAACGCTTTCCGTAGATCGATTTCTGTGAACTGTACAATTAATATTAACCCCGCACCCCTCCTCGTGGTAATAGCATCTTATCAGTAAAATTGTATTTTTCAATTTATTGCTTACAGAAATGATTAACAATTTTTAAGCTAATAAGCGTTTCGGGAAGTATCTTCTTGGATGGGCTTTGGTTATGCCGGGATTTCCCCTGAATTTATTTAAGATTCACCTACAAAACCTCTAAACTTGACATTGAGTCTGGAATAATATATTCAAGGGCAAAGCGGAAACAAGTTATTGTGCAAAAACACAAATCGTTTTTTATTTTGTTTATATTTCGCCGGTCACATTCCAAATTGATAAGAGCCATGCGGAGAATGGTCGTGTTCGCAAACACTATCATTTTTGTCATTGATTTCGACGAGCATGCTAATTAAATAAAGTGCACGACTTGGTCGTACAAACTTGCACCTACATATATCTAAAAGTCTTGTGTGTATTTGATGTAAAAAATGAAATGAATATATGTGTTCACAATATGCATGTACACAGATATTTACATAACTTGGCTATAAGTAACGCAGCGTTCTTAGCAGTATAATCAAAAACGTCTTGTGTTATCTTGCAAGTATAAAGCAAGACAACTAACCAACTGAGGCGCATTTTTGAGAAAATCGTGCTTTTGTTGAGGTGGCTAAAACCAAAATACCTCTTCAAGTAATTTTGAGCGAAAACATTATACATATGTCATCTTATAGAAATTTAAAAAAAAAGTCTATACTAATACTGGAGAGCATCCAGCTGCAAAAATTGGACAGCATCCTATTTATTTAAATAGCATCCAGCACCCAAAACATGTGAAATCCGAAAATTTCAATTTCGCCTCTAGGGATTATCCCACAGACCCTACATATGAGAATTGATCTAAATCGATCCACCCGTTTAGACTTTAACCTCCTGCACAGACAGACAGACCGACAGACGGCATTGCCAAACCCACGTTTTTCGACTTCTCTATCATAGTAATGTCAAGTTTGATCAAAATCTTGAGTTTGAAATTTTTCGCGAATCCAAAACTTGCCCTACATACCATACATGTATGTACATACATACATATGTAGGTGCAAGTGAAAAGCAAAAACTTTCAATACATGTAGCTTCATATATCAATAATATTAGTAGATGTGTGGTTTATAGGCCTAAATAAGCATCTTGAAACTCTAATACTTAGTTCAAGTTTCCTATATAGTTCTATTGGAGTCATTTACGGTATGACAATAAGAATTGACTATTTGAGGGAAAGAATGGTTCCTGTCCAATGTCTCTGTAGGGCTGGAAGTGCTTTGGACCTCATCGAGGGACCAATGGTCTACCCCTAAGTAGAGGGGTTCCATCCTCGACGTACTTTTTTACAATGAAAACATTTATTTTCAGAAGCACAATCTTTCAAAAGTCCGTGCAACTTCTAACGTACGCCGATTACATTGACATTATTGGAAGAACTCAGCGGGCTGTCACTGGAGCGTTCACTAGTATTGAAGCGGGAGCTGCCAAAATGGGTTTAGCGTTAAACGAGGGCAAAACATAGTATATGCTGTCAACGAGAAGGCACACAAAACCGCAACGAATTGGACAGAACGTCACAATCGACAGCTACAACTTTGAGGTATTGTATACATTTATAATACGATTCATTTAGAGGTACTTTTTTGTGTATTGATTTTTTGACAGACGCGTAAGTCGTGTAAATCTGTCATGGTATTTCTGTTCAGTATTGTTTGACATTTCATCATGGAAAGACTTAGCCCGTCAGAAATTACAAATTATTTAGCTGTATTACAAAAATCAGCGCTCTACGAGGAATGTGTTTTGTGCACTTAGAGCAACTTATGGTCTACATATTTGCCCTGCCGGACACATGATTCGCTATACCATCGAAAAGTTTGAAACCCAACTTTCATTATTAGACAATACGCGATCTAAAGGTGTGTCCACACCAAAGAAACATTTCAGAAAACATTGTTTAAAAAAAAAACGATTCTGAAATGTTTCACATTTGTTAAGAAACTTTTTAAGAATATTTCAAAAATGTGTCTGATATGTTTTTTTTGATGTGGACGCTTTGAGTAATATTTCTGAAATATTTCTTTGTTTCCCATTTTATCTATCCAGTTTTGTACTTGAAGATGGATTGGAAGGAAGTAACACTGATAGCGTCGTGTTTTACTCTAAGAGACGTATCACCTCTCCCGCAGAGTTTCTATGTCTGCTGACGAGCATGTTACCTTGCCGGACATTCACAGAGAATGTTCTCAGATGATTCGTCATCTTCTGAGCAGAACCTACATTCTACTCTACATATGTCCGGGCACAGATTAAGTTTGTTGAGGTGGTATTTCAAGGTACCAGCTTTCTAATACTGCCTTTGTTTAAACTAAGAATTTCCTTGTAGGAACCATAACAGACCCTTAGGGTCCAATGTCGGAACACCATTGGACCAGTCTGCATGGTCTAATATATTAACCTCAAATAACTTTCTGAAACAGTATTCCCTAACCATAATGTCGGGAGCAGTGCAGAACACGTCTCTTTGTGGGATTGAGTCAAGAATTTTCAGCTGTCCCTCGTGGTCCACTGCCTTAAACTTGTATTCCAGTTGCAACTTGATAGCGTATCTAGTAGCCGTCTTCCTAATGAAGATTTGTAGGGGTGTGAGCCCGATGGCTTCTAAAGCTCCCGTAGGGCAGGTACCCATGGCACCTGAAATACCAAGACAATTTATCCTCTTAGCTTCTGAAGCTTAGCTCCCGTTGTCCTTTCAAGTATTTTCGGCTACCATACGATGCCCGCGTACGTGATAATGAGCTTTACCAACATTGTATACATCCATTGTATCATTTTTGACCCCAATTTTCTGCCATAAAGGCGTCTACTGGTCTACATGGCCTGGTGGCGCGATCTATGGTGGACTTGGTATGAGAGTTCCAGTTAAGCCGTTTATCAAGGATGACACCGCGATTTTTTACTTCACTGTAATAAGCTAATGTTGTGCCTTTTTTGCTGATAGGTCCCAAATTGACCAACCTTCTGTGAGTAAAATGCACTAGAATGGTTTTACTAGGCTCCCACAAAACTTTTTTCGTTTCAGAAAGTTTTATTAACTGGATAACATCTTAGTCTATATTTGAGAAACAAAAAGTTTTCCGGTCGAAATGGGAAACACAGAAACATTACTTAAACATTTCAGAAATGTTTCGCGAAGCGTCTAGACTTAAATTAACTTTTTGAAACATTTCAGAAATGTTTCTTTGTTTATGAAATATTTCTGAAATTTTTTTAAATATTTTTAAAATGTTTCTAAAATGTTTCTTTGGTGTGGACACACCTTCACACACAGTGAAGAAAATATTGAAGCGGTAGCTGAGAGAGTATGCAAAGACTGCGATAGGTCAAATCGGCGCCATTCTCAACAACGTGTCTTATTTTACGTGATTAGCTTGGCTTAAAATCATACAACATTCAACTCGTGCAAGAATTGAAGCACGCTGACCTACCGAATCGTCACGATTTCAGACCTTGGGTTCTTGACAAGCTTGAAGAAAATCTACTGTTTTCGACAAAAATTTTGTTCAGGGATGAGGCACATTTCTGGCTTAATAGATACGTCAATAAGCAAAATTGCCCTATTTGGGTTGAAGAGCAACCCGAACAGATTGAAGAGGCGCCATTACATTCATGGGGTGTTGGAATCATCGATCCATATTTATTCAAAAACGAGGCCGATCAGAACGTAACTGCCAGCTGTGCCCATTGAATCGGCGAATTGGATGGCTAGATCGTGTGAAGAAGTTTTCCTCTAGGGCTATGTAAAGTCGACATTCTACATGAATAAGCCAGGTACGATTTAGAAATCGGAAACCAACAATACTCACGTTGTTCGCCAAATACCACTAGAAATGCTCGGACGCATCATCGAAAATTGGAATTTCAGAATGGACCATATTAAACGCTAAGGCCAAGATTTGAATATATACAGACACAGATTCACGATCTTCCGTCTGTCGCGTCAAGTTACCAAACTCACAGATTTCTGACTATGCGAAAGCGTCACCATTCCGTTCGTGGTTTCCGCAAGCCTTGTGTTCTTGTGTTTGGAAAGTCACATTCTGATCAACCCTTAATCGGATGGGAAGAGCCTTCCTCTAGTTAAATGTTATATCGTCGAAGACCACTGATCTTAATAACATGAAAGCTTCCATACAGAATTACTAATTACTAACAAGGCGATGGTAACACGCGCTTTTTTACTTTCCAAGGAAGATTACAATTTTATATTGGTATCAGGTCTATAGTTAGCCAATAGGCTGTTTGATAATTCAACGAACCATACTTTCAAATACCTCTTTGAACTTAAACAGTCTTCCATCTGAACAAGTCACACCCTTTTTATGAACCTAATTCCTACAATGACCCCACCTTATGAGCTTACTGCAGAACTATAAATTAAAATTAAATGAAAATTAATTTAACAATACCCAGACAAGGGATTTTGTGCTTAAATCCTGAAATTTATTAGCCTCCACCCAAGGACGCACCTATCGAGCTTAACACGTAACTATTACCGTCAGAACGTAACACCATTAATCCCTCAGACATTAGCCAATTTAAACAGTGAAATTAATTTGTTTAAATTATATCACTGTCCACCCAAAACCCCTTATTGAAAGGTCCTCTATTCGCTACACACCCTCTACTACGCCCATCGAAGTAAATCCTTTTGCGGGTGATTGGGATTTTCCCAATCGTAACCAATGCATCGCTCCCTATGACGTTTCCCTAATGAAATTTTCCAAACTTCCCTGTCCCGCTTGCTGAACGTTTTTTGACTTATCAAATGCCAGTTGCCATTCAGTGTTTGATCAAAACAAGGATATCACCGTATAACCCTAAAAGTGTGGTGGACATCGACAGCTATAAACTGTGAAATTTCGTTCGCTAAAGTGTTTGTTAATCAAATGATTTGAATCATAATTGGAAATTTAAACAAAAACTCTGACGTTAATTTAATCTAAACTATGTATGTAGGTGTATGTTATCCGGCAGGACCTCAAAACCCCCCTCTTTTCTATCGGTTATCGGCACTAAAACATTCAAATTCGATAAAGAGCTCAATGCCACCATCACCACACTTTAATTTCCGGGATTTGAATGAAATTTCCCGATGGCCACAAAAAAGCCTGTTCTGTCTCCATCCCAATGGGGTGCTTTAGGGCAACAAAAATATAATGGAATTTTGTGGTCATCAAATGTCCTTTGTGCGTTATTCTGGATGTATACGCGTGCGGGGACAGTGTCCTTTCAATATGTGGGATTAAGTGTGAGTTTTTGTTATACCGGAAGTCGGTGTTAGGGATTCTGAAAATCGGAAAGGACTCAAGTAATCTCAAGGACCATGATCCCATTTTATTAGAGGGCGAATTAATGCGTGTAAACTTTGAAATTTCCTCAGATTATTGGTCAGGCTTTGAAAGGAAATCAATAGATTATGATAGCATATCCTAGAAAGTGACAGTTGTTTCATCTCTTAGAATGTAACGAATATCCTTTACAGAATTTCGATGTAAAATTAATTTAAGTGCCATTCGATTCCCTTCAAATTATTAATGAGTCTCGCCGAGCGATATGCAACCGAATTAAGTATAAACACTCCCCAGAGTAACACACGTCATTATCCTTAATCCGCATTAATACCGACAGCATCCGCCACACGCGATTTCGATTGCCGTTCGAATGGTATTATTTTTTAAAGCAGAATAATTAATATCTCAGGATACTTGTAGATGAAAAATCAACACAAAATTAATCCCTTTTCGATTCATGTTTGCCAGTCGAACATTTTGTCGGGTTTATCTCTGTTTAATGTGGGAGCCAGCCGTCCGGATAAGTATACATAGTTTGTGGTCAGACATAACCCAATGGTGTGTTTTAATAAAAGAAAAAATATTTTTATGATCACACGCATATATCCCTCTAATAGTGGGTGAGACGAAAAAAAAAGCCGTCCTTGGAAAAATATTGATATAAACCCCAGGAGAACAAATATGAGAAACATTGATTTATTTCTTTTTTTTATGGTTGTGGCGGAGGAAATGTGCTTTAGACGAACCTCTAGTAGGATATGCTCTGGATCCTGTGGTTATTTTATAGTCATAAAGTAAGGATTTAAGTGTATCCATAGTAAGTGATATTTGTAAGAAGTGGAGAAGAGAGATTTTTTTTATTGCATCCTTCGGCGGGGATTTTCATCTTGGTGAGTTGCTTTTTTATTACAGGATGCAGATTTGTAATATTTTGTTAGTCCTGACGGAGTTTCAATAAAGTGGGGTGGGGATGTTTAGTTGAAAAGAAATACATTAACGAAAATGTGGCAACTTTAAGGGTGAATAGAGTTGTGAAAGCATGTTTCTTTTATTCATTGGACTCAAAAGATTTGAACTCAATTTATTTGAGAACGCAAGGAACTATTATTGGAAGAAGTATCTTCCCATGTACAGGCGCTTCTATAATTTAATCAACTGAAATCTGAATTCAATAGTAGTGATCAGGATATTTAGAAAAATATGTTGTATAACAGATTTGACACATTTTTGACAATACTCTGTTCATAAAATGTAACAAGTGTCAAGGTAGGTATAGTGTACCGAAAAAGGATATTGTCTATTATGAAAATCGACTAGGCTTCAAAAAATTGTGAGAACACGTCTGAACAGCTTCGAATCATACACTTTCTTACGTCAATGTCACCTGTCACGATCGACTGTATATCATTCAAGGCTGGTTAGAGTCTATTACCTCCACTGACAACCACGAGACCCCCTTTCTTTATAAAAGTAGTAAACTTAGAAACGTATACAGTCCCAGGACGCATATACTTATTTTCATAAGCTTCGAAGCTGCACCTATTCAATTGTGGACTCAACAACTGGAAGTTGAATAGCCAAGGCCTTTTTGAGAATCCTCCAGCAATGGAATACAAATAACCCCTTAGTTGTCAAAACCGCATCCCAGTTTTGTGCTACAATGAACGAAGTAAGTTTTCAGGGAAATGAGTGGCAGCGATGCCGAAATTGCACAACGCTGCATCGCATTGTACTCGTAGTCCATAGAACCTTTGAACTATGTTCGCACAGTTGTGGTCAGAACAACCGGAGTGGAACGTAATATTTTACCAGTGCAAATTTGTCCGGTTGTTGAAAATAGAATTTTGTATTTTTTGTTAAAGTTGTTCGGTTATTTGTTCGAGTTGCGATGTCCGTTCGCTCTAATTACTTGAAAGGAAACATACTAACCTAGTGACGAAGTCCACTACCCAGAATATTAGAAAATCTATGTTCCATCTGATGGTGGTTAAGTGGTTTGTATCTCGGACTCGTTCACTTGAGATTCGCAATTCGAATCCCAAACAACACCAAACACTTTTTCACGGTACCATTTCTGACGATTGTCTGACAAAAGGTTAGATTGGGTTGGATGATTATACCCGCTCAGCAGCGATACACGTAGGCCAAGTAAAGGTTCAATGCACTGTGGAGAAAGCCGGATTACTTGCACCGAAGAGGTACAGATGTGGATGGACAACTTCAGAAATAGAACAGGAGAGCAGAACAGGGCTACATGTTTCGGTGTACCCCATTGGGTTCGAGGTTTATGTATGTAACCAGTGACGAAGCTTTTCTATTTTTATTAAGTCTAGCTTAGCTAGACGGTTCAGTCTTCAAAAAGTACTTCCCTAGGGTTTTCTTTCTAAGAACTAAAAGAACAGGATAGGTACACAGAAGATATGTCATGGTTTCATCCTCTTCTCGTCTGTACAGCTTCTACAAAAATCGATGAAGGAGTACCAAACCCTCTGAAATGTCTCCCCATAAGACTGTATTCATTGAGGGCGTCAACCATCTTTTAAGATTTGTCCTGTTGACGGAAATAACTCTTGTTTAGAAGAGAAAAAAGTATTAATATTGTTCCATATACTGTTTGCCATTCTAATGACTGGGAAATCTAATTGGAATTTTACCAACCAGATCCTGATGGTTTCCCATTACTGTCAGGGATGTTCCTGGGTTTCACCCGACTACCGCCATGAAATCGCGATGGAACTTGAGTGATCCAAAAGGTGGTCAAAGGATTAAGAAAAGTGAAAAGTGAGTAGTGAGCTACTGAAGCAAAAGATTGCGTGAAAAATCGATAAAGCTATTGAACTGATGGCTTACTAAACAAGCTACTTAAAGCAGCTGGCAATGAGTTAGCAGATTACTTATGTACATATCTCTTATACTTTCTATCTCTGACAAGAAAGTCTAAAGACTTATCATTATTTTAACTAAAGGAATCGCTGAATCAATAGTCTTGTCAAAGATAAAGCAAGACTTTTGAAAAATTAACAATCTGGTCAGATTGGATCATGTGACACTCTATCATATTCCCTTGGAGTGACGTACTAAATTTTAGTATTATGAAAAGTGGGCGTGGCCTTTGGAAAATTTTAAAAATAATAATCCGCGGCCAACAAGGTACAAGAGCAGGGACTATCGGCATTAAATTGACAATCCTACGTCCAATGGAATATTCTTCATGGTTGAGATACGATAAGAGTTAGATCAACCCTTCGTCAAATTTCAGAAGACAGTAGAGAATATTCAGCTATGTAAATAATCTGCCTATGGTGCATTACAGCCTCTTCCCTACACAGGACAGATGTTTTGGAACATCGAAGATAGCAACGGAAACTAGAACCCACTTTCGTCTATTTCTACTATTTCTACCAGGCAGATGCCATTTTTTATGAAATGGTTGAAGAAATTAAGTTTTTATTATTCTTTCACTTATACTCCAGTGACAGGTAATGGACTTCTCCAAGAACCTTAAAATAGACCTCTGTTGATGCTATACGAAGGAAACTAATTTCTATAATCTTTTGTGGGTAGTTCCACGGTCCAAATCTTAGATCACAATTTTTCAAATCCGATATTGGGTTAAATCGAAACAAGATTCAAATCAAGGCATGAACTTGGTTAAGTACTCTTGTGTTTTAAGAATACTCAAATGTCATGAGGAGGGAGACCCACCACCTCTTCATCGACTTTAAAGCGATGGCCGAATTCGGGATCCCGGCAAAACTGATCCAGCAAGAAGATTTCGGCAAGGAGATGCGCTGTCGGGTGACTTCTTCAATCTAGTGCTGGAACAGATAGTGCGCAGGGCAAGTGTTAACACGGAAGGCACTTCAATAAATCTGTACAGCTGCTGGGATATGCAGACGACATCGACATCATCGGTCGCTTCCAGCGCGCCGTTATAGAAGCTTTTACGGTAATTGAAGAAGAGGCGAAACGAGTTGGCCTTGAAGTGAATGAGGACAAAACCAAGTACCTGTTGTCAACAAACAGAGAAGCATCGGTCCACTGTCTAGGACAAAACGTCACTGTTGGCAACAGTAACAGTTGGAAATCGCTGCTACTTCGGTTTAGCAAAACAAATGGGTTCAAAACTCCAACTGCCAGTTCTGCTATATGGAGCCGAGTGCTGGACGATAAGCAGGAAAGCAGAGCACATGTTCGGCACTTTCGAGAGAAAAATTCTTCGTCGAATTTTTCGGTCCCATATGCGAGGAGGGCGAATGGAGGAGAAGATATAACCGCGAACTCTATGAGCTGTACCAAGATGTGGATGTAGTCCAAAAAGCCAATATTCGTCGACTACACTGGCTCGGCTACATCGAGCGAATGGACAATAATGCACCAGCAAAGAGGATCTTCGTCTCACAGCCCCCAGGTTCGAGACGACAAGGGACCTCCGGTTTAAAGACCAAGCTGTCGCGAATGCCAGGGATCGAAGGGAATGGAAGGCTGCCGTGTCTCAGGCAGGGACTCCTCACGGGCCGGGAACCCGTTAATCAAAAATCAATCAATCAAATGTCATAACTAAAATATGGAAAATCATACACGTCATGTAGAATCGCATCTGAGAGTGCATATCGACAGATAACTTCCGATTTTAGTGAACAGAAAAGAAGAAAAATAGGAAAACACAAAGGACAATTGATCGATTTCAGAAATTAGTACCAATGATCAAAAAAACGAATGCGAACTTAATGAAATTGCACTTTCTGGGAATCTTGAGCTTGCAAGAAATAGGAAGTTTAAATAAGACAAACTACAATTAAAATGATTTCCAGAAGAATGATCTTAGGCTAGTTGATACTTTTGATTGACTAAATCTCTGGTACACGAAGTGCTAGATTCCGTCAGGTAGTTCATCACGTCTTTTGTTGAGATGGAGTAAGGCCTTAGCCATATATTAGTCGAAGTTGAAAACCTAAAATCTCATGGTTTCTGTAGGTTGTCTCAGTTACCATCTCAACTGGAGCCAGTAAGTTAAGGTCCACGGTAATTAATGACGTTTAAGTTAGGTAAATTCTATTCCACATATTATATCTGCCCATTGTATAACGCAATATGGGGAATAGTGGGCATTATAGTCCGTTAAATAATGTATTGGGTTTGAAAGACAGGTAGCACGCAAGAGACTAACAAGAGAGTCGAAGGCAAAACAGAAATTTGGAGAACTCTAGTATTTAGATGAAGTATGACGTTGAAGCCAACTTAATTTTCTTAAGAGAAAAAGAAAAGAAGGAGAACAGATTCTTCGATAGCAAATGGACGATTTTTTTTGACAAAATATTTTCAATACTAATTTTTTCTAATGAAATTGTCAATGTAGCAAATCCTTGGAATGACGCTACGCGAAAAATAAAACAAATAAATATGTATGTCGGGTTTTGAAGCTTTCTCAAAACAATTATAGTCTTGGTTATTTGTCAGATGTTCTTAAAAAGCAGTAAATATAAATGTTTGTTTCCGGGACTCAAAAATATAGTATGCCCACATCTTAATCAACGTAAATATAAGGAATCCGCAGAGCAATATCTCGAATATATATTTGCATCTTTCATTCTGCAACAAATTTGTCGCAAACTGTACATATACATATTTCTACTTAGATCGATTTGATACCTTTATGGAATTACAAAACTACAAACAAACAAATTTGACTTCACACTTGCAGACGTAAATTCTCAGCAAATATCATATCTATTTGACTTACATGTAACTTCTCTTTGTAAACGCAGCAAAACAAGTCAAATCGTTCTGGTCTCTTGCGAGCAGGTGGCGAGTGCGATTTACAGCGCCATCTTCCAATGAGGCACCTCACTCACTTCAGTAATCCACACAATTGTTCCATTTTCACAGCACAAATCAATAAACTTCTTTAACTTCAATAAATTCAAACAGTTTAAACAATTTTCATATTTTTTAATGTCATTTTTACAACGTCATTCCACACTACTTGTTAAATTTCAACACCAACTGACACATCACGCGCATTTCACCCAGTACTAACTTCGCTCATATCACGCGTGCCAACACAAAACCAGTAACGGCGAAGCGGCGAATTTTGCAATTTCAATTTCAGTTCAGTTTAGCATCGGCATTTGAGTTTTCCGGAATTTGGTCCAAACCACTCAAATTCATTTGTTTGAACTTTTTTTGTGTGTTGCGGAGGCGAGCCTGATAATTTTTCCACATCAAGCAATCAATTTGCAATTGAATTGACGCATTTTCCACATCTCCACATCAAAGGAAAGCCGAAAACCCCATGTAAGTACATAATTCAACAAATTTTCTGCATTTACTTTACTGTCGAGACATTAAAATTGACATCCAATGTCAAGTTGCCGCATTGCAAATGTACACCAAAGAACGCACTAGCTTGGGGAAGAAAAAAAAAGCCCCAAAACCACATGTGTTCGCATGACTGTGGTGTTTTCTTGTCAAGGAAAATGCGATTCACTTAACTTCTGGGAATTTCACTCATGTCCAGTTAGTGGCGTTTAATTGTGAAATCGCATTTCCACACGAAACTGCTTAAAATCGATGAAAATATCTTGTAAAACAACACTTTGAGGTTAGGAACGTATTCGCCTCTTCGTCATTGCAGTGGAATTTTGCCTGTACACGGTGGTCGATTTTATTTTCAAAACGGGTGTTTGGCTTTGAAAAGAAAGGATTCGAAAATGGCGCGAAAGTTACTGGGCTTTTTCCTTCAAAGGTCAGAAGAGATTCTGGGAAAACTGTCTCAACCGGGCGTTGTTGGGCGCCGTCGTGAGGGGAAAGGAGCGAGTATCTGACGCACTTCGATGCAGTTCAAGGTCTTGTATTGTGAAAAGTCAGGTTTTCTTTGGTTTATTTAAAGTTTAAGGTGATTTGACGGTTTTGATGAGATTTTGTTTCGTTTCAGAGTGGATTTAGTTGTTTCTGGTAATTTGCACGTTTGATTTTTCGTTTGACACCTGGGGCGCTTTCTGTTTACCATGTGCAGTGTATCACAGATAGTTTTATGGGGAAGTGGTTTTCGATTTTGTATGTTTATTTTCTAAGTGAGGTTGGATGGTAAACAACGTGTCCCTGTCGTCTCTTGTCAACCAAATTAATTTAGAACGCAAATTAGAAGAATGAGCATGTGCTCATCAAGTAACAACAATTTTCCTCTGAAATTTTGTCTGTTTTTCAATTTTTCTTTCTTATTGTAGTCAACCCACATACAGTTGTACAAACACCACTCACACCAGTTTCTCCCTTCTCGAGTGTATCCTCCCCGTGCCATTTGAATTTAATGGTCCAAAATTGGTAGCTCTGTCCTCTAGCAGAAGCGAAGATCATAATTGAATATTCTCTTTCCTCTGACAAATGTGCCTCAAAAAGCTTTCATAAACAAAAATTTGTTTACTTTCTCAAATGATAACTGACAAATAAAAGTCCGACCCAAATATTAAAGCAGAACCATGTGCGCTACTATTTCGATTACCATGTGTATCTAAAGAACTTCTTATTCGAACACATTGGTAAAGAAAACATTCGATATTTGCTGACGCTTTAGTTTTGCATCCTTTTCAGATACATTTTGGTATTTTTCTTCGATCTTTCTGATTTAGATGCTCCGACTTTAATATTGTCTTCATAACTGCTAGCGATGTGTAGGCCATCAGATAAGCAAACATAACTGCGATACAATTTGTGTAGAAATTGAGAGCCTGTGATGATCGATTTAGAAATTTGCTAAGGTGATCATTAATTCGTACAGAAGTATTACAATTCCTTTGGAACGGATAGTACTGTAGTCTATCCTTCTTTTTCGTTAGGCCTAATAAAGAATCCGAGTATGAGTGTGAATTGTTTATAATTAAAACGCCAAAATATTTGGGTTTAATATTTTTTTCGGTCTGTAGTAAAAGTATGAAGTTTTCAAAAATATTTTGTATTGCATTTGTTTTTCTAGAAGCCTAGGTATGAGATTTCATTATCCTAGCTTGAAAGAAAGGTCTTAAAAGTCGCGTCACATATGCAGCGAGACGGACATGGTTCAATCGTCCCGTTTATTAGAACTTAAAGGTTTCCAAATGGATGTTTTGCAATTTGTAGTTTCTTATTACATGGATGTGGCAGTTGAAAGAATATATTGTCGGACTGCAAATAGGATTTGCAATGTGCACTCTTGTGATCCAACCAACATGTTTCCTATTACATGTTACGGCATTCGTTCACTCTGAGTTGGTTTAGGAACCTCTTGGCATACGCTATCAGTGAATTCCCTGATATTAGAGGCTTACAGCATAGAACTTCCCTTTCTAAAATTTTGTACTTATTCTTAACCAATTCCCTCTTTGTCTTAACTATGTAATCTTACGAGTTGATATTAACATATTGGAAACTATGTATGTCCCGAATGCCATCAGACCCATTAAGTCTCTGTCACACAGTCTGGGGTTCTTTATAGTTTTATTGCATTTTGATATGGAGACACAGATTAGAGCTCGCTCATGATGAATTCAGATTATAACTGACAAATATATCCTCTACTTTAAGATGTTTGGATTACATAGTTGCAGTGACAAGAAATGGGTACTGCTAATTCCTTCATTCGTTGCACATTCTACATGTGTTGTCATTATTTGTATGGTCGTTATTGGTCTTGTAATTGGACACTACAGTAAGGAATCCTATGCTTATTCGATTCTGACTCCTAGGAGTTGTTTTTTATCTTCAGTTTCTGCCAAGTGGTGTTTGTCTTTTGGTCATTCTTTTGTAAAATTATTTGGGTACTGATGGATAAACCGAACGATATGTGGTATGTGTGGCAAGGACAAAAAAGCGTGCTGATTTGGGAACCCTTTTTTTTTCGCATCAAACTGCTAGACAGTGTTTTATTTCTCATCATCTCCAAAACTAAAATAATCATGCGTGATGTATAAAAATGTTGAGCGTGTCTATTCATATTGAAGTTTCTGTTGTAAGTATTGTTTCTTCGTCGAAAGTCGAGCGTTCAATTAAAGAAGTATAGCTAATCCCAAAATTTCCAAATAATCTATGATTGCCTGCAGAAGGGAAACTCTGTTCATACCATTTGCTATGCGAATATGAAGAAAAGAAACTACAACTCTAACTCTACGGATACTTCCTTGACACACCGTACAACTACCGGCAAAATAATATATTCAAAAGAAATTAAAGAAAGAAAGGGACCGATAGTTTGTAGAAAGAAGAAATGTAGAAAAATGGCTTGTGTCTCATCGCAAATCGGCAGCAGATGGTAACCGCTTTACCTTCCCTTCCGCATAGCATCTGTTGTTATTTGACAATAAAAAGAAAAGAAAAGGTCCGCCGTAAAATAAGTACATACACGCTTACTCCTCCCAAGTTGTTGGATTTAAATTTTGCGGTGCAATATCTTTTTACCTGGAGAGCACAAATTTATTAGCAGTTGATCCTTGTTGAAGTGAAGATCACCGAATACAGTGCGAGTGTTTAGCGTTGAAATTTACTTATTTTACTTACTTTCGATCTTAGGTAAATTTGTTAGCACATAATATTGTTTATCATTCTGAAATCTTACAATTTGCAACTTGACTCAAAGATAAGATATCATTTTAAGCCTTTGTGCACTTACATAAGTTATTGAATAGAGTTTGCGCGGGAAAATGTGCTATGCGATCGTGTCCGTGTGCGTTAGTTTTGTTTAAAGTTTTAGAATTGAACTTAAATAATGAGAACTTAATCAAATAAGGAACAATATCTAATGGATTGATAGTTAAATATAGCAAGATTATGAAGTCACGGTGGGCGATGAGTCATCTAACCAAACGTTGTTTATGCGTAAAGCAAGTTCTCGGTTGTAATTATTCATCCTTTGTTTGAAGCACGTGGAGATCACTGGGCGAATTTGTTTAAGAAAATGATTCAGTGGAATATTGCATATGATTGCGTAATAACAGCAGGTCATGTCATACATGATATTTGGTATTAGAGACGTTTTGTTGAATGATATCAGTTCAACACTTTATCAAGCACATGAACATACATACATATGTACATATGTGATTGTAAGCAGTTGTGCACAATTTTCAATTCTACCTAAGGGGCATGTGGTCGTTTAAGACGTGCCATTGCAGTTGACATTTGTAGGAACAGAAGTACTACTGCATATTTGTATTGATCATTTCAATGTACTATCACCTGAAGATGGAGAGCTTACTACCAGTACCAGCGGATCTAATTTATTATTTTTCACTGTTTGTGATTATGAGAAAAACATGCACTTTTGTAAACTCCTTTTCTTTTACCGAAAAAGGTTTTAATTAACAAAGAAAATAAAACCAAAGCTCTTCTAATGTGTACTATCGAGAATTATGGCAATGATAGCGACATTCATAATGTGAATTGCTTTCTTTAGAGGCACCTATGTATTTATGACTCCTTGCCAGAATCCAAGCACAGGCTTTGATGATTTTGTTGCATCAATAAAATTGTCTAAGAGGGGCTAAGAATGTAATGTAATTGACAGTAAGTAAGCTTATTCAGTGGTCAGATATGCAGTTGTCTAGGATCATTGATCCTCATTTTAACAATTAAAAAATAAATACTTGGCGCAACAGGTCGATGGGACCCAAGGCCTAGCTTCTCACAACTATTCGTGTTGTGCGTGTTATATTCTTTACACGAATGGAAGGGGCCTACTGTTTAATGCCGTGTCCGAAGGGCAATTTGTTATTTGAGAAACTTTCTCGAGACAGTTGTACTCTCGGATGTTTGTCAGACGCTCGCGAGAGGTGGGGCCGTGAAAAACTTTTTAGGTGTTCTCCGACTAGGATTCGAATCTCGAACCCCTTGCTCCATAGTCCAACGCACTAACCACAGCCACGGCGCCCACGGCATTTTAACAATTACTGAAATGATTTTGTACCTAAGCTTTTATTCGAGTTTGTACGAATTCCATATCTTAACAGTTTTATTCACATCACAATATAAGATGTGGCCTTAGGTTGACCAACAATCAATCAGTCATTGGACAATGTCCGTGATGTTGGTGATACCTATAAGGCTTTGTTCATAACTTATAGCGAGTATCATCGATGGCCTAGACCTGCTGAAAATGATCTTGCTAGTAGAGTCTTGTCTATTGTTTTATAACATATTATGGTTACCAAGAATTTATACCTAAAATTCTAGCCAAAGCAAATAATACGCAATGGATTCAGAAGATCACTGGATCTCTTTGCATTACCATCATGGAAACAAGGCCGATTAATGTGCAAGTCATTCGTCGAAAACTCGTCCTCTTCTACCTCCCGTCTCGTTAGTTCTTAAGTTCTTTAGATATTTAAAGTTGTACAATGAAGCATGTTGTTCTGCTTCCAAACAATATACAGCATCGTTTTTAACTAAGTATTCAGCAAATAGCGTTGATAAATTAACTAAATTACGCAAACCAATCCACTTTGAAATCACCTTCTCAAACCAAATCAAAGTCCCAGAGATAAGACAAATACACGGCGTGAAAGCAGGCAAAATATCACAGTGTGATAATCGAATTTGACTTCATAAATCACGTACGCATAGTACAAATTACACAAACATCACGCCGTGAAACAGCTAACGACGCTACCGCACTACTTGGTTGTTAATGACTTTAAGAAATTTTCCTTACGTTTGGAAGCACGATGTTAGCAACTTATTACTTCCAGCCTTGTAGAAATGGACTGCCTCTAAACGCTGTAGAACTCATATTTAGTGATTCAGTCAACGTAAGAAGTTTACCTCTAATTAAAATATAACATCTTCTTGTTCAGTTTGCAATCTCAACCAATCTTCTCATAATGCAGTGGATAGTAACAATTTATAAAGTTCAAAAAGAAATTCTTCTCCATTGAGTGTTAGAGTTTTTAATAAAGTCAATATTGTGTGTAAAGTTTGAAGTGTGAAATGAGTGAATGAATTTTATCAATAAGACAACAGTGCCACTATTTGGTGTCTGTTAAAAAAAAATCTGCATCCAATCTAACAACAAAAATTATATAAATTCTTGCAGATAAACAAAAAAAAAATTAAAAATAACCAAAAACCATAATGGCCCAAGAAGCAGATATTCCCACATTCAAATGCGTTCTGGTCGGTGATGGTGGTACCGGCAAAACAACATTCGTCAAACGTCACATGACCGGTGAATTCGAAAAAAAATACGTTGCTACACTCGGTGTTGAAGTGCATCCACTTGTATTCCATACCAATCGAGGTGCAATTCGCTTCAACGTTTGGGACACTGCTGGTCAGGAAAAATTCGGAGGTCTACGTGATGGCTACTACATTCAAGGTCAATGTGCCATCATTATGTTTGATGTAACGTCGCGTGTCACATACAAGAACGTACCCAACTGGCATCGAGATTTGGTACGAGTCTGCGAGAACATCCCCATTGTGTTATGTGGCAACAAAGTAGATATCAAGGATCGTAAGGTCAAGGCCAAGAGCATTGTATTCCACAGAAAAAAGAATCTACAGGTAAGTGACAACACTAGAACTCTTGACAGAACATACACTACAGCCTCTTTCATCCTCTAGTACTACGACATCTCGGCCAAGTCTAATTATAACTTCGAGAAGCCTTTCCTTTGGCTCGCCCGCAAATTGGTCGGTGATCCAAATCTGGAATTCGTCGCTATGCCAGCGTTGCTGCCCCCAGAGGTCAAAATGGACAAAGACTGGCAATTGCAGATCGAACGCGATCTACAAGAGGCACAGGAGACTGCATTGCCCGAGGAGGATGAAGATTTGTAAAATACTCTCCCCCACGTTCTCCACCCCGCCCACTTCTTCAGAGAAAAAAACAAACAAAAATAAGAACTAAACATCGCACTTAAGCAAGAAAATAATATAAACAAAAGTTTTGTCATTTGTCTGGACACTGATGTAATGATAAATGTTAAGAAAAATACCACAAACAAGCAAAACAGAAGAAGAATACATCCGAAACATGATTCTTTATTATTTTTTTTTTTCTAATTAATTTTTGTATTTATGTATTTATAAACAAAACTGTTACACTTACTCCAACAGTACGCTCCACACCTCCAGCGGTGGGGAGAGAGACGATGAAACGAGAACAAACACTTAATTCAAACAAAAAAAAAAAAAAAATTCCTTTTGAGCGAGAGAAGATGAAGAATAAAATTTAAAATTAAAATAGAAATCCTTACCTATAGTGTTACAAGAAGATCCTTGTAGACTGTGTGTGTTGTTGTTGTATGAAAGCTTCTTTTGCGCGATTCTCTTTATACATATAGATTATTATATAGTTCTCTTTTTTTCTTTTCTTTTTTTTAATTGTTTTGTTCTCGCAATTTATTATTTTTTTTATTAAAAGGAAAAACAATTTAAAAATAAATAAGAAAAGTTTCTTTGGTTATAAATAAAAAAAAAAAAACGAATAAAACACAAATTAAGAAAATATAATTGTAATTTAAACTGAGAATGTTAACGTGTTGTTTTTGTGTTTGTTCCAGGAAATGTTTCGTTCATAAATTTGAAAATGCTCCGAAGTGGAAACAAGTTTCATGACTCACTAAAGTGGTGGTGGAGAGATGGTTTTGCATTAAGGCTTTTCAAAAACAACGGCTAGAGATAATTCACGGGAATAAATACATACAATGCAGCTTTTTAACTTACTAATCTCAGTGTGTGTGTTGTTAGGTGTAGTAAAAACTTAATAGTCCAACCTTCAGAATATTGGCTGGATTCCAAAAAAAAAAATCCGCGCTATGACTGCAAACTGCTTTTATGATGCAAAATTTGGATTCATTGATTCTTCTATGCATTCATGATGTTTTTTTAATTTTAACGTTTTGCAACACTACGCGATGCTTCTGTGAATCGGAATTATGTAATTATACAATTTATAAGCATAATTTGTTCAATTAGTTGGAAACACTGACCAAACACAATGTTGCATTACGGAAATTCATGATGCGCTATTTGGACAGCTGATTCATTCATAATGCATTTCGAAACGTGATGCTTTACAACACTGCTTATGTTTGCATTTTGGAATTGTTGACGTAATACTGCGGCAGAACTGCTTTTTAGAATTCATCCATTTTCTATTTGAGAGTAGAAAACGGTTACAACGATATCAAAGGGACCTTACGATCTCATCCTTATATCCTGTACAAAGAAATTACTGGGCAACAAGGCATTTTCAATATCCGCGAAGCCCATTTCATATTGTTCTCGATGTTCGGAATTCTTTACACAAATCATTAAATTCATTTAAATTCTTTAAATAATATTCACCCTTAGTGACGTTTTACTTAAAAATCAAGTAAGGCTTTCCGTCTTTTAAGAGTTATTTCAGAATTTAACTAGTTGGAGTAAACCTATACATATGTATTTACATACTTAGGGGCGAAGGCGTTTTGTAACGACCATGTAGCAGTTTACAGTTTGTTATTTTCGCTGTAAACAATTTTTTAACTTATTAAAAAATTTGATACATTTTCATCGCTATAACCGATTTCATCGTCATTTTCGTATCCGGCATTGGTGTAAGCGATTCCAAACTGCTTTAAGTTTGACGGAGTTTTCTCGGTCCCTTGATAATATGTCGTTATATCTGGTTCATCGCTATATCAGGCATTGTTATAACCGACTTCTACTGTGTTCCACCGAAGTTTCAAGTCGTTATTTTATTAGGAAAAATGTTACTGAAGACATATGTACATTGCCTTTGTGAAAACTATTGGAAATACAAACTGTAATTTTGTATTTCTAAAGGAGCATTCAATTTCACTTGCTTTTGAAGCATGCATCCTATAGCTATATAGAACTCTGTTTCTTTTGAATTCCGATAAACGCACTATGTAAAACTTATAATCCACGAATATCCAAAAGTGAAATTCTACTAACCTGGATTTGATGCCTGTTTCGGGACTTGAGAATACTCTAGCTCTGCATCCGTTTGTGCATATTTTACTCTCAAATTTGGAAAACGTTAGACTTTTTCTTGCACTAAAATGCGTATCATAGATAAATTTCTTACTCCTGTTTACAAACAGAATTTCATTAGATTTCGTAGGAACTCATTAAAATTCGCTGTTTTGGGACTGTCTGCGCTGCGCTGTTTTGGGACTTCTTCAGAATAGCAGTCTCGATGTGAAAATCGTTGCATTTTTTCAGGATGTGACTCGCAAGACGGAACGGTAACGGTTTTGTTGGTTTCTAGTCGCGCTAAACTTCCAAATTGATTGTTTAACATTTAAGTATTTTCGTATCCTATCATTCTCTATAATTTTCTTTATATGAAAGGCTATCTAACCACATCTGCAATTATGTATGTATGTAAGTATTTGTCTCCCAGTAACTTTGTTTCCTCCGATGTTTGTAACATGGCTTTCCTAAAGACATTATGGGTGGACTGCAGAGACACTATTCTGCTATGACCATTTGGTTTTATACCCGCCTCTCAATGCCTTTTCTTTGTAGCCTAGTGTATGTTTGTAGTTGTTTATAGTCAGTCAATTCGTAAATTTTCGCTTTCGCTTGCTCTCTGTGAATTCTGGCGACTTTAAGTATCCTTGGTCATTCTACTTTTTAGGTGATTTAGACTTTGGAGTTTCTTTTAGTTAAACAGTCGAGCTACGAATTCGGCTCCAATAAAAAATTTGTAACATTCGAAATGTATTGAAAGAGCTTAACCTGGATGAGTTTTTTAAGGATGTGTTTTGTCAGAACGGTGTCTAGAACGTTAAGAATTTGCTCTGGGGCATACAAATTTGTTTTAAATGTCTAGATCTTGCGACACTTTACTAACTATGGATGATAGCACTTATGTCAATCTACCGTCATTATTTAACACTTAAACACTTGACCATAATGTAAATAATCCCATCTGTTTTGCGATTAAAACAAAATTCAACTAATTGCCTTAATTTAGTCACCCATCTACGGATGGAATTTATTCAATAAATATCTTACTTAACTAACACTTAATACAACACAATGGGAACACACCTTGATACTGGCGCTTCTTGGCACAAGTGGGCTTAACTGTAGTACAACTGCAATTGACACAATAAATAGTAGTTCCATGGCAAACAAAAAATAGCTTATAAACTTACTCTTCAACTTTGGTTGTGAAATCGTCCAAACAGGTCGCCTTTTTCACGCACTTGTCACCGCCACTGTAGTCAACGTATTCTTCGCCCTTCCTCAAGATCGGCATGTATGTAAGGAAAATTGTTTCGCCCTCGGTGGTCTTATACGTGCATAGAGGCTGTTTAGCTACAATCAATAAAATTAGCATTGAAGATATGAAATATATTTACTTCCACTACCAGCTAGGGATTTATCAAAAGTGATCAGCAAACAAGCTAAAATTAGAACAACACTCAGACTGGTCTTCATATTTGCCACTATCTGTGTGAAATCAAGTCAGACTAAGTGTGGTTCTGATTTCATTTAGTCTTTTATACATATTCGCAGTTTGTTTGTTTGTGGTTGGGCTTTTGCTAATTAGTTTCACACTGAGCGGGGGCTCTGCGTTCTTCTGTGTATCTTAAACCGCCTTGTCTATGAAATTAATGAATCTTGCAACGGAGATGTTTCGGCAAACGACGCAAAATTAAAACAAATTAATGCAACTATGTAATTAAAGTTAATGTGTGTTGCTTTTTTATGGCTATAAGAATGAGATGATCCATTGTGATTTACTGCGCACTTAACTGTAGAGAAAAATAATGATGTAATAGCTGACAACCGAACTGAGGCCATAAATCAATTGAATAATCAACTTTGCCACCCAAGTCCGATCATTCTGAATCTACCAAGAAAACATATTTTCCAAAACTTTTTCAAATGTACTTTTAATTAGGACTCTTTGCCGTTTGACAACATTTAGGATACAGAACGTTTTTGTCCACTATTGTAATGAATTCCTGATTCACACGAGTATATGGTGTGCAACTGAAATAAAATGAATTATAATTAGGTCATCCGTTGTACTGGCTTAATGTTGGATCTTACTCAAGGATATGAAGAACAAACTCCTCCTGGCACACAATTTCGAAACAATCTTTCTTTGATAAATAGCTTTCACCGATCTTAATTGGAATCTTCTCTTCTTTATAGTAACATTGTCCAGGGTATTCTAAATAGGAAATACGTTCATCTATCCTTTCTCGAACTGACCTTCCCACTTACCATCACTAACTGCATGACCAATGAAACGTTGGCCTATATTAGCCATGCTAACTGCAACTAACGCACAAATAACTCCTACGAACATCAATGAACTTGTCATTTTACTTGAGTATTATTTTAACTAATCGATGGCACTTTGAATAGATCACTATCTATTCGAAAGCGATTCCGATTCTTTTATAACCCATTGAGGTGGGATTAATTGTCTGAATCTAGTATTTCAAGTCTTTTTATAATTTTGTGCATATGCTTACGTAATAATAAATTAACACATTAAATTAGCTATTGATGTTGATGTTTACCAGTCCAGTAAGTTTGTCGTGGAAACCTTGTTGAGATTTTGTTCTCATCTAAGGAGTGACTATGATCTATTATGAGAAGGATATTTTATGACCAGCCTATAGCAGCAATTGCAGGCCACTTTTTGATTTAACAAGATTAAGTATTAATATTGATGGTGCCTAGTTGAGTATAGTTTTATTTACTAACTAATAGAAAAAAAAGTCAATCCTTCAGAGATTGAGTCTATGTGATCTTCGGAAGATAAAGATATCCTTGATGGTCGGTAGTGTCCGAGCTGTTTTTGTAAGGCTCTTGGATTATATTACATAAGGTAGGGACTATCGGATCGTTAGTGATCACATCTGCTGAAGCTGATCGACAGGCTGAAAAACAATTAGAAAATCGACTCGATTACATTAAAGTTTACTTACAAGAGGTGTCTCCGAAAATGGGTGTGGACGTCAACAAACTATGCCCTCCAATTCAGCTCATTCGTTAACTAACTTCATTCACTTATTTTCCACACCAATTGACAGTAGTGGGATTGCCTAAACTGATAGCGGACTCTTAAGGAGTCCTTAAACTAAGTGAACTCTACTTCTGGAGGAGCATGTACTTCCTTTTCCATTGACTGTCACGCTCAATATTTACAAAAGCGTTAACTTACACTGTTTTGAACATTTTTGAAGTTGGTTCATGAAATTCAGCAGCATATTCCAACTACGGAATATTACCACAAATAATTCTTGCTATCACTTTATCGTCTTTGCCCTAATCGTTTGCGTTTCGGTTCTGATCGTGATATATTTAATGTGACAAATAGTTTGTGATATGTATTCTCATCACTTTTTTGACCTTTAAATTTCATATATGGTTGTTCAAGACGAAGGACCACTTAACTGGAGTAAAAAAAAAGGTCTACCTTCAAATTGAGGCCATAAATCATGAACTAATGTCGAGTGATACCTAGTTTCCTACGAGAAATTTATAAAGTGTTCGATCAACTGCTGCACCCAAATCAACGATCACTCAAAATCAACTAATAACACATTTTTCTAATAATGGTTAGTTCAAGCTATTTTGCAAAAACTTTTTTAAATCCATTTTTATTAAGGACACATTAATGTCAGACAACATTTGGGAAATAGAGCGTTTTTGTCTTGAATTGTCTTACATTCGGGACGCACCTGACCATATGCTGGACAACTGAAATAAAATGAATTATAATTATTTTGTTAATCCTGCTGTCTTAATGTTGAATCTTACCCAATGATACGAAGAACAAACTCGTCCTGACACTGAACTTCCGTACATTCCTTCTTCGATAAATAGCTAGCACCGATCTTAATTGGAACATTTTCATCTTTGTAGTAGCACTGCCCAGGGTACTCTATGTTCGAAAAAAAAGTTAAACTATCCTTTCTAGAACTGAGCTTGCTACTCACCATCACTAACTGCATGACCAATGAAACGTTGACCTACATTAGCCATGGTAACTGCAACTAACGCGCAAATAACTCCTACGAACATCAGGGAACTTGTCATTTTCTTTGAATATTGATTCAACTAATCGATAGCACTTTAAAGAGCTCACTATCGGTTCGAAGGAGATTCCGATTCTTTTATATGCAATGGAGGCGGGGTATTAAAATTGCCTAAGTCTGGTATTTCGAGTCTTTTTATAATTTTATGCACAAAATTATATATAATTGCATTACTTACGTCAAGAAAAATTAAGTCTTAATAACAATACATAAATTTGTACAGTTATTGAAGTTGATAGATTCCCAATCCGAACAAGTTCAGTATCTGTATGTGGATCTTGATGTGGTGTTGATCTCAGTACTACTTTAAAGACACCGAAGACAATTAAAACGTTGTCTTTGGTCAGCGATAATGAAAGATAGTGTTGCGACCTGGAGAACAAGTGTTAGCTCTATCTGTTAAATAAAGTAAGTAGCTTCCGACATTTGAATGATGCTGGTTCCTTCATGGCTCCTTAACCATTTTCTATAGTCAAGCAGTCCACATACTCGTACAGTCAACACGAGCATGACCTAGTACCTCCCCGGAATTTGTTTTAGAACATGTTTACGGCTTTTAGACGTGTTTCAAACGAAAATTAATCTCTTTCATTCCTCAAATTAATTAATCTATTCGTAGCTCTAAAATTGAATAATAGGTTGCATTCTCTTGTCGGTGCAAAGCGTTCAATCTAAGATAAGGATTGCCGTGCCAAAGTGTCAAGATGTCGCATCTGGTGATTATAGTTCAATTAGTGTCTTTTCTGTGTATTAGTGTTTTATTTGTTTATTGGCCATAACAAGATCTGCTAAACAGGTTTTTAGTTTGTTTTGTTTTTCTATTAAAAGATTGTTTATATACTAATTCATTCCCTAAAGGTACTACATTGAAACTGACCTTGCGGATAACACTAGTATAGTACAGTCAATAACTTGTATTGGAATCATTAATCAAGTAGATGTTATAAAAGCAGATTACATGACACACAAATGTCCAGTTGTTCTTTTTCTATTCACTGAGATACACACGACACTCTAAGGCAAGATGAAAAACTTGAACGTATTAGCAGCACTTTGCCTTTGCTTATTGTTTGCTTATTTTGACATCTGTTCAGCAAGTATTTATGAGTAGTTCTTTGTAAAAGTTATTTAAAATAATTGATGGAAATTTTTAAATAGCTAGCGAACCCGTCTGTGGATACAAAAACTCACAGGGTGAGTTGATATTCCTAAAGTATCTGCCGTATTTGAAGAAGGGTGAGGACTACGTTGATTTTGGTGCTGATGGAAAATGTTCTAAGAGGGCAACTTGTTTGGAAAACTACACATTGAAAATTGAGGAGTGAGTTTGGAAATAGTTTAATTGAAGGGCTTTTGAGTAATTGATTGTTCTTAATAGGTGCTCGGAAGTTAAATTGAACTGTGAAAATAGGAACTTATACAATGATGGTGTATTCCCCAAGTGCTGTGTTAAGTGCTAGTGCTAATGAAGATGAATTTGTGCCTAAATGCGTAATAAATTAAATAATCGTACTTCTATGTTGAATGAACTTCCCTAAGTTTATTTATTTTATTAACTAGTCAAGTAACTCTGCTTTATTTATATCTGCCTCTCTTGGTTGAAAGTGGAGGATATGAATGTATTTATAAAACTCCAGTTTTGCTATAGCCCACAGGTGAGATTGACGAGCACAAACCATCCATCTATAACTGGTTTGATCATCATCCAAATCTAATCGATGAAAGATCAAAATGTCTTCGGGGATCTACCTGATTTGATATCGCTCTGCAGACCCATTAGTTTATCATCTGATTTTATCGTTTTTAATTCTTTTGTTCAAAATACAATCCATCCCTGGTGCTCTTAACGTAATTGTTCAATACATGTCATAGTTCGTCTGATGTTTCTTACTTACATACTTTAGGTGGCGCTACAGTCCGGTGTAGGCCTGGGCCTTAACCAACAAGCCTCTTCGTCCAGTTCGATCATTAGCCAGCTGCCTCCGCACACCAAGTTGTAGTAGGTCCCGTCTGATGTTTAAAGAGAAGTTAATACTGGACATGATTGCTTACTGTAAGCCTTTTTCTTAAAGCCTTTATCGTTGACTGGTCAAACCGATGCCATTGTTGATCAACTCATTAAAAATCTATCAACCACCCCCAACCTTTCCAGATAACCTGGTCTTTAACTATCTTCCTAAAGTTGTGCGTTCTAAGTAGGTTCGAATACCTTTTAAATTACATATGTGTCACACTCAATGCGAGGTATTCTTCTACATCTGGGATGGGTTTGAAGACCAAAGGAATTCATGACATTAGGCCAAATGTGTAAATGTGAATACTGCGGATTGATACAAGAAATTCCTCTAGAATGTTACGAGAAGTGAAACAAGTCCAACTTAGCCTTCGGTGACTATGAAAGCGTCATAAACCCAAATGTCAGAACGAGCTCTTATGTCATAAAAATAAATTTCAAAATTTCGACTTACATACTCACATATATCAGTGCACCTTTCGTTTTTCTTTTGCTGAAATGTTTTGTCGGAACTGATAGATATAGTTGTTGACTGTGAGGTTCTGTTCAATATGTCCATGTTGTGTGCCGCTTCGTATTAATATCATAAACTTGGTTTTGCCCTCGTTAAGTGCATTTTGACAGCTTTCATTTCAAAACTGACTACCAAGTATGTTAATATCGTCGGCATATACTACTAGTTGGACAAACTTTTGACAAATTGTGTCACCGGAGTTGGCTAATGGTTTTGCACAATTCTTTGTTTCACCTTTTTTGACATCAAAAGGTTCGGTAAGATCATTACTGGTTTTGACGAAGCAATGAGCGCAAATGATGAAAAGAATACGCTAAACTCTGAAAATTTGATTGTGAACTTTCTATGAAGATCTTTAATGCAAATTGAGAAGACTTCTATAATTATCCTAAATGAGGGCATACGATCCTAAGACTCTATCTATCAGGCTGACCTCCACAAGTCATCTCCAGCTGTTTCGGATAGCTTGGTTAATGAAGCATCAGATTCAAGCGACTTGTTTAGACTTTAAGCTTAGATATTGTTATCTTCATTTCGTTTTGGTTCGTTTTGCTGACGAGAGTTTTTCCATATTATCACCACCAATTGTGACTCTACTACAAGGTTTACTTCTTCATTTCTGTACGAGTCATGTTACCTGGACTTGTTCTTTTAGATGTTCATGTATTGATGTTATCTCCATATCTTAAAACTTGTCCAAACCATTTTCACTAAGTCCTTTACTTTATTATTTCTAATTTGTCTGGAATATCCCTTGCTTCTTCTTCATATTCCATACGTATGTAAATAATTATGTATATGTAGGTTTAAACGTTGGAAAAAGTCGATTTTGGAATAACGAGAATGCTAAGATACCAGCAAGATGCCAAGACTACTTGCCATATCCTAATTAACGTTGCCATATATATAAAATAAAATACGTGTACAAGTTTGTACCACTCTTTGTATTCTTTGTTTACGTGGATATTTATAGAACTATGCACTTCCCTGTTGCCAATATACATACATATGTATGTGACATTGCAGGTTACAACGTGTTTTCTGCCATAACTTGTCCTCTTACCATTGAATGAATCCCAATGTGCAGATGATATAAAAGAAACCCAAATGACACTGAGACCTTCAGTATTCTTTTCGCTAAGTTACGCACCACTTCCTGAGACCAGATGAAGTACTTAACAGCTTTCGCAACGCTTTTTCTGATTGTTGCTCATTTCGGCAACAGTTTTGCACGTATTTATAAGTAAATCGTAACAAAAGATCTTGTTATACACATTTTATATTTCAAATAGACGAACAACAAGTTTGTGAATACAAAAACTCGAAAGATGAGATAATTTCTCTAAGATTCCTTCCCTATGTGAATAGGGGTCAGAGTTATGTGGATGTCGATTCCGATGGCAAATGTATAAAGAGGGTGAAGTGTTGGGAAGGTTCCAAGTTGAAAATTGAAGAGTAAGTTAAAAGAAAGAACAGTTTAACGAAGAATTGAATAGTAATAGATATTTTCTTTAGGTGCTCAGATGTTGACATAAATTGTGATAATATTGGCATGTATAATTATGACTACTTCCCGACATGTTGTATTAAATGCTAATTTTTGTGTGTAAATACATTTTTACCTGCAAGTATGATCAATTAAATAATACCAGCTAAGCAACTGACAACAAGTATTATGTTCTCTATCCTCATTACTGTCAAAATTATAAAGTTACTTTCCCATTCATTTTCTACTTCACTATTTTACTATAGCCCTATTCCCACCTATAGGGAAAGTATTGGTTTCTTGAAAAAATTCGTTATTTTGTTCAAAACTAACAAGTCGTGGTGACAACACTCATGCAAAGTAATGGTGTCCCCAATTTTGGAATAGCTGCGTCCACTTTTTTTTAAATTTATTCTTTATCAACAACATTTTTACTAGAAATCGAAAACAATCGTGGACATACAACTTATACAATATTATGTCACACCCATTTTTTATAAGGTTTTTTTTTACAAAAACACAAAACAATGAATTCGCCCATCTCTCAAATATGAAGACTCCCACGCACACTTAACGTACTTACGACCCAGTCGTGCACTTTATCACACATATTTTTCGGTTGAAAAATTTTCTGTCTTTTTTATACCTGGCGAGGCACCGGTGATGCTGGTTCGTGCTTTTGAAGCACAGAAACAGAATATCTGGCTGGATTTGTGTCTCGAGAATGTAGAACTAAGAAGTGGTTACCTGGCTCGGTATCGTATACGAAACCAATTTTTCATACTTTTTTCGGTCGAAAAATTTTCCGTCTCTGTAATACCTGCCGAGGCACTGGTGAAGCTTGTTTGTGCTTTTGAAGTACAGAAACAGAATATCTGGCTGGATTTGTGCCTCGAGAAGGTAGAACTAAGAAGTGGTTACCTGGCTCGGTGGCGTATACGAAACCATTTTTTCATACTTTTTTCGGTCCAAAAATTTTCCGTCTCTGTAATACCTGGCCAGGCACTGGTGAAGCTTGATTGTGCTTTTGAAGCACAGAAACAGAATACCTGGCTGGATTTGTGCCTCGAGAAGGTAGAACTAAGAAGTGGTTACCTGGCTCGATATCGTATACGAAACCAATTTTTCATACTTTTTTCGGTCGAAAAATTTTCCGTCTCTGTAATACCTGGCGAGGCACTAGTGAAGATGGTTTGTACTTATGAAGCACAGAAACAGAATATCTGGCTGGATTTGTGCCTCGAGACGGTAGAACTAAGAAGTGGTTACCTGGCTCGGTGGCGTATACGAAACCATTTTTTCACACTTTTTTCGGTCCAAAAATGTTCCGTCTCTGTAATACCTGGCCAGGCACTGGTGAAGCTTGATTGTGCTTTTGAAGCACAGAAACAGAATATCTGGCTGGATTTGGGCCTCGAGAAGGTAGAACTAAGAAGTGGTTACTTGGCTCGGTGGCGTATACGAAACCAATTTTTCATACTTTTTTCGGTCGAAAAATGTTCCGTCTCTGTAATACCTGGCGAGGCGCTGGTGAAGCTGGTTTGTGCTTTTGAAGCACAGAAACGGAATATCTGGCTGGATTTGTGCCTCGAGAAGGTAGAACTAAGAAGTGGTTACCTGGCTCGGTGGCGTATACGAAACCATTTTTTCATACATTTTTCGATCAAAAAATTTTTTTTTATACCTACCGAGGCACTGGTGAAGCTGGTTTATACTTATGAAGCACAGAAACAGAATATCTGGTTGGATTTGTGCCTCGAGAAGGTAGAACTAAGAAGTGGTTACCTTGCTCGGTGGCGTAGGAAAAACCATTTTTTCATACCTTTTTCGATCGAAAATTTTTCTGTGTCTTTTACACCTGTCGAGGCACTGGTGAAGTTGGTTTGTGCTTATGAAGCACAGAAATAGAGTATCTAGCTTGTTTTCTGCCTCGACAAGGTAGGACCAAGAAGTGGTTATTTGGCTCGGTTACGTATACGAAACCATTTTTCATACTTTTTTCGGTCGAAAATTTTCTGTCTCTTTTATACCTGGCGAGGGACCGGTGAAGCATGTTGGCGTATACTTCCTATTTTAAAGGGGTAGGTTCTGAATTTTGTGGTTGAATTCCAATCTTTAATAAGTAGTTTGCCAATGTATAGCATACGAGTTCGAGTCGTTCATTTGGATTATCATTCTTGTTTGATGAGAATTCTAAATTTAATTTTATTGCCCAGTTAATTTAATTAATTCATTTAAACGATTTTTTTCTTTCTTTTAATGTAAGAAACATCCATTAAAATTGAATGTTCTTGTTTGGGCAGAAGTGTGAATTATAATTGATGCATTTGTTCATAGAAGTCATAACAAAATAACCGGATGTTGATTTAGGCGATTGGCATGTAAAAATCGTACGGAAGTTCGATAATTTGTACCTGTGTTAAAAGTAAAACGTGTTTGTGTATTTTCGTAAGATATGTAGGTATAATGGTTTAGATACTTCTACATTTGTTATTTTCCTAGTTAAAAGCCTCATTTTTACTTGCACCTATACCTATAGGGCAAGTATTGTATTCGTGCAAAATTTGGAACTCGAGATTTTAATCAAACTTGACATTACTATAATAGAGAAGTCCAAAAAAGTAGGTCCGCCAATGCCGTCTGTCTGTCTGTCTGTCTGTCTGTCTGTCAGTCTGTCAGTCTGTCAGTCTGTCAGTCTGTCAGTCTGTCTGTCTATCTGTATATTCGACTACAGCCTAAACGGCTGAACGGATTTACTTCAAACTTCATATATAGGGTCTGTGGGATATTCCCTAGAGGCGAAATTTGAATTTTCGTTCTAACCTCAAAATTAAGGGTAGTTTACTTAAGGCCGATTTCAGTTAAAATGGATTTTCTCGAAAACGGCTCTAACGATTTCGATAAAATTTGATGTGTGAGTTAGTTTGGGCATATGCTATGAGGTGGCATACCACGTTTTTCACGAAAAATTCGAATAACGGTAATATTGAAAATCAGCTGTTTCTCGGGTATTTGTTAGGCGATTGGGCTAAAAAAATTATATTTGTAGGTTATAAGGCAAGTGCAAAATAATGGCATACCAAATTTTGGAATGCCACGCCCACTTTTATAAAACTTATTTTTTTTCAAAATGTTTACTAGAAATTGAGAAAAAATTATTTAAGCAAAGTAATAGGCCTTAAAATTCTCTATAATTCACTCAAACACCTTATCTGGCCACGCCCACTTTTTATGGGCATTTTTATAAAAACAAAACATTGAGTAAACTCCTACAATGTTATGACTATTCTTCCATCGAAACGAGGAATGCCACGCCTACTTTACTGAAAAGAGCTAGACTTGGACCTCAATCCTGATAAAATTTTACACTTATAGCATTACGGTGCAAGTACGTACGACCCAGTCGTGCACTTTATTTTATTCAGATTCAACTCTCCAGCTTCGTTTTAAGATGTATTGTGCTGCATAAGACAGTGAAGTGGTAATTTCTGCTAAAGGTTGGATTTAGTTTTTATCTCTTATGTAAATATAAATTGCAAAATCGGGACTCACAAGACAATTACAAAACATCATAGTTGTTTTCTGTCAGTTGAGTGTAGCAAAGTCTTGGCAATCGACTTGTATTTCAATTACCAATTAATTACTAATTATTGGAAAGAATTACCATATCAAATAACACCCCCGCAATATCCAGTACTATCGCACCTGTTAACTTAATTAGAGAGAATATTAATTTTCACCACCCTCATTCTAAAACAGCGATTTCTTAAGTGACTGACTGACAGGTATTCGATAACGTGGCTCCACGCCTACCTCAATACCGCACCTGCTGCAGTGTTGTCGTCATCACAATAAAAATGAAATCGTCTCTCCATGAACCACGGAAATTTATTGAGTATTATGAAAGCCGGTGGTTGTCGTCTCAAGACTATCGCAATGATTCGTTCTAGATAATCCAACCAACAATCATCTCATCTCGCACAGACGCTCCCCCACACAAACGCACACACAAAAACCTTATGACGTATACGCGGGTGCCCTGTTTAATTGGCATTGAACCAGTAGCAGATAAGAGGGCTCTTAAGGCGGCTTTGTGTGCAAGGCAAGTCCCCTTAAATAAGCCTCATTTAACATATAAAAGTAGCCGCAGCTTATTCAGCCGCCATCAGTTGTCGCCAGGTTGTATTGTGATTCACATAAAGTATCTGGATATTATTTTGTAATAAATTAATACTTGTGAACTTCAAATCGATATGTTCAAGTTGGCGTATTGTGTGGGAGTTTTTGTTGCTGTTGGGGTTTTTGCTTTCGTCGGGGCTAACGCCGCTGAACGTTACATTGGCAATGCCGTCAATAAAGGTATGTCAAGGCGTCGGTCGGCGTTGTGCATCATCTCATTCTGAGATCATCTCATTCCAGATTATCCCGGAATGTGTTACTACAATGAAACTAAGACGCCAATAGCTGTGGACGAAACCTATAAGCCCACCACAGAGTGTGTTGAGATATACTGCAGGGAGGATTTTGTACTTCACTTGCGATAGTAAGTTCGGATATAGAAGTCCTTAGGGCAATACTTCAAGATCTTGTAAATTATTTCAGTTGCTCCCGGTACATGTTGGGTGAGGGTTGCGTTGTTACGCGCGATGAAGGAGCTAAGTATCCTGATTGTTGTCCAAAAATCTCTTGTGCACTCCAGTGATGTTTTAGTTTTCTTGTTATATTTGTTTTTGTTTCTTAAAGTTGTTATGTTGTTATGTAAATAAATTATCCACTTTAAGATGATTTTTATTTTAACATTCAAATTTTTCACAACACTCGGGATATGGTTTTGTCAAATCCTCCGGAATCAATTCACAGTATGGCGGTCCTGATACATAGTAAGGGCACCTGAAAGAAATATTTTATTTTTTTCTTCTCTAATCCAAGAATCTACATAGATACTCACGATAAAGCTGATAGGAAACCATTTTCATGGCAAGTGTATTCGCCACAATCCTCCGGTATGGGGTATTTCTCACCGGGTTGGGACACTCGTCCATCCAATTCACAGTGATCTTTAAAAAACAGTATTATTTTGTTAATCCACAAGGATCCACATGTATTCCATAATGACGCTCACCACTCAAAGTGAATGCGATCAAGCAGAGCAATAGCACACTACCCAAAGTGACTCTCATGTTGGATACATCAGCCGCACGATTAGAAATAAGGCCTAGATCCAGAAATACTTTTACTTTTATAATCGTTGTCCGATTCTGCGTTAAAATCTGTGCCACTAGAATTTATGTTAAGTGACTTAAATCTGAATTGGAAATTCGTCTCCGAATGGGCTGTTAGCGCAAAATGTCAAACGTTGAGATTTGTTTAACTTTCCATTGATAAAACTTAATCGTTACATAATACTTGTAGGTCGAGTCAAGATTTAGGTTACTATTATTGCATATTAATTTGAGAGTGAGAGTTCCAATACTCGTGTATGTATTAGGGAAGCACTTTGCGTTGGTTTTATTCTGGCATGCCTCTTACTTTATGTCTCCAAATTTTAGGAGTCTATCAAACTTTCTACTGTGTATGGAATCCTAGAACCACCATTCATTCAGCTCTTATTAAATTTGGAAATAATCAGTCTCTTTAGTCAGAATGTCTAGTATGTCTAGTCGTCAGTTTGAACTCGCATTGGGTCAGACAATCATTTGCACGGATCGTATCAATATTTTTCTTCAAATAATTGGCATCCAAACTGGTTGATGTAAATGATGAAGTAGAAATATACTTAATTTTGTATAATGTGTTTCCCAACAAACCCTTATAGTGTTGTATTGTAAACTGAAATCCCGAGAGAAATAAAGTGCACGACTGGGTCGTACGTACTTGCACTGTAATGCTATAAGTGTAAAATTTTATCAGGATTGAAGTCCAAGTCTTGCTCTTCCCAGTAAAGTAGGCGTGGCATTCAGCGTTTCGATAGAATAATAGTCATAACATTGTAGGAGTTTATTCAATGTTTTGTTTTTATAAAAACACCCATAAAAAGTGGGCGTGGCCAGATAGAGTGTTTGAGTGAATTATAGAAAATTTGAAGGTCTATTACTTTGCTTAAATAATTTTTTCTCAATTTCTAGTAAAAATTTAGAAAAAATTTTTTTTTATAAAAGTGGGAGTGGCAATTCCAAAATTTGGTACGCCATTATTTTGCACTTGTCTTATGACCTAGAAATATCCATTTTTAGCCCAATCGCCCAACAAATACCCGAGAAACAGCTGATTTTCAATATTACCGTTATTCGAATTTTTCGTTAAAAACGTTATATGCCACCTCATAGCATATACCCAAACTAACCCACACATCAAATTTTATCGAAATCGTTAGAGCCGTTTTTGAGAAAATCCATTTTAACTGAAATCGGCCTTAAGTAAACTACCCTTAATTTTGAGGTTAGAATGAAAATTCAAATTTCGCCTCTAGGGAATATCCCACAGACCCTATATATGAAGTTTGAAGTAAATCCGCCCAGCCGTTTAGGCTGTAGTCGAATATACAGACAGACAGACAGACAGACAGACGGAATTGCCGGACCTACTTTTTTGGACTTCTCCATCATAGTAATGTCAAGTTTGATTAAAATCTCGAGTTCGATTTTTTTCACGATTGCAATACTTGCCCTATAGGTATAGGTGCAAGTAAAAACATCACTTACTAATTTATAACAATTTTTATTAATTCATAGATATGAATAGATGAATCTTTATGATCTATGTGCCCTCTTGGTAGGTGAGTGCGATGGATGCAATGCATTCTGTGATCGTTTGTTTATTTCAATAGCTGTGTGGCACTAGATATCGAACCCTTACCTCTTCATTTGGCGGGAACAGCCGATTTTTGAGGCTTTGTATGCGCGTGTGGCACTGCCACGCCTACTTTTTAATAACTTCACTATTTTATATGAAATTGAGAAACTTTTTTAAAACAAATAATTTAGATATTCAAATTGTCTACAAATTTTCAAAAAAAAAAGTGGTTTTTATAAAATTTCCATGAAAGATCCATAAACGTTTGAAGATTTCGTTGTAATTTAACAAAAAAACATGCAGCACGGCCAAGACCACTTTATAAAAGGCTATCCTCCTTCTTGACTGACGGGACAGATTGTACCTTTTGTATATGTTTTCACTTATAACTCGACATTTTGAACTTAGGATTGCTTGGTCTACGTTATTCGTACTGCTTCTGAAAGATCCTCTGCTTCATGTTCTTCTATCACTGCAGAGGTTACATAGTATATTCGCCATTCAGTTTATGATAATTTAAAAAAAAAACTTAAGTTTTGGTACATATTTGTTATACAAAATAACTGACATATGTATATACATTTTCTTTAAGATACCTGCAGGTGCATCTGCACAGGATTGCATTTTTCTCGGTTTTGAATAAGTAGAAATATTACTGTTACAATCTTCAGAAATCAAAAATCCTATTTTTCCGTCAAATGAATAATTCTTGTACGCAGTTGGCCGATCAATGGCCAGACTCGATACATGACGTCCAATTCTGGATCTAAATGTCGTTCTGAGAATTCCTCATTTGAAAATAGAATAATACTAGGAAATAGGGGATATTTTTTGAATCAACAAATGAATTCCAAATTATTGTAGAAATATAAATGTCGTTGAGAGAAGTTTTGGTTAGGATATGAAAGTCAAAACTATAAGATTCAAAATTTGGTTCAGGTGGTTGTTAGATCTAATATGTAAAACTTAATGTTTTTGAAAATATAATACATAAATATACACTCGTTGACAAAAAAAACCCTCTCATCACTCCATTTTTTAATTTTTCTTAAAAAAACGATTTCTTTGTTAATTCTTGTACATTTTTTTTTTCACTTTTAATAACTGAGTTAATATTAAATCAAATTACTAAATATCTTTTACATTTTGACTACATACATAATGGACTTTTGGATTGTGAGCAACAAGAACTTTTTTTGGTGTTGTGGAAGATCGTTTAGTAGATCGTTTTATTTAAACATGTAAAAAAGTAACAAAGGTTAAATTTAATTCAAGAATACTAATATAAAGAAAATTTTAATTCATTTTATAATCAAATTGGCCTAATATTTTGTTATTCCACCTTTTTACTTGCACCTATACCTATAGGGCAAGTATTGCAATCGTGAAAAAAATCGAACTCGAGATTTTAATCAAACTTGACATTACTATGATGGAGAAGTCCAAAAAAGTAGGTCCGGCAATTCCGTCTGTCTGTCTGTCTGTCTGTCTGTCAGTCAGTCTGTCTGTCTGTCTGTCTGTCTGTCTGTCTGTCTGTCTGTATATTCGACTACAGCCTAAACGGCTGAACGGATTTACATCAAACTTCATATATAGGGTCTGTGGGATATTCCCTAGAGGCGAAATTTGAATTTTCATTCTAACCTCAAAATTAAGGGTAGTTTACTTAAGGCCGATTTCAATTAAAATGGATTTTCTCGAAAACGGCTCTAACGATTTCGATAAAATTTGATGTGTGGGTTAGTTTGGGCATATGCTATGAGGTGGCATACCACGTTTTTCACGAAAAATTCGAATAACGGTAATATTGAAAATCAGCTGTTTCTCGGGTATTTGTGCAGCGATTGGCCTAAAAATTATTATTTGTAGGTTATAAGACAAGTGCAAAATAATGGCATACCAAATTTTGGAATGCCACGCCCACTTTTATAAAACTTATTTTTTTTTTCAAAATTTTTACTAGAAATTGAGAAAAAATTATTTAAGCAAAGTAATAGGCCTTAAAATTATCTATAATTCACTCAAACACCCTATCTGGCAACGCCCACTTTTTATGGGCATTTTTATAAAAACAAAACATTGAGTAAACTCCTACAATGTTATGACTATTATTCCATCGAAACGCGGAATGCCACGCCTACTTTACTGGGAAGAGCAAGACTTGGACTTTAATCCTGATAAAATTATACACTTATAGCATTACGGTGCAAGTACGTACGACCCAGTCGTGCACTTTATTTCCTTCTCAACGTCATGAATTCGCTTTGGCATCGAATCAAACAATTTTTCTAGATAGGTAACATTCAGGTTCTGATACCAAACATCTTTTATGATGTTTTCTAGTTGATATAGTTGGTATTTTTTCCCTAATCTTTCTTCCTAAATAGTGCCAACAGTTTTCTATCGGGTTAAGGTTCGGGCCATTACCAGGCCATAGAAGAGAAAAAATTCCTGAAGAATCTTTAAATTCTTACACTCAAACGAAAGAAAATATTTAAAACTTAATAAAAAATAATGACTAACATGCATGTATTCAATCAAAACATACAGATTTTGCTCTACATGCAAGAGCTCGATCATCTTGAAAAATAACATTTTCATATTTTTTTGTATTCCATTGCATTAACCGAACTCTTAAGCAATGTAATTGTCTCAACACCAAATCTGGTAATCGCTCCTCATACCATTACATAAGGTGATTGCCTAACGGTGGGTAAAATGCAATCCTCCGAGAATCGTTCGTCTTTCCTGCGACGAGCCCCCGCGTTACCATCTGGCCCAAACAAGTTAAATTTGCACTCATCTGAAAATGTAACTTGTTCTCACTCGTCGTGAGTCCAGTTTTTATAAGTTTGAGCCCAATCAGGCCTTTGTTTTTTCATCCGTGGAGTCAAAAGAGGTTTTTTGCTGGACACCTTGCTTTCAATTCCGATTCTATCAGCAATCTTGAGACTGTTCGATCGCTTATTTGTTTCCCAGTTTGGTCTCGAAATGTCTTATTAACGTCTCCAGCATGTGCAGACCTATTTCTTACGGAAATACGTTGGATTAGCCGTTGATCCCTGAAAGACGTTTTTCTGGGTCTTCCATTTCCAGATTTTCGAGTTATGGAACCTTTTGATTGAAAGTTTTTCAAAAAATTTCTCGCACTCCAACCAGCAATATTGCGGTTTGACAAATTTTCTTTGTACAAAGCAACGATATGCGCTTTTTCTTTAAGAGTTAATACCATTGAAAATCATAAAAACAATAACTAATCATAACTTTATGCAAAATAAAAAAAGTTAGAGATAGTTATCGGTAGTTTTGAGCGATAATAACACAATAAATATTTCGCTAGTAACAAATAAAATAACTTCTTCCAATTAACTTCAACATATACCACTTTTTTTACACTTGAAAGTAAGAAAAGCAGAATTATTTCGAGTGCGAGGGTTTTTTTGTCAACGAGTGTATGCATTGAAATTTTGTTCCTCTTTTCTTCTTTTCCTTAAATTAACAAATCGAACTTCATGTGCTTTTTTTTTTTTTTTTGTTAAGTCTGTAGCTCATGTTCTATTCGTTTGTCTTTTAATTCATTTCCAAAAATTCTGAACTCATCAAATTTGGTGTTGATACTTGTTTTAAAACTTATTTTTCTTACATATAGCTCCTTTTGCCTGTAGATTGCCAAATTATGTTTTAAATTTTTGTTTTGCCTGGTTGCAAAGAAATCTAGAAAACCAGGTGTATGCAGGTGTATATGCTTACAGACAGTAGGGTACCTAAACATCAGGGTATAACGCGGATCATTATCCCTTACTTAAAAGTTCTTCTTAAATGCAGGTCAGACTTTTTAGCTTGACTCCTAAAATTGGTTTCTAAATAGATTGAACCTGTTGGACTGGAGTCTTGTATTTCCCAACCCAAAAAAAAAACTTAACATCTCAATATCATTCATTCATTTAGTCATAGACACAAGAAGGCTGCAGAAGTATTCTCTTTGTTCCAGAAAATACGAATGATGAGATTTACATTAGTTTTTCTTAATAAATATCTTTTTTTTCTTTGAGACATATGTATGTACATCCAATATTTTTGTCAAGTTTTTTGAGTAATGTATAGCAAAAGATACATTGTCAACTTGGCTCTGAGAAAAAAAAAGAAACTCAATGTTTTAGAAATTCTTCCAAAAATGTTTATTGAAAGTACAAATTATGTACACTATACCAAAACTGCTTCATAGCTTATAAGCTTTAAGTACTGTTAATTTTATTATTACAATGAATGATCACACTACCAAATGGCAAATACTATATCATCCTCATCATCGTCAACATTAGTGGCTACAAATTTAATTAGGGAAATAAATCCATCAGAGCAAGATGCCAGTATAAAATTTTGTTCTCTGGGAAAGTCGGGAATGCGGAAGAGTACAAAAAATAGTTTTTTTTTTTTAACCTTAGCATTAAGGACACTTTTTGACACAAATTTTGACAGAGCGCACACATTTCTGCATCAATAGCAACATCAACAAAAGCACCATAGCCACCACCACCATACATTCACCGGAGGAGCTTTAAATCAGTGCGATGGATTCTCTGCCGACAGGCAGTGCCATTTCTCATGAACATGATCGGGTAAACGGACACAATCGGTCCATTGTTTCAGACGTTCACCTTTGCTGTTGTAGCCAAGAATGAGGCTTCCCAGGAAGTCATTGCTCTTACCGATGTCCTTGTCCCAGACTGTGATTATCAATGATTGTTTGTTGAGATCATGCGGACTGGCCTCGAAGGCGAACTCCTCGTTGAAGGAGGGGTTTAAGTTTCGCCATTTTACACCGGTCTTGTATTTTTTCTTGTGCGTGTCGGGTTTTAGCTGACTGAAAGGGTTTATAGTTAGAGAAAGTCTGAAGGGTATGGTGCAACTCACAGTTTAACAAAAGGATCTGAGCTGCCATTGTTGTCCATTGGAAGTAGATTGGTGCACTGTTTGACCACAACCACTAGAGCTCGCTTTTTTGAGTTATAACACAATGAGATGAATATCTTTCCTCTTGGCCAAGTCTGAGATAGTTCCGCCTCGTTACTGTACTGATCCTCCACACCTAGAGGCACTGTCACTCGATAGGGGCTTTGACTGTGAACCTGAAGTAGAAAAACAAGTGAGTTTCTTCCTTTTCCTATGTATAAAACTTAAAACTTCTACCTACCGTTGACAAATTGATTTTAGCTGCTCCAAGAAAGTCATGACCATACTTGTCATCATCCAGAATGACCACATAAAGCAATGAGTTGCCCAATTCGTCGGGTTCTACTCCCACAAACTGCACGATTTCATTGAATTCCGGGTTCCTGGTCTTATGGACCGTTTTCGTCTTTTGCCATCGGGTGTACTTTACATGCCCATCTGGCGTAATGATGTTCAACTTACAAAACGGATCTGTTAGTCCCGCTGAATCCATAGCGGGCAAGTCTCTAGCTCTCAACACACTGCAATCTAGAGTGTGGTCGTTCTCCCGATAATTCACCACCAGCTCGAGCCATCCCAGCAATGGATCTCGACAACAATGAGCTAGCTGGTTATTTGTCGTCGTACTGCCATTCCCTGACGAACTCTCACTCATCGACCAACTTGAGGAGACAGATCCACGTCGGTTGTTACAGTTACTCTCTCTTCTTTGGTTGGACGTTGTTGAAATTGTGTCGAAATCTGGTTGAGCATTGTCCGGTTTCGACGACACCTGCCGATTGAAAAATATCGAATTGGAAAATTTCCTCTCACCACCATCGAAGAAACTTCGAAACGATCCAACGGTCCTTAGTCTAAAGCTATCCTCTCTCTGAATCGATGGATACGCTTGGTTTGATACGCAAGCATCATCGTCCTCCGAGCTACTTGTGTCAATGACACTCATTGTCATTTTTTTAATCCGAACCGTCTTCGCCGGAGTTGTACTCAAACTGCGGGTTGTTCTCACCGGAGTAACATTGGGATCTGGAATCTCATACTTTGGAAGACCTTTGAAAAACCATGCCCCTGACTTTTTCCACATTTCTCGCGTTTCCGAGCAGATGCGACAGAGCCAAATTTCACGAGATTTACTGTGCATTTTGACATTAATATCGATAGCACATTTCGAACAGACAGCCTTTTTGCAATCCTCGCAAACCAAACGTGATGGGCCGAGAATACCAAAAGTCTGACCGCATAAACGACAGCCTTGTGGACCACAGTCGGCGGCACGTTCTTTGATTTTTTCCACGCGTTCCACAAGTTTGCCGACTCGCTGTCGTTCTGCGATTTCAATTTCCTCGTTGCGGCGAATCACGGATATAATGGCGGCTTGTTCCTCTGGACGTAGCGGCTCGGACACTTTGCTACTGCTCCAACCGGTTTTGAGTCTAGAAAGAGAAGTAAAATGTATGAATAGGTGAATAGATTTTTCTCAGAAATCTTGTATGAAATTTTAAGATATAAAACTCGTAACTCCAACTATCTCTTCCAAACCATAACCACATAACCGCTATGGGTGTTCAACTCAACTATTCAACTTGATGATGGGGATTTCCGCTTTAAGATTACATAACCTCACATACTCGCTCGCCATGGTACTGTCTTAATCCAGCACTTTCACTTGACCCACTCCGTTTACGACGTCTTGTTGCAACAGCGAAAAAATTCTGAGAAACCTTTTATCCTGGAATTTTTTCCCCCAAGGATAATAATTGTTGCCATCGGCCATCATACGTGCCACCTACACAGAACATGTATCTGTAGCACTCGTGTGTTTATTAAGTGTTCCAATTGCAGATATGCGAGGAAGAAAAAACGTATCTCATAATTATTACTGATGTAGTTTTTTAATGATCCCTTGCTGAGAATGAAGGAGAGAGCAAAGGATCGACCACGAGGCGACAAAACCTTTGTCTAATTTTGGCTGAACATTTCGAAGATGTAATGCCAATTAATTAAGTGGTGTTTGGTTGGATGGAGATTCCAGGATCACGGGACTAGGCAACATGAAATGTCCCTTCTACTGGCCTGGTTGAGATATGAAAATAATATTCTGTTTGGTGTATGGTGTGGGCTTCGACTAAAGAATGAGATACAATTTGGATTAGAGGCGAAATGTGTCGCCCGGTAGTTATTTGAGAAAAACCAATATCGCTGCAAGGGAGCACTTAATGTAACCGTAAATATTTATTTTCTTCATTTTTTTATGATGTATGTGTGTGTATTGACTGAAATGCCATGAATTATAATTTAATGCGAGACGTATATGTCATTGACACAAAATTTATGTCGGAATAAAGTGCGACCTTAAATTTTACTTTCAACATTAAGACAAGATAATTTGGAATACTAAAACGTGTTTAATGACAGTCTGTCTGTTGTGTTCGACTGAATTCTAAGTCTAACTTTATCAATTGCATACTGTACTGGAGCACCTTCGTTTAGGTTTTGTTACATGTATTTTTAGTTCCCTGCACTGAACAGCCTCCCACTGAGTTTTAATATTTCCATCTTCAGTTGTTGTTGGTTGGGGGGAGAGAAAGGTTTATCGTTTACAATGAATGGTTGAATGGCAGGGGCGAGGTCCTTGCCATCCACTTTTAACTGTCCGTCTTTTGTACATTCTCAGCACTGACTTTTTTATAACTACAGACTAACTTAAGAATGTCATTTTTATTTTCAACTCAAAATTTCAAATATTTCCAAAAATAAATTGGCTGCCTTATGGAGCACTTAAGAAGGGGAAGGTTATACAGACTCATGTGAAGTTTTTTCGTCTGTTGTGTCGAAAAGAATGGAATGACAATAGAGAATCCTTGCTAATGGTCTCACCGACCTTTCTCATTTAAATAGAGTCATGTGAGTTCTTTAACCCCTTTATTCACTTTTTACAAAGTGTATTTAGTATAACTATAGTCTTTTAAATTCCCTCTTAGTACCTTGGTGAGATTCGTCTCTCATTTGAGTTCGTCTCATTCTACAAATTTGGAGAAATTGTGTTTATACATTGGCTTATCCTCGGCAGGGATACTCCCTATTAGAACACTTTGTCAAACCCGGTGTCTTTGAAGAATCTGAGATCTGATAACTCGTACTTCCCCAATTCTTTAATTACCCACTATGTTAATACCCAACAAGATTTCAAACTATGTTCTCGAAAGGTTTTTGCTTAACATACATATGTACATGTATACATGTACCCAGTACCCTTAGGTATTCCTTGAATTTACAATGACCAATGGGAAACCTATAAGGATGCATAGATTATGTTTTTTTTACTTTCATCCATTCTTTAAATCTTTGATTGTAATTCCCGAGAAATTTCTTAGGTTGACTTAGAGCTTCAATATTTTTCCAGTTTCTTCCCCATTTTCTTGTTGCTGCCTTCAGAATTCTTACTTACGGTGTGCTACTGCATTCCACAAATTCCTTCAAAATCTATGAAGGGTTTCGCTGCCTCTTGTCTTGCTAATTCATCTTCTGCTTTGTTACCCTCTATTTTCTTACTATTTCACATTATTGCCTTATCATAGTTGCTATATTTATTTGTTGTGACGGATCTGTCCAATGTCAAACATACTGGTCGGTACTTTTGCCAAAAATACAAATTGTTTTGTTCTTACCTCAAAAACTTTCTATCCTGTTTCTTCCTTAGTTCTGTAACATGGGATGGGTGATTATGTGCCAGCCATGTGTCACTAATCTTAAGACATTTTTAGTCTCCTTTGTATTATTTCACACAGAGTTCCATCGAACAGCCTCACTCTGGCTATTATCTTTTTGTCTAGGCTTGTCAATTAAGGTCACCATATCAAGGAGTTTGTTCACAACCAAGTTCCACATTAGGAGAAGTAGGACGTCGGTCTGTCTTGACCTTGAGCCTCCTAGACACTTGTGTATCCGCTGATCTTGTACTCACTACCTTACATATATTTGGATTTGGATACTGTCCTTTCTTATCCAGAAATCTAATTGCTTCATGTAAAGAGTTATCGAATGCATCTTCAATATTAAAGAAGTCGCAGGGTACTGTCTGAATCCTAGTTCGTCCCAGACCCAGACTCTCTCTCTTGCCAGGCTGGTGTAATGCCATCTATACCTTGTGACTAAAAAGGCTGAAACTGCTACTATTTCTCAGTCATTCTTCCGAGATATTATCAAGTTGGCACCTACTGGTTCCATAATCAGTGCATCAGTGAGAAAGTGGGATCTTAAGAAACAGTAGTCCTCTTTCTTATTTAAACTTGTTATACGAGTAGCTGACATGTTTCTCAAGAGACGTGTAGGCATCCCTCTCCACTTTAGCAGCAGAAGTGCTTACAATCCTTATTATTCGTTGTAGTTAGTGCCTTTCTATAGCTTTGCCAGTTTTAGGTGTGCTTTGCTGTTCAGCAGTTTGATTATTTTAAATCTTTCTTATGATAGTTAGATCCTCTATTAAGGCACTTCCCTGCCATAGTTAATTCTACTTTTAGGGGAGTTTATTTCATGTCTGTAATAGCTCGTGTGATGGCTTCTACTGCGTTTAAAGAAAGTGACCTAGAGCTCTCCTAATCCCAATACAACCCAGATTGCCTTTAAGGATTTCATTAAAAATTTCCAGTTGGGTTGCAAATCATCCTACTTCAACGGATTGGAGATTGTTGTAGAAGAGAACCTGTGTCATCCGAAAAATAAAACACGCACTGGACAAGAAATGACCAAACCCCTACCCGCACCTTTACTTTAAACAAATCATTGTAGCAAATCCCACCAACAAATTGCTTCCACTTGATCAATCAAATGTATATGTACGTCGTAATGGAATCCTTTGTAATTCAATAAAATACCCCCGCGTTTCTAATTGATTACCGTTGCAGGGTTCCAGGAAAAAAAGAAATGCATTAAGTTTCCTAGCCCAAGTCTAATTGAAATGGTTTCCAGTTTATTATTTTATTTACTGTAAAACTCAAACGTTAGCTCCGCAGAGAAGCCAATTAATGGTTTCGAATTTTGCCCTCAAGGACTGTCGCGCTGCAATATGCGCCAGAGGCAGTGGAGTGGTTTGACTCATTTACGAGTATGATCACCCCATATGTGAGCCTTATCAGTGGGTGCTATTGCTATCTAATCGAAGGATGGTATAGTAATAAAATTTAGCTAATGCCGTTTCCAATTAATTAGATAATTGAGTCTAGTCTCACAACATGTGATTCCTTTCCCAGAATGCAGTTGAGATGGATGATTCTGATGAATAGGACATCGGAATACTTAAACAATGTAATTGTGATACTTATTAGTGTTTCGATAGGGGTTGACACTGCAAATCGATGTCGGATTAGTATCTTATTAGTTTCACTACGTAGATGGTAACATTTACATGGCAGAGCTTTAAATGCGCAAATTCTAAAAAAATTATTTTTGCATTGATGTGAGCGAATTCTGATGAGCTTTTTTGAAAAACCGGTACTATCACCTTCATAGGGCACATTACATCATCCATAATAATATATATGTATACATATCTAAGCAGGTGACATAGGTCCTCAGTAAGGTATTGTTGATACATACTTCATGAATACGAGTAGTCTAGACATTTCACAGAACTGAATGAGTTGTTGAGCGTAGGTTGTATAATGTCTGGTAGTAAGTACTTAGCGAAATGTGTAGACTTTTCATAAAGTGCTAATTACGATTATAAATTTTGTAGGGACAGTTTGCCGTTTTGTTGAATTAAATTTAATCCGCCTTGTACTTGGGTTTTGACAAGATTTATATTTGATGGAGCTAGCGTGCTAGAAAACTACGTAGATCTACTAGTAATAACCTGGTGAACTTGGATGTCTCATTGAGCCTCAACAAACATGATGGTCTCATAGAGATCTTTTATGCTAAGCTCTTACAGATGCTATGAGGATTTGCCTACTAGCTGAACTCAAGTTCATGTTTGAAGTTAACCACTGTTTGAGGTGAGGAGGAGGTGACATCAAAAGGCGAGATAAATCCTTTGTAGAAGTGTTTTGGCCTAGGCCGAGCAATGACGTGTCTTCTTCTTCTAGGCATAGTCAGGACTTGTCAGATTGGCTAAGAGAGAAATGATCAAATAGGAATATCATTGCTGGAATATCTTTCCTTCTTTATGAATCAATCAAAGAATTTTTTGGTATGTCAGGTTTTGTTCCCACTACTGCTTCATCTGGCAAACATCAGATCTAACAGGTTCGTAAGTAGCCCCATTACTATGGATACTTATCTGCCTTGCAACCCATGTTAGTGTGAAATTATTGTGTAGTCGAGTTTGGAGGACAGTTCCAAACATGCTTAGACTCAAAGTCGAAGGACATGAGGTCTTTTAGAGATCCTTTCGTTTCCGATAAAATATTTACATTTTATCTTCCGAGGTTTAATCTTCTCTGCCACAGAACTCGAAAACGTGTCTGTATTCTTCTGCGATGATTACAAAATGTTTCTGGATGCCAGCAACATAAACTCAAAATTCAATGGATTTTACCTTTGCAAAGAGTTTATTCAGAAACAAGTTCCATATTAATGAAGATAATACTTCGGTTTTTGATTTCTGACGATGTATGGAGTTCTCGTTTTTTGGAAGCTATGATCGAATATTTTCAAATCGAAATCCTTTCTTTCCGGGTACATTGCTTCATATGGTGTATCGAGAATTTCTATTCGTAAATCCAATGGCAGACAGTATATGAACGCTTCGAGTGCAGGGTGTTCTTTGTACCTTGACCAAGGTATCCCTTGTATTCTTCTTAGTCAATTCACCATTTTACGCATTGTTAAATTGTCTTTGCAGAAAATCACATCCCATGGGACAAAGAAAGGAAAAGTTTCCAGGTTCGGAGCAACATCTGCCAAGCAATTCATCCATTCATCTAAGCCATCTTTATTGCCACATTCAATGCTGAAGAAGAACGAAATCTTGAAAAATGCCTAAGGATTCGGGTGAGTTTTAGCTTAAGGTAGACTTCATATCTCATGTTATATTGGTAAAGAATTCCTAGTTGATTCATTCATTTTGAGTGAACAAGCGACAGGCATAGGTTTCAATCTCTTAACAAGAAGGTATTTCATTTAACAACTTTCTGTAAACCAATATACCTTTAAACCTTTGTTTATTATGCTTTGTCTGGTTGTAAATGCGGCCGATCTTTCTATGCTCAATTTTATTAACATTGACTGTAGTTACTTTCTTAGGCAAACACTCTTCACGAGTCGGGAGCTTATTAAGTAAGTTGATAATAGTTACTTTCACCCTCTTTTACTAGTTCTTCTGGAAAAATGTCCTGTAATCCCGCCTACTGTCCATATGAGCAAAGTTATCGCACCATATATCAATAGTTCCAATCTTCTGTGTGATGAGATTTCCTCTAACAACAATAAGTCGTTATGTATCGCGATATATCTAGATACCTCTATAACAAAACCCCGGACGAAAGTCACAGTTCGTTTGTTGTCTTGTCAAACCTATCACTCAATATGAAATAACTTTTATCCGAGATATGTTTGTCACGTAACTCAATATTAACTTCTGCTTTGAAAACTTAAAAAAAAAAAAACTGAAAAACTTTTGTCCATTCGATGCAGTTTAAATTTAATTTCCTCTGGTTCCTCACGTCCACGTTGAAATGGGTTAACTGATTCCATTCGATTCCTTTTTCAACTTCTTTTTCTCTTCATCCTTCCTCTGGGGATCAAATTAACTATGACACACTCCCTCTGCCAACTATAATATTAAATCCAACACCTACAGAAAGCAGTATATCTCATCATCAGCTTTCACAAGAAAAAAGAAAAAAAAAAGAAGAAGAAAGGAAAATAGGCTTTGGAAAACTTTTGTCAAACAACGACTGATACTGATTCTAATATTCCACAAGGATAAGTTTCTAGTCAACGCAGCTCTATCCTGGATTTTAATTAAGTATCTTCATTGTCCCTCTACATGCAGCAACAGTTGCAATAATAAAACTTTCGTACCTACATACTCTGTCTCATAGAAAAATGGGACAGCAACAACAACAACAAAAAAGGTTTATATTCTAAGTGGCGGTTAGGAGACGAAAGGAAAGGATATTAAAATTCCATGACAGGTCTTCCACAAGCCCAGCATCCATCCGTGCAATTTAAACACAGGCACTTTAGATACAAGATAGAGAAGACGCACACATAAATATTTATAGGGCTTAAGGACACACGTTGTGAAGACTGCCAAGTGTACATTTCCGTGGCATTTATGCAAATCCTTTGAGATGACAGTATCATCGATATAAAAAAAAAAGGGGCGAACATGATAGTGGACACTCGGACGTGTTTGCTCATTTTCATTCCGGAAGCTCCTCCATTGTGAGTCATTTAAGTGCCAACTGCCAACGCAATTCAAGGCTTCTACCCGAGCAATCACCCTTATATTCACTCTCTCTCTCTCTGTCAATCACGTCAAATTCAAGGCCTACTCCACTATATTGCCGGTGTCGGATGCCGGTGCTAGAACCGGAAATACATAGATAGGTATTTAAATTCTTCAGAGATACTATGAGGGCGGTTGGTTCAACACCCGCACTCTACGCCGCTAATGGCTGTTCTATAATTGGATTCAAACAAAGAAGAACAGTCGCGAACCGATTTTTTTTTAAAGTTTTTCCTTTTCCGGAAATCATTTATGCAAATCACTCCAGCCAGCCAGCAATTGGAGGAATCACTTCATGTGGTTGCTGCCGACCGAGAAAACCAGGAAAAGCATGCGTGGGTGTGTGGGAAAATGTAATTCGCTGAATTAATGGGCGTCGAATGCGGGTGACAACACGCCGTACAGTGTGTTTACGTTTACTGAATGAAATTTTAGCCGACATTTGTTTTGTTGCTTTTGGTGTTGATCCAAGAAGAGAAACACTCTTTACAGCCCTTGAATGAGGGATATAATCAAGTTTATGCCTGTCGTACGCATGGGAATTAAATTGAATGAGAGGAGCTACCTTAGAAGGTTGATTGAATACGCGTGGTGATTTGCATTCGTTGTGAGCATGAGTTTGCAAACTGAAGACAATGTTTGCGGTTTAAGAATGAACAATGCCCGCAGGTACTTGAGTCATTAGAGAAAAAGTTGCGTGGGACAATGCCACGCACATTGCCATCGGGAGAACCTTGTCAGTGACCGTATAATTAGGCTAACCCACGCATGAGGATATTCGTTTACTCGTTCTTTTGCTAAGGTATGGCACTTCTGTCCTAAAAAGATTGTCGTAATTCTTACATCTTTCACTTCAATTTGATTTTTTAAAAATTGTAAATCTCCGACGTTTGCTTTTTTCGGGCGAAATTGTTTCTTGGCAATTCCGACAGCGGTAAGAGCAGCAACACAAAAAACTGTTCTGTTTGTTTTACTTCTTAGAGTTCAAATGGTAGTTCTTGGTATAAAGCAACATTTTTAAGTGTCCTTAGATCTGATGGCCTAAATTATGAACAATTTGTCTATATTCCTTTATGGAAAAGTCAAGCTAACTTTCAGTCATACACGCACACATTAATTTGTGGTTCGTTGCTCTTTTAAAAGTTCGTTAGGTTGGCTTTAAGGATTCAGTATTAAAATAATTAAATTTTCAATCAAGTTAGAGAGAAATGTCATAGGTCTTAAATCTGTTTTTTCATAGATGACGAAAAACTGCACCTATGCAAGGGACTATAGAAAACACCCATCAATCAAAATTCGTAAACACAAACACTTCCCAGTGGCAAATAATATCCCTGAGGTGGTTGGAGACTAGAAAAATCTACAAAATCCTCTTTTCGATATCTTAATTGTGGTGTTCATCCACACACATGAACTACGGGCCTGCGGTGAAGAAAGGTATCAGCATCCATTAACTAAACCAAGTTAAAGGAACTGCGTCCAAAATCCTTAATTCGCTGCAGGAAGACGTGGCAGCATATGTTCTGTTCATATTCGAAAGGGTTGGTACTCATACAACTAGGCAGTGTTAAAGAACTTTTGTGTCTCAATATTAACTCTTTAATTATAAAAAAATTCCAAATTAACTGAATTTCAGAAATTTTTCGGTATCGTCCTGGAGAAAATGTTAAATTACAATCTTTAAGACTCTTGCAGCCATCACAAAACAATAGAAAAATGGTGAACCAAAGGGGCCATGCTCGTTAGCTTACACTCTGCTTAACGTTTTCTCGTATGACTAAGAGCAGTAATACCCAGAGTGCCGAGCCAGTTTTTCCTTTCTAATTGAACTTTGGCATATGAAATCGCTGGCTGGTTACATTACCCAAAATTCACGTGCTGCATCTTAGACCCGTCCTGAGTTATCCCTTCTAACTAGCAGCTCTCAAGGGTCATAGTAACAGAAGCAAGTCACAATGTAGGCATAGACCTATGTACATGTGCTAGCCATCTTTGATGACCAGTTCAATATCGCTGGCCCGTCAACACAAACAGGATTAAAAATCACTCGAAGAATTTTGAATTCAAAACAACCAAATATATCTTCGTTAACATCCATGCTTCTGCACCATAGAGTAGAATTAGGATGGTGAGAGTCTTATATAGAGTTTCGTTGGTGTTTCTTGACAAGGCCTTGTTATTCTTAGGCCAAAGAAACAGCAATTGGCAAGATAAGATTAACTCTTCGTTCGATCTCAGAAGTTATGTTGTTGTTAGAGTTTATAGCCGAGGTAGCCGAAGTCTATAACTGTCTCAAAGTTCTGCAAACACACCAGTGACGGCTCTCTATGTTCATCCGAAGATATCAGGGTATGCAAATAACTTCTAAATTTCGCACAATTTTCTCAAGTACATTATGATATCGAAAAAGTCACATGATAGCCCATTACCTTGTCAGAATCTTTTTTGACATCAAAGGTCTCGGAAAGATTGTCTCTGATCTTTATCGAGTAGCGTGCGTTCTCCATTGTTATCCTGCACAAGTTTAGCAAGGATGTCAGAACTATACATGAATCTATATAGTTTGTCCTTATATATGGTGTCATATCCGGCCTTAAAATCCTTAAAAGATGCTGAGTTATGATCATGGTTTCTTTCCCATGATCTGCCGTAGTTTGAATATTTGGTCGATTGTGGACTTACTCGGTCCAAAACCGCACGGATAGAAGCCAATCAGCTCGTTAACAGATGAGTATAGGCGCTCATGTAAAACGGCCAACAGTACTAAAAGAATTTTAGTCTTAGACGTGAGAGAATAATACCCAATATGCCGACAACCTTCCCACCCTGTCCAGTTGACACCTACGATACCACTGGTAAGTCATTGTGACTTGTGTCTTCATATGAGGTATCCGACAGTTTTCTCCCTATTGAACCCTAGGTGTTGGAATTTCCTGCTGAAGTTCCTGCAGGTTACCTTTTGATGTCTATGTTTGCTTTTCAAGACTTAAACGTCCCAATAAACTTGTGTGTTTCAAACCCAGAAAATTTGTGGTTTTCATTGCATTTCCTAGAAAGTATTTCTCCAGACATTTACATGAAGATTTTGTTTCCTATCCAGTCGACATATTTCCACTAGACTTTTCAACAGCTTTTGTGGTTTCCTTTCTGAGCTCATATAACCACATTCAATCAAACAAACCACTACCACTACGATTTAACTTTTCACATGTTTCCAACCTTGGTTGAAATGGTCTCCTCCTTATACTACCCACATACTTATGTGTGGACATATGTAATGTTCAACATACATCACAAAGTCAATATGATCTCCCTCATGGTGATACGTTGACCTTTTGCCTGGAATTCACAAAATCAAGAAAACATTCACCCTATCAATCAAGAAACCTAACACACACATTACGTTTTGATGATTTTCCAAAAAGTTTTGTGCTCATTTTGAAAAGGACTTCTATGTCATCAGTTGATTTTGCTAAAGATGATAAAGGCAGAGTGTAGGGTTCAACTTCGAGTTATTTGGACTGTACATCCACCTAACGTGAACCCAAATGAGCCCAGATTTTAGTGTACGATTGAGTGATTTTGAACGGAACTAAGGACAATTAAGAGTTTTTGCACGTGTTTTCGTAGAACTGGAAGAGGTTAGGAACTCAATCAACATCCTGTGAAGTTTACTTAATTATGTTAATTAGAAGTCAACATTCTTTGGATTCGGTGGTTGGGGTGAAGGACGTCATAATTTACGCCTGTTTCTGGTATAATCAGATGGGATATTTGATTTCGACTTGACGCTGACAAATTTTGATTTATTAATTATAATCTTGAAGTGTGTATGCACACTAAACATATTTCAACTTTCTACCAGAAAGTACGGTAGTAATTTTTCCTCCTTCTTTTTGACTCTGCTACAAGTTTCTCCGGTTCCAATCCTTGGCTGTGATGTCTCCAATATTATTTTCGCAGCAGTTTTCGTACCTAACTATCGCTAAGTTTACGTCACTTGTTGACTTCAATTGTTTCATTTATCCGGAAACTTGAATACTTTAAGATTTTGAGCTTTCTTGTAATTTTTAAAATCTCTTGTCGTTCTACGAAAACCCTTTCAGTACGAGTGAGTGAAATCTGTTCTCCTCTGCGACTTGTATAGTGGTATACAACCTGACTAATAAAAGATGTTTGGGAAAATACCTAGGCATCGTCTTTTCCATCTTAAGAATATTTGTTTCAAAGGGGTTTTCAACTGGAAATACTTATATTTTTACTTGTAGATAGGTCAAATTTTGATCAAAGTTTACTTTACTTTATTATTTGACTGACCATCTGCATATGATAAGGTAGCCTAATTAACAAGAAAAATTTAGTTCATCTGTCGTTTGTAGGCTTGCAGTTCTAGATGAAATCGCAATTTTCATTCTATCTCAAAATCGGGTTACCTGAATTTGTTTTAAAAATTCCTACAACTATTTAATAATTTTAAATTCTTGGCTACCCAGCTATCCATCCATTGAATAAATATCTGAGGAATATACATACATATACACACTCGTTTGCATATGCGACTTTAATGGCCGCTTTAAACTAACTGCTGTCCCTCCTGGAGATGTCTGAGTGGCGGGTCACAGAGACATTGCAGGATATTCTAATATTGACGAGTTTGGCAAACTAGGTATGGCCCACAATATCCTGTTGGAATGGTGGAGCCTGGGTATGTCACTCTCCCATTCAAACTCTTATTAAAGCTGAAAGCTCACTTGCAACATTTCAGGGCAGCCCACGCTTGACCTTAAACGTAGTGGGGAATTGGTACTAATGAGCAAATCAAATATCAACCACGTTCTCAGTGTTTGCTGGTTTGATAGACCTTCATCCCAAAAAGCTGGACCCATTTTCATATGACTTCTGCAAAAGATGTATGGATGAGGAGGAGGAAGAAACGATTCTCCACCTACTACGCACTTGCCCAGCTCTGTTCCATACAAAACTACTTCATCGGGGGCCGGCTTTTTTGACAACCTAGCCAAACTGGCAAACACTATGCGTCACGAGCTACTTTCGTTTTATTAAAAGCTGTGGTTGGTTTAATTAGTCCCTGGTAGCCAAATGGTGCAACCTACGGTATCCCAATGGACCTCTATTGGTCTAAGTTTATCTGCACACCTTTGCAGGCCCCAGTCACTCTAAAATAAAACTCCCAACAAAACAAAATATCACTTTTTTCGAAAATTATAGTTATTCCTACGTAAGGCCAAACGTTTTTTAAAAATACACTGATTTTGGTGAAATCCTCCAAATATCGTTGAAGTAAATTAGAGTGGTAGTGCCATCAAAAATCCAGAATGCAAGACTTCATGATGTTACTTTGTGAGGACACATCCAAAAAACGATTCGTAGATTTATAAATTTGTGTCCTTCCACCGATTGTTCTCGATAAAAAGTCGACTATATCTGGTATGACCCAACCGTCGCCGATACCGATTCGAATAAATTTCGTCTCGATGTAAACAGTGTCATTCATATGCAATATGCATCATCTCGAAGTTGATTTTATTTTTCCTTTTTACATTTTTCTGTTCAAGGATAGATATTTGTTTCTAAGTTGACTCCTTGTTCTATCACTAAACCCAAGTTATCCATATTTAATTTGGAAATATTGGATTATCCTCACTCGAAATTTAAAAAGTAAATGCATTTCTCTCAACCTCTTATTTATGAAACTTTTATTTTTGATATATTTTCTAAAATTATGTTAAGTAACTTTTTCACTTGCAGTTAAGAAAAGTTGTAGTAAAAGTACTCTTAGCAAATTTCAAATGTCCAATCGGAATTTTGAACCAACTCCGAAATACAACACTAACAAATGGTTCCATTTCCATTGCTGTTATTTCAGCCTATTCTGCCTGAGCATAAAGTTTGAATTGTAAATATTATAATGATGGTTGAACCCTACCCTTGCACGGATAAAAATGACCTTTGCATAGGTGTATTCAAATCGATTTTCTAAGATTACCAAATCCTTAGTCCTAGTGGTTCTGTTTATGCTCTCAAGGGTCGTTTAGACTGAAAATGTCATCCTAGGCACCTTGCCTCAGTGTTTATTTTTACCACCTTTTTTTTATATTAAAATCCTACTTTTTGTAAAGAAACCAATCTTGAGAGACAGCGAATCAATATTGCTAACACTTGCTATCCCAAAACACCCACTATGACATTGTCTTCCCACTTTAATTGCTTATTAAAGAAGCATTGAACCGAAACTTGCCTCGGAACTCTAAAATGACATCTGTACATCAAAGGCAACAAATCATCCTTCACTTAACCCATTACAACAACAACAACAAAAAGCCTCTTACATTATTGCTTTGAAGAAAAGTCCTTCCAATCAAACTTCACTGAACGCACCTTATCCCTTAAAGTTTCTTGACGCGCATCACCACCCAACTGATTATTTCCTCTTTAACGCATAACATAATTATAAACAAAGATTACATCGCCTTTTATGCCACCCATCCATTTATAATGACAAATCCAATTTCACCTTGAGCGGTAATTTGAAAGAAACAAAGAGAGAAGGAAATATACTCCTCATACCATTCAAGGACGTATGTCCAAGGAACAACAAAACAAACAAAAAAAACACAAAGGAAACTCAAACCAATAACTTAATTTGCTAACAAAGACTCAAATCGAATATCGTGTAGAGCGAGCGCATGGGAGTGAGAAGTGTAGCAAAACCAGTTGACATTGGCTGAAAATTGAATTATAACACTGTCAGGATCAATTATTATTTCTTGCTTGACGAAGGAAGAATACACGACGAAGGATAGGAGCAGCACAACAAAAACATATCTTCAAGGACACTTGTTTGCATTGCTTATCATAAATGAAGGGAGAAAAAGACAAGGAAATTTTGTAAAGCTCTTTAAAGCCCGTGAAGATAATTTTTTTATGGAGTAACGTCCTTACGATATGCCACATAAAATTATGCAAAACTCTACAAAGGATTCTATTCTGGCAGCAAAACAAACATATTTGGGTAATGATAAAGGAAACGTATAATAACAAGGAACAGCACTAAAAAGGTAGGGCAGTCTACCTTTAAATTGCTGTAAAAAAAAAAGGAACAATAGGACGAGAAAACACACAGGATAGAGTGTGATTTGTTTAGGACGATATGATGTACCCTATCGTGTTCTCCCTTAACCTTTCCATATCTGAACTAAAACAAAGTCTAACTCACTCCTATTATGTACTCGTACTCTTTATATGTACATAGGTGCTCGATAAAAAATACCAATAAAATGTTTGTCAAACAATTTACGTTGAGACGTAAGTCAACTTAGTCCTTAGACTGTTTACCTAACTATGTCAGCTTATCGATGCTCAGTTCCACGAGGAGTGTGAGTGCAGACTTTCCTTTGAAAAGCAGTGAGCCTAATATGAAAGGAAACAAATAAAAACAATTTATGTATGTATACTTAAACTCGTACTTGTACATATCATTGTACCTACAGGTGTTTCTTTTAGACCGAATTTCAAAAATAGCCCATGAAGCTAACTTTGGATGAAAGGTCCCACTGAAATCCATAATAGAAATAGACCTCTAGTTTATAAGTCTCTCCTATTAACCTGATATTGTGGGTGCCGTGGCTCAGTGGTTAGTGCGTTGGACTATGGAGCAAGGGGTTCGAGGTTCGGATCCCAATCGCAACGCCTAAAAGTTTTTCACGGCCCCACCTCTCACGAGCATCTGACAAACATCCGAGAGTATAACTGTCCTGAGAAAGCTTCTCAAATAACAAATTGCCCTTTGGAAACGGCATTAAACAGTAGGCCCCTTCCATTTGTGTAAAACGCACAACACGAATAGTTGCGAGAAGCTAGGCCCTGGGTCCCATCGACCTGTTCCGCCAAGTATTTATTTCACTAGCCTGATATTTGGCACATGGTCTCCAGATCTGTGGTTCAATTGATTGAGTTCACTTTTTCAACTGAGCTTTTCGCATAAAGCAAAGTCTTCCTTTACCGTGGTGTATCTACAGGTGGATTCTTCCACTCCCCATGGCGGTAAATAGATGTGAAGGGGATTGTTTCTATTCTTCTCCGAGTATTTCACAGAACCTGTGCATGGATTGTAATTGCCTGCTCCGCAAATGTTACGTACATGAAACTTGTATGCTAACTATTTTAACATCCGCGCATTATGGTGTTCAACCATCCTCTAACTGAACCTTAATTCCGACAATTTCTCAAAGTTGAAAACTCTCAACTAAGCTCAACACAACACCCTACAACACAAAGTCGGTAAAAGTACAAAAAGCGAAGAAAAAAAAAAAAAGTTACGTATACGCCATACGCATCGTCGACGAACAGCAATATCGTTTAATTTTCCTTTCAGGAATCCAAAAACGACTTTTGCTCTGGCACACTACCACTCTGCTCCTGTAGTCTACTTGACTTCCCTATGCATAAATTATACAAAGCACACGTACTGGCACAACGGATGCGGCTGTTCGCTTCAAGTTGGTTATATGTCTATTCGCATGGTTGCTGACGAGCGCGGACGCCCTTCTGGCAGTGAAATGTTCAATTATCGGGTGTGAGAGTCTGTGATGATTATGATGGAGTTTTTGGGTGGTTTTCCTTTTTCGTTTCGTTTTTTTTTTTTTTATATTTCGGAAGGAATAATACAAATGCCAGGAGCACAGTATTATCCTAACCGGCCAAATATAATATCTACGTAAAGCAGGTTATTTTGGTAATATTTTCACGTTGACCTTGTGTGGTGTACGCTTTTTGGCGGATTGGGAAGTTAATAAAGAGAACAAGGTTCATCAGGGTCCCTTTGGGAATACAGATGTGTATACAGGAAGTCTGTGAAGAAATATTCTTGTTGCTTATTCGAGTCCTGAGTCGTATTTCATCTTTTTAGGCTTCTGGTGGATGCTAGTGGAGAAAATTAATTGCACACCCGGCCAGAGAGATATCGCTTCATCTTTTTTAATTGGTTTTGCGGTTGACATTTGTTAGGCAATATGAATTATTTCAAAACAGAAACACACCACGTGGAATGAATTTTTAATTAGTATAAGTAGTGTGAGGTGACCAAATATATAGCGACAAAGGCAAGCGAAATGAATTGCTTCATTTGAATTTGCTAATTGGTTTCACTTTGAAATGTACCCCGTCTGACTTCGTTTAACGGTAAGAGAATGATGAGTGCGCGGTTATGGGATTTTTTTTTTTACTCACCAATAAACTTTAAGTTTCGTGGTAGAGGTACTCACCTAGCTGATGGATATACCCGTTTAGGGTAGTTTAGTGGCAGTTATTTGACGATAGGATACGTGCCTCTATTTTTAACTTACTGTCACCGGAAGTGAAATGTCTTTTTTCGGATGAAGCACTAAAAAATTATTTTTCAAGATTCTATAAATTATTCCTGCCTCATAGTGTATTCGAATTGAATGCTGCCACCCCTTTCGTTGGTTGTTCCTCCAAACTTTACGTCATTTGATGTAAATAATAGATTTGCACTAAATGGCGATAAGTTGTGAGATTTAATCAAGCTAAGTGTTTCACAGGATAAAGGATAAACGCGTCGCCAACAAAAGCTCCTCAGTCCACTAGTTTAAAGAGAATAAAAATGAAAAATATAATAGCTCTCTCTATTTAAGGTACATTCTTGCGACGGACGGTGGAACCGTACTCAATGCGAGCAGCTGATTCCATATGCTGTTTAAAATTTTGGTCCGCCACCATAGGGAATTGGTACATGCGACATACTTGAAGGGAGACCACCAGTGTTAGTAGTAATCAATAATACTTCGTCAGAAGATACCTTAAGGATTTGCTGTCACAACCGTATCTCATTAACCAAATTGTTCTCCTTACGAGTATAAGTGAACGGTGAAATTTAGAGCGCTGAAACTTAGTACGTGATTATTACGAGTCGTTATGGTACAGTGAGTAAGCCGCATTGTGCTGATGTAAGCGATGTATGTCTTGTCAATTTCCTTTTATTTTGATATCATCTTTTACGATATTTCACATATTCGTGTGATTGAATTGTATTCGATTCTATGTGTCTCTGAGTAGCATGTCTCCCTATGACGACATCCCTTTTATAACGGTTTCTTTCTTCAATATTACTACTTCCTTGATTGAAGGAATTTATAATACCATAGTTTCACAGAATTTTATTATTACTTGCAATCAGACAAGTTCAGGAAGATCGTTTATGATTTCCACGAATGTTTTATTTACGGTTTGGTACAAACTTTGTAAAGGTTAGGCCATCTGCTGTTTTTTTTTTGGAAAACGCTATCGATAAACACTGTTTAATAGTTTTCAACGATTATTGCTTATTAAAAAGAGTAAATCTTTCGATCAATTATGGAATATATCACGAACTGTCTTCAACAGCAATTGGTGCATTATAGTGTTCCGGCAACACAAAATCCACTTTGGAAGTAATTCTGCGGTTCCGGTGCGAGCGAATTTTACTCGGACGAAACTTAGCGAATGTAAGCGAATAAACTCGAGCACATTGGCGCGAACAGAGTGGTTCCGGTGCAAGCGAGTTTACCCGCGCGAAGTAAGCGAAACGAAACATTTATTTGCAGGAAGTACTGTTAAGTAGCCGTTTTTGAAGTGTTGTGATTTGGAAATTTTTGTTAGACAATAGCTTCTTGAAGTACAAATGCATGAAATAGCGTAGTTAAACTAATATTGTTTTTAAGAAAAGACTGGAATGTGAAGAATTTCACAGTCTACACAATTCGTTGATCAAAAATGTGCAATTTCTGAATATTATAGAATGACTCCAGATACATTTCACTATATTTTGACAAGTATAGAGCCCACATCAGCTATTTTATCCCCCAGTTTTCGCTGTTCATGTACCCTTCCTTTTTTTTCGAATCCATTTTTGCACAAAAATCAGTATACAACTAAGTAGTAAGCACAGGTCCTACTTAAAAACATATTTTGAATTCGCTTTGCTCGCGCGAGTAAAATAGAAATGAAACTATCGAAAATTTTACTCGCTTAGATTCGCTAAGTTCGCGCGAGTAAATTTTGTTCACTCGAACCACAACATAGAAAATGTGTACTTTTGAATGATTTTAGCGAACTTCGCGAATTTACGCGAGTAATATTCGCTTACATTCGCTGGCACCGGAACCATACTCTAAGTTTGCTATATTTCCTAACGTTATTCAAGCATAAATGGATCCATTTCGTATCGCGAAAATATAGGTATAATACTAACTTTCTGTCAAAATAACAAAAGAAATCAACCTTAATTTTCGTATCTGAGCCAGAAATCATTGTTGTTCTTTTAAAAAAAAAAGATGCAGAATGATTTTAAACAATTGTGAAATCCGGCGACTTCATATTTTATAACTTCACTTCCAATCGCAAAAAAATGTTGAAGTAATGAAATTCTCTACAATTCACCTTTGCATTGTTTATATCCACACTTATGTTGCTGTTTTGAAATAATTTTCGCAGAGTTGGGTTAGACCGGGTAATTGTAAACATGAACACATTTTTTCTGAAGTTCTCCCCTAATTTTTTTTCTGTTGTGTGTATTTTCTGTCGGATTTATATGATACTAATTACAATTCATAAAAAATGTACACTTTTATCATGCAAACATTATGAAATATAATTCAATTGAGTACAACTCTTAATATTTGCTGTTTACATATCCCCCATCAACAATTTCACAAAAGTGCCAAATTCGGGGTAAATGAATACAGTTCATTCATGACGTAGACTCTCATTTAAAAAATCCATGGGGTGAACGTTAATGAGTATAATAGAAGACAAATCTCTCATTTTATGAACCCAATTAGACTATGTTTACATTTACCCCCAAATTTTTTTCATCATTGACCTTCCATGACCTACCCGTAATTTATCCCAAGCTGTTTTCACTGGGCCAAAAACAGTCTTATCAAGAGGTTGCAGCCTATCTGTTAGATGACTTGGAAAACGGATGAAGCCAACATTGTGTCCCATTGCTATCTGAACGATGCGCACGCTAATGTGACTCATATGGCCATCATAGAAGTGCCTTTTGGTTTGGCAAGTTGTGCAAGGTCCTGATATTGATTATATGTGGAACAAGTGCGTCAGAAAACCAATTAAAAAATTGTGACTCTTCCATCCAGCCGTTTTTTTAATGCTCCGTAAAGTGTTCCAGGATAAGCGTCCGACGATGTCCACCTAGCTTAAACAGAGGCACCTTTAAATACAATGAGGGCTAGCAATGCGAACCCATCTGCTGAGGCACATGCTAAAACGGTAGTGGATTGTTTCCCAGATCCCCCTGAAACACGACTCAGAGATTTCCCTTTTTCACCAATTGCTCTCAGACGGCTAGGATCGAAACAAAATCCGCTTTTATCAGCATTAAAAATAAAAAAAGCAGTTTATTTTCGGATTCTTGGATCCTGATTTTTTAAGAGATAAGTCTGTGTGTCGCTTCATAAAATTATAATACCAGTCATCACCAGATATGCTATTTTTAAATAGAGTTGTCAGTTTGTGCATATTAACATAGTCTCCTACCAGGTTTTTGATCTCTTGTCGGTCGCATGAATATCCCATTTGTGATCTTTGAATGAGGCATTTACAAATTTCGTTTTCTATTTCCGAGCTTAGAGCATTAGAACGACCCTGTCCCACTTTTTCAATGGCATTTGTTATAAATAACAACAGCTGGGATTCCATGGAGTTCCGATGCTTGCCTGTACGTGCAGTTCTTATTGAGGATATCATTAACAGCGCTGACTAAATTTGTTGGGGTGTAACCAAGATCATTTTTTTTCTTAATATAATTTCGAGGCATAATTGTCTGCACTGCAATAGATATTGTTCTTTAATTAAATTTTTCCTAAAGAGCTTTACAACAGTTTTTTTCATTTACCCCTGGTTATTTACAATTGCCCCATTTTGTTGTTTCCATTTAACCCGTTTGATAAATTTTAAGAGGTACTTGTAAACACTTCAAAACAGTAAAAATAAGTAATTTTTTTTTATATATATTTATGTAAACACAAGCCTTAGTATGCCTACTAGACATATGGAACAGTTTTGGACTTCCCTCAATCACAATAATTATTTTTTTAGAAATATTTTCCACTACAAATACTAATAATCGACAAAAAGTACAACCTTCTGCCACAACACGATTATCGAACTGACTCGTTTCCATACGAAGCATAGACATTGTTGCAGCTGCAGGTTAAAGTTCAGATCGAATGATATCTGCTGTCACATGTTCTGTAACGTTCATATTTTAAAAGTTATAACCAATGTTCTCATTTACCCCTGTTTACATTTACCCGGTCTAACCCTAAATAGCCTAATTTGACTACCAATTCACCAATTCCTGATATACAATAGTGTAATCGCATGGCAAACTTCGTTGAGTGTCCATACAATCGAACTCTCTCTATGAACTCGCTTTAGGGTATTAACTTTAACGTACAATCCTTAGCATTGGGTTTGTTATAATTCTCAATAGCTTTGTTGATCCAAGTGCCAATAACATTTGTACTTTGATGAGTTTACTCATTTTGTTATTTTTATCACATGTTGGGAGAAAAGACATTTGAATATTGATTGCTATGTATTAAATGGAGGACTAAGCCGCTGTTGTTGAGAGCATCTGTAAAAAGCTGGAGACATCGATGTACCATCAAACATCATTAACACCACTGTTTGTCAGATCCGCTAAGGTAATACATACTTGATAGACACACTTTTGAGTTGATGACCATACTTTGTTAGATCTTTGTAAAACAACTGCGCTGCCAAAAAAAAACGATAGCAAAAATGTAATGATCACTCTGACCATCACCGTAGAAAGAGTAAAAGAGATCATTGTGATTATCAACAATCTACTATCACATTAGAGAATTCTGACATAATTACCTAGGAATATCACGCGATTTGCATTGAATTGTTTTAAGATTTCGCTTGCGAACAAACCACAAACAATTCTAAAGCTTAACCTTAAAAAGGTATCTGGTATTTTTTTTCCATTTCCACGAAAACTGGCAGTGGTGAGTGTTATCTCACAAAGTGAGTCCTCTGAATTACTTGTAGGTGATACAAATTTTTTCCTTTCTTAAGCTTTTAAGAACTTAAACTACGACAAAAACCCAAACAGTCGTAAAAATACATCTCCCTTAGTTGTTTTTCCTGTATTTATTTTCCTTTTGTCTGATGAGTGATACCATGCTTCTACTGTTAAAAATGCTATTTATCCGTCTTTCGAAATTGTTTTTGGTTTCTGTTGCAAGATACTGTATTTCTAGGGAGTTCTATGAAGCATTTTTCGAATAATCTTGTTGTATAATCTTGCAACCTGGCCCAATATTCGTATACGTGTGTCTGAACTTCTATCAGCATGATCGTCTTTAGAGCTAAAAATATCAAATCTAATTTCAGACTGTCCCCAGAAAATATAAGGTTGTACCAGTCTTATCCTGGTCTTTCTGATGCTAAGATGTAATATTCTTCAAACACACCCATACACATATGAGTTGGTCCATTTAGTTCTCTTTTCTTATTACAGCCCACAACTTGTTGTTTCGTTGTTCTAAAAAGTATTACGCTCTGCAATCACACACTTTAAAATGTATGAGAATCAACAAGAAGGGACTTGTCATGAATTTTTATTCTTCATGTACATTTGATTAGTTTTGCCAAGTTTCTGTGAAAGATTTGTATTTAAAGTTAATTTAAAAATTGTCGTTTGTAAATAAACAAGAAATTGCAAAATTTGAGTTCCATCAAAAACCGGTGTACTTTGGATGACATCTTATCAATGCATACAGACGATAAAATAAATCGAGATATATCAAATGTTTACCAAGTGCCATCACCTTAAACATTTCCCAAGGACAATGTCTTTATCTCATCAAGTGTCATCAACTGATATTATTTCGTCCCATGAATGACACTTGGAAGCTCAATATTATTTTAGATTTGCATTCATATGACCGCCCACAAACATTACTAAAAATAAAATGCAAATCCAACGATAGGACATCCAGCTATCCCATCGAAAATCTTCCCCCGAAATACTTATTCTACACACACAGTCCACGTACTACGACGACAGTCAATATAAACAAAAATTCCCAGGGATGTAATGAGAAAGAATTTCAAATTTCACCGAAATAGGGAAACCTTGCCTCAGGCGTACATATTTGCCAACAACCACATGCTTACTACATACTACTATATCTCTTTGAGCCGTGTCTCCCGTGTCGATGGTTTCGAATCACCTTCGCTAAAAAGGACGTGCACCTCTTCACTTGATGTGACGTTGAAACGTTGAAACGTTGAAACTAAAAAACAAAATGTTTACCAGCGTCCTCTCCAATGGAATGTCATAAATATGCGAAGAGTTGTATTTGAATTTCGATTCGATTGCTGGTTCGAAATACAAGACGACAAAAGCCCATTGTGGTCTGACTGTCGAACAGGAAGCACTCAATAATTCACAGAGAGGGCGTAGAATACTCGTAGATGTAGAAAATGGAGTGGCTGGGCCTCTTCAACAAACAGACGCCAACGCACGTCTGCGAAGCATGCAAACTACGCGGGGATTCGCATTAAACTTGTATCCGCGGAATGGCATATTACTTATTAATTTAGTATTTTTTTTTTTTTTTTGTGGTATTTCAAAAAAAAATTCTCCACACATGAGATTTTATGGAAATAGGATGCTTTCGGTACAAAGTCAAACATTTGTAATCAAAACTTTTCCCACCGTTAATAGAAGCATATCCCGTAAAAGGTCCTTTTAGGCACAAAAAAATGGAAAGATGGAAACCACCCCTTAGCGAGGGTAATTTGAGAACATTCAAGGGAATACTTTAGGAGAAAATCTGAACGCCACATAATTGAATTTCTCTGAATAATTTATGTGTACGTGTGTGCTGTGGGAGTTTTAATGTTTCACAAACTAATTGAGAGAAGGAGTGCTCGACTGAAAAGTGCACTTTTGAGGATTTCTGCCAAAAAAAAAGTTTTATGCGTAATGAGACATTGAAGAGGATTTTTTTGCGAGTACATACATGTTCATACTTGCTCTAAGGGCGTTAAAATGTACCCTGGGTCTAAGATTGTCTAAAGTTGTTCGATAAGTTTGTAAAAAAAAAATACCCACCTTGCTGGGATGTGGTACTGTACACATATGCGCCTATGTACGCATTTTCTTCAGCTCTCCTACTAACTTGTGCGTTAAGTTTCACTTGGTGGGCGCTTAACATCGCGTCATTGAGTTGAATGGGAAAAGCGTGTTTTTTTCTTTTTGCGTAGTAATCGACGTTAAATTGAATAGGATCAGAATCATAAGAGAGTGATTTTTTTGTTTGTGTTTTGTGTTTCTCTCCTTATCACTTCGTTATGATGAAACGCAATAGAAAGCTTCTCTCTTCAACATCGGAAGAAGGTATGACGTAGCCGTTTTTACATATACGATTTTGAAAAAAACAACAACAAGAGCTCCCTGGCAGCTATTCGTTTTTTGATGCAATGAAGGTTAATGTTTATAATTGGGTTAGTAGTTTTTAATCAAACGGCAATAACATCCAAAAAACAGATATAGTCAGTTGCGCGATAGGCACGCACGGATCCCCGAAGATCACCCCATTTGAGTATGTGAAAAGTAAAGTTCCTGTCAGTACTTGTACCTGAGTTAATGACATTTCTAATCCCATTGGAGCCCGATTTGTCACTAAAATTCAATTAAACACCACAAGTCTGATTTATTTCTCGAAGTTGGTTGCGTAAGAAACTTCTTGTAGTGCGAAGGCTTCAATCTCCTGCCGACATTCATTACGCTAACTTCTCTAGACTTCACCCCTATAGGCAGACTAAATTATGTAACAATATCACGTTTAGTCTCCATGATTTGGTAGAGTTGTCATAGTTTTCTAACATTAGCCTTAGATACTCAATGGTTTGCAACGTTTTAGCTTCGTTGGTCAGTTATTTCAAAGAATTTGTCTAAGACATTGCCCTAGTTGTTTAAACTTTAGTGTCCATGTTTTGGCAATTCATAGGCTCATTATCCTATAAATACAAACAAACTACAAATGTTTGGAGCAAAAGGTCTATGGGACTAGGTTCTCACCACCATTCGTTTGTGCGTGCTATATTCTGCACACGAATGTCCAAAGGGCAATTTATTACATGAAATGATTCCTCATGACAAGTTATACTCTCGACTGTTTGTTAGACGCTCGCGAAAGGTGAGGTCGTGAAAAAACTATTAGGTGTTTTGGCTGGGACTCGAGTCACGAACCCTTTGCCTAGTCGAAAGCACTAACGTTTTAACTTCGTTGGTCAATAATCTTGAAGAATTTGTCTAGGACATTCCTGCAGTTGTTTAAACCTTCTTTGTGGTTTTGTTCCGAAACAACGCCAAAAAAATTTCTTTCACAGTCTCACCTCTCTCGAGCGGCTGACAAACATCTTAGAGTACATCATGTCACATGAACCGTTGAAATCAAAAGTGATCTTAGCTAATTTTTAGTAATGACTGCGGTCATGGCCTTGTGCTATTCCTTTGGATTTGAGTTAATTTGAGGTCCGTGGAGGGTCCCAGGATTGAGGCTAGATTCCCAGGTATGCCAATGTATTTCCATGATTACACCTCTCAAAAGGTTATGGAGAATATAACACACCCAACCCGAATGGTTGTGACAAGGTTGACCCTGGGTTATGTACGGACCTGTAACGTCTAATATTTGCACTTTGGTTTTTATGTAAAACTTTCGAACATATCCCTTGCAATAAATACCACACTTTCACCCAAGCATTGTAGTAAAAGTCCTGAATTCTTTTCGGAAGATTGTGACATCAAATTTTGAATATCTGTCGTACGTTTGACTTTATATTCAGTTTAAAGAAGAATCCTTTTGACTCAAGTTAAACTTATCCCAAAGATGAACTCTTTGCACTATTTAATTCAGATTTAAAGAATATGTAGATTTACTACCTTAGAGTATACTTTCATTGGCCAAAAATCACCATTATACCTGGACCAATAAATGTGTCTATTTAAATATTTATTTGCATACCAGTTTTATCTTCTTGGCCTCGTGGCAGTAACTAAAAGTTAACAACGAAAAAGAATCATGAAATCGGGAATTTACAACCACTTTGCGAGCACAAGTTTCCGCAGACATGACCAATCGTGTATGTCCCTTTGTCGCATAACAACTTCAATGGAATCCATTCTTACTGAACTTCTACGTGGAACAATAAAACCATTTACAATGCCATTATGTGCGCAACACGGAGTGTAGTAGTTGTGCAACTAATTTCCCTTCAGTTTTACGACTATCATTTCTTCATGTGACCGTGTGTCCTTGATTGCACGTGATAGTGTTTCCCTTGAAGGAAGAGAGTCCAAATCCAGGTGGTGCTTATTTTAATCTCTTGTCCTTTGTTCTTCCTGTTTGTGTTATATATTTGTAATGTCCTTCCAACTGATTAATAGTTATGAAAGCTCAGATGTTTTCCTCAGTCAGCATTCAATTGCATCCTACGGAAATAGAACCAAGGATGCTGTCACGTTTTTTATATACTTTTTATTTTTAATGCTATGGTTACGTACTTCTGCTGCGTAGTTAACTTGAAATGACATTCTATAGGTATATATAGCGGCAGCCGGAATGGACTTTCTTTGTGGATAGTCCACAGGATAAACCACCGTGGTGTGGTCAAAATTAGTAAGAAACACCGTTAAGGAGAAACTTTTAATGAAGGAACAGAATCTTGTGGAATTTCTAAGAAAAGAAAAGTAAGATAATGAAACTATAGATACATTGTATGTAGGTATCCACTGTGTGGATTGTGCGGAAGTAATTCCTGCCAGAGAAGAGTAACTGAAATCTGTATTAGAATTGATGATGTGAGCTGGTCAAGGTATATTAAATCTGATTGATGAAACCAATTTTGGGATGAAATGGATTTTATTGTCATTATTGCTAGGGCGGACTATCTGTTCTTTGAACTTGGTTGCGTCATAAGTTGCGTGTGTCCACGTGACAGCGTGTGGGCGAGTTATTTGCGGATTATATTGAGCTAATCACATTGACATCAAAGTCTTAAGACAATGACAGTTAGATTTCTTAATATTCTACATATTAGTTGAAGTCTCATAGGTAATGGAATACCTGACAAATCATTCATAAATGTTAACAAAACGTGACAGTGAAGTGTGTTTATTGTACGAATACATTATGTAACCTTTGCTGTCTTTGTTATCAAAAATAATTTGTACGGTTTCGACAAGAATATGATTTTCACTTCACTTTAAGTTTGTCGGACATGTGTATAAAACTGGAGGATTTGGTCTTGTCGTTACTAAATACTTATTCTATTTGTTGCATTAATGCATAAATTGGATCAGCTTAAGTAATTCACTGATGGTCGTGCCACCAAATAAGCCTTCCCTTCCGATTCTTGCATAGATTTATGTGGCATTCAACTACTCATAAATGCTTCTTTAAAGATGTTTTTATTCACCCTAGAAGGACAAGAGTTCCTACTTAAAATCAGGCCTATTGCAGATGTTTCATTGTGCCATATTCCTAGTCTTTCGCATAACTTTGTTCATCTTCAAACTCGTAAGCCCATTCTCTCCTGAAAGAAATCACCCATTACTGGTTATTCCAGGCTGAGTTAACAACAATTAATGCAGTTTTCCAATGCAAGTTTCAATGGCTTTGGTAACACTATCATGGAACGAAATCGGTCATAGGTTTCTGTAAACTTGTCAGATTTTTGTCTGCCGCCACTACACGAGCTCCGTATCTTACGAATTGGTCTTCTGATTCTAGATTCAGCACCAATTTTGATGTGACAAGCGTTGCCTACAGAAGCGGTTGTTTATCGACTGTCGAAACTGTGGTAATTAGCTTGCGTCGGCATTCATATTTTTTTTCCTATTTTTTAAGCTGCCGAAGGTCCTAAACAGATCTGGCACAAGCTGGATCGGAAACGCCCCAACTATCTGATCAGACCCCCATAGCAAGCATGTTAGGGGTCGTTAGTAGGATAAGTCATTAGGTTGGGCCTTCTTGGGAATGATTTCTGCAGTTGCCTTTTTTTCAAAACTTAGGTGAACTGGCTAATCCCAACATTACTAGCCTCCAAAACTTTATTTTAAGTTCCTGTTGATTCCAAAAGTAGACTTATTTCAATATCAGATCCATGTGAAACGCCAATTAACTTTAACTGGTCTAGATGGGTAGAGTTTATGATAAAGTACTAGACACCATAATGGGCCCATTGCGATACCTAGAAAACCTCTACGGTAACGCACCCAATCCTAAGTCATTACTTCCATTCTTTTGATATCCCTGCAGAACTTTACTATTTCTTACAACTTCATTTAAATTGTAAAGATATACATTCTTTGCTGTTTAAGTCTACTCCGAGCTATGCCCTGACAATCTCAGAGTAGATGTGTGATGCCCTTGCTTATCCATATTTGATAATCCTAGTCCCGTGGCGTGGCCTCTGAGAAGGCAATGGCCAGAGAGAAACCCTATCGTTATTTTTAAAATGCGACCTACTTAGTTTCATAATTTTTCCAGAATTATGCCATAATATGCCTTTCTAAGTTGGTCGATTTTAAGATAATCATATTCAGCGCTCAGCATAGATTCAAGATCTGCATTTTTTTTTTTTGGAAAATTTTAGTTGAAACCCTAACAAGAGAAGTTAGTCAAATTCGACTAAATTCTTAGATTTCTCGAAACTTGTCGGAAATAAAAATGTACCGAGAGAAAGATGACTAATTTAGATATTTTCGACGAAGGCATCAACACTTAAAACAAAGGGTAGGCCATCTAGTTGTTTCTTTTGAAATCATAGGTTATTTTGTTGGCTGTTTTCCGGTCGAAATCTTGACAGAAAGTCAGTATCATACCTCCGCGGAACGAAATGAGTCGCTTTACTCTTGACCAACGTAGGGGAATATTTTAAACTTATTTCCAAAGTGAGTGTTGTGTAGCAGTGCGTTATTTGAAATTAAGTTTTGCCGAAATGAAGCACCCACCTGCTGTACGCAAGTTTGTGCAAAAAGTTCGTGAGACTGGTATGCTTGTGGACAACACTCTTGGTCCCCGTCGTCATAAGGTGCGCACATACGAGAATGTGACTGCTGTAGCCGAGAGTGTGAGACTCAATTCCTCGAACAGCAACTCGCCATCGATCTCAACAGCTCAACATTTCGCACAGATCTCGGATTATTCGCTTACAAGGTCCAAATGGCCCAGCAATTGAAGGCACACGACCATCCGCTTAGTTATCGTTTCACAGTTGGGCCTTAGAGCAGCTGGAATGGCACAACGATTTTGGGTGAAAAATCATCTTTTCTAACGAGGCGCATTTTTAACTCTGCAGCTATGTAAACAAACAAAATTGCCGCATCCGGGACTCGGAAAACCCGCACGTTATTGTCGAGAAGACGAAGCATCCACAGAGAGTGACAGTTTGGTGCGGATTGCGGAGTGGTGGCATCATTAGGCCATTTTCCTGGGGCGTTACAGAGCCATGTTAACCGATTTTTTACTGAAATTGAAGACATGAATTTGGACAACCTCTGGTTCACAATCGATCTTTTGTGCATCAAATTCCCAAATCGTGTTATTAGCCGTCTTGCCGATGTCAATTAGCCGCCTCGGAGCTGCGATTTGACCCCTTTGGACTTTTTTTTGTGGAGAACCGTAAAGGACCGATGTTATGCCAACAATCCGGAAACAGTTCAAGCACTTAAGGCCAATATCATCCAAGCAATCCGTGAGCTACAGCCCGAAACCATCAACAAGGTCTTGGAAAATTGGCGTGAAAGAATGCGCTACTGCGAAGCAGACCGAGGCAGCCACTTGAACGATGTTGTGTTCCATAATTAATGGGAATGTTTGGTCTACTAATAGAGCCATAATGCAAGAAAAAAATTTAATATGTATATCGTTTATCTGGCAAGATTCTTGGTCCATGACTTGCTACATTTTTCTATCGAACTTCGAGTTTTTCGTCTTAAAATTTTCTTACTTTTTGTTTTTAAAAATAGCCTTTTACCGTCTCTGTTATGATAAAATTCATGCCGTAGGTTTGTCAATATCTTTTCTAAAAAGCACTAGCATTGTTTTTAAACAATTTAATAGACCTAAAAAATAATATTTAAAATTTGTTTTGCCAACAAAAATGTCTTAAGCTGCTTCGACTTTTACAATAAATTGTGGCACATTTTGGGCCCAAGAAATGACTTTCGCAACCATCCGCATTATGCTTGTTGTACTTTTGTCCACGAAGGGACGGAGTCTAAAGATTTATCCCATTAACAAAGGATTTAATTCCGAAGTTTTCTCATAACAGATATTTTTCAAACAATCGCAAGAGTTCGAAACGAATAATAAACCTTTTTTAGTATTTTTTGGGTTTTTTTTACCTTGAGCGCCCGCTCAGTAATCGGATTCACCAACCACTGAACCAAATTTCCGGGTGGAATTCTTCATAACTTTTTAATTAACTAACGAATCATTAAAAAGTAGTCAAAAAGTTCTTTAGGAATTCAACGAACAATATGTACAGGGACATACTTGCATTTGCTTCTTCTCTTCATTCCTCAAATTACATGTATGAGTAGGTATGTATGTACATTCCTATTACCTACTTAGAAGATACTTATACGATGACTTTGTTAGTCGTATGCCATTTGCAACCTTGAAGCACCAACCACAGAAAGAGGGGGAACAAAACAACAACTTCACATACCAACCGATGATCGTCAAGGTTACCTTGCAAAATTCGCAATACCTTCAAACGAAACAAAAGCGTATTATAACCCCTTTCATGCCCCATACAAGCCTATCTATTTAAATGAACCTCCCAAAGCCATATCGCCAAAAGGCTCGCCTGCCATATGGGCACTGTTGCATGAATGTTGTACATTTGCATTTTATTGTCACTCATACGCCACCGAATTTCACCATCAAATTTGGTCTTCCTTCTCTTACTCCTCCTGGCGTCATTCCGCAAGAGCGAGAGAGGCCTTTAAAAAATAATCCGCACAAAGTTCTTTCCCGTGATAAACAAGACCAGCTTCGAGGGTGTATTTCGAGGACAACCATTAGCAAAAAACGCTGTTCATGCGGAAGTTTCGAGGCATGTACACTCCCTACCCATGAAAACTGCATCAGATAGCAGACCCATACACACACGCACTGTCCGCAATAATTAGCGTCAGAGATATGGCGTCCTACCTGACTTCAAATAAAACATCAAGCCACGCACTACCATCACCACCATCAACCCCTCTGAACAAAGAGCATATCGCAACAATATGCCACATTTCCTGTTGGAATGGAAAAAGCAGTTTCAGCGCCGCGCCACCAGAAGAAACAAGAGGAGTACCAGGAGGAGCAGGTGTCAAATAAACCAAAAAATAATTGCAATTTATTGGAAATACAACTGTAAATAGACTTTATGTACACTTAATGAACTAAATGACTGCCGATACAAGCTAGGGGGCTTGGAAGGATATACGAGTATTTTTGTGGATTATATTTACTTTGCTCGCAGCGCCAGCTGTCTATCGCTGGGACAGACGAATTTGTTTTCATTCTGATTGCGATTCTGGAAATCCATGTTGTTGGCTGGTTTGTTTTTTGGGGATGGTTTTATTGCTTCGAGAGCTTTTTTTCGGGGTTTGACCTTTCCCACCCCTTTTGGAGGAAATTTAAAAAAAAAAAATGCACTCACAGCACTTTTCTTTATCGTTAAACTTTTAGCACTTCAATTTTGCAATTAAACACAAACTTCAAATACAGACGCAGATACGCAACTCGGAGGATTTTCTTTTTTTGGGGGATTTTCCTTTTTTCATTCACAAGTTCACAACACTATCGAGGGCGGATTACAGCTCCGCGTTATCGATTCAAACCGTTCAACGCCTGTTGCACGACTGAAAGTTAACGTTCAGAGTTTTGTGCTCGGCGGATTTTCCATTCCTCTTTGGGGGATTGTTAGCAAAGTTTACACATACATATGTGTATATATATAAATGCAGGTTTTAGTTGGTGTGCGTGGCGACAGAGAATCGCAGAATACTTATCAACAATTTGGGGGGTTGGTTGGTGAAGTAGGAGTCAAAAATAACAAGAGGCACAAGCACTCAGTGGATGCGAGACAGGGTGATAAATTTCCCAGCACAGCAGGCAGGAGAGAGAACATAGTCAAGGGATGAAATGAACTGATGGTTGTTTTTTTTTTTTTTCTTTTGAGATGCAGTCGAGGAACTAGGTGGAGGGTTTAACAGAGATGCCATTGATTAAGAACTAAAGGTACTGAATAAAGAGTTTCCATTGATAAATCAGATTTTTTTATATTGTTGGAGTGACACAGGGATGTACTCTCATATCTACATACATGAAAGTTTACTCTTAAGGTCATCAATTAACAATACCAGTCTTCAGGAAATATGTGTTAGTCCGAAATAGGCTTTTGAAGACTTTACCTGTCAGTGTTTGAGCACAACTTCCAAAGGCAGATGAATTGTACATTAAGAAACGAATATGGGAAATAAGCTCGTTGAAATAAGGAGTCATCACAAAAGATAAAGTCCCCACCTTCGCATAAGATCGGCGACCGAGAACAAAGATCCAAAAACTTCATACATGCAGTCTCCATCATATGTGAAGTAATTTCCTGTAGCTTTACGTAACTCTGTTTCGAATCCCCGGTCTTACTTTTCCAATTCTTTGAACTTTACATATCCTGTGCTTTATAGCTGAAATTATAAGAATACGACAGGGGTGCGCTCTCTACCGTGTAAACAACTATGCTCAGTAGACATACATATATGTATATGTATGTATGTACATACCTGTGGCAGGTGGTGGCTTCTCTGTGATATTTGGTCGTTCATGTAGGTACTTTTCACATCAATCGATGACTTCAGCTTTCCTTTAAGGCTTGGTTCTACCCCGGCTGTCAATTTTCTTTCTCTTTCGTTGTTTTTTCAAAACGGAATTCGATCTCGTTCATATGACCTCCGCGAGTACCATCACTCTTCAACACATATCGATCGGAACGTTAGCAATTTCGCGTTTGATATTGTTTCTGACCTTCTATAATGTAGTCTACCAACGTCTTAACGTAACTCCATACAAAGGACCATTCTACCGGACCATTTATCGAGATTACAAGATCACCGAACTTCTTTCATAAATCAATTGTTTGACCAGCTGTGTGGCATGTGGCACCATCTTATTGGAAGCACGTATCACTAATGTCAACTTCATCCAATTCTGGCCAAAAATAGTCTTCCAACATGACATGATAGCGAGCTCCACTCCACAGTCCAATCCCACCTCCGGCATGAAATCCACGTCACACAGTCAATTTTTCTGGATATGCGGTTTTTTTGGTTTCGAAGGATGCATATTTTGTTTATTATTAACCATTGTCACGAGCCAAATATGATCTTCTTCGTTGAACGTTGAACTTTTTGACAAAATTCAGGATTTTTTTAAAAGATTTGCAGGCTCAATCGGATACGTATCGACCTTTCAGATACTATTGTAAGATCTGTACGCAAAATTCATTGCAATGTGGACTAAGAGATTCCCAGTTCCTGAACAGCGTGGGGGGTCGTTTCGGTAGTAATTTTTACTATATTTACTATTTTCCAGATGTTGCTCTTTCGTGAACTTTACTGTGCTTCAAATGTAAGCCTTGACTGAAGTTTTGATACTTACAGAACATAAAAATTATAAAAAATTGCGTTTGTATTAAAATACAAAATTGTTATGTACTTTTTGAAAACCCCTTTACACAACACACTCATGGATAATGAGGATAAATGGTACACAGACTTACGCCGTTAGATCTAGTTTTGAGTGCTCTTCCCGTTGATTTCTTCAAACATGTATTTATCATCTTGCAGGTAACCAATAACTTCGGACAACTTCGTTCATTCTATTCCACAGAAACAAACCCTAAAACCCCAATGAAACTGTACCATGTACAAGGCATCCTTGTCAAAGTTTCGTATGACATCACACTTCTCTCGAAGTACATGATTCATCCCCAGTTGATTTAAATACCATGGCATCCTCATACTCTGCACCGTTTGCCATCAGCTCTCTATCTCCCTGTTCGGAGCGCTTCTCCCACAGTTGCTACAATCCATTAGACATATTTGATAGAATTGCATTTTAATCTCCTGGCACCCCTTCCCCATGTGTTCATTCTTTGTGGTCCAACTGTTCAATAGCCACCAAATAAATGATAAAGTGTCAAGTGTCAAAAAAACAGAGAAGAAGATCTGCTGTGGGCCCAGTAAAATCAAATGAACCATTTTTTTTACATTCCATCTCAGAGTTGTAAACATATGCGTCTCATAAATTATTCACCATAATCCTTCGAAATTTACGTACCGTCAGTCACATCGCATAAACCTACCACAAAGGCAACTCTAAAATGTTATGTTCGCGATAATATAAAGAAGTTGTTAACAAAAAAACAAAAACTTCGGCTTATAGTCATCAGTATCATCTATACATGTGTCAAGTTTCTACCTCATTTCCTGGTCATTGTGCTGCCCTTGCTAAGCGAGAATCGTCTGCTGGTAGCCAAAGGGTGTGGAAGTGGTAGTGGTAGTAAGCCCTCTTGATTCAAATGAGAAATTCCCTTCTCGACTGACGTTGAAGGACAGAGAGAAACGAGTAAATAAAAATCTGCGCGTACTCCAACATCTATTAACCACCCTCTCAACCGCACTGTCTCCATGGAAATCATTTACAGATGCCAGCAAGCTGAGAACATGTTTACTCGTTAGCACAAGAGCTTTTAAGGTTTTTGTACATAAATTTGTATTCCAAAGGAAAGTTCTTTTGCCGACGAAAGCACGTGTATATGATTTAGCCGGTTAATGTTGTGTTGATGTGTTTTGAGGTATTTGATGAGGTAACTTTTGGGGGTGTGGACAAGATACTTACTTTACTTCTTTACTTTGTTTGTCGAAAATAAAATGCCTTGGTTTTTTCTTCAAATTCAAACATTCTTTATTTATCAACTTATGTCTCATATTAGCTCATATTTTTCACTAAAATTTGAATTTTAATAAATTAAAATACAAAAATGACAAACAAATTAATCAGTGCTCACAACATAGTTTTTTTTTGCAGTAAAAACATTGTACACATCCTCAGTTGAATATTGAAATAATTTAAGAAACAAAATAAAGTTTTACAAGTTTGAAATATTTTCAATTTCGTTTGTAAAAATGAAAAATAATAATTTCTACAACTACACACAGTTTATTTAATTTTTTTTTAGAATATGGTATAATATATTATATTTAGACCTTTATCACTAAATTATTTTTTTTTTTAATTATCTAGCAAAGGAATGGGCAACATTCACATGGTTGTTTTGGGTTAAAATGTTCTCATTATTTGTATATAAATTCAAAATTTCATTTTTTGTTTTATTTATGCATTTGCACATATAAAATTAAAATTGTTTGTTTTTTTTTTATTAAACTAATGCTTAATTATTTTTATTTATATATTTGTATGTTTATTTTTAAGCTAGAAAAAACTTTGACTATTATTTTGTTTATTTTATTGTAAAGTTTGTGTTTTCATTTTCATTTTCTGGTTGTAATTCAAATTTTGCTAATTCGTTTATTTTGTTTTCTCTTTCTTTTAATTCTCAGCCTTGGAACACTAATTGAGGAAGGATGAAATGTTTCTGGTACGTGTTATGGTTTTAGACCTCGTTTCTAGCCGAATTTGAGATGCCTGATAGTACCATGCACTTCATCGATGTAGTTCAGAACACATAGTACACTTTGTGGATTGGATTTCTTTAAGAGAACCTGCTTAAGTTCTGTAAACAGATCATGTAAGTTCCTAACTTATTTTTTAAACATCATCATCAATTCCTTAGAATACTTTAATCGTAGACCATAATATAATAAGTTTCACTGTAAAATGTAACTCTAAAACGTATTTTGTAAGTTTTAAGAAGATTCTTATTGCGGAGTTATCTTCATTCTAATTTGTATGAAATATTTCCTGTACTACATGACTAGTCATTAAGTCATTGTTCAGTTGTAAAATCAACAAAAAGGCTGTACAAAACTAAACAATATTCGACAGCACTTTAGATGGTCAGTCCAGTTTCTCTGTTACTACTTATCAGCTGACTGACTGACTCTCTTCACAAAAGTATAACTATCCTTCTGAAGTATACCTCTGTAAATATGTACATAATAAGCTTACCCAGTCTAGTTGATTACAGTCTTCTGTTTATATAGTTTGAGAATGCTTAGTTATTAAAAACATTTTTCAAAAGCCGTTCGCAATATATTATAATCCTTTTTTTTCGTTTAGGACCCAGAACCTATACATTTGTTAAAGACACCACTAAATGGGTAAATGTAGCGGAAGCTTCGAGGAATTACTGACTTATGGAGTCAGTATGGAGCAGAGCCTAAATGTTATAAATAATAAAGATTCAGTAAAAATAAATTGTCTACACATATGAATTTTTGTGTTTGCATTAATAGAATTTTAAGGAACACTTCAACAGGTAAGCAATTAGGGCCAATGGAGGAATTGCACACTCTAAGAAAACACTTAGTAAGTACGTTTAAACTCTAAATCTATAGCTATGCCATAGCATAAAATAAATAAAAAAGGGATTCTTTTACGTGAAGCAGCCCATTGCTTTAAACAGACAAGCATCCCAACAAAAAAATCAACAACGAACTTTCTTCATTTTCATTTTAACACCCAACCAAAACACCAGGCGCGCATGAACGATAGCAATGTGTATACATGAAAACTTGCTCCCTCCAATGCATGTGTAAGTGTATCCAGTTTCGTGTGTATTGTTCGTGTCTGAGAATTTATTTTTTTTAGCTCGAAGGGCTGTGAATGGTTGAGTAACTTGCTCTTTATTCAGCAAGAGAAAGAGAACGTATTGGTTTGAAATGGATAAAAAAGAGAAGGTACCTTCTACATTTTATGGGCGACTAGTAATTTTCGAAACTATTGAGATGTTTCTGTGGAAGGCAGAATAAAGAAAGCTGATGAAGGACATATACTCCACCGTCCATAGATCATAAATTCCAGCAGTACTCCTTGAATTTGTCTGTACGAGTACTATATGTATGTACAATACTGTACAAACACTTGTGGAGCAGGACCTCAGCTCACGCACGCGCTTATTTTAATGGCACACATTTATTACTAAGAAAGATGCAAGGCACCTCCGTGATTTGCTGAATTAGCACGTACACTGTTCTATTTCAAACCTTTTTCTTTTTTAACAACTCTCGTTTGACAATTGAGGTATTCATACACGAAGACCTGTATTTGCTATTGTCTTTTATGCGAACCTAAGCACTAGCTTAAGCTAGCTTACTAGCGTATTTCTGAAACTTTAGTAATTAATTTATATCTCAAGCTAGACTCTAGCAAAGAACACAGACTTTATCTTTACCAAACATGTCCATATGCTGGTGAGACCTGGTGTCGGTCTTCTACTGAGCTTCCGCGAATAAAAGAAACACCAACACTGATGCACGAACTTTGATTGTGTTGATTCTGCTTTGAAGTCAAACTCAAACTATGGAACATAACTCTTTCACTCAAAGCCTCTCTTTCATAATTGAAACCTCGGTGAAACATACATTTACATATACGAGTAAGTCCTCTATATTCATTCTCTTGATTTATTTGTTTGTGTATATGTTCTACTTTGTGGAACGCATTTTCACATTGTTTCGTCTCTTCATTCGAATTTTTTGTACAGATCTCAGCTAATACGTAAGTACACACACACACACACACACAAACTGAATCCAGCTTTTACAAGAGAGGTTGGCTTGAATTTTATACCACAAAGCCTTAGAGACAAATTTTAAGAAGTATACGTAGGCGTAGAGTTTCTGCGAAGTGGGCGTGGTTTTTCAAGAATTTAAAGTGGAAATAACTTGAAGGAGACTGTGTTGCTGAATTTATGAGCGCCTAGTGTATGAGTTCGTTCCAGTGGGTGAATTCTTCTTCGTAACAACAAAAGGGGTTTTAGCAAATATAATTTTTTTAAAAACTAAGAAATGCAGAAGTTTTATTGTGAATTTAATGATGGAGATTTTCTTGGTGAACAGCAAACTCATTCATCACTAATTCTGAGTTGGTCTACTCTTTTGGGAGGTCAGGATCTAACAGGATTGACAGTTAAGTATACCGAGCTCTGATAAGAAAAAGTCAGCTGAGACTTTTCTAATTCATTTGTACAATATAATTAAAACACAATTCCCAGGATTTGAAGAAACTGCCTATGTATGCACATCCTATTTTTCGTACATTTAATTTTTTTTTTTTTGTTTTATTAAACAAAATTTGTTAATGCATTTCATAAATCTCAGCTTGGAAAAATAAGATAAAGAGGTAGGAGAACGAACATCTCATGATGATGCAGAAAAAATTAAGAAGATGAAGTATGAATTTATAAGAGTCCTCTGCTGCGAATTAAATGCTAGATTCTACAATTAAGATCTGATCTCAAAAACGGCTAATGTGTGGTTATTTACATAGTTGGTCCCGAGATAACTGCAAATACTCTAAACAATATTGTAATAGGATAAATTCAACCAACGAATAATGTTCCATTGATTTTAGTGAAGATCATTCGATGGTCGTACCGTATTTTTGTGAACGATTGAGAAGGTGTCAGTAATTGGTTCGGTGGCGTATCCAATTTTTCAAACATTTTTTTGTCCAATTTTTATTTTTTTTTTATTTTGAGACAGCGAGTTAGCAGCTAGGTTCATTTGTGCTTATGAAGTACAGAATCAGAGTACCTGGCTTGATTTGAGCCACGAGAAGGTGGATTAAAGTTTTCAGAATTTGAATTGATGGAGTCTTGGTAAACCATTTTTCATAAATTTTTCAGGGCCAATTTTTATTTTTGTGAGTCATTGCGAGTTAGCAGCTAGGCTCGTTTGTGCTTATGATGCACAGAAACAGAGTACAACGCTTTAATAGAGCCGCGAGAAGGTACAGTCAAGATGTCAGTGTCTGGATTGATGGGATCTTGGTAAACCATTTTTCATACATTTTTCAGAGCCAATTTTTATTTTTGTGAGTCATGGCGAGTTAGCAGCTAAGCTCGTTTGTGCTCATAATGCACAGAAACAGAATTCCTGACTTGCTGTGAGCCACCAGCAGGTAGATTCAAGGTATCAATAATTGGTTCGGTGGTGTATGCGCATCGAAATTTTCAAACATTTCTTAGTGCATTTTTTTTCTTTTTCGAGACAGCGAGTTGGTAGCTACGCTCATTTGTGCTTATGATGCACAGAATCAGGGTACCTGGCTTGAATAGAGCCGCGAGAAGGTAGATTCAAGATGTCAGTGTCTGGGTTGGTGGGCCCCAGGTAATGCATTCGTACATTTTTATTTTTGCGAGGCATACCCAGGAGTTTGGCTCGTTTGTGCTTATGATGCACAGAAGGAGAATACCTGACTTGTTTTGAGCCACGAGAAGGTAGATTCGAGATGTCAGTGTCTGCGTTGGTGGGTTCTGAATGACCAATTTCTTCATACATTTTTCAGAGCCAACATTTTCATTTCTGCGAGCCATGGGAAGTTAGCAGTTAAGCATATTTGTGCTCATAATGAAAAAACACTGAATTCCTGACTTGATTTCAGCCACGAGAAGGTAGATTCAAGGTGTCAATAATTGGTTCGGTGACGTTTGTGTAACCAATTTTGTCTTATAACTGAGATGCATACAGTTGTTTATTTAAAGTTATTGATTGTCATTATGGCAATGCTATTGGAAGCCAAATCAAAAACTCTTAAGTATGGTAATAAAAAGGACTTAACATTTATCAACGCTGCTTCGCAATCTGGATCAAATGATTATCTCACACTTTTAATTTCAGGGGTTAAAGCGGATAGTGCAGTCAATTCCAAGTATTATTTTGTGGCATATAATGAAAAGCAGTCTCTAGAAATATTTGAACTGTCCCTGGGGTAACCGAAAATGCAGTCTGTTACAGAGTGTAGTAGTTTTAATTATTTACTTTAAAAAAGATATTGGCGCCCAACACTGACCCTCAATCTGGATTAAATGACTTGATTTTAGAGGTCAAAGAGATTCAAACTCTGTTGAGTGCATACAGTTTTCTGCAGGCACTCTTGAGGTGGAATAATTTCATTTATAGGCCCTGCAAATTAGAAAATTCAAAACGATGAGGTAGGCTGCATAGCAACAGCTAATAAGAAAATCTTAGATCGCAATGCTATTTTTGGTTTTACAACAAAACATGGTCTAATCTGGGTTCTTTCATCATGTTTACAAGTATCCAATATATTAAGTATCCATTTAAGCTTACTAATAAAAGTCATGCCCAAATGCTTTTGGCCTTATATCTTCAAAAATGGGAAGACTTTGAATTATTACTGACCAATGCGCAGACCATCATATCAACTAGGTTTATTTAGGGCATTTCCGGAAACGTCAACAAAAGTAATTTGCTTTTGCTTTGTGTACAGAAAATTTTTACATTTAAATATGTTTTCTCCAATTAAAAGAATAAATGGCTCAAGAATCTTGACAACCAGGGTAGAGTCTGGCATACATAGCTCAGTGATTTGCAGAAAATCGTTAAAATAACACCTAATGTACATTGTGTTATGAAAAGAAATCATGATAATCACGTTTGTAGGAAAGTTTTCCGCAGAGTCGTTTTCCCGGATTTGGTGTTTTTTTGGATTTTAAAAGGTTGCAACATTTATAAACATGATAACAGCTGCCTTTAAAATATATAGAAGGACGTTGAGAATCGATACTTTTGACATGACTTCAAGAAGGGTACCTTTCTACTTTCAAATACTAAAACCTACTTATTAGTGTTCCAAACTGAAATGACTAAATTTGACCAATTAAAATCTACAGAATTCTACAAATCAGAAATCTATCTCTAAACACATAAATTCTAATCTAAACAAAACGAAACAAAAGAAAATAAAACAAGAAAAAAAAATACAAAACATCCATTCAAATAATTATTCTATTCAAAAACAAAAAGAAAAAACATGAAATTATAATTAAAAATAATGAAAAACAAAAACAAAAATGAAAAGAAGAATAAAAATAATAATATACATTAATTGTAAACCAGTCCAACGGTTAAGGGTCCCACCGCGCTCAATCCTTAGCGACCTTCTTTAACACTTTCTTGCCTTTTTTATGGATACGTTTATGATAGCTCTGCGCCAGAGAGTTCACAATGGACATCACAAAGTAGCATACCATGCAAATGACAAACGTTTCAAAGACCTTCGACAATAGATTACCCGACTCGGTGCCAGTTGCACTCCTCTGGCGATGCAAGCGATGTTTTTGATTCTCTAGGAATCCCTTGAATGGTTCTTGCAATTTCTTTCCAAATACCGGAACGACTTGCAACAAATCAACTGCTCGCTCGATTAGAGATTCATTGAATGCAATTATGACGAATATCTTTTGTATGTGCATCTTGATGACGGCCTTTCCGATGAGAGTTGCACCAAAGAATGTCCAGAATGGGACAAGAAAATGGCCGCAGGTTATACCCGCCAAATCGAACAGGGGATTGGGAATCTGAAAAGAAGCTGTTAGTCACAGAATTTTTTTCATATAAAACCTTTAAACTTACGCTAGCACACGCCAAGATGCCCAAGAATCCAACGCGTTCAACGACACGTTCCATAAATAGTTTTCCCCTATCGACCAAGCCTAGGTCCTTTTGGCCCTTCTTCGCTTTCAGTTCTTCAAATGCGGCAATATCTTCGGCATCTTCTGGATCATAACCGGATAGACGAGCCGCCTTTGCCATAAAATATGGAGGCAGTTCACCTAGGGCTGTGCCAACGCCCCATAGGAATGCTTCTAGGCGAACTTTTCGCATAATATTCCACAAATTTGGTGTTTGCGATAAGTTCGACTCATCGGGACATATAATACTAAAATAGGAATATTATTAGCACAAGGACATCACTATCTTTGTGACATGATACTTACTCATCGGGGTACGGTGGCTGCGGGAAATTTAAAGAATTACACTCGTACGCCGCCAGCGTGACACTGGCTATATGAGGCCCCAGGTACAGCAGAAAAGTATGTAGACCCGTTCCCAGGCCAACTGATGAGAGTATACCCAGTCCGGTCCAGTACACAAAGAACATTGTGTTCTTACGGACTATCTCAATGACTATTTGATGGCGTCCAGGAATATTATACAGTACACTTAGAATTACGGCTAATACTAGAAAACCCGACAGAAGGGCTCGATGCTGCAGCAATCTACCGAAAAGTAAAGTTTATTTAGAAATTTTCAACTAACATAAGCTTATGGTACTCACTTTCTACCGTAGATTTGTGTGAGAGTGACTAATTCTAGTGAGCAATATTTTATAGTTTGTATCGGGCTACGCAGCAGGACGAGCTGTTCGCGCTCTTCACGCTCCTTCTCTTTGAGGGTCTTTTGTGATTTCTTTTTCATTATTATTTGTTGTTGCTGCTGCTGTTGTTGTTGTGGGGGAGATCCATTTGGCGAACCATTCGCCTTTTTCTGTTGTTGTTCTGCTGGTGAGGACGATGATTTTGTGTTAGAATCCATGTTGGTGTTGTTTTTACGATTGCGAGGTGAATTGTCTATGTGCTGTTGGCCTTTCTTTTGCAGTTGGGACATTTTTACACCAAGACGTTGGAGCTGAAAATTTAAATAGAATTTTAAAATTAATATTTGACGCAAATTTTGAAAAAAAAAATGATACATATGTATATGATACTGTAGCTGCCTCTCAAATGTTTCTAATTAGTTTTTAGTGAACATTTGGATCAGCAAAAAACAGAGTAAACAAAAAATTAAACTAAAAATCAAAACTACATATAAATAAAAAATTAAATAAATAAATAAACTTGGAGGTGGTGCACGAACTCAATTCAAGGTTCAGCACAAACTACTAAAAAATTATTAATCTCAAGGATTATTCTCTCAACTAATGATAATCATTTTAATAAGATTATCCTTCAACGGATATAAGGTCACATAATTGCAGGGAGTTGGTTCACTTCTATAGTGTATTCCCCTAGATTAGACAATTAGGTCTGAAGGTCTGAATGACTATGACCTACTTAATAGCGAGCTTCAGCGACACGGATGGGATGAAATAAAGTTTAATGAGATGGGAATATTAAAAAAAAAAATTTTTGTATGTGGAGAGATATGTTGCCGATGTTTTAGTTTTAAGAAATTTGTTGTACGAAACAAAGTTAAACGTAAAGCCTATTTAAAACTCAGCTTAAACTTCAATCAACACAAAGACGCAGTGCTTCTAAAGTTTTGAAAATTATGGCTTACAAATCTGAGCAAAATTCGTACATTTTTTGGTACTATTTCCAACCTCCGTGAGGATGTGAGTATACATATGTACATTTGCGTAACAATGCAGCCTTGCTTTGGTTTCCAAGCAAAATCTGCTAAGTTGAATGAAAATATACACCAGCATATCAATTGGACGTAGGCGTGTTCTAATGTCCTTATGTATGCCAACGACAGTCAGTCTAGCAACTAAACGAATGAACGGTCTAACATTGGCAATTGCGGGTTAGCTCTTAGTTCTTTCTTTCCGGTACCAACGGATATTATAATACGTTCTTAATCTTTGGTCTTACTATTTCAATGAATCGAAAGTATTTTATTATAATTTAAAGATATTTTAACCATTTTAAAAGTTATCTTGTTTTGTGTCTTTTATTTGAATACTGAATGCGGAATTTGCTGTTACATAATTTCACTAGAAAGTAATTCTTTTATGTTACACAAATTGACACATAAAAAATAAACTCAACGGTGTAGTTGATTTAATTAAATACTCGAAGTCGAATAACAAATCGACAAATCCCTCCAATCTGTAATCTAACCTAATTTTGAAATTAACATCACAATGATTAGATTGTTTTCATCTCAGATAAGCAAGCTGAAATCAAAACGCTGAGTTCATATGATATCTTTTTTAAAATGGAAATAAAAAGCCCAACAAAATAAGGTGACTTTTAAAGAGAAAGGAACTGCGACAAATTCAACTAAGTAATATCAAAAAATATAATAAAATAATATCTATTATATTTCCTTTTAAGATACTACCAACCCCTGCACAGCACAACCCTTCCAGCTGAACATTGGCTACATATTAAAAATTGAGAAAGGTTTTAAGATATATTTTAACATAAAAAATAAATTCTATCATTGATAGGCCGTATTCAGGACATACTACTCGGCTATTCTTTTTAGCCAAATAGGTCAATTAAAAAATAGGACCCAAAAAAACGTACTTTCCCTCGACCTTCCCACGCTTGCATAAACACAAACAAAAACAATATTAATAAATTCATAAAGATCCAACGTTGGTGACACCCTGACATAGGAAAACATTACCAATCTCTCAAACATATGCTGAACAGAATCAGAAAGAAGATCCTTTGAGGCGAGTTGCCGCAAAACCTTTTAAAATTCTCCTTAAATTCGCTCTAAAGTCTGGATGGCAAAGTAAAGCAACTGATTTTTAACAAAATATTTTCTTCTTCTCAGTCTTCTATAAGTGAATTGTCATTTTAAAAAATCTTCCCAGCATTGAATGCAATTGCTATCAATATTAACGTGAGATGATGTACTTAAATAGAAAAGGAAACAACTTTTTTCAGTGAAACCTACACAGTATGCCAAGAATTTTCCAGTATCGACCACTCATCCAGAAATTGTCGAAAATGTAGCTACGTATAATGTATTTATAAGCATAAGTGTTTCACCCATGTATGTATGTATATCTAGCTTATTTTTGTTTTTTCTTAAATCTAACAAGACCTGCACCAACCAAGACAAGAGTTTTAAAAACTTATATTTTTAATGCAATTTGACAACTTTTGTTCAACACAATATTATTATTTAATATAAAAAGTGTATACTAATTTATATTTACTTTTTTTCTAACTTTATTTACTTGAATCCAAAAATTTGCTTTCTAATTAAACCTTTTGTTTGTTTTTATTCATATCACCGACTGACAGCTAATTAAAAAACATCTGTCTTGCCAGTCTCACCTGTCCCATGCGTGCAAAAATATAGATTTCGTAAAAAAAAAAATTTTACATTTTTAACAAAATGTACATTAAAACACTGATGTCATTTCGAAAGTGTCTTTATAGAGGACAACTAAACAAAATAAACACTTAAAGCGAATCTTTTTGTGTTACTAAGTCTTGCTGTAAACAACACCAGACTAGAATACATCTCGACAAAGAAAAATGTTATATTGCATCGATTTTTAGCCAAAATCAAGTAAGACGATAATGAAGGAATATGTTGTATATTTAAAAAATTTCTGAGCATGTTATAACAATATTTTAAATTTTGGAAACATGTGTAAAGAGCTGACATTTTCAAAATTGAGCTGATTTCTCTAATGAATAGACAACATTAAAAAGAACATCGAATACGATAGAACTTTGCAGTTTGCAATTTCATGCTTTAAGTAGAAGTCTTTTTTCATTTTCTGAATCGACTATGCAAATGCATACTATGAGAAGATTGATACAATTCAAATATCTTTCACAGGTATAGCCAGTGAGAATGATCAACTTTCAGAAAATTTACAATATCTGTGGAAGGTATATCTACATGTATACACTCCACGTCACTTAATTAAAATAACTTGCTTGAGTAGCAAGAAATTTGCAAATAAAAGAAGCATTAAATCTATCAATGATTTATTTAAAACATGTTTTCTTTTCTTTTTAATTGAAATAATTACTACTACCACCAGGCTTTGCGAGTGACATAGAATTATACGGCGAGCTAAGGAAGTCCAAGAATATTCGAGTGCATGAATTGTTTCAACCAACTTTCGCAGATTTTTTAAGTTTAGGTCCAGAGAATACATATGGTTGGCATGTCTGCAACTTAACTTTTTGCTGTTAATGGATGATCAAAATCGAAATTGAAAATTGCACACAAAACCTGACCTTGATTAAGTGACGTCAAGTGTATGCGTAGGAGAGTATACAATTGATACACGTCGAATATTCCGAGAGTATCCGCCATGAGATGCAAAACTACAGAATAATAATAATATAGAATAATATAGAATAAAGATATTAGTAACGTTTTTATATTCTGGAAGTGTACTTTAACCAAACAACTTTGAAAAACAAGTGTGTGTTATAAACCCAGTAAATAGATCTTCACATGGTGGAGAACCAGGCCCGTTGAACGCTCAAGAGTTTCCAGGTGTCATTTGAGTGCCTTCTTTTTTATTCTAGTATCTGCAGAAATTCTTTATAAATTGCGAACAATAAAATTAGTCTTTGTACGAACATATGGATGTGCGCACGTTTTGGATAAAATTACGCCGACGTAAAACAAACGTAACTGAGCCAATTTTCATTAAGACGACATTAAGGAATACGTCGTAAGTATTGAAATTTATCTGCGCGCAGTGTGTTTGAGCTTTACGAAAATTTGTTTTAGAAACATCGATGACAAATAAGTAATATATCCAACGTGACATAGCCTTGTACGCAGATATTTTTGGTATGTGGACACATTACGTTATACCCAATAGGAGGGTTGAACTTCTATAACTAGCATCAAGAATTCTAAGCTGTAATCATGGAAAAAAATCACCAAAAAGTAGTATCTAAGTAGGTATGTATGAATTTCTATTCTAGTAACAATACTCGGACCAACTGAAGAGGAGTACCAGAAAGTACAGAAATGAATGCTGCAACGCTATTTAAACATAAAAATTGATACTGAACAGATTGAAGAGTGACTCTAACAAGATGAAGTAAAGTCACACCGAACAACAAATCGAATGATGGGTGCAATATCTAAAGCAATCTGGTTTTTGAATCGAATGAACTGTACTGCAGTCATGTTTTCGAAATACTTTCGTGTTTTGTTTTTATTCGGTACAAAGTATTATTCGATTATGAAAATAAAGAAGAACTGGTGCACAGAGGTCAATGTAACCCTAAACTTGTTGCAATAAATCATCAAAGTCTAACATTTCGGGGAGCCATTTCAACCTTTAATCGAGTAACGAATAATGTGTTCTGCGGAAATGTTTCTAAAAAAATATATCCATGATTTTTCCACCTCCATGAGTATTGTATATGGTAAATGTAGTAAACATAAAAATGTAAACAAAAACAATGAAACTTAAAGAACCGTCTTCCGCCAAACAAAGCTATCTTTCTTTGTTAAATTTATTGTGTGTATATGTCTATGGCGTGTGCAGTAAAACAAAAAAGGAAATAAAGAGGAAATAAGAACAACAAAAAAATCCTCCTCTTCTAAGAAAAAAAAAAAAAAAAAAAAAAAAAGAATAAAAGAACATAGGAGGAATCACAACTCAAAAAACAATGTGGCAGCTCGTGTTTTGAAGATATTTACCAATTCAAAACGATTTCCATTTGTTTTCTGACCCCGTTTACGACACTCAACCTTTAATTGTTCTTTGGTCAATGTCAGCAGGTAAGCTTGTCGCACAAGCTTATCGTCTGGCGGAGAGCCACTAGTGCCAGTAGAATGTCCCAAACCGTTGCTCTGATATAGATGAGAATGATGATGATGGTGGTGGTGGTGCTGATGTTGATTTGTTGACAATGCAGTACCACCACTATGATTCAGATGACTGATATTATTTCCAGCACCTCCACGGGACGACGACGATGTTAATGCTGTCGAAGTTGATGCAGATGCCACCACCGATGATGACGACGCAGATGCTGCTGATGAGGCGGCTTTTAGATTGTTCTGATTGTTTATATTTAGAAGAGCTTGTGGTGCACTACTTGTTGATGCATAGCGTAATCGGTGTCTGGATGGCATAGTATCTTATTTGTTTTTGATTGAATAAAGGAAATCAAAGATTAGTTTTCTTTTGAGGGTGAGTGGTGTTTATGTTTTTTTTTTCTTTTTGTGCTTGTGTGCGGCGTTTTTTTTTTTCAAAAGCAACTAAAAAATAACTCAAGCCAAGTTTGTCAATAATAAGAAACAAAAAAAAAGTGAAATGCAAAAATATCTAAAAAATTACGACAGTGTGTCAAACCTGACCCGATATACAGACCATTAAAACTTCTAGCGTGCATCAAATACAAGTGTCATTCCGCTACTACAAGACATTACAAGCAGACTTAGTTTACGAGAATTAAAAAAGAAAACACTCTCTACCTTGGCTACTGACGAGAAGTGTTTTGGTAATGATGATGGTGGTAGTGGTGGTTGTAGGGCGAGTTCAATGTGCTTAAAGAAATTTTGTAATTATTTTAATTGTAATTAAGACAAAGTAGAACAAACAATGTACAAGAGGTTATCTTTAGAACAGACACGATTGTAGTACAAGAAAGTCGACGATCAAAGTATTTAAAGATGTTCATGTTGTGATGTTGATTTTTTTATAAATCATTTACACAACAACCGTAGTCAATCTAAATAGCATAAAGGAATGCATGACGTTCGATAGTACTAATTGAAAACCATTAGCATTCAACTGAGTGGAAATAAGTCATATTGAGTACGAGTAAACTTAGGATTGAAAGTGCAACTAAATCGTTCGAATGACATTAATTAAAATAAAGTGCACGATTGGGTCGTACGCACTAGCCACCTTTATGTAGAAGATTCCTAAATTTGTGGGGATGAATAAAGTGAGCGTGCGATTCCGCATTTTTGAGATCATTTTTAAGGGATGATAACGAGGAAAATCCAGTGAACAAATGCTTTTTCTAAACGCCCACAAGAAATATGGGCGTGGCCATATACCTACAATGTATGAATGAAAAATTTTCGAGAAAATCCAATCGATTTCGACCTTGAGCTGTGAACCCACAGACCGCAGATGTGAAATTTGACGGGGAACCGTCCAGCTGTTTAGGCTACACTTGACCAGACAGACAGACGGAATTGTTGGAGCCAATTTTTTGGACTTCTTCATCATAGTAACGTCAAGTTTGACTAAAATCTGGAGCTCGAAATTTTTCACGCAACCAATACTTGGTATAGGATCAAGTAAAACGAATGACTTTGTGTCTAAAGAGAAGGTAGGTAGGTAGGACTAAGAAGTGGTTACCTGGCTCGGTGGCGTATACGAAACCATTTTTCATACATTTTTCGGTTCAAAAATTTTCTGTCCCCATTATACCTGACAAGGCACCAATAAAGCTAGTTTGTGCTTTTAAAGCACAGAAACAGAATATCTGGTTGGATTTGTGCCTCGAGAAGGAAGGACTAAGGACCACTGGTTACCTGGCTCAGTGGCGTATACGAAACCAATTTTTTCATACATTTTTCGGTTGAAAAACTGTCTGCCTTAACTAAGTATGTTCAAGGTTGCCTTAATAGTTCTATTTCGGACAACTACTGAGAAATATAGAGACCACGACTGCAATAGATTCAGTGCGTACCCTGCTTAAAGCACCCTTTATACATATCTACCAAAGTGCATTCTTTAAAGTGAATTCATGAGTTTTAGATGGTGTGAGTAAGCTAAATCATTGAGCAGTTCTTAGAGATCAAGTAATTTTTCTGAGAGTAGACACGCCTTCACCACAACTTTCTATGATTAATTCTATTCTTAAAAGATGTGTATTTTATTGCTTTTTGTAGGTTATAAGTGGTTATGTCTAAAAGTTCTCCGCCCTTGAAAAGTAAAATATAACAAAATACGATGGTACTATTTCATTCACTTTAAAATTCCTCGTCGATATGTTCAGATCTGGTTCTAGGCGATAACTAACTATATTTTTCGTCCCGAAATCATTTTTGGTCCCATTGTGCTTCCTGACTATTCTTTCATGATATCTCACAGAAAAATACAAGAAGTAATAAAAGAAGAAGAGAAGATATTTAACAATTGTTAAAAAAGTTTCCTATACAACTAAAAGACCAATAAAGTGTCTCCTTGTCAGTCTAAATAGTGGCCGTATATTATTTAAGGCTGAATGATAAGAAAATGGATTGGTCACAGAAAAATTGGTGTAAGAGACCTACAATTACAAAATATTTAATTATAGAAATTACTGGTGACACTCTAAACAATAAGGTGAAATGAACGTGGAAGTGCAGCGGTGCTGTAATTTGTATAATATTGTACACACAAATGTAAATTCTACAAGCAAAGGCAAATAACTTTCAAAAAAGTAGAGTACGTAACTAACTACAATTACTGGAAACAGATGTTCGAATGGAAAGAGTTAAGTGACTTCAGTTTGTTGATAAATTAGTTATTCTGGAGTATTACTTTGTAAATAGAAATGAAATAATAAGGTGCCATGGCTTATAATATAACAACAAAACCATTGACACAATTATGCCACAAAACAAGTTCATTGACTTCCTATCAATCTCTGGGTCATATTTGAATACAACAGCTGAATAGACACATTACCAAAACTGCTCAAGTTTTTTAATACTATTCCACTGCACATAAATATCATCAAATTTGTATGTGGTACTCAATTAATTTCTGCTAAACATTATTTACAAAGAATTTTCAAAAAAAATGTTGCGTGTCTGGTGAAAATTATATAACTAATTATGGTGCGCTTACAGCACGGTAATCACTAGTTAAGTTTGACAGTTAATATCAGAAATTTTTAATAATCATATGTTATTTAATTATAGATTATTGAATATTCAACAAAAACACTTTTGATAAGTCAAATCTAGGGTGAAGTACATAATTTGTCATCATCATATCATCACAATGTGCTTTTCGAAGGTATTTAGAACGAAAAATATTTGATGTATTAAAATAAACTGAAAATGCAATGACTGATATGTTCAATATGTTCAAAAATGATAGAAATATTTAATATTTTTTTAAGACATTCATTCAGTACATACAAACAATGGGAAGGGGGTCATTAATGCACGTCACAAACGAGGCTCAGCTGGAAACTAAGGTGTATTTGAGACAATGGATTACGTAATAGATTAGAATATTTCTCATCTAGACAATGTCAGTAGCGCGTTATCCCATTCCCCTTTCTTAAGTTATTTTAGATACTGCAATCTGGGCGTCTACGGGACCCAGTGATTAGAAGATCTCCAGCAACTATTAAAGAGTTTTTTTTCACAGCATCATCTCTCGTGATCGTGAATCATCCGACAGTAAGATTGCCATGAAAAATTACAAAAATAAAAAATATTTGACATGATAAGGAGACAGGACATACCTTCTTACAACCATTCATTTTGACCGTGTTTTATTCTTTGCAGGACAAACAATTTTTGTTTTTTTTTTTATGACAGTTGTACTCTCGGATGTTTGTCAGATGTTCGCGAGATTTTAGCCTTTGAAGCAACTTATTGGTACTGTCTAGAAAATACTTCTCAAATCTGAGCTTAAACGTTTGAATGTAACATGTATACAGACATGAAACTGGTTGTCTTTTCTGCAAAATTCTGGAAACGACAGGCGAGAGCTCATTAGCCTTGTGTCATATTCATTTAACTTGATACTGCCCTACCTACTGAATTACTCCACAATCTCCGTAAGGGACAAGTGGCAATCTAGACTCAGGTTTCATCAACTTATTATTGATTCGCAAATCGGAAAAATGGTTATATACCTGCCAGCTATTACATTACATTTTAACCAGTTCAACGTTATTATCACTGTCTTTCCTACTTAAATAAAAGAATCAAATTCACCTTTCAGAGAAACAATATCTAAACCGGTTACATTACATTATACATATGTACTTTATTTGTAAAAAATCTCTTCGCACAGAATTCTTAATTCACTCTTAAGAAGATGGCTTAGCATTTGGACTTATTTGGTTGTCGCGAACCAAAGACATTTCGGAAAACTCTACGGCAGGCGAATTCACCAAAATTTTAATTTCTAACGGATAAAGTAAATCTCGACAGCGTCTCGGAACATGTAAACTGTCAACAAACAAGAAATGTCATTTACATTTTCGAGTCCTCGTTGAACTGTCAACTTCCAACTACCATTGCGATGACAAAAACAAAAGTAGGTACTTTTTAAATATGGATCGATACTAGCACAACGTGTTGAAATAGTAAAAAATTCATTACAAGAACTGTAAAAATATGACGGAAACGTTTCTCTAGTTATATGAAGACACCAACTCGTGTTCGGCAGGTCTGTTGGAGACGATCACAGGAATAGCGCAACAATAAATCTCGAAGTCAGAAAACCATGTGATGTACTTTCGTTGACTGGGTGCAGGAAATGAATGAACAAGATCATCACAATGGCTTTGTTCAACGACTAATTTCCTGGAGGTTTGATTTCTCCGAATGAAGACTTCAATTCAATGCCGCCGAGCTTGTACGATGATATTTTCCTTTTGGTGGTATATTTAAGATAAAGTCTACGTCAATGTGCCACCAATTATCATCAAATTTGTATTAGAGAAATGCAGCTGCAAAAAGCGATAAGTATTTTTAAACAGAACTAAGACGGACATTCGGCAGATATTGTGTTTCATTACTAATCTCAGAGACTGTACTTTACATGAAAATAACGATATTTTAGCAGGTTACACTTCTACTTAAATAACTTGTGCAAAAACCATAAGCTCGAAAAAGAAACAATGATGCTCTGTAGGAGTTTATGTAGCTCGATCATAAGGAACCTTCAAGGAGATGTTTAATTTCCTTTGTGAACGGACACACATTGATGTCATGCACCCCTTTATACTTAATTTCGGCTAGTTATACAGACAATGTGATCCTTTTTTAAACAACAGTTTTCTGTTAGCATTTTACAAACAGTACCCGAATTCAAAGTTTAGACCAAGTGCGTGATCGGTAAGATTGTGAATGTGAAACAACTCTGCTCTAAAGTCATCGGATATGTCCTCAGAGAAACATAGACGGGTAACTTTTAGTTCAAAAACCAATTGCAGTCGACAAGGAAAATATGAGATTTTTTTAAAAAAGATATTATAGCAGCGTCCCTTAATTGTTTACACCCATTTACTACGACCCGATACCAATAACAAGAAACAAAACTTAGGAAGTCAAGGGAAGGAAGTCGTTTAAGGAACAAATTAATGTGCACACACGAATAGTTGATAAATCTACTCAAAACTCCATTAGTAACGCAATAACTAATTTATTGTTTGCACTTATTTTATGTATTTTATCTAAAAGCATTCGACCCCTACTGCGATACACTTTATGTTTTTCAATGCATAATGGACGTACCCCTGATTGAATATCAATTTCTGATTTTTTTTTAACAAAACCTTAAAACATTACAATTTCAAACAGAACGACATCATTCCAATAAAGTCACATTAAACCTCCCAACTTGGGATACCCTCGACCATGAGCCCTTATCTTATCATCTCTCATATACCTCAGAGTCATGGCGGTAGGATGACGCTACTGGTTATTGCTATTTGACGATCATTGTCACCCGTATTCGAAACAATTAAAAACTCATTCCGAGTAAATTGCTTTTGCTACCGGAAGCGACGCAACGTACTACACTTTTTATGATCTTTTATGCTCTCCACAATGTTGTACATCAAACATAGAGAGGCATACATTGTTTTACATAATTTATAGGAAGTAATTTACTTGTTTACGCACACGGTGACGGTCGGTAGACTGTTTATTTTATCTGTCACTTTCGTGCGGCCTGTTATCAGTGTGGATTGCTAGTAAACAGATTTCAAAGTTGGATGGTTTGAGCACGTTACAGCTCTTATCTTATTCAATAGAAAAGTAGGCTTATAGGGTAAAGGTCAAGTCTGGCAAACTGAGTTGAACCACGTTGACGACGACGTGCGAATAGTTCATACGAGTATAACCTCAGTTATAAAATTATTTATTAACTTGCTTGGAGAGTTTCTTGATCCAAGGCATTTATTGTGTGAGGAAGACAAGGTGTTAATAGTTCTAAGCAGCTTTAAGTGTCACGAATTACTAATGAGTTGTTAATGACATTTATTTTATATACTTTTCAGAAAAGATTTCTGACAAGATGATGAATTCAATAAATAATCTGACCAAGATTTATTTAAAATCCCAAAAACAAAAAGAAATATGAATTGCTAGACAAACCAGGCCACGTCATCTGTAAAAACTTGGAAGAACATTTGTCAATGATCAAATATTCGAATTATGGCAGATTTTGGCCGAAATTGTATCACCATGTCAGAAGATGCTATAACTTTTGCAAATGGCGGTAACTGTCAGTTTTATTTTGATACTTGTAAAGTAACCAGATACACTTCAACAAGCCGTTGAACGCTATATTACTTAAGATCACAAAATAAAGTGAATTTTGGTTCAAATTTCCCGGTTTCCTATTTATCAACCGCTTCTATCGAAGAGGCTTGAACAGCATGCTGCCGTAAGGTCTCGTAGTGTTTGTTCCGATGAGAATATTGCCGCTGTGGGTAACACGATTACTGTGACTGGTTGGCCGCAAATTGATGAATTGGAACTGAATGGGATGTGGTTCCATTTTGAAGGATGTGTTTCGGGGTCTCGTTTTGGCCATTTGCGCTGGTCCGTATAATTTGAGAACTTATCCGCCAGAGTTCTGGCCAAAACGATTGAAAATGTGGTAAAAAGAGCCCAAATAGTCATCAACAATAGTAGCGCCCACTTGACCGATATCATCTTCAAAAAGTAATGCAAAAAAAACTTAAAGGTCCAAATAAACATTTGGAAAAAAATTATAACATTCTGTTTTTCGCCCACCCTGTAGATACCGTGTTTTTCCAGAATTTTTTTCATCACGAAAGGCCAAATTGAAAGTCGGATTGTCGAAACTGAAGTTTAGTGTTTGACTGGAAAGCAGATCTTATGCAGAAATATCTGAAGCCCCCACGAAAAGAACAGACACCCAACTTTCAAAAGCCGATTAATTCGCACTTTCTTTTCATTTGCTCTTAATACCATAGCTTTAGGTAAGGAAGGCGTATGAGAAATCCCACGCGTTCCATCAAACTTCCAATGTATGTATATCTCCCTACTAAGAAATTCGATTTAGAATAGGGCCGTAAACTTTGAGAAATAGTACCACAAATGCTCGAATGTATAGTCTTACCTCAACCTTGTCCGCACACGATAATGTATCTCGTAACGCCTTAAGAATGAGTCTCTCTGGCGCCTAGAAACCGATCGTCAGAATCGTCAGAAATCGACGATCCGGTTTGAGACACACTACCTATGTACATATGTACATATCTACATATGTATATCTACGACATCTCAATACTGTACTCCCTAACGTCTCAACCCCTTGAGATTCCAGATTCAAAGAAAGCAGAATGACGTTTAAATTGCCGGGTGCCAGATGAATTACTAATAAAAAATTATATTAACTTTTAAATATCACCGTTGGCCATATGCTCGTTTTCGAGGAGGTGAAATGCACCGCCAACGAAATTAACGTCGACGCTATAAAGAAGTGATTCTCAGGTTAATTACTCGTAGTATGACACAATTTGTACAGTCAATGCCCGTGTAGTTCCGAGTAGGGGATAATTTGAAGCACCGTTTAGAGCAGGCACCTCTCTTATAGGTCCAGGCTAGTCTGTCTTATATTGAAAATATCAAGCAAAACGGCAAGGCTAGCGAACGGATCTCAAAAATAGAAAGGGAGTGCAACTGGTTGAGGTTGAAAAAATACAAAAGGATAACCAAGTTAGAGAAGGCCACTTCTTAAAAGAGTTAAGTGGAATCGAGTTCGAAATATGACATTGCCATCAGAAATAAAATCAAATCTCAACTATGCAGCAAACTATTGACGTGATAATGCCCACAGAAGGTCAAATCTCGTTGCACCGATTATCTAAAAGACTTGTTCGTGTGCCAACGAATACCGGGTCTGGATATCTGTCTCTTTTTTCTTATTATCCACCATTACACCAGTCTATACGAAGCCCTAGCAACAAACCGCCTGAACTTTTATGTAATCCACAGCTCACTTTCAATTTTTATTTTATAACCCCTCCAAGCGACGTCATCGATTTTTTAATGGGAAAATTATCACATGTTAGCAACCTGATAATTGAATCGTTCCGTTAAAGCGGGGGGAGGGGTATAAGAAAACATTAACCTTGCCACGAAATTATGTTGTAACATTGTAACCATAGAGAAGAGGAGAGGGAGCTCGGAAATATTGCAGGTATTGATTTTTTTTTATTTAAATCCATAAACCCATCCCTCTAATGGGGTGAATTAGAGGGTTACCGACGAACAACATGGGGTGATTGTGTAGAAATCGATTTAAGGCAAGTTGCGGCTTCTCGTGTTGTATGATAGACAATACAACAACTCACGAAAGGATAATTTAAACTTTAAAAGATATTACTAGGTTGTGGGGTTTCTTTCCCAGTTTCACCACTACCCTGGGCGTGTGTGTTGATGCAATTTATTTTTTAATCAAGAAAACTTTGTCCGTCGAAGTTTAATTTCATTACCATACGTGTCTTTGAAACGCAAGGATAAACTTGGCTACCGCACAAGGAAACTGAGCGTTTACTCGAAGAAAAAAAATAAGGGATAAGCCCAAGCATACTCGTAATTTTCTAATCAATCGTTCACTTGATTTCCTCATCCACACGATACGGATAAATAAAAAAAAAATCATGATTAAAAATTTCAAATTTCAATGACAAAAGCAATTTCCGCATACGGTGACTGGTGACATAAAAAAAATATTCTTTTGCCGACGCTGCAACAGAAGTCTGAAATGAATTGTGATTAATATTTATAAGAATACCGCATCAGCAAATAAATTTGTTCACTCGAAGTAATTCAGTGTGTCTTTCGTAATGTTTGGCACTTGTCTTAGACAGTGGGCTTGACAAGAGAGGGGACTTGGAATTGGTGGTAATTTTATACCATTTGGATACAAACTCATTCCTAGACATGACAATGTCAACTTATTAAGTCAATATTTCTTCAGATCTTACTAACTAATTATTTAAAACATTTTGCAATAAATAAATTTAAATACTTTAGGTATGTTCGCGTTCAGATGGCTGTCACATCTCCAAATATCGTCAGGACTACAAATGAAATAACTGACAATAGTGTGAGCAAAACAACTGTCGGCCACCATTTGACACCAAATTTTCTGGAATCTGCCAATCGTCTTAATACTTTTCTGAATCATTGTCAGACATTTACGACATTTGGAGACGTGCGAAGCTTATGACATTTCACAGTTTGTTAAAAGATGATTTGGTATATTTTACGAAATTTTTTCCTTTCAAGTTTGATTTTGTTTTCCTGGTGATGGACTAGCCAATACTGACGTCCACATAGTACGTCATTTTCGTTGCGATTCGTCTTCATTATTCGCAACAGACCAATGAGTATGCGTCACAAGTGACTTCTTTTGTTTTATTTTCAGTTCAATACGTCACAAAAGAAAGGAGTTCTATGAAATCTTATAAGTCAGAAAATGCCTGACAATGGATCTGCAATTTTTTCTTAAACAAATTATCTACCAACCGTGCGAACTGACAATTTTGTGGAAAAACAATTGTCAGACAATTGACAGACCAGTCATGTGACAATAAGTTATCAGGAATTGGGACAATATCTAACAACCGTGTGATCCTGTAATTTAAAGGTCACGGCCTATGGAATGCGTCGACGTCGTTCAATTGAACGTTATCATTGACTTTCACGTATTGGTGAAGAGAATAGTCTTATATAGTCCATCGCAATTAATTAATTTCGCTTAAACGTCAAACCACTAAAAGTATACAGTCAATGCTTAAACGCCAAACCACTAAAAGTGTACTGTCAATGCCGATGACAGTTTCCCAGCATTCTTTCAATGCTTTCACCAATGAATGTATTTATTTTCAATTCATGAATCCGTATATTGAACTGCGTAAATGTGTGAATGTGGACTGCCAACGCATCAACGAACTATACAAGTAAAGAGGTAACCTACTTTATCCGTTGTGCCAAATTGCAGGGCAAGAGCTTTATCATAACTTTAAGATTTGTTTTAAGAAAATGATCGACTCGAATTCGGGAAATATTGATCTCTTCTTTCTACACAATAGGCAAAGAGCCAGTTGCTTCAATGATATCAGAGAAAAAATGGCTTGAGAAATGTCACAACAATATTCAACGATACTCTTCGCGGAATTTAGTTCTTTATTATAACAAAAGGTCCACTAAATCACGGAGAGGGCTAGAAAGATGTTTTCAAAGTTTAAAGCATTCCTATCAACATGAACCGTCCATCTGTATATAACCAGATTGGTTTTAAAATCCCTTTTCAGCTACATTCGCCGAGATCCACGAAGAAAGGGTGTGTTGTCTGGTCGTCCTTAGAGCCAGATATCTGCAAAGAAAGTGATGTACAGAACGCATCCCTCGTTCATACACTTCACGCACATTTTACATAGACCGACTTCTTCGTGGTCCTGTCACAATGCCGTACATCTTCCAATGCTGGATACTGCCAGATCAAAAAGCTAAAACCCAAATTGTTTTCGCATCCTAGAATCACACAACGTGAATATTTTTCCATACTACAGACCGATTTTTTTAACAGAATCACGACAGGAAGTACTAAATACATCATTTACAATTTTATGTAGGTACATACATATGCATATATTTGTATGAATGTAGATACCATCTTGTTCTCCTGACTGTAATATTCCTCGCTGCATGAACGAGTGCTCAAGAATCAAACAAAAATGCTTTCGCCTTCGTAAATGTGTCACTACACGAAACTCAATAATTTCGCCGCAACGCGCTCGACATAAAAACATATGTACATTTGTATGTAAGCAAACATTGGGTTAACCCAACCATTACGTAATAACCCAAGAGCTCGTCTCTATTTACCTGAATGGCTAACTACTAGATTTCATCTCATTAAATCAACCGAAAAGCTATCTACGGAAATAGAACTCAAATATTTGAGGTCTTATCACACACTCATGGCCAATGAACTGATAACAAATGTGCTTGTTTCAGCCGAGTTAGAAAAGTCTAATTTTAAACAAAATGCTCCCACAAAAGACTTCTTGTTTCTAAAAGAGTGGGACTGTTGGCAGGGGCCAATACCCCAATAATCGACGTGCCTGTGGATCGTATGTTACTTGATTTAGTCAGCGTGTTTGCTTGCGATTGGATCACATTCCAGACACAATGGAGGAACTCATCGCGTGTTGTTAGTGCAACGTACAAAGTCCGGCTCCATTTAGGAGGGGGAGGAGGAAAGGCCGAAACACTGAACATAGCCGATTCGTTATCTTCGAGGGCAGACACGTACACGATGTATTCACAGATTAGCTGGCTCAAATTGTTTAGACTAGCGAAATATAAATATCAGGCCTATGATGAGTTTCCGTTCGCAGGGTGCCATGTATTCCAATTAACAATCGATGAAGATGATTATGTGGGGGTGTTTGGGGGGTACGGACAGAATAGACGGAATAGACGGAAGAGACGACGACAACGACAATGGCAGCCGCTGAATGACCACGAGGTGATAGATGACAATCCAAATGGAAAAGTGAATTGTTTTCGAACGAACAGTCAACCATTTGTTCGATGAAGCACTGTGGAAGCGGTGCGGAGAGATGTTGGAGAGAGGAAGGCCTGCGAGATGAATTGATTGCTGATGTGAATCGTGTGCCTCGAATTAATTGAATGGAAAACTAAACGAATTGCCATCTATTGATTCGAGATTGTGAAATAAATTATTTCGCCTTTTTTCCAATATTCGCTGTGCTTTGAATGTGAGTACACGAAATCTGACGCTATACCGTGTCAGGTTTCTCTGTGTGGATGTACTCGATTGAACGCATGAAACTATCACGTAGTCTTTCAACACGTGCTACACTCAAGATAAACAATAAAACTGTTTTCAAGTTTTCAATTTTATGATAATCAGGTGAAGAGCTTCTATGCCACTGTTTACAATAAACTGAGTTCGTCACTTTTTATTTAAATTGCTATTCAAAATATTTTTCAAGGTTTACTCTTTAAAGAAAGCAAAGATTTCGACAGCATGACACAAAAGTTGGAAGCAAAGGGTCATCTGTTCATCACACATTCAATATTTTTTAACGATTGTTTTTTTAATGATAAGAGTAAACCTTTCCATTAATTATAAAAAAATATTTGGTAGACCATCCTGTCTTACAAATTTTTCAATACATATTCGATGATTTCGGCCGCTATTTCATGAATAGCTTCACCAATATTATCTTTGAGTGCCCGGACGTCTCTGGATTGTTCGCATAGCATTGATCTGTAATGGCACCCGGCAAACAAAATCAAACAAAAGATTCAAAGAGAAATCATCCTTTCTTAATCTGTTTTCAAAAATCTAGAAAATTCTCTGTTTGATGGAAGTCTTCCAAAAACTCTGTTGTGTCTAGAACATATGTAGATATATTCAACATAACTCGCAATAAAGCAGCGACTCCAACTCGCTAAAACATAGTACAAACAATGACCTCCAATCGCTTCCCCTTTACCTGGAGATAAATCGGATTTCATGTATCGTCTTGACAGGGTCACTGAATTATTTTAAACGGATGGCGCAGGCAAATTTTCTTCGAAAAACCGAATCAACTTCTTATGCTAACTACATTAAATTACTAATATCCATAAAATTACACACCCAAAGCCAAAGGTTGTGATAGAAAAAGTAATGCTTTAACTCAGAAAGTCCTATACTACACAAAGTACAGAGGAAAGTATGCAATGTTGTGGAACTCCACTGATTTGCCATATTCCTTAACACATGGACGGTTTGTCATTAAGTAAATTGAAATGCTAAGGTTTACAAATACTCGTACTTGGTGTGACAGGTCTATAAGACCCAAATCATAACCATTCGGGTTGTGCATGTTATACTCTTATGAAAGGGCCTATTGTTTAATGCCATCTTCGAAAGAACATTTTTATGTTTTTGGAAGCTTTTTCATGGCAGGAGGTAAGGTCTTGAAAAAAAAACGTTTGTTCAAACGTCGAACCATGAAGTCAGTAGTCCGTGTAGTTTGGAGCCTTCAATTGTATGAAAACATGTAAAACCTTTCAGACACTCAAGTGGAACGTAGCCGCCTGGAGAATCACTCAAAGGACAATTTGTTCTTTAAAAAGTCTTGCGCGGTCTCTGAAAAGGTATTTTGAAAGACAGCTCTTTTCTTGGAATTATATTTATAGTCAACTTACCATACCCTATCATCAGTGAATTTCTTTTATTATGAAATTTTGGATATGTTGGAGACTCAAGAAATGTATTTTATAATACTTCCACAGTTATGACAGTAGATTAATACGATATTAAGTCTGCTCTCCCAAAACATTGAATTTTCACGTATTTCTACTAAAATTCACGAAATCCTGTACGAAAAAGTTTCCTAATTTTTTCTAAAAGAGAGTCCGCACAAGCTTCAAAACTACCTCCTAATTGTAGAGAATATTAACCGCACTTCTTGATATTTCGCAATCTACGAATTTTTGTGCAGAAGAGTTAAAGATTTATGGCACTTTCAAATCTCAATTTTAGAACCACAACTAATAACAACAACAAAAACGTTCCTATAGTTTTTAACACAAAGATGACGGTGCCTATGGTTTTAGTCGTCTGCCAAAGGACCTGTGCGTAAGCTCCATTTGCATACAAGCACCGATGCTTAAAGTATTTGTTAGACGATAGAATGATCCAAAATTTGATGAGTGTCAGATTAGTTATGTTGGATGGATTGTAAAGTCAATCAGTGTAAGCTTCCCATTTTATGACAAAAGGCGTGAAATAGATATGTACATATAATGCTGTCATGTAGACTGACAAGGTAGAGTTGCATCCATTTTGATCTCCTTCATGAGCGTTTGTCAACGAATCACTCCACTTATAACTCTAAAGCCTGTTCTAGATTGTAAAAACCAACTAAACAAACATGGCAGATGGGATAAGGTTTGTCTTACTTGCTCAACAGTTCAGAAAGGACTTGCAATGAAATCTGCACGGAATAAGTGATAAATATGACTAATTCAGTTTTCATGGCCCTCGAGGTCCATTTATTAGTTCAGAAGGACCTTGAAAAGGCCTTTGCTCCCACGTTCTTTAAGAGTATTCAACAATTGCAGCTTTAGCTTATAGGACATAAGATTCCAAAGAAGAGAAGCCCACTACCTCTAGGTGTTTGATGAAATGACCTGAAAAAATGTCTCAGTCTGAGAAGGAAGGATTCTGTCTTTAGAGAGAGACTCAATTCTTTTCCAAAGAATTACTTCCAAGAATAAAGCACTCTGTTTCCGCTACCACTAATGTGTGCCACGTACTAATTTGGAGCTAGTGTGCATTTTTAAATGAGTTAACGCAACAAATTATCTACTCTAATCCAGTTTAAAAAAAACTATTCGGCTAGACTATTCCCTTGAATGTGTGACATCAAAAAAGTCGTTGAGGATAATTGAAATAAATATGTTTAGCAGTACGTAGGCGCTACACGTAATAAAATTATAAACACGCACAACTGAAAGGACTGGGAGAAGCTGTGGTGTATCCTAATTATACATAATGTACCTGTTGAGTCTATTATTTATTCATTTATATTATGCCTCTTTAGCCCAAGTGGCATTTGTGTGAGAAATCCAGCAGTAAGGGCCATGACAAGTTGAAAGCAGTAATACTTAGTTCCTGTCTGAAATCTCAGTTTATTTTTAGATAATTGGAATGGAGGGATATTTAGGAATAAAAGCAAAAATGGGACTTCCGAAAGGATAAAGGAGTTCTATAAACCTCAATCACCAATCCCAGAGCAAAAACAACACCTCGTGTGGTTCTTTCAGCATTATACAGACATTCTGCGTCTCCAAATGGAGAAAACAGAGGAGAAGTATTACGACTTGCTTGGTGCTATAAGAACACTTTGCTCGTTAAAAGAAAATACACCATTCGAATTTTATATGTATACTTAAGGAACATAAAGTTAAAAAGTACGTTATCGGTCATTTCGCTAATTGCTGTGAACAGTTCAAGTGAAAAACAAACTTGCCCCTTCCCACTATCTATGCGGAGACTATCAATCATTGTTTCAGTTCAGTATGTACCTAGTATAGTTATCAATTCGATTGAAATCGCTACTCAACGAAGTAATCACTGAGTACGTGAAGTCCATATCTGAATAGGGATTCACACATGTCACTGAAGACCTACAACCGGTTCCAGGACTTAAGTAAATCCAATCACTCGCTTCGCTGGATTAAACCAATCCCTTAAAGTGATGAGAAACCTGATATAGGCCCTTCGGCAGCAGGTAAATCGAAGTAAGCTTTAAACCTTTCCAATAAATGAGAAATAAGCCCACAATCAACGCACGTGAAATTCATTATTACCAATTTAACAAACTGTCTCACATATCCGGTCTGATGGTATTACGTCAAAAAGAATTCCGAACACGCATAGTCTTTGAATTTTAAAACCCATACAGACTTTTTCTTCCTCCCTTTCCCTCTCTCTCACTCTCTCTATCTCTCTCGAACTTCCACTTGGTTTAAATCCCCACCCAAACAACCCGGATAAACCATTTTCCATTCCTTTTCTCCGTAATTCAGTTACTGCGTTGATGTCCAACTCCAGCCAACCCCTAGGACCATTCCCGACAATTACAATTACCCCCCATCGATGTTATTGTTATTGTTATGGAGCCATGAGTTTATAAAATGCATTTTCTACACCTTCTTCAACAAAACCTCAAAACTTTATCACACCGGCTACGGATCTCTTCTCTCTCTCGCAGAACCTCTTATCGATTTTTCCCAAAAAAAAAAAAATACAAAATACAAAATACAATCCACACGCAAAAGGCACGTGACAATGGCCTCCCTTTAAATGGGGGAACTCCCATATCAAATAAACAACTTTAGATAAATGCTCAAAATTGATGGTAAAATGTAATAAAAAAGAAAATTAAGCACCTTGCGTTGAAGTGCTGAATCCAAGTTCGTGCAAAACAAACACATTCCACAAAAGTAATAATAAAATAAAAATAAAAACTAGGACAAGAACTATTTTCAAACAAACAGAGCACATCACACACAACAAAACAACACAACACAGTACTGCACAATTTAAAGTTAAAATTTATTAAAATTCATTGTTTGTTAGTTATAGTATTTTAGTCATCGATTTTTAGGGCAATGTGATGGAACCCTTAAATTACCTTTAAGTCGGGGCGGCGCAGTCCCTTTGGATTTTAATTAGATTTTTTAGATGGACTTGGTTTGTGGCTTTTTGGTTTCGTTTGTGGTTCCGCTCTGTTGTGAGTGAATTCACAGATGGTGTCGCACTTATTGTTTATTAGTAGCACTTAGTATTTTCATTTTTCTTTTTATTTTTGTTTTTTTATATTTACAGCCAACAGCAAGCGTTTTTGTTTTATTAGTTGAAGCAAATTTAAGACAACTCTCCTCCAACACACTGTTGAAGGACAGAGAAAAAGGATATTAGAATAAAAAAAAAAAACATGAAAACAAATTAGATATTCAAAACACAACAAAAAAAAAAAACAACAACAAGAGAAATGCGAGGAAGCAGGATAACAAATGCAAGACACAAGGGGATTATCCCCGTAGTCAAGTTATTTTTTCACTTTCAGCGAAACTATCCACTGTGGAACTCGTTTACTCGTTTTTGCATGAGGAGCAATGGGACCGTCATAAAGAGGTCAGCGATGACAGCAATTAGTAAATGGACTTTAAGATGTTTTCAGTTCAAATTCCTTGCAAAAAAAAAGTATACAACTTTCTTAGGAAAAATGGATGCAAAATAAACTTGAAGAGACTTAAGCGAATAGTTTTGATGACTAATGTGCATACGAAAGCAGGGCTAGCCACGAGGACAGTCTTACAACACAATTGGACATATCGAATCAATTGGACACTAGATGTACACATGTAGAAGGGTGTTGGGGAAGAACGGGGAGTTATTTGTAAGTTATTTGTTTTTCTAATTGGTACTTCGTGGTTTTTTTGTTTTGTAACTTGTAAATAAGCGATTTGAGAGGGTTACAGCTAGATTAGTCTTGAAAAGTTAGTTCAAACCTTCTATGTACATCTACCTACAATCTCCACCTATCTCTGGACACTTAATGAAAACTATGCAATAACTAGGCGTTACTCGACAATTTTCATAAAACAAGAAAAATCGCCGTGAAGTTCGAAACTTTTCCATTTAAGCTAAAATCATGGCCCAACCAGGTGACATGAGCTGAATTATTTGAATAGGTCTGAAACAGAAGTGGAAAAGGTGTGAAATTCGAAAAGAGTAGAATAGTGGCTGACTTACGTGTGGAAATTACGAATCTTTTCATTTCATGGCGCATAAAAGTGATTTAATAATATGGTAGATTTCATGTAGTATTGTCTGGTAGGCAGACAGTCCAGGAGGGGTGGTCTACTCTTCAGAGATTTCTGTAGGAGCTGTTGAAATGAAAAATATAAAGGAATCATGACATACTTTCTGTCCACCTAGTATACTGTTCTATCGCCTTTGAGAATGGAAACTATAGGTGAGAACTTCTCCGAAGTTCTAAGCGATCTAGCCAGACTCATAATAAGAATAAGTTTCAAGCAAAATTTTATCATTAGCTTGCAGAAGTGAATGGCTACAGACTATACAGAAAAGAATTCTACATACCGGCATCGGTTGGAAGCAGATACTGGCGTTAGCACAAGAAGTTCAAGTGTAGAATGGTGCCTCCAAAATTCTGGGCTAAAATGAAGAGGAGTAGACCCTCGGATGAATGTAATCCACAATCATGTGACAACACAACCGCTGTCCTACCAATCCTAGGTATAAACTTGTGTGAAATACCTGCACAGACTTAACGAACTAATACGAAATATTAGGGTAACAGCAGATGCATTAAAAAGACAAGCAAGCAAGATAACAAGACCTTTTCAGAAGATCCGAACCATTCTGCTGAAAAAAATAATTCTGGAGGATAGAAAAGGAAACAATTTTATGGGTTTGAGGAAAGCTAGACAATTCTGGTGAGCTATATCCCACAAAGATTCAAAACATGCAACAAACTAAGGCAAAATAACCAACTTCGCCAATGAGTAAGACTCCGGAATTCTGCAATCTTGTTCTGATCCAGAATCCTGCGGTTCGCGGACACAACGCGGGTAACTGGTCGAAAAGTGTACTCTGTACTATCGGAATGAATAGCACATTTAGTCCGTTCTTAAGCAGGGTGAGGGATGAACCCATGATCCAACAGTAAGACAAGAAGACAAGCGGAAAGCAGGTTTCTAATGCTTAGAATTCTTGGCCGGGTTATCATAAAAAAAGTGGAATATTCTCTGTGCACAAAGTATGGTATTGTATGGACATAATGAATCAATTATAGAAAACAGCAAGGCTTCAGCAGACTTTTTGTAAAGTAAACACTGGCGCAGAGTTCCAACGTCCTTTCAAACATCCTTCAAACGTGGTTTCTTTGGAATAAGAAAGGAAACAGTAATGAAAACAAAATAGTCTGAATGCAAACACCCACTAATCTTAAACTAGTCCAGGTTTTAAAAGGGCAGCTGATCGGTATCATAATTTGATGGACGGAAGAACTTTTTGTATGAAACTATGCCTGTGCTCCCTTTCTTGACTTCAAGAGAGGATTTAAAGCACTCTAGATGTGTAAAGTAGTTCAGATCATTTGCAGAGGTATGTCCTCTTCATAATAGGAAGAACGATCAAACAGTGAGTATGGGACACCATCGCGTATAGGCCCAACAAACAAGGAAAAACAATAGCTTTATCCATATAATAGGAGCAACGAACAAAGAAAAACTAGGTATCATGCAAAATGTGCCCGAAATGTCAATATCCCGAACATACCTTGTGCACATAGTCTATCGGCTTCATTAAATTACAATGTTTACCATTCACCAGGTGTGGTAGGTGTCTACAAAACCAGCTCCACTTCAACTAACCAAAGAACTAGTTCCACTTCCTGCAAAGGCCATCGAACAATCAAATCGACCTGCTTCTGCTAAGAGCTCACCAAATACCAATCAATCACCACACATTGTGAAATATGAACATTTCACCGGGATCTCTAGGACTACTACTGCCAGCCCAAACACCTTCCACAATGGACATAGTTTCCCCTTCTGAAGAAAAACCTCCAACAACAACCCAAGGGACGATGGTTGGCTGTCTATTAGATTACCGCGGGTTGAGGTTACACGAAGGAAGACAAAGAAAATTATCACGCACCTACATGCGTATGTAGCATGTTCTAATCTCGTTGAGTGGACACACGCAATAAGATCGGTGGAAACGCGCTATTTCCGTGTCATCACTACAACGTCGAGAACCGATGCCAAGAACTACATATGTGGTGCGTCTCCTTGCAAATATTTTTTTAGGACGCAAAACACAGCCCAAACCAGCCAAGAAGACACACAAAAAGCGTTTCAAGGCGGAGGCGGAGAGCGGGCAACAGGGAGCGCAAAAATTATCATCCGATACGAAAACACCAATGAAACGATTGCATTCGGCCCGAAAGTACACGTAAGTGTTACTGGTTGAAGAGCCAGGGCCAGTTTTAGACAGATTCACCCAGCACTCTAGCAGGTTCAAAGGGTATTTACCAATCCTTGTGTCATTGCTAGTTTTTGTGATCCTTCCTCCCAGTCGCTGCGTTGTTGTTATGGATTTTTCGTATCCTTTTCTTTGTTCCAATTGGAAAACACTTTACACTTTGCACAGATTTGCTGATTCACTAATTTTCTTTGACTGATCCACTGACGATATTTTTTTATTTTATTTAATTTTTTTTTTTTTAATTTTTTGCGAGAAAAAACACAAAAACTATGTGAAGTCGCGAATGAGAAAAAGTTAAATAAAGACAGCGGCAGAGGAAGAATGGAAATGAGAGGAAAATTCTGCGGAAAACGCACTCGAAACGAAGGTGAACTCTGCGGCGCTGCCGTACTTTTTTGACCGTTTTCGCGTTTTTCTTCGCACGACTAGAACTCGGTGACGATTTCCGCAAAATTCGATTTGTGTGTCGAATTGAAGGGGGAATTTTGAGTTTTGACAAGTAAATCGACTTAACTGACACGAGCTACGCTTGAGATGGAATGATCGAAGTGAGTGTATGAGGGAAAGAGCAGAGCAATGTTTGTTTGTTTCGTATGTCAATCGAGTGACATTTCGAAGGTGAATTTAGAAACACTTGCGTTGCCAAGTGCACAGTGTTTTGGTGGAAATGGGGTTTTCATCACGTTATGTGGGAAGGATTATTTTAAATTTTATTAAACTTAAGTTTCTTCTTTGTATAAATAAACATTCGAACAGACGACGGTGGTATTACTGATTTAAAGACAACCTATTGCTAATATCTTGTATGAGTTTCGCTAGATATATTAATTAAATTGCTCTTTAGACTTGTATTTAGAAAAATAAGTAGCCAAAGTGGTTTAATCATTCACGTACAAGATTATTACTCGAATCAATAATTTAATACACTCGATCTGGAGTTTTCACGAGTACTAGAATCAAACACTCTAAACATTGCATCGTCATCCATAAGCAAAAGCGAATTCCTTTGGAAACCGTCCAAGCAATAAAGTTTATACTCGTTCAAAGCTCAGAAACCAACAAATAGCACAATCGTCACTTTAGACAGTCGCATCACTACTGTTTCTTTGTTGTCTTACAAGCCCTGCGGTCTCCAACCTCCAAGACATCAATCCAAATCAACTCAAAATTGTTATATTTTTATTTTATTTGACAATCCCTTTAACAAGCCATCTCCTCACACGGTCAAGCCACAAAGTTGTATAAAAAAAAGAGAACACCCCTCACTTAACGATCTAGATCTCGTTATCACTGTCATCCTCCCGCTTGGCGGCCTGTCCTGCCTCAATAGCCATTGCATGCCAAGGTGCTGGGTTCAAACGGTGGACGCCATTTGTCTCCTTACTGACCAAACTCATTTCAAAACGGAAATCCTTGTCCTTCAGCTCGTCGTGCACTTGATAGATGCTATAAAAACACAGTGGATTAGAACAACAACCAATGCATTCCTTGCCGTACTTACATTTTGCCGGCATTCTGCACCAAATCCTCGGTGTTCATCTCAACAAACTTGAACTTCTCCATCTCGGTCTTGGCCTGTTGCTCGGCCTTGCCACTAGCACATGCAAAGTACCCCTAAAAAGAGCCATTAAGAGCGAGAAAGGGAAGATAAATTCTATTTGTACTCACAAATGACGAACCAGATGGTTCAATCTTGTACAACTGTGCTCCTTGGTCCTCGTCCCAAGCGGACAGAATCACTGTCACACCGAATGGACGAACAGCACTGTACAAAGTATAGGCGTGGATGTAGGCAGATACTCTTTCGTTAAGAAGCTTCAATGGAATTGTGCGATCAAACTGTTGACGATAGTTTGCAGCCTCCTGACGAGCGACATCCACTATGTATCGTCCATCAGCAAGCAATCCGGCAAGAGCCAAACCAATGTTTTTATCGATTGTGAAGATTCTAGTTCCAGCATCCTCTTCATACAGAGGACTGGTTACGATTTTTTCCACAGCCAGTACAACGGCATCTTTGCCGCGGACACCGATGACTGTGCCACTTTTCTCCACCGCCTTCGAGGCATAGTCGATCTGGAACACTTGTCCATCAGGAGAGAACTGCGATGCTGATAAATCGTACTAGAAGGAGACATTTTTTATAAACAAAATCCTGTTGGATATAGGAAAACTTACTCCTGTGCCAATTGAACTCATATTGGATAAATAATTCGGGTTTTTCGGGAGGAAATTTGCAAACTAATCGAGAGATGACGGCTTCTTTCTTTGTTAGTTGAGGTTATGCGTGCAGTTTTTGACACAACACAAATTTGACTTTTCATTGCGGCATTACCATTCGCTGTGTTGAGTTTGAAAATGTATACAAATTGAGCTGCTTTCGAGGGGAGATGTTACACTTTACGTTTTGTGTTCGCGTAGTATACATTTTTTTCATGACTTACTTTTCTTTAGAATAAGGGACTCGAAAGGATTTGTTGACTTTTAGGACTCTTGTTGAAAAGAAAATACTTCCTCCAATGAAATTTCTAATTTTCTAGTTAATATCCACTGCTTTTAGGACAGACAGTCTCGTCAGGATTTTTTCTCATAGTCAACAAATGGAATTTCCATAATGTCCAAGCACACTTTGCTTTATAGTATTACAACCTTCCATTCCTCGACCATTGCCCTTAAATCTTAGTTGGTCTTCCTGCTTTCATTCATTCATTCACTTCCAGTTTGGTATACCTAGACAATTATCTGAGAAATCTGAAATCCAGAACAACTCGTCGCAGAGTACAAAAACCAATACATAACACACAAAACTTTATTTCCATTCTGTAACCACAAACGTTAACTTTTCACCCGACCCAAGTGCTCTCAGAAAACACAAAGCTTATCCTTCGTCTTTCGTAACATCTGCTCCTTTGCCAGTGAATTCTCCGACCTTTTTAGCTCACCTAGTTCCTGATTCTTCGCTTCGAGCTGTACTTTCAATCTCTTATATACATCCGATCCAGCTTGATGCCGCCTCATTGATTCCTTTACTTTCATAATCTCCCTCTCCTTCTTGCGAATATCATCGGCAATTCGAACACTTTCGACATTCAGTGTTTTTGTTGTATGATTCTGGAATGCGTTCTTCATTGTGGGAGCTGCCTGCACCTTTGAACCTGTTGCCGTTGTATCGCCAGACAAGATTGTTCCATTCAAAAACGAGAAAACATCCGTTTTCTTGCATTCCCTCGCGTATGCCTTAGCATTGAGGTTTTCCTGTCTTTTCTGATCTTGCTTCAGCTTCTTCTCGACGCTGAAGAGATCCTGGTCACCATTAGCTGCTTCACGGAGTTCCATGCAGTGGTCCAAGGACCTTCCTGGTGGTAGAATTTGTGCACTAATGGGGGTTATGATGCCTTCACCATTCCATCCTAGACCTGTTCCGGTTATGTAGCCCATTTTGGCCATTAGTTTGGAACCAATGCCTTTTGTGTGTTTCTCCCATTCACCGAGAGCTTGATTTGGTGCGTACGAGAACAGACTCTGTTCGATTAGACGCGTCCTACGAGCGGCTTCAACGTCATCAGATTCAGTGTCAGTATCCGAGTCCGAGCTTCCGCTGCTGAGATCTTCATCTGAAAGCAGAATACTTGAGGGATGGAATATCACTATGCCAAGATACTAACCATGAAAAATTGGAAACAAATCCTCAAAGTTAAAGTCCATCTCCTTTCGCTGGTTGTCCAGTCGTACGCGACAGCTTTTCTCGATGAAATTTGCGCACAAAACTCGTCCCTTGTGCCACATACGATCGTTCATCTTTGCCAAAACGACACAATTTCTAGCTAATTTGTCGAATTCCGGCTCGGTGTACTCCTTGATATCATTGTAGGCCACCAACTCCCCGTGGGAGAAGTGACATTTCTCATTGTCAAACTTGCAATCCCCCTCGAGAAAGTACGAGCATGGAATCATCTCCCTGTGCGTTGGATTCGTGAAGAGCACTCGCAAACGAACGTCATCCAATCCAAACTCATTTGAATCATCTATGCCACATATGATGGCATTGTGGTAAGTGGTGGTGCCCCAGGAATGTTGATGTGGCGCGGAACATTTCTGGCCGACTATAGACTCGCTTTTCAACTAAAAGATATTGACTTGAGATTCGGACATATGTACATAGTTATGGGATTGGAAATCACCTTAGATGCTTTAAGTTTCTCATCTTCGGTATCGTCTCGATCCAGTTCCTTAATTTCCTTCATGAACAGCGCCATTTCATCCTCATCCTGGTCATCGTTGGATTTATCTGAATAGAAGCTCATTACACATGCTGCTGAGTGCCGTCAATGATCTTACCAACACCACTTGCATCGATTGTCTCTTGGGTCAGTGCCAGTAGCTCTTGAAGATCACTTTTCAAGCTTTCCAGCGATTCTCGTTCAACCGGGTCTTTCGAGCATTTTAGGGCTTCCTCTACCGTACGGAGCTAGAATTCATTGGGCAAAATGGTGAAGAGATCCTCGGAGAAATGTGAGGACAAACCTGTTCGTAGTATTCATCGAGTGCGCTGGCCATTTTAGAAGGATCATTTAATTTTTTACAACCGTCCACGTCCAGCAAAACTGCATGAAATCAACAAATAACAAAAAAAATATTCGAATGACGTTTTAATGTTGACAGATGGTGGTTGTAACAGCGGATAGTGTAGTGTATAGTTGCCGTGGTGAATTTAAAAAGTAATTGTAGCAGAACCAGCGCTGTCGTTTGTATTGTAGTGTTTTGCATTTTGCACTACTATTTTAAAATCCGTGATATTCATGAGTATGCTCTCATTTCTGCCTTCTGTCTACCACTGCAAAAGTTAAAGGGATTCGCCTCCTTTCCCGCTAGGTTTGTGCTGCTAAAGGTAGGTCGAATTTTCCAGGTCAATGGCTTTTGACGCTGTTCGCTAAAACTTTTGGTCGCCCAGTTCCTTTAATTTCCATCCCTTCTACCATCAACAACAGTTGCCCTAGATGCAAACATTTTTTTTCTGCCCCACCAAAGTTCTTCTTCCCTTACAAGTTGAGGCATAGAAGACTTTTTATCGGATAGAAGGATTTCAATGAATATCCAAAAAAGTCGGTGTTCGGTGTAGGTTCTAGAGTATTCCTTTAGTTCCAAGGAGTCCTTGTAATTGTCTTCCTCTCTGTGCCTTTACAACTATTTATCACTTACTTCTACAGTAAGATCCAGCTTACAGCTCTATAATACAACAGCACGCTAATCTATGAAACCATAAAAGTTTGGTTTCAAACGAAACGTTACAATATACATAGATAGATTGATGCCAGATAGTAGAATGCACTAGAATTTCTATCCAGAAGAGGGCATGTTCTTTGTAGAATTTGGAACGTTTTATATATATCCCCATTTAGCGCATACTTCGAGTAGTTATTATCAGCAAGTGGCCTCTTAGATTGGTTGGAGATTGATCGGAAGAGAGATTGGTCGGACCAACTAGGTTTCTTCACCTTCATCTTCAACAAAATTGAATAAACATTTCCCATAATAGGTCCGCTCAGACATAGTCTCCTCTTTCTTGTTTTCTCCTAAATTTGAATTTCCATTTGGATTGTTCATGTTAACTTGTTTCCGAACTGGATTGAAGAGCTTTCTCATGAGTCACGACAGAAATTTGTTTTGATGTTATCTAGAAATGAGATTAGCACTTCCTATGCCGAAATATTAGTTTTTTGCATTATCTGCAAATATAATTAGCCTACGATCGGAAGAAACGGAGCTTTTATAGCAAAATTGCATGCGTCTCCCTCCTCTATAATTCATTTAACAAACGTAAACAAATAGAAAAGCTTTTTATATAATATTTCACAATAATATTTGTTTATTCCATAATATTCAAAGTAAACATTCTTTTTGTTTTATTAAATTGTCAAATCATCGCAGATAAGAATGTCACTAAAAAGTGAACACTTAAAACAGATAAGCAAACCGCTGTCGAACGAGCTGATGCATAATGGACGCACGCCAACCAGCAGATTCTGGATTCTGCTATCATATTAATATTTTCTTTAAGTAAATATTATTTCTAATAGAACTGCTTAGATCAGAACATATTCTGGGCGACATTAAGCACATGCCGTAGTCAACAGAATTTAAACCGCATATTCTTACTCGTATATCACTGGTGAATGTGAAGCTAAATGCGATTAGAAGATCGATTTTTCAATACTATAGATACTATACGACAAGTACACCCTAGAGCTGAGTGAATCAAAAGCCGGCAATTTCTGACACACTATACAATCGTGATTGAACTTACAACAAATAAAGTTGTAAACTCATTTCCATACCCAAAACCATCTGCTCAAAGCTACATTTGTACATATGTATGCATTTTTATAGTACATATGTACATGTGTATGTTTCATAGATAGGTTTATTTGTTTTATTAATTTTTTTTATCTAGAAATTGTAATCGAGATAAGAAGTTTGTAGAGAAAGGAAGGGGAATGGTGAGCCATTGACATTCCCTTAGCGTAGTGTGGATATGTATGTACATATGTATGTTAAGAAATAATCAAGTTTCCTACAAGTTTTAGTTTATGATCCGATTCAGTTAAGACATTAATGAGAACAACATATAAATTCTGGTTTTAATTGAGTTTTACGGTTCTCTTAATGTTCCTAGACGTTATTGTTGTTTGAGTCACGTTGAAAATAAAAACTCAGATCAAGACGCATATTTTAATATTCACTTAAAAAACAAATACATATGTGGCGCAACAGGTCGATGGGACCCAGGGGGTAGCTTTCCACAACCATTCGTGTTGTGTGTGTTATATTCTTTATACGAATGGAAGGGACCTACTGTTTAATCCCATGTCCGAAGGGCAATTTGTTATTTGAGAAGCTTTTCCATGACAGTTATACTCTCGGATGTTTGTCAGACGCTCGCGAGAGGTGGGGCCGTGAAAAACTTTTAGGTGTTCCCCGTGGAATTCGAACCTGAAGACCTTGCTCCATAGTCCAAAGCACTAACCACTGAGCCACGGTGCAATCAATATATTCCGCACAGAAGCCTGAAAGACCCCAGGGGTTGCTCTTCGAAACCATTCCCTTTGAGGATGTTAATATTTTTTTTAAGGATGGATCCAGACTCTTATACTGACTTAATGAGCCTTTTCTCGATTCCTATACTTTAGCATGGTTGTCAAACACTAAAAAAAGAACATTTTTGGATTTTGAAAGTGAACCTTGAAATTTCTTTCGGAAGTAATTAGTGCTAAGGTGGTCATAAAAATAGGTTCTGAGGCATCTTTCCCCACTTCCTTAAAAAGGTGCTGAGTTCATGGGGAGGAGAGGTTCATAGAAGGTCTGTTCGCGTACTCTCCCAAAACAACAAATTTTCACGAAAATCTACGAAAAGTCACCAAATTCTGTTCGAGTACGCAAAAATTTCGTAAAAAATTTCCCCATGCAATGAATTTTAGTGTAGGAAGTTTCTTTGCACTGGTTTACGAAATCTGTCAAATCTGTCAGATATGTACCTGTAAATTTTTCGTTGTTTGTGTATTTGCATACATTTGCTTTTGACGTACAAAAAGTGAGCGATTTTAGCACTCTCTGAGAGAATTTTACCCTCACTCCTTGAAATTTTATAATCTACCAATTTTGGTGCAGAAAGTACGCGAACAGAACTAGTCTGACTATGCAACTGTCGCACTTTTGTCACTCAATAAGTTGTGGCTTCAACAAGTTGGGTCTAATGCGTAAGGTCTTCAGATTCAGAATTGTTGAATATACCAAACACCTTTTTCTGAATATTGTGCATCGTATGTGTTCTAGAACGGATGGTATAATACCCTATTCCTGTTTTATGGTTTTAAATTAAGAAACAATGATAAGCTTGAACCTATGGATGTTCATATGTATGTATGTATGTCGATGTCAATTGCAAAATATCATCAAAATCGGTTTTATGATGAAAACGCCTCCAAAAAGTGGGCGTTGTATACCATTTGAAATGCTACATGTAATAATAATGATAAAGGTGCGAAAAATTGGGCATGGAAGTGGGCGAATTTTGAAAATGTTTATATTTGTACTGTTTCTCCTTGTCAAACGCCCAGATAGGGAACTTCATCCTCCTAGCTCGAAGTGTAAAGACAAAAAAGTGGTGACATTAGGACTGATGGCTCAATCGTTGTCTGTATTGCTACTAATCACAAATGTATGTACATACATACGCATGTAATATGCTTTATAGGGGGTATCTCGAATCTATGTGAGAACACAGAGTATCCAAACTATGCAGAGCATGTTCACATACCTTATCTTCTGTGCTACGATTTGGAAGATTTCACGAACCACAAACGTGCAATCCAACAAGACCTCGCATGTTCTCCAGCCGCTAAATCACACCGCTAAAAATAGCTCCACAAATTTGCATATCATCGACGTCAGACACATCTCTCCACCGTAAGTAAACAACTCATCCCTACAACAGCTATTAAAGGAATCAAAAAACAGCACCCTTTATCCCTATTATGCAGTTTCCATGTCAATTCGAACGCAGTCACTTCGATTAATTTAATCCGCGACAACGAGCTTTTCATTACAAACATCTGATATGTACTGTAGCAGCTTCCAATTGAAAAGCTTCGCGTTAAAGTGCCACCATTTGACTAGTCAGTCTGCAAAAGTGCTCTGTCTCGTGCGGTTCGTAGACTATTCGGCTTTGGCTAGTTCTTTCAGTTTCTCTTTGACAGTTAATCAGAAATTGTTTAATCAAGATGTTGCGTCTTTTGAGATCTGCCACAGCTACTGGATTAACAAAAAAACTAAGTGCCGCATCTTATTCCGCTGCAGCAGCACTGCCAAAGCCTGAGGATAGTCCTCAAGTACTGTACACCGGGGTGAGTGAAAGAATTTTTTTACTTTTTTTTTTTTACATAACCCCCTGCGTCTGCAGCCGTTAATAAATGTCTTGCAGTTAATAAATAAACAAGTACGCTTGATGTACATATGTACCATATTTTTTCTATTTATGGAATATGTATGTAATTTCGGATAGTTTCCCATACTTTTTTCTGCAAACTACTTTGTAGGGAGAATGGGAATAGAAACGCGGTGACCTTGAACGGGTTTTTTGTGTTTTCTTGCCGGCATTTTGAACTTGAATGCGCAGTTGTTTCCCTTTCTATCGGATTTTTAATTGCTGAAGAGAACTACATGATCCCTAAAGCTATCAGGAGAATGACAATCGAGAAAACCCGTCAGAATATTCCACTATCGAGGCAATATTCTGAAGAATCACACTGGTGGTCGAGACGAGATAGTGCGGAATTTAATTTTAGAATTTTGTTGTTTTTTTCGCTTAGTGCGACTACGAGTAAATGTTTATGTACGCGTGTATGGAGTGTGGAGTGGAGACTGGAGCTAGATAATGAAAATTTGATAAGCGACGCTGTGGAGTGGCCACAGGTACACATATGTACATACAAATTGGTTGATATTTTTTATTGGCTTAATCGGCGCAAGTAGAGAATGTTAATTAGGTTGTGTTGTTGCATAGGTTAGTTAGTCATACATGTATGGTATGTACAGAGATGTATGAGCCATAAATTTGTTGATATTTTTATTGTTCAACTCGGCGCAAGTAGAGAATGTTAATTAGGCAGTATTGTTTCATATGTTTCATATGGTTTCACGCTTTTATAGTGCTGAATATAAAGTGTATGTAGTCTGCCTGGTTCCTTGATAGCTGGAAGCAAAGTAAAGGCTTTGCCATAGCGTTGGCTATGACTTGACAAAAGTTAAACTGAGTTGGGACACTTATGGATGCGAGTGTTAGAGTTATTTTAGACTCGCCTGAGTTTTTACACACTGTTTTGTAAACATTGGTCCTCTGTACTGTAAGGTTCTTTTCTGAAGCACTCAGTATAGTTTTCTCTATATTACTTGGAACAGCTTAGCGTTATTGCTAAGCCAGTAGCCCGTGGAGATGTCATTAATGAGAAGCTTCCCCATGATCGGTAGTGTAGTTTTGGATTGGGATGAACTACCTTGCTGGATTATATACCGCATACGTACATATGAACATAAGAAAGATTGTCAGTATCGTCAAGGCCCTACTTATTTAAAATCGTTCTTTCCTTCATTTCAGATCTTTATTAACAACGAATGGCACAAAAGCAAGTCTGGAAAGACATTTCCAACTGTCAATCCATCCACAGAGAAAGTGATCGCTGAAGTTCAAGAAGGCGGTGAGGAGGATGTGGAACTAGCCATTAAGGCTGCACGAAATGCCTTCGAGTAAGTTGGCTTTACATTTAAATTCTAACCGATTTCGTCTAATTGACTGTACTTATAGATTGGGTGCGCCTTGGCGTACTATGGATGCTTCAAGTCGTGGCGAGCTCCTCTACCGGCTAGCTGATCTTATGGAAAGGGATCAGGTCTATTTAGCGGTAAATTTGATCAGAGTTTTGCAAAAAAAAACAATGTTTGATGACAAAATTGGTATTTTCAGAGTTTAGAAACACTAGACAACGGCAAACCCTTTTCTATGTCATATACCGTGGATTTGCCATGTGCAATTAAGAATCTGCGCTACTTTGCCGGTTGGGCTGACAAGAATCACGGCAAAACTATTCCAATTGATGGACCATACTTCAACTACACACGTCATGAGCCCGTGGGAGTGTGTGCACAAATTATTCCTTGGAATTTCCCGATCCTTATGATGGCATGGAAGTTGGGACCTGCTCTTGCCACTGGCAATACGATTATCCTAAAACCTGCCGAACAAACCAGTTTGACCGCGCTTTACATTGCACAGTTGGTCAAGGAAGCTGGCTTCCCTGAAGGTGTGGTTAATGTTGTACCCGGTTTCGGTAAGACTGGAGCTCAGTTGGCCAATCATCTTGATGTAGACAAAGTCGCCTTCACCGGATCCACCGAAGTCGGTAAACGCATCCAACTTGCATCGGCACAATCGAATCTAAAGCGAGTTACTCTGGAATTGGGTGGCAAGAGTCCCAATATTGTTTTAGCCGACAGTGACTTGGACTACGCTGTGGAAGAATCCCACTTTGGACTCTTCTTCAACATGGGTCAGTGCTGTTGTGCCGGCTCCAGAACTTTCGTCGAGGACAAGATTTACGATGAATTCGTTGAACGTAGTGCTGAACGTGCCAAGAAACGCACCGTTGGTAATCCATTCGATCCCAACAACGAGCAAGGACCTCAAATCGACAACACTCAGATGGAGAAGATTCTTGGAATGATCGATAGCGGCAGAAAGGAAGGAGCTAAGTTGGTAGCTGGTGGTAAACGTTGTAAGGATCTACCTGGATACTTTATTGAGCCAACTGTCTTTGCTGAAGTCGAGGACAACATGACTATTGCTCGAGAGGAAATTTTCGGACCTGTTCAACAATTGATTCGTTTTAAGAATCTGGATGAGGTCATCAAACGTGCCAATGCGAGTGAATATGGTTTAGCTGCAGCTGTTTTTACGAAGAACATTGATAAGGCTAACTACTTGGTGCAAGCATTACGTGCTGGCACTGTTTGGGTGAACACATACAATGCTTTGGCGGCGCAAGCTCCATTTGGTGGTTATAAGATGTCTGGACATGGACGAGAGAATGGAGAATATGCCTTACAAAATTATACAGAAGTCAAGAGTGTTATTGTTAAAGTTAATGAAAAGAGCTCTTAAATGATGGGAGTTTGAATGTATTTCTATTTTGTATTTTTTAATAAAGCTTATAATTCTGTAAAAGTCTGATATGATTGTTGAAGTTGAATAATTTTTCATTTCTAGAAATAGAAATAGAATGAAAAGGTAATTTGCAAAATTAGTTATCTGGTGACAGTTAAGGCTGACAATCCATGTTTTAAACTGCCAAACGATATAGAGAAAAAAGTGAAAATCGTTTAAAAACATTGCGGCTATGATTGCAGTGTGGCCTTAATTTGCTGATTCTTCCTCGAAACTAGTCAGAACTAATGAATATTGATAGATATTTAAAATATTTTTTTTTTTAATTTTGAGAATCTTTTACTAAATACTTCCCACGGTAAGCACTGTGTCCATATTTTGAAAAAAATCAAACAATACTACCAAAAGACCACCTTACCGACACTCATTTGACTTTTGTTTTGTCAATAAAATTAAAACTGGCCGCCATTATTTTCGCCACACCGAGTGCCTCTTGAGTTGTGCGAATTTTGTCGAAAAGTTTTAACTAAATTTACCTAAGATAAATTTATTTCTCATCATAAAAATATTGACAAAATATAGGCAAAACTTAAGGTTTTCGAGTAAATATAAAAAGTTTCACCAAGTCGTTGGAATATCGTCCCAAATTCCCTCGAAAGAGCGAAAGAAAAATCAAAATGGTTGACGCAGCAAGGGCAATGCTCGATGAGCTCATGGGTCGCAATCGTAACCTGGGTCCGTCGGAAAAAGGCAAGAAAGTCAACTGGGACGATCCGGATGTAAGTATAATTTGCGTAGATTTCTCGAACGATTCATTGATTCCCAGTTTCAGTTTTGTCAGTACTTCCTTGTAAAGTTTTGCCCGCACGATTTGTTCGTGAACACACGAGCAGACCTGGGACCGTGTCCCCGGCTTCACGACGAAGAGGCGAAGAAAATGTATGAAAACGCACGACCGGGCGCGCGGAAGAGACAGTTCGAAGATGATTTTTTACGATTTTGTAATAATATGCTGAACGAGGTTGACCGTAAGATTCAGAAAGGCCGTCAGAGACTGCTGCTGATGAACAAAACAGAGAATGGAATGCCTGCAGCACCGGTTTACATGTCTAAATATCATGAGCAGTTAAATAATCTAAATGCTCGTATCAAAAAGTTGCTAAGTGAGGCGGAAGAAGCTGGTCATAGGGGAGATGTGGATCAAGCGCAGGATTTGATGACACTGTGTGAGCAGCTGAAGGATGAGAAAGAAGCACTGATGGCACAGCATGAACAGAACTCTGGTAATGCAACCACGGCTCCCGCAGGAGAGGGAGAAACTAATACGCCGCCAGACGGAGCCCCAGCGGCAGCACCGCCGCCTGCAGAGAAAAAACTACCAGCCTGGATGATTGATTTGAATGGAATTCCCGAGAAACAAATGGAGGTTTGTGAAGTTTGTGGAGCTTTCCTTATTGTAGGCGATGCACAGCAAAGAATCGAAGACCATCTGATGGGTAAGCAACATTTGGGTTACTCTAAACTGCGAAATGCAGTCGAGGAGATGCACCAGAAGAGACAGAAGGAACGTGAAGAGGAGGAGAAGCGCAGAGAAGAAGAACGAAAAATGCGTGGCGACATGGATTTTGGTCGAGAACGACGTGGTGGAGGCGGTGATCGCAGAAGGTGAGTTCTTAAGTTTAGAAATATCCCATAAAGTTCGTCGCTGTGTCGCTATACCAACGAAAAATATCGTCTTTTCCGTTCCGTTTGGACTACTAGAGCCGTTTTAATACTGTCATATACATAGCTGTAAGCGTACATTACAATCGATTTTTTCCTTCATTTTCATTACAAATCATAGAGTTTTGAGGAATTGCGGAAATGATGTCTTATACCTGATACTCCAGTCTAATAGCTCTACGGTTATCTACGAGTTTTCCGGCAGTGCCCTTCTTACTGTGTTGCCTTCCCATTGCCGCTTTAAATTTTTCGCAAAATGTTACACGACTGGGTGAATGACCAGGTTAAGAAAAAGGAAGAAAAGAAACCAAACTAATAAAAACAAGTTAAGTTAAGATTTGGTATGGTGGGAAGGCAATGTTCTTTTTTATTACGGACATGCGGTGCGACAATGCGAAGACTTTTATGCGACATTTCATAGGTGCGGAAGAAAAAAAGGAAACCTTTTGTGGGAAGTGAAAGAATGTCGCGAATGTGCCTCTTTTGTTTTGTTTTGGATACAATAGTCCGTTATTAACCAAAAAATGTTCTCTGTTTGGCTAGTTTTATGTTAGAGCAGCGGTTGATGAGTGTATGACATGAAGAGTCTGAGTTTTTGTTAAATTAATTCAGTTTTTATGTTTAGAAAAGGGGTTGGGGTTTTACAGGCTGCACGTCAATAATCAATCTCGTACTCTAGAACTCAAGGCAGTATTCTATATCACTATTCTTGGAAATAGTTCTATGTTACTGGCTTGTTTTAGAAAATGAAATTTGTTCAGTTCATTTCTTCGAACTTCTAAATATTTCTGTTCTCTGTGACGAAGGCGTGACTACTTTGGATATTTATTTATAGCGACATTGCGTACTAAAACGTGAAACTACGCCTGCTTCAATGCCTCCATGTGAAGTGGTATATTTTTTTCAAAGAACGATACAGTCATCCATGTATTTTGTATGCATTTTCCGGGATCGATTTCAGTTACCTCAGCGAATTTTGTTTAATTTTTCAATCAAATCGAAACAGATTCCACGAATTGGTAATTTGAGTTTCGGACACATGAAAAAATCACAGGCTGACATATCAGGAGAATTTGGGTAAAAAGTTGCTGACAAGGATGGGTTTAATAGATGAGAATGCAGCTCTTTTGCAACAAGTCGTGCTGCTATGCGTCTCATGGACATAACCACCTAAAATGTAGTAAACTGATTCTTAAACTATATTGTCCATTTTTGAGTACCATTTTCTTCAGTAACTACTGTTGTAGACCGTGTTACGTGAGCAAAGTTTTCAACTGTCAACAAACTAGTCCACCGATTTCGCTCAAACCCATCGTCAAAATAGATGACAGATGTACCAACATAGGAACATTTTTCTAAGAAACCATTACCGTGGGCTTTGAATGACTCAATCCCGAATGCTCATATATTTAACAACTACAGCCTAACATTTTTATATTATACATTTTTGAAGTCCAACGGATGCAGACATGACAAACTAAAATGTTTATCTTCCATTTTTAGGGACTTTCGTGACCGACGAGGATATTCCCGAGATCGTGGCGGTCGCCGTGATCGTTACAGCGATCGCCGACGTGATGACAGATGTAAGTAATTAACTTTTCCTAATATTTATACCTTCTATTAAACAACTCCCTTTACAGATATCGCAAAATCACATCGACGTTCCCGTTCACGTAGCCCCAGCCGGCATAGTCGTAGCCGTAGTAGGAGCCACAGTCGCAAGTAAATCGATTTAAACCCGTAGACACATGCTACACTTGTGTTTCTCCAACAAATTCGTTATCTACAAAAACACACCAACATACGAGGTACCCCAAAAAAAAAATTTAAAAATATTAAGAAACTGTAAACAGTTTTTTTATCCTCTTCGACTAAGGTGAGTTCAATTTGTCAATTAGTCAGATTGATAAATTTCGAAATTTTTTCTAAGCTAGTTATAGAAAACAAAAAAAATATTTATTGCTAAATACAAAGAAAAAAACGCAAAAAAAACTTGTGTAACTAAAACCACTCTACCACCACCATCACTACAACTACGAGCACCACCAATTGTCTTTTCTTGGTGGGTGTCGTAAAAACAGTAAAAAAATAACTAAGAACACGGTGTGTGTGAATATAGGATTAATAGCTATGGGCCAGGTTAGTGTTAATTCAAAAACAAAAAAAAAATTATTCACCTAGAACTAAGACTTGTATTTAAATGAAAAATTATTTCCGTCAAACGAGAGATAAAGAAACAGGGCGAGAGAGCGAGGGAGGGTGTCTTGTAGTCTTACAATCAAAAGGTACTTGCACTTAAACAAATTTTCTAATCAAATTGCTAAAAACAAACTACTAAACTCAAGGTCATGCAACGAGTACGAGAGTACCGCCTTTCTACCTGTACCACCCTCAGAACACAGCTAAACTTAAAGTTGAGGTACTTTTACCATCAAAACAAAAAAAAAAAAAAAAACATCTCACATTCCATCATCCGATGAGTGTGTTTTATTTTTTTATTTATTTTTAATTTTAGTTTAGAGCTTTGTCTAAAGTAAACAGAAAATAAGCCCTTCGATTCAATATTCTCTCTCTACGACGTACAGGGGCAGGCTCTTGACAAACAAAGATGTTAGACACCTTTGTTGTCGTTGCGCTCAAAGAGAGGTAATTGCTAAAATACCCAAAAACATTAATTAAATTAATCAAACAATCTAAAGAAACTAGAGAAACTTGTCGTCGTCGTTGTCGTTGTCGTATTAAAATGGCGAAGATCGATACCCCACCCCACGCCACGATGTCAGTTCTTTTCACTGTTCACTGTTGAAAAAGGGAATTTTTCTAGTTTTCCAAAGGAGATACACTTAAATCCGTTTGAATCGAAACAAAAAAGGTAATTTTCCAAATATCAAAATGCAATGCATCATTTTTTTCTGTTGTCGGTTGTGGTTGAGAGGAGTCTGCTTCTGTTCTGACCAAAAATAAAAAAAAAAACACAAAAACGAGGTAATTTTTGCACAAAAAAAAAAATCAAATTAAATAATTTATTGAGGAGAGAGAAAAATCAGAGAGAATGAGAGAGAGAGAGGGGTTTCCAAAAGCCACTAAACGAGGTAATTTTTTTCTTGTTGATACTTTTTTTTTCTCTTAGATTAAGTGCGTATAAGAATATTGATATGTTTTGGGTTCTTGGTGCGTGTAGAATGATTTAAACAAAAAAAAAAAAAAACAAAATTGAAAGTTCAAAAGTTCTCTGAGAGTAGGTGCTTAAAGAATACAAACATCCTGCAGTTGTGTAAGAAAAAAAAAATGGAAACTACATGAAATTTGATTAAAATTAACCTGTAACATACACAGTCCTACGTAGATAGAAGAATAATCGAATCGAGCCACGAATTTGAGTATAAAGACATTGGAGCGATAGCTTGATCATTTGATTAGAACTCAACAGGTTACGAACTGCTTAAAAATTTACATCCTCCTACCCTTTATTCTGCATTTTGAGTCCAAACATATCCTCAGTTTACAAACTATTCTTTTAAAATCAATGTTTAAATGTTACTGGGTAACGAATTTCAGTTATCCCATTTGGAGAAATTTTTAGGTCTAGCTACAAATGTGAATAAACCATGCATAAACCTACCTTAATGCACGGAGCCCCAGAAGAAGATATTATTTTGGTATAGTCTTTGACCGATTGCAAATGCATCTACAATGTATGATATTAAAATGATCGCTATTGCGGCAGTATCCTGGTATTTTACATATATAATAAAGAAAGCTCTGAAGTCACCAGTTATTGAGTTGATTAAGAAGATCGTAGAGACAGACCCCTTTGGAGGATTCCAGGCAGACACGTTAGAAGTTTGAGATCATAGTTGAACAATTAGTGTACCTGAACTTAAGGTTATAACTAAAATGCGGAATTTACATGACTATTACTTCAAGTCAGAAATGTCTCGTTGGCCATACAACACCATGCCATATCGTACCTAATAGTTTTCCTTAACAAATAAGCCGATACTCCCGTAACTTAGCTTGCTTTCCTCCTCAAAAAAAATTAGAAATGTTCTTAATCTGACTGACTACTTTGATTGAGCTAATTTTGATGGTTTTTATTCCACTGATTCTCCCGAAACCTTTGGCAGCGTGCATTCAAGCCATGTTGTACTAAAATCGTCACAAAATTCATCCAGTTATTAATCTAGTTTGCTGTTTCGCTGCGATGTTGAGTGGATTTTTATTCCGGCAATAATAAGCTATCGATCGTTAAACAAATGCCAGGTATCTCACGCCATTAGAGTAAGGTTGCAGCTTAACTGACCTTCGTATACATATACTTTATTAAATTTATCCTCATGTCTTTATACCCACTTCGTGGACTGTGTGTTACCATTCCAATACGATCAATCGTACTTACAACTCCAATTAACTTGCAAAATTAATTTAAAATAAAAGAAACAAAAGAAAAAGAAAAAAACCGTATTCCTGCCACTATGCTCGTGTTTTCAAATTAAACAAATTATTGTCCCTTGCCATAAATTTTTCCACTATCTAGATATGTGCTTCTATGATTGATTAATCTTACAGAACAGCAACAGTAAAACTGGACAGCTTAACATTAATGGCCACTTCAACGCAATCGAAACAGGTAAACGAAAAAAATGCTTAACCAATAAACACACACAGCCCCAAAAAAAATTTAGACAGCCATGTGTCTCCTCTTCATCCACCGTACTCAACCACCGCCACATCTATAACAACAACAATCGCAACACGAAAACACAAGGATGATCCCCCGAATAAGGATCTCAGAAACGACCGCAGCTGCTGCTAGTCCTTCGTCAATAAAATCCCAAATATAAAAACAAAAAGGTGATTCTATGCTATTAAATAATAATTTAAATATTTTCGCTCTCGAAATAAGTTTTGTTAAAAATAAATAAACGAAATAAAAAACGTTAACATTTTTAACCAAAAAAAAAAGTTGTACCATAATGACCAGCAGCTCTGACAAAACATTCAAATAGAGGCGAAGTCATAGTTGAGCGTGCGGAAGTTCATCACATAGCAATAAGCAATTCCTATTGTACATACTTGTCTTTTTAATTATTCTTTATCATCCTTAGCTTCGGTTTGTTTCAAAATTATAGTTAATGGTGCCCTCTTTGCTATTTTTTTACGAGAAATTCGAAATGTATTTTCTCGTTTCGTAGTGCAAATAAAAATAAAAGTACAGATTCCAATGAAAGTGGAAGAAGGTTGTTTTACTGGTCTGGTCGGTGTATTTTGGTAGGGAAGTAAGTTGGCTCAGACATGGAGCCATTAAAGGGAAAATGACTTCCTGTCACAAGGTAAGTACTCTTGCGAACAATAAACTTAACAAAATTATTTTTCAAATCTTGAAATAATGCGCGTTTTGACACCCAACGCTTATAGCATACTTTTAGGAGTTGAATATATTCTGCAACGGTTCTTTCTTAGTTCTGTCAAATACTGGCAGTGGTGAAATTCTCTTTAGTTCAAAGTGCTTGTGGAAATTTTTGAAATTCATGAAAATTATGAAAAAATATCAATAGAAATGTAAAAAAGTGTGTAAAAGTTGCATAAGCAGTTGTTAAGTGTTTTTATATGCGCAAAAGTATGAAAACCGAGGAGAAAATAGTGAAAAAGTTCATCTAAAGTTTGTGGAATTTGCCTTTTCCAAAATGGCCGATGGTGCATATATACCGGTGAGTCTCAAAGCAATTTGATGTAAAAATTGTACGCAAGTAGGTAACGTTATTTGGTATTACGAGTTATTTTACTTTTTGGTTTATTATTCCACAGAAAATGTTACACACCTGCTTACTGGGTTTACTGGTTAGGAATGGTTTTCGTGTTATATTGTGAACTTATTTGCAAGTCACACATACGATAATGGTCATGGAAACCATTTTGTTGCAAATATTTCAAGCCCAAGTTCCAAGTTCTACCCAAAGTTCAAATTGAATCCACAAACGTTCGACTAATGTGAGGTTAGGTAAGGTCAGTACGTTTGAGGAAGATAAGGAAATACTCGGCGCTGCTCTTAATCTATGTATGTATGTACATACATATATCGATCTGATGGTCATTTTGGCTTATGCTCTTGGTGCAGAGTCAGCACGTAACCACAACTGTGCTTATATTTTTGTACTACGTACTTCATCGACTGCTATAGCAGTCTAACTTTTCGTCCTTTTATTGCTTCTTTGTGTCCAAGTTCTTAAAAAATTGAATTACAAAGGCATAGTAGCTTTGCTAGGCATGGGATAACCATAACTTGCTGTGGGCAGCAAAGTATACGATGACTGCTTTCGAATCAGAATTGCGTAAATTCAGATCTTTAAACGCTACTTGACCTTCTGTGGAAGCATTTATACGTATACAACGTATTTGTGCAAGTTTTTTTCGATGCACTTTCTGGTTCAGTCTCGAACCCTGCGTAAGCTTCCTCCTTGAATATACGAGTACATTCTGCGTACAGGTACAGCAAATTAAAGTTTGGTCAATAAATTCCGGCACTCACTCCATTTGCCATTTGCTGATGCTCTCGGTAAAGGGCTTGGGGACTGTCCCCAAAACAGCGATTTGTTATTGGGGATGAAGTCAGTTAAGCATTGGTGCATGCAAGAGGCTCAGTTAGTACAGAATTTTTAGATGTTTAACTAAACTGGATATTTTGATACTACTTTGAAGCTTAAGCTTTGGAGCATCGACAGTCTGGTTCGTTCTTTGGAGGGGAAGTCTATGAGGAGCTCAAGCGTTGCAGCTGGGCATATCGTACCTGAAATATCTAAGGTGAGAAATGCTAGTGAACTTTTTAGCTTTCCTTGAGAAGTTAATTCAGATGCCATTTAGAGATTTTAGCGTTTGTCATAATCCCTGGCCTTCGTGTAATCATAACACTGCCTGCTAGGCTCTGTACTTTCTTGATAATCTTTATATTGGGGATTGATGGTTGGGGATGTGCTTTATTACATGGCTGCATTAAGGAAATGTTTACAAGGTTGGCTTATTTTTTTTTCCTTGCGACATATGAGACTTCTCAGCTGGGTTAGCGACTCGAGATGCTAACAAATAGCTGTTGGATTTGCTAATTTTGAATTTCATCAGATTAAAAGCTGTAAGCTGATTGCAGAGTTTATTCGTTTTCACGCAAAATGCTATCGATTGGAATAGTGTTTGTAGTAATTTCTGTACGTAGTCTTCATGAGTCTTCCTTGGTTATTGGGCTTTCCTGAGGCTTGGTCTTCCTTCCTTCCTTGTTACCGCAAACTTTGGAAGTATTAGTTAAAGCATTGCTGTTCATTCGCTTGATATGTGCCCGAACCAATGTAGTAATTTTATCTTGGCGATTTTGGACTATGTCCACATCTTGGTACACTTCGTAGAGCACAGGGTTGTAACTTCTTCTCTATTCGGGCCTCTTGCGAACAGGACCAAATAATCAACGAAGAATGTTTCGTTCGAAATTTTTCAAAACTGGTTAGCTTTGCTCCATCACACACTCGACTCCGTATAACTGAATTGGCAGCAAATGTTTCCTAGGCTGAGCACTTTTCGACGTCATTCATGTTGAAGTTGATTCTGAGGTAGATGAACTATTCCCATTAATTGAAAAATTTGAAAAAGTTCATTGCTGCCATGAAAGACCCTAAAACGTTGCGCTGGGATCTGGGAGTACGCCCTAAGTTGGGTTGATAGTGGGGCAGACCGAGTGGGGTCAAAACAGTTTAAACTCAAACCCCTTTCAACTAATCTCGCCCTCTCCTACCTGCTCTAGCATCAGATGAAAAAGTCACATGATATACATTTGTAGCACATATTTTCCGAGTGCATATTTTGAACGTTCAATAGAACTGGTTCTTCAGCATTATGCGGCACTTAAAACTCCACAAAAAAATTGAAATAGTTCCTAATAATGAACAACAGTTTACTGGTTTCCTTATTGGTTCTCTTCGATACCAACAAAAAAAAAACACCATTCGATATCTGCAGAGATTATGTCTTGAACGCCAAAACTACCGACTGTCTCGCTATTTGTCCTCCCCGAATTATATACACACTTCTTCCTTCCAACATAGAGTAATACACATTTCTGTCCAATAATTTTATTGTAGCAAAGAAGTACGAAATTATTTTTTATCAAAGTTTCACATGAAAATCCTTCCTTGCATCGGTCAACGCCGGTTATAAACAATTTTAAATAATTTTTTGAACTCTGTTCATATGTTTCTTCGCCCATTGTGAATGATTCTGATTTAAAGAATCGCCGAAAACAGCATAGCGTACTTTCAGGCGGCACATGTATATTTTTCGTAACGGTTCTTCATTTTGTCACCGACTTGCAGTCCAGTGTGAATTTCGAAGTGGAAAAATTGCAACAAGTCGTCGAAGCTTAAGCAGATAATTGTAAAATTATAGTAAAACTCGCTATTGTGTTGCAAAAATATATTCAAAAGTTGCATTAAGTGTTGTGAAGGGTTTTTCTGTGCCCAAAAATATGAAATTCGGGCGAGAAAAGCGTACAACTTGGCTCAAAGTTTTTGCGAATTCGTGCGAATAATTTCAAGCAAGATGGCCGACACGGAGGTGCTCCACTGGATGTATACTGCATTACCCGGGGTGCTTCGCTGCACAGGCGACTGCATTACCTTCAGTAAGTCTGTTATTTTTGAATTTTAAAAGAGAGATGACATTTTATCGAGGTGGGAATTGATTGGGTAGGAGTATTGTCTGTTGTGTTATGGTTTTATTAGATGGTACTTAAGTTGGGGAGTGGCTGCAGACTCTCTTGGATCTCAGCGGCTTCCCCGGTTAGTTTATAGTGGTACCATCTGTCCTTAACCAATCCGTTTTCGTGATGAATATTAGGTTGGGTGTTACCTAGATTGCTGAAAAGCATTCGCAGACGAAGCGTGCTGTGTCTTCCTCTACCACTGCATAGGTCTGTGGTGCTGATTCCCATTATTCTAAAGTGGACAGCCATTCGGTTGTGGTCTGTGAGGATGCCAAGGAGAAGGGTTAGTTGTGGTCCTTTAAGTGGAGTTTTCTGGACACAAAGTTATCCTGAAACGGGGCACGAGAAGAGTGCCACCTTGGGTTGGCCATGTTGTGGAAGTCTAAAGCTATTTTTGATGTGAAGGGACTAATTTGACTCCGAGCCTATTACAGCTAGCCTGTCGGGTACTTCATTCTCTTGGAAGTCCTTGTGCCTCGAAATCCAGCAGGCTGTGGGCTGAGGGATTTGAGCTTCTCTTTACACCTCTTGACTAGTTTTGAATTAGCTGTGATGGCTTTGATAACTGCTTGGGTGTCTTTGTTCAGAGTGGGTAAGTCCCCACGGACCTTAGTGAGACCTTTTTTGTTCTCTAAGTTCGCTGACGTCACGCTTCTGATCGTTTTGGTCTCGCACTAGGGGATCCTGAAGCCTATTAGTATTATACCCGGCCATCCAAAGGACGGATGTAATAAGCATGCATACAAGAGCTATCGTAAGATGGTGATCCAATATCATTTCGATACCTGCTCCAAGTAAGTTGGAATCTGTATCCGCCTTGTTTTATACAACCCACACAACCCACACTGTGCGTATTTTGAGACCTTTGTTCGGTTTTGGGAAGTGGGGGCTAGCTTACCCAAGGGACATGTTAATCAAAAAAAGACTTGACTTACCCCCAACTTGCCATAAATTTCTGCTTTGTCGGATTGAGCTGTTATCCTTTAAAGTAGCAAACGCGCAGCAGTGTGAAGAAAAAAAAACTAAGAATAATTTCATCCAGATTCTCCCTTTGTCTTCGAACGTCAGTAAATGCATCCTTTGTAATCACATAAGCAGCACGAAAGGAAGCATGAAATTGATTCTGTTACACAAGGACCCTCGAGGCTAGCCTCTCAGCAAATGAGATCAATTGAAAGGTCCTTCCTTCAATCATTCCTCTGGCACAAGCATAAAGCCAAAATGTCCTCCGCCTTTTTTTTTTTACTGCATAATCCTTTCGAAAGCACGTTACATACTAATGCACTAGCAGCGCCACCAAACCGTGATGAAAATTATAAATGACGAACTGCTCATCGTTTATGCATGAAGGGGATATACTAGCACACTGTTAAGGGAGTACGCAAAAACAGGATCATATCCTACCAAAGGATGTTTGTCGTCCTGATTTTTTTTTCGCTTTTTTCTTCCATTTTTCGTTGACTTCATGACAGTCCATGAGGAGAGGAACACATTGTCACCTCATTACATTTTACATGAGGCAGCAGTTGCACTAGCAGCAGTAGTCTCGTTGAAAATTCTCCTCCAAGGATCGCTGCACAGCCCCCCTCTACACTGTGCTGGTGAATATGTATGTAGTAGATGCAGTCCCATGATGCAAGAGGAAACAGTTTGGAATCACTCCAAATGGAACGATTATTTTAAATGTTTCTCCTCCCGACGCCTCCTGCCAAACAAGAGAGAAAAGTTGGCAAAATGGTTGAAAATTGATTGGAACAGTCTCGTTGTCTATTTTTGTATTTTTTTCTTCAACTCTGTTCTGTTCTGTTCTGCCTTACACGAGTAGTATTGTTTTTCACCGATGATTTTCATGATTTTTCCCAGTGGGACACTTGAATCTTGAATCATTTTCAATTGATTTGGTTGCAATTCTAGGTGTTTGCAAAAAAGAAGAGGAAATCTCGAGTGAGGACTGGAAAGGTTATTGACTGGCAGTGGTTGTGACGAGTTGGCAAGATTGTTATCCTGTTTTTGTGTTTTTTTTTTTGGTAAGTCATTGTTCCAAATTGCAGATGTCTCGGTAAGTGGGACATTGATTGGGGGATTTAAACGGAATAAATTAGGGTTATAGTCTTTTCTTTTCTCCTTTTGTTATATGTATATCCTTTGATGGGGTGTCATTGGCAGGGCTTTAGCAGGACGACATTAGCCTTTTAAAGGATATTTTGTATTCCATTGGTGACGACGGATAGTCTTCATTTATCTTAACTCGTCATATATGCAGACGCGACTTAGAATCACTCGAAGAATTTTTCCATCAAAGGAACGGAGGGCGGCCTCAATAGTTTTTCTCAAAGTTCATGCCTCTGAGTCATTATGCAAAGCTGAAATGATCAGGGTCTTGTACGGGGTCAAGTCGGCAGATGCATTCCAGGTTCTAAACCTGACTTAGTGTGTGCTATAGACCTTTCTCAGAAGTCAATAGTTTCACCAGACTTGCGAAGGTTTGTGAATTTTTCCCCTGGAACTACCAGCACACAGTTATTAAGCTTCTCTATTCCTTTGAGGAACTGAAAGCATATGGCCTCAAACCTAGCAGAGTTTTCTGTGATGTGACAACTATTCAGACTGTAAAGGCTGAGGTATACTTTTATTGAGCCATCTCACCGATTGGTTCTGTGATCGCTGAGTTAGGATTCGATAGACTCTACTGGAGAGGGCATAGAGGACTTCCATAAACTTCCACGCTATATGGAATGATCTTGTATCAACTTGCGCACTCTTAGTTCGCAGATAACTTCCTCTTTATCATACAGCAAAGATTTCTAGTCCCCATCGACCAATCAATCTTAAAAACATCGCTACATAGTACCTGATAGGCTTACTTACATGCCAAAAGGTCATGTAAGATGTGCGAGGGATCTCTGTCCAGCTCTGTAGCAAAGGAAACTGATGAATCTAGAAATTTTCTGTTAATGAAATGAGGACTTTAGTTCACAGCTGAGGTCGTCTCTCTTTGTACACTCTTTGTACGCAAGCTGAACAGCACCGCCTTGTTATGGCTAGGTCACATCTTTCTAAATTAGGCGCAGCTTGTCGGCCTAGACGATTTAAGTTTGGACTTTCGTAGATAGTTCGGGGTGTGAACTGGTTCCGTAAGTGAACAGTGGAGGGATGAGTTTGTCTGGTCATTTCATCTTCGTGTCCTTTGCCAACAATGTTGCTGTGACATGGCGACAGGCTTGATGGATAGCGAGTTACTCCGTTTGGAACTCGCTGGCATCGTCTGGAAGTCTGTAAAATAAAATGTTAAGGTACACCAACGTTTTTGAACCATCGATTCTTGGATCGAAGTCCCTGATCACATGTCCATCTTGCCACTCTTTTCTTGTACGGAATTGTAGGTCGAAATGCTATGTGAAGGTGGTTCATTGTAGGGATGATATACTCTGTTAAAGTCGATACGAGTTCGCCTGGTAGATGGTAGATCTAGTATGTTATTGTGTCCATAGGGCTTCGCAGTCCAGGAGTTGAACGCTCTGAGTCTCATTGCTGTAACATTTGTAATATGTAGATCGAGAGGTAAAAGGTAAAGCAAGGCTGTTGGAATGTCTGACCGAGTTGACTGTAGGGCTCCTGTGGTGCATATGCACGCTGCTCTTTGTAACTTACTGAGTTTGTTTATGTTTTGTTTAAGGCCAGGGCACCGGACTATCGACTCAAAGTTTGTCTCTTGCAGTGTGCCTTGTACTCATATGCTTTTAATTCGACCCTCCTTTCAGGCTAACTTCTTCTGTATTCCTGAATCCAATCCATTCTCAGCTTAGCTTAACGAAAATGGCTATAAAAGAAGCGGTAGCTTGCGATACGTTCGACACAGAGAAGATTGTTTTTTAAACTTTTTCTGCAGATTGTAGGTTTTGTTCAAAATTTCTTCTGGTAATAAGTAATTTTCTAATTTTTTCCAACTGTCGTTGGGCGCCAATTAGTGAAAATATTCATGTTGGACAAATTACACATAAAAGTGTGGAAATAAATTGAGCAGTTGTAGGAGAAAGATTCGTCTAGATGTTCCCTTCAAGCCCTCAATGTTTGTGAGCACAGTGCGTGTGAAAAAAATTCTTTATTCGTCCTTAGGACATACATACATATATCTACTCCAAGGCTATACAAAATGTTGGACCAAAACGTTTTGCTTGGCGACAGCTCACATAAGATACAATTACCTCTTCAGCGAGATGTCCAAGCAGAAATTTGACAGACTTTGCAAGTTTTCCTTTTGATACGAGTAAGTGTTTGCTTCAAGTGCGATCGAGTCCTTAAGTATTCACTTTCATTCCAGACTCAGTGCGTTTACTTTGAATGCAAATTGATTTCTACAAAACTGACAGAAACTGCATAAGTGCATTTAAAAACAACCATTTAAACTGTCATGCTTTATCAACTCTTTTTCTTTGCAACTCGTGCCCGACAAACTACCGCATTTAGTCCTCGTACTCGTACACTCGTATGGTGTACAAACTGATGCTGATGCTGATGCTGCTGCAAACTGCCGCAATTGAAAAATATAAAGTTTAACTACCGGCAAAGTGATTTTATATCGGGCAAACGTTAAACTGTGTATCTGCGAGTCATAGAGAGAATGGACAACTTTTTTATTTTTTACTGCGCTGCACTACTATCCCGAGTTTGCAATACACTTGAGTTTCTGTAGAGCCAGTGCAGGAGCAAAATTCACTGCAAATATGTGCTTGTTTAACGTTGAAAAGTTTTTTTTTTCCTCATATTTGCTTTTTTTTTTTACATCAGTGGTTGGGGGAGGGGGTAGGTACTCCCTTTGGTAGGTATGTATGCATCTATGAAGGTAGGTAGGTTCTCCCCACTTAGTAAAGAGAATTATTTACAAAGGAACATATTGATTGCTTTACTGCAGTTCAAGTTTCACCAGTTAGTTGGAAGGGTTTGTTTGTTGTTTAAATCATACTTGAATAAATGGCCATTAGCCGTGGCGATGTTAGGAATGTGCTCTTTAATGGGATTGCCGTTTAAAGCATTCTAAAAGTCGCACTGTGAATCATGGAATTCCCCTTCGAATGAAGAGTTTTCAAAGAAAGAGAAACGGACCAATTCGGGTCTCCTGAGGAATGTCAACTTTGAGCGAGAAATGTACTTGTTTTTCACTCTTCCCTACACACCACTGCACTATCTTTTCACCTGTCCTGGTTTTTTAACCGGTAGTGTCACCTATGTACACATCTTGTTCATCTATTTGAATGCGTATCGCCAGGATGTCATACTCGTTTCCATTGAAAAATAATCAAATATTTCTTCTCTCTATTTTTATACGAAATGATAATTCTGTCCTCAACCTTGTCTGCATTACTCCTTGTGAACGGACAAGACAAGATTCAGTGCAGAGAGAAATCCTTGTAAAATCCTTTCAGATAAAATATTCTCATAAAAATGCAATAAAATATCCCCCTGCATACGTAAAGCATATGCAGAGGGTAATTTGCATTTGAAAGGGCATGAATGACGACAACGAGCACACGAGCACGTGGATACCGAAAAGACGAAGCAAAGGATGTGCATAATGTCCTGATGATTATTATGGATTATTATGCGGTGCAAGTGTACGTGACCAAGTGCAAGACCAAGTGGAATCAATCAAATCGATTGGAATCTTCGTCGATGGAAACGATGGGGTTGCATGAACCCGGCGGGGATATTTAAGGATAAAGAATTTCCAAGGGAATCGAGTGTGGATGTGGGATGGTTCATTAGACAAATGAAGGGAAATTAAGTCCTTTCGAATTGCAATTACAGCAATCTTAGAAATTGACTGATATCAATATTGTATTTCTATTGACTTTAAAGAGTTGTTTGTAAGAGAAGCGAATAGTTTTGAGGTACCACGTATACTTTGTGGACTCATCAAATGTTATGCCTCCGTCAGAGGAACCCAGCAACGATGTCAGTGCCGCCACCGCCCAAAATAGTACATTTCTACTCAAGTCAATCGGTTGATAAATGCCAAAGCGCACCCTGTACTTCCGTAATAAGGTTCTGCAATAAGGAATGGCATTTGTCCAAGATACTGCAAAAAAAGGCAAATGGCAACAAATGAGGCCTGCAATCTCGTAAAACTCAAATATTTTGGTCGTTGTCTGGTAGACTGACTTAGATAAAGTCTTAAACCAAAATCACCTAAGCAAAGTTCAAAGATTAGCTTGTTTCTGCATAAGTCTCTATCGCAAGGAGATCGACTCTCACGACTACGAGGATGGCTGGTTCCAAATCTGTTTGGTAAGAGTTTGCTATACGAAGGGCTTTCCGTCTTAGTATTGTGGCCACTTTCTCTCTGTCTCAGCGTGTTTGCCCAAATGTCAGCCAGACAGGAGAATGGAATGAGTGATCGGAAACGAGAGTTTCCACTTCCTTGCAGTAGGACCATCTATGTTCACCATGAGCCTGCTGAGTGATGCTTGGATACGTGCAACTCTTTCATATACTGATTTGATATGTTTCCGGAAGGTTAGTCTGGGGCAAGAGTCAATCCCTATCTTACTGCTTCTCCGTTGACTTCAACCTTTGCACCTACATGAAAGTCAACAACTGTTGGTATACGCCTCTAAGGCAAGAGAACTATCTCCGTCTTCTCTGTCGCTAGGCTAAGTCTATGATTTCCCATCGAGGTATACACGCATCTCACGACTTAGTTTGGTCTTCCCTGTACATTTTCAGTATTGTTGCAGATGTCATCTGCCAGGAAGATATTTTCTGTCATATCCATGGATCCCATCGTACGAGATGTTTCACAATATTGGTCATAATATTGAGCCCGAGGACTTTTAGCATGTCACTCCACCTAGCTTGAATTGAAGACATTTCTCACATCTGAGGACGACATTTCTTGAACGGGCTCGTTGCCACTTCCTCTATTGGTCCCACAGAAGAGTGGCATTCATTTTTCCATGTTTAGTACTAGGCTGACTGCTGGCTGGGTAACTTTCGCAGCACCACTTTAAAACCTAGTCCCTAGATTCGATCCCATTTCTGTTGTTTGCTCCATTTGATGACCTTCTTAAGATCGAGATGGTTTATCAGGTGTTGTCACTGGACATTGGACTAATTGGAAAGAACACAAAAAGACTGAAATGATTTTGGCAGAAGTTGCAGAATCTACTCCATTTTCTCAGCACCTAGCCACAGCTCTCTCTCTCCTGCTGCCCCGAGTCTTAGTACATTGCTATTTCAGTTTGGTAATAGAAAAGGACTAAGTCGCTGCTGTCAGCAGGAGATATACTACCATATCACAAATATCCCTTTCACTCAATCACTACAAAGCACACAACTCCCATTTTTTCCGCTCAGTTCAAACAGTTTTTACGATTTTTACTCTCAATCCTGTCAAAGCTTCAAGCTTCATCCATATGCATTGCTTTCAAAACATCTGCCAGCTGTTTCAAGAGCAAGCAAGACCCGCAAAAATTATATTCAAACGTCCATTGAACCTCACCCATCGATCGTCAACCTCTGCGTATACGTAACGTTTTTCACATTGTCACCCATAAGGACAGAACGACAAAAGAAAAAAAAAAGAAATCAAAACAAAAACCATCTCCCATTGGATGCGATTTTTCAATTTATCACATGACCAGTCACATACCAAAGGTAATCAAAAGCATCCCACACGCATTCAGTATCACAGACGACAGCAGTCATAGCAGCGCCAAAAAATGACAAAACTATACCGCATATCCATTTCAATCCTGCTGCGTTTTCCTATAACAATCACATCACTCCCCGCGCACCCACAACATCGCGCGTCCCCATCCTTGATCCTTGTCTGTAGTATAGTACATCTCGCACCTTTAATTGAATTTCGAACCGAAAATGTGATTCAGTTCTTGGTTCGGTTTTTATTCCTCTATTTTGAGAGATGGTTCGGGTTCGGTGAGCCAGCCGGCCCTCGGGGAATCAATTTTCAATTTTTATCTCCCCAAAACCAGTTTGGTCCTTCGAGCCGAAAGTGTGGTGAACGATGCCACTGCACTTATGTCATTTTAGGAGGAAACAGCAAAAAGAATAAAAAATGAAACAAAACCACTCCCGAATTGTAGGAGAGGGATGCAAAAATTAAATTAATAAAAAGGACGAGTATGTCCTTTCGGGATGAAGAAAACAAACGCATACCCGATGGTGGGGTGTGTTTACTTTCCGCTGATTGACGAAAGTCATTCTTCATAGAATTTTGTTCATAAGGATGCGCTCTTTTTTTTTTCTCTCTTCTTTTGCCATGCAGTAGGTATTTGTGGGGATAATAGCATCCTCTTTGTCTTCCTGTGTGCTAGGAATAATAGAAAAAAAAAAAAATACCACGACGACCGGATATTTGACAAAATTGAATTGTGCATCCTGCGGTTGGATTTGAGAGCAATAGGAATTTCTACAAAGAAATAAATCAGGGTGGTTGGGTGGTTGTTTTGGAAGACGAATCCTCTATCTATCCTCTCTCTCTCTCTCTCCCTCGCTGCAGGATATTTATTCGCCACAATCAGTCAACCAATGCGGAATAAAATTGATGGATTTTTTGTTGGTTCTTTTTGTTTTTCGAGGATTCTGTTTTGGACTCCTTATGCATTTATTCATGAATGCATCAGTCTCCTCCGCAAGTCAATAAGACGATAAGTTTTGCTTTAAAATACGTTCGGGGACTTTAAGCGGTTTGCTAACAAAACGCAGTCAGATTTGTAAGAGGCATTTAGCAGACATGGTTTGGAGGACGATTTGTCCGCATATGGTTTTCAAATCCTCTCAGCTGTACCTAGTTCTCAGCTGGGTATCAAAGCTTTGTGTCCATCTTATCAAGTAAACTTCGTACGAGTACCGCAGTCATTTGTCGGCTTGATTACAGACCGATACCCAAACCGTACCTCTAGCGAAGATATTTACTTATGATGTCGCTACAGATCGGGATAAACCAGGATCAATCTACAAACCTTTCGGTCCAGCACGGTCTTGTTTGCTCAGGACTCCCTCTAATTGAGAAGCCTGCGGTGCCTGAAGGTACAATCCTTTTGCGGACCCCTTTGCGTAGTCCTTCAGGGATGGAGTCGAAGGTTCTTCGAGCTGGAACATTATTGGGTTATCCGGTTCATCTGACCTCGTCATATACGGATCTGCTCGACCAAAGCGGTGTCGGTGTACAGCTCGTAAGGTTCGGGTCTAAATCAATGCAGAACTGGTCTCTAAAAAAGTAGCAGTATGGGAATGTGTAGGTCTCTTGGTTATTTGTCGGTGCTATGGCAGCAGCCCAATGTACTCAATAATAAGATTTTGGTACTATGAGCGCGTATTCTGAGCCAAATCTAGCCAGTTTTCCGAAGATTCTTTGGTGATCAGAAAACCAACCAAGAAATTGTAAAGCATGGTTGCATGGGGCGTGAAATCGGTAAGTTGATGTTGGGTATCGATCTAGGATTGTGAGGTCTTCTCCATGATTTTGTTTAGAATGAAGCTTTATTCAATCGTCGATTGTCTGATAGGTCATTTGGGTCTGCAGTATGACTTAAGCCTTTCTGGTTGCAGGAATTGGTTGTCCACCAAATTGACACTATCAGGCAGCCTAGCACCGATATTTTGGTTGTCGTCGCCGAAATATGTAACATCTCTGCGCCTCCTCGATCTCACGTTCTCATACTCCTTTTTTTTCTGTCTCAATGCGTGGTTCTCGTCTATCCTCGTAGAGCTGGCTAGAGGTTATAATTCGTTCTTCCAGCGCCGCTTTATCTGTCATTTTATTTGCATTTGCATGTACGCATTCAGCCTCAAATCAGCGGTTTTTTCCAGGTCGAGAGGTGGAACCCCGCATCACGGTTGGGGCATTTCTAGTACCTTGCTAGCAGTGCTACCGCTGTTCTTCCTCTCTCATAGATGCTTCACGAGGATTCGTATAGCGTTATAGGGACAGTCGATGGCCAAAGGCTTTTCCTTTCTGTTGAACCTTTCAACGTTGAACTTCCTCACAGTGGTGGTTCCTGTCGCGACAGTACTGTATATTCAAAACCGTACCTTTACGGTAACAAGGCAGTAGTCCGAATCGATGTTCAAACATCCCATTCATTGGACCAGTGTCTTCCATCGATCGCAACGTGACCAATTTGATTGTAGTTCGATCAGTAGACCTCGAAGTTGCTTTGGTTGTCGTGATTTTTAGGAATTTCCTGTTATCGCATCCCAAAGTCAATGAACCTATGTCTGATATCGGAGGTGGTATCTTGCAGGCTATATCTACCTATGGTCCTGACTGGACGATGTCCTCCTTTCCTATCCTCGCGTTGATAACTTCAAGGCCACACCGTTGGTGCGAAAGATGCCCAGAAAAAATTTTCCACAAAATTTGCAGAAAAGGTTGCAGAATATTTGGGGTTGTACGCCGCACGCACTAACTACTGAGCAACATTAGCCACACCGTCCAATTGGCGATGAAGATGCCCTGGAAAAACGGTTGCAAAAGATTTGGGGTTGTACCCCACACGCACTGAACATTGAGCAACAGTGGCCACACCGTTGGTGCTAAAGATGTCCAGAAAAAATTTTCCACAAAATTTGCAGAAAAGGTTGCAGAAGATTTGGGGTTGTACGCCGCACGCACTAACCACTGAGCAACATAAGCCACACCGTCCAATTGGTGATGAAGATGTCCTGAAAAAAAGGTTGCAAAAGGTTTGGGGTTGTACCCCACACGCACTGACCACAGAGCAACAATGGCCACACCGTTGGTGCTAAAGATGTCCAAAAAAAAATGTTCCACAAAATTTGCAGAAAAGGTCGCAGAAGATTTGATATTGTACGCCGCACGCACTGACCACTGAGCACCAGTAGCCACACCATCCAATTGATGCTAAAAGATCTCCTGAAAAAAAGTATGTGGAGTTGTGCTCCTCACAAACTGAACACTGAGCAACAGTGGCCACACCATCCAATTGGTGGTGAAGAGGCCCTGAAAAAACGGTTGCAAAAGATTTGGGGTTGTAGCCCACACGCACTGAACACTGAGCAACAGTGGCCACACCGTTGATGCTAAAAATGTTCCACAAAATTTGCAGAAAAGATCTTGACGTCATATCTGAAGGATTGGTTGTAGGTATTTTCGAGGAGATTCCTCTGTAAGGTCTCGAGGACGTATGAGATTTTCCAGATTTCTTCAAGATCGGTTACACCAGCTTTCATTTCCGACAAAGCATATACGAGTTTGTCTTGAGAAAGTTTCATTTTCAAAATATTGCCAAGCAGCAAAGGTTTAATTAAAATTATGTTTGTGTCACTTCGTCGGCAGAATCTCGTCAGTTTGCTCCTCACTCGACATCCAACCACAAGTCTCCATAACTCAAACAATGTTAATTGCCTCGCCGCGATGATAATAAACAATCCGCTTTATCGCTCTTCAAAAACTTCGATAATATCAGCCGCCGGCAGTCAATCCGACTACAATAATACTGTTAACCACGAGCACCATAAACTTTCGAGTTTCTCCGGAAAAAAATGAGGAAATTTTCAAGCAATCACCCCCAGCCAGTCGGTCCGTCGTATTATTGAGTGCAAAATCCTTTCAAAATTATCGCCCACCCTCTGGCGTGGTACTTTGAGAGAATTCACCATTAAACTTCAATTACGCCGCAGGGCCAATTCGATTGGATTCCCCAAGAAATGAGCAAAAAAACAACTTCAAATCGTATTGCGCCATAGATAAGGGCGGACGCAATGAATTCGCGGATGAGATTTTCAAAGTAATTAGCTGGAGAAGCGTAGCTATTTGGTGGCGCCCTCTTTGCAAAACGTGTGAACGAGTGGTATTGACGGGCTCCGCAGGGGGTGTGTGCTATGACTAAATTCTTTGTGATATTAAAATTCTACGACTTTAATTAAGTAGTCATTGGAAGGCGAGAAGTTTAGAAGGATATTGGCTGATGGCCTGAAGCGATGCGTCGGATTGGCACTTGAGAATGCTAGGCCTGCGTTGGCGGCAAAGTATTCCAAATGCCTGCGCTGTTTTTGAATTTGAAGAATAATTACATTAGAAGGTGAAGACGATGGCGTTCGAGGGGATGCAATGCAATTTGGAGACCCTTTGCGTTTTGGAAAAAAATAATTGAGGCAATAACCGAAGGTGGGTGGTGCGTATCACTTCATTTATTTTCGTGAGTGACTCTGTTTAGACCTTGCTGATGATGCACACAGCTGGTTATACATAAAGTTGGGTATCTACCGCACCAGGCGTAGGTATGTGTTGCTAGTTGTTGCCCAGTTAGTGGGCTCAAGTATCAGTGCATTGAAGGGTAGGTTTTGGTTTAGGTTAGAGTGTGTCTCTGCATATACACTTGCATCAAAAAGCTCCATTGTGATGCCGTGGATGGGACCATTTGGATACCCAGGTCTAATTAAACCAACCCAAGCTTTTATATAGAGAAGGACGCTCAGTGACGCCCAGTGACGCTTAATGAAAAGAGCGCGAAGTGGGCAAGTGCATAGAAGGTGGAGAACGGGTTTATCTTCATCCCTACAGCTTCTGGGAAAGTCATGTAAAAAGAGGCTCAGCCTTTGGGCATGTGAGCTTGTCAGACAGTGTCCAGTGAGAGCACCGATAATATGGCTGATCGCCTCAATAGCTCAAAATTCCGCATTATGTTCCAGGTCAAGCCTAAGGTTGAAATGTGGAAGCAGTCTGTAACTAATAACAGCGTCCAGCCTTAGCAAGAGTTTGTATGTAGCGAGGGGCATACCTAGGCTCCGGCATTTCGGTGAAATCCCAGGATAGGTGAATGTGGAGCTGCTCAGGCATCTCCAGGAGAGACAATGGGCAGTTTAAAGCATCCGTGCAGCGGGCATGTCCGTGAGGATGCTAATATCCCCGACTGAGCTTTTTAGAAAAAAAATATCTGTACTGCCCCCTCAAGAAAGGGAGTAGTGATCTATTCACTATTGTCAGGGATACCAAATGGAAGTTTCGGTCAAACAAAACGGTTGGTGGGGTGATCGAGGACTATGATAGATAGACGGTTTGAGTCGGATAGCCGCGTTAGCAATCAATTGCTTCCCAAAAATGTCTAAGAGGAGCAGGTAGACCATGATGTCCAGCGCCATTGAAGCAGAAGTTCCCAGTACACCACTTAGGAACCCTGGAGAGTCCCGCAACTAACAGGTTAAAGGTTGGGATAATAGAAAGCTCCAAAGTTTGACAAAAATCTTACTCCTATCTGGTCGCCACAGCTCAGTGGTGAGTGCGTTGAAGCAGAAGTTCGATTCCTAGACAACAGGGTCCCACTTCTCAGATATGAATCATGATTTCTTCTTTTAGATAAAAATGCTCCAAACTTGTTCAAGTCGGTGATCAAGGGTAATCGAGGTTTGAATAAGGAAGTAACTGCCTTCATTTTTCAGAGAGCCAGCGTACGACTATGTGACAGGCATTTACTGCCTCCTTGTCCCGTTTACTTATAACCTTCTCTCGACGAGTCTGTCGAGTTTTTACTTCCTCCACAATCAAAGGTTGCTTCCAAGGATGTGTCTTATCTCACATTTTGTGATCACTAGGCGTTGGAAGTCTTCTAGTCTATCTATAGAGAGGTGGCTTTATGGTATCAGTTGTAGACACAGCAGGACGGTTTCTAGTGTCAAGCAAAGTGCGTTACTACATGGCTTAGAATGGTATCCCAGAGAAGGACTATTGATTAACTCTTGCGAAACCGTTCTAGGAGCTGTCTCCAACAAAGGCACCACTTTAGTTTATTTTAGTGAGACCAAATATCCCAGCGTCATCCTTGACAAACAGTTAAGTTGTAAGGTTCAAATAAAGTCCCCCAGCCAGCGCCCCACTAGGGCCATGTAGTGTGGTCCATTTTGATTGGTGAAGGTAAAGGTGGCGCATTGGTGGTCTTACTCCTCTAAATCTAGTAGAAGCTCTGATCCTCTTTTGGTCATTTTGTCGACCTTTTCGTTCCCCTCAATTCCGCAGTGGTCCCCTCTCAATTCCAGCATAATCTGGAACGGTTCTGCATCCATAATGTCCTGAGCATTGTGCGGCAATTCTTGATGCAGATTTTATGATGTTCCCTGACTATCAATGTTAATAACGATATTTCTGTCAGATATTGATCCCATTTCTACTAATTTCGTAGCTTTGAGGACAGCTAGAACCTATGCTCGCACTGTCAGACTTGAATAACCCTACACTGTGAGTTGAATTGGACTGTTACCGCCTGTAGTTTTATGTGCAGTTGAAGTGGCAATACAAAGCACCAGTAAACCTTTCTTCTGTACCTTGACCAACGTATCCTGTGCATTCTTCTTTATAGTGTCCATACGAAAACCCTATATGCCCTGACTATAATAACATAAAGCTCGGCTGTTAGCCCCACCCGTGATCATCCGTCATTTAAGGACCGATAATCGATTTTTTAAAGATTAATAAAAATTAACAACATGTTTACATATTTAACTTTCATATTTATTTCAATCCATTTTTCAATACACGATTTGCGTTTATATTTCACCTGGACAAGCACAATTGACAAGTAACTGCTCGTACCGGTGTGTGATGTTTCATACCTTTACGTTCTAACTAATCTGCTTCTAATTCTCTTTTCAAAATATCAAGCAATAGAAGTAATTCGGCTTCTTCCTCCAAGGTCGCCGGTATTACTTTGTCATCCAATGCAGGGTCATACAATTGTATATCACGTGGATCCACTTTTATAACCATAACTTCAGCTTCAACTTTCTTGAAGGACATCGGTGTTGATTGGGCCTCTATTGATCCTCCATCCGCTTCTTCGACTTTAATGTCAAATCGTTCAGACATTCGTATATCATCTGGATCCACTTTTATGACCAGAACTTCAGGTTCATCTTCCTCGAAGGACGATCTTTCTTTGGCTTCGTCGACTTTAATGTCAAATGGTTCAGACATTTGTATATCATCTGGATCCACTTTTATGACCAGAACTTCAGGTTCACTTTCCTTGATGGACGTCGGTGTTGATTGGGTCCTTGTTGATCTGTCTTTGGCTTCTTCGACTTTAATGTCAAATGGTTCATACTTTCGTATATCATCTGGATCCACTTTCACAACCAGAACTTCAGGTTCATCTTCCTTTAAGGACATCCGTGTTGATTGGGCCTTTGTTGATCTTAATTTGGCTTTCTGAACGTCAACGTTTAACGGTTCACTCATTTGAATATCACGTAGAACTTTAGATTTACCTACAAATATGCAAAAAAAAATTATTTCATGCTTTTTTCCTTTCAATCTTCGTCCTTACCTTTAGCACTGTTCGCTTTACGTTTCAAATTCTTCAAGTAAGGTACTGCCGTTAATTTTAAGCGACGCATCGACTTGGTGTACATTTCCTGTGAGAAATGGCTGTCACAGATCTTGAAGTCCCTCGACATCTTTTCATGTAATAAGTTGGGTTTCTTAATGGATTTCAGCCAACTTGCTCTTCTATAGTTCGAAAAAAATTAGATATACAGTTTCGGTAAGGTTTTAGTTTTTTGATGCTTACCTCTCCTTACATGTCGGTAAATTGAAATAATTTACGTTAGAAGCTGACTTGGCCTCCCGACCGCACGCTAAACATTTATAGTTATGTTTACCCATTTCGAGTTTCAAAATTTTAGTTTTACTGATTTTACAAAAGAACACACTTCGTCTGATGTTTCTCGCAGGACTGAGAATAATTCAAGTCAACACGCCTTTTAGAGAAACATTCAAACCCAGATGCAGTCGTACCAATGCAAAGGAAAATCATTAGCAAAAAGGTGTAATTAGCGGAAGCAGGTAGAAAATATCAAATTTTGTCCTTGTGTGTCCTTATGCTTATGACAAGGAATACTTTTTACCAAAGTAAAACAACTACCTGTTGGGTTTTTCTTTATGCTTTTTTATTAGCGGTCCCAAGTATGTACATACGTTTGGTAGTTATACCCTTCTGCCAGCGGGCCCTGAATTCTGATCGTTTTTCTGATCCGTCTTTCTATTGCTGTCCTTTTCTTGTATTTAAATTTAAAATTTTAAAGAAAAGCCTTTACGGTGCTGCTCCACTTGCTATAAATCCCTAGAACACACCAAAATTTGAATATAGACAGCAACTGTCAAATTTTCTGGGATATATGTAAACTTTGTAGCATACTTTTAGAATCAAGCAGTGTTACCAGATGATTTTTCTTTTTGTACGAATCTGAAAAAACCACACAAGAACTAAATCATTTTATTTTTCCTAATTAAAAATTATTTACTTTCGTGTAGGTGGCGCTACAGTTCGGAGTGAATCTAGCCTTAGGTAATTAGTTAAGGAAAAACCAAAAATGGGATAAAAGGGGTCGGTATCTACTAATTTTATTATGCTGATTTCCGAACTTTGGTTTTGCCGGAAATTAGCTAATTGAATTGTCATTAGTGCCATGATTATGGACTAAAAAGATTTACTGTCACTTGTCGCTACTTGAAAACCAGATTCCCTTTGAGTTTACTGCTTTACTTCTCATTTCCGCTGTAATTTCCATAACTATAGAGCAGGGGAGGCTAATTTTCTGAGAAAAAAGTCTACATGTCTAAAAGCAGCATACAGCAAAACTTTATCAAAATATGAGAAAAATCATAAAAGAATACTGTATTACACTATTTTATTATATGAACGAGGGGTATGTTTCACTGTGATCCTTTGATCGGTTTGGGCTCCAACTAATGCCTTGGAGAGATACGTGTCATCTCTTCTCATGAGATCCTGCCCTAGAGCAATTAGTCCTTCATCAATTGTTTCAGTCCTTCTATGGGTCAGTGCACCATAAGATCCGAGAACATGTTCCTGGATTTCAGGGGATTCTTCGCCGAGTCTGCAAAGACCTCTGAGTTTACAGTATCTTTTTAGGTTTTGGTTCCTGCTCATTGTGGAAGATGCTTGAAGTCTTTTCCGGTTGCTTTGTCCTAAAAGTTTCTTGGCTTGTCTTATACCAGGTTCTTGCTATTTGTTCAACTCTAGTTTTCTGAATTCTTCTTTGATCCCTTAGGACCCTAGGACCCATTTCATTTCCCTCTACTCCCACATGGCAAGGTATCCAATAGAGGGCTTCTCTGTTTCTCCTATCCAGTTCATGAAGTTTCTATTCACCCGAGTTCAGAGCTTAATGATATAAGAGTTCAAGTGCCTACTATCATGACACTATCTATCTGACCATCTGACATTATAGCTATGTCACAGACTTGGACCCTAGTCCAAGCCGTGTTCAGCCTTCGGCTTTGTTTGTGGATGAGCGGAAAACTTCGAATAAGACCCTCTGCGTTCCCTCTGAGGAACTAGTGCAGCAGTTTAGAAAAGATTTTGGCCATTACTCCATTCTGAGTAGAGTCAAAATCCTTCACGAAGACTTCTACTAGACTCTTTTTTCCATTTTCCATATTACTGTTCCACGCGGGATTGAAGTAGTCGTATCCTGCGTAAATGAATATTGGTTACAGATTTCTGTATCTTTTCGAACTTTAGGAGCTGCATGGACAAAGACGAGAAAAGACGAAAACCATGTTTAGTAGTAGTTTTGTTGCTTTAACTTGAAGAAGGAAGTCTTTTTAGGATGAAACTAACCCCCCTTTGTGCCGGACTGCTAAGTCCACAGGCCTTTCTACTCCTACTTGAGAAGACTAATGGGCATCAGGCAGTAGGATTGAGTGATTTCTTAGTCATTTGACTCTGAGTCTATTGTAGAAAGCTCATTGGTCATTTCATGTCCTTGGAAGAAGCTCATGTATCCCGGAATCTAGAAGAGCCTGATGCTGTACATTGAGCCGAGGGATTGGAGCTCGTCTTTCCGCCTTGTGCCCAGTTTTGAATTGGTTGTGCAGTGATGACTTTCAAAGCTGCTTGGCTGACTATGTGATTATTGCTCTACAGAGTGGGTGACACCATATATGTATATATTTCCACTAAGAAAACACTGCGTCGTTGGGGTGTCTTATGGTCCGGGTAGTTGAATATTCCTTTGAGAATATTCGTCTGTTTTTTATCTGTTCATGAAAATGGATATGAAGACTGGGTTGAAGACCTCACCATATGTCCAGCTCCCCCTAGAGGGAAATTTATAGTCAAGGTTGAGATTGAAGTTTGTGTAAGGGCTGAGGTAGCCGGAAGAGACTTTGACGTTTGACAGCTTTTCACATCCTGGCATGACGTAGGCGAGGAGCAATTTTTGTCAATAATTCTTTTGAGAAAACACCCAGTGGGCAGAGCCCGAACATAGTTTCAAAGGTGGCAATCTTAATTACAGTTTAATGCCGTGTCCGAAGGGCAATTTATTATTTGAGAAGCTTTCTCGAGACAGTTGTACTCTCGGATGTTTGTCAGACGCTCGTGAGAGGTGGGGCCGTGAAAAACTTTTAGGTGTTCTCCGACTGGGATTCGATCTCGAACCCCTTGCTCCATAGTCCAACGCACTAACCACACTACGTTCGTTCCTTGTTAAAGTGCTCAGGTGTGTTGCTTTGCCCCACTGGATCAGGCATCCATATGTAAGAATAAGTGGCTGGTTAAGGCTCTCGAATGTCCTGCTGCATGCGTAAAAAGTTATCGAGGGCTTCTTATATGCATTCTAGGATATTGTCCAGTCAACTTTTTGATCTAGTGTGCACCCTAGTTATCTAGCTTTTTCTGATATTTGGTATGAAATAGGGTATCTTGACTTCTGCTGTTCCTCGTTGGGTAGTCTTCCTTTATTATGGCTATGGTGAGACTAATTATGTCCCATTATTCCTGGCTTATAGTCAGTGAGGATTGAAGCCATCCTTTGTCGTAGCCTTCCCTCTATGTTTACGTCTCGTTATGGTATTCCACCTCTTGACAAGCTCCATATGCACTATTGACATTTGGCTACTATAGGAAGTGCTATTACTCTATTGGCAGAAAAGATTCAAATAAATTCGAGGATTATGTCAAGGAAGGAGCTAAAAACTTCAATAACAATCCTGTCTTCCATTGTGAGTCTGAAAACTTTTCCCTCCGCCTACCTACGTATGTATGTATACTACCCGCATCCAATTTTTTTGTATTTTCTTCTTCAATTCCAATTCAATTTAATTCAACGAACAAAAAACATAAATTACCAAAAATTTATAAATTCGCTGAAACTTTATTAGTTTTTCCGAAGAAGAAAACATTTCGTTCTGTTGAAAGCGAAAAAAAGTAAAAACGGAACAAAAGACATTGTTGCGAAAGGTGGGATAAGTTTACCAAATGAACTTTTGTATTTGAAAACTCGGTTCCGTATCTATGAAATGTTCATTTGAAAGTCAAGAAAATACCGAACTACACAGAGGAAACAAAAAGTTGTGAAAGGATGTTTTAGACTTTCAAAGGCGAACCCCATTCGCCTTGTGTGTCGAGAAATATCATTAGTTTTGAACTCTTTGTTGGCATGGGGTAACATTTTTGAAGTTTGAAAAAGAAATATTAATATTTCCTTGCTCCTGCCCTCCTCTGTTGGGATAAAACCCGTCAAATAATTTGGAATTAACTTTACTTTGTTGGAAAGTGGATTTTTGAAGTAATTAACTGGTTGGATGCAATGACGATGACGTTGATAGTTCTTTGTAAAAATCTTTGTTTTTGTAGGATTTTTCAAAGGAACGCGAAGTTGGGTTTTTGAAGTTTCTAAATGGCTGTGAGGTGCTTTACAACCAACAAGACGCGAACAAAGTACACATTCTAATGGCATATAAAAGACTTACCAGTATCCAGTTGAGTCTTTTCGAAACTCGGTAGTAGTGACCGCTAAACGATTGAAGAAGTTTTAGAAAATTTAACATAGTCCGTGTGTTTGTGGCCAATCGAATGTGTATCCTCTGTTGGGCCTTGGTTAGTACGTTGGACTACGGAGAGAGGGGTTGCAGGTTCAATCCATAGACCATACCTTAAACTTCCTTCACAGCCCCAGCTCTCGCGAACGTCGGACAAACATCCGAGAGTACAATTGTCTGATAAAGCTTCTCAAATAACAAATTGCCCCTCGGATACGAACAGTATGGTGGTTTTCCTTTGGTTAGTAGGTTGGACTACGGAGAGAGGGGTTCCAGGTTCAATCCATAGACAATACCTTAAACTGCTTTCACAGCTCAAGCTCTCGCGAACGTCAGACAAACATCCGAGAGCACAATTGCCTGAGAAAGCTTCTCAAATAACAAATTGCCCCTCGGATACGAACAGTATGGAGGTTTTCGTTGGTGGTTCTGTAGTAGAGAAATGCTCAAACTTCGGCCTAAATTGCGCCTTGCGTAGGGTCTTCTTCTTAAGAGCTTAGGTCCTATGCTGACGGCACAAAAGGAACTTCCCACCTTTTACGCTTGGATCATTACAAGTCCTAGGAGTTGTGACTCCAGAGTCCATGAAAAACCTATGGATTTTCAGCCCAACCTGAGGCATTTTGAATTTGAGTAGGTTACCAAAATTTTGCTCTGAGTGGTCTTTTGTGTCTGGGAATACAGGAGAGTCTTTTCCAAGTCATTTTTCCAGTGACAACTTACTGGTAGATGTCGATCACCTTTCTAGATAATACTTCTGGTAATACTTCCGCTTGGAACACACTGCCCTGGTTTGGAAGTCGCAGAGAGCGAGTAATTTCGGGTTCAGATGAATATATGGCAGAGCCTACTCCTTCGTTCGTTTTTGAATAGTCCTTGGAAATCGAGATATTATTTGGGTTGAGGCCATACCATTCATCCACTCCTCTCTTGGGGAAAAGATAGTTTTAACGGCTAGACCAGCCGTGAAATAGTGATATACAATCTGTCTCAGTATCCAAGTGTGTACATCTCGGAATGGTACGGTGGTCCGTGTGGCCCTCTTTCCACAGACTAGATTGCCTCAAGCATAGGACACTCTTTGCAGCTATTTCCTTTAGGTGTAGATCTAATGGGATTATTGCAATAGTTATATGATTTCAAGGGCTGCCGTTGGCGTTAGTTTTAAAGCGCTGGTAGCACCTATATGTGCTTATGTTTGTATCTTAGTCAGTGCTTTGAAGTACATGGTCCTATCTGCTGCTAGACTAGGCACTTATAGGATATAGTGGGTCTGACGATGGCAGTGTACATCCAGTAGATGATGGCGGGCTGCATGAGTAGAAGGCTATGGATCCTTTCCTTATCCTTTCTGTCGTGTTCTCTTTCCAAAGTAGCTTACGGTCGAGTATATATCTGAGATTTGAAGGGGTGTGCCTGTTGAGTCCCAAGGGGCCGACTGTTCTCTTATTAGTGAAGAGAATCAAATCAGTCTTTAGGGGGCTAACGTTTAATCCGCATTGTGTACGGTAATGAGAACGCATTGATGTAGTTCGGTGATGGTGGGTACGAACTTACTGGTCGCCATTATGACATCATCCACAGATTCTGTTCACGATCAGTATCCACAGTAGTCGGGATAGTCTCGTCTCAGTCTGAGATTACTGGGTCTATGTTTTGTTGGTCCCATGCTTGTCTTATAGATTCGGATTTTTCATTGTTTAAGGCTCCTTCTATAACCAGGAAGTCCGCTGGCGTCAGTTTTTGTGGTGAGTGAATTTTCAATCCGTGTTAGCACCTCATGCAGGGCTGTCTCAACAGATCGGCTTTTGGTATAGGAGCTGGGGACATATCCCTTGGATTTAGTTTGGAGATCTATTGATCTTTCAAATGTCTTGTCTTGATGTATAAGGTTGGTCAGCTTTAAGTCTTTGGGCTAATATGTGAGGGTTTACCCACTTTGGTTCATGCCCAAACTTTTCTCCAGGCTCGGGGAATATATGAGCAATTAAGACACTCACGAAAGATAGTTGCTAGCCGTGGACTGATATACTCCTTGTTGCTTTGAAGCATCATGGGGAGAATATCATCAGGGCCGGATGCTTTGAAGGGAGTGAAGGAGTCTACTACCCAGTTGATCTTCCGATGCTACGAATTGTCGCCTGAGTTCGTACTACGTGTAAAGCTTTAAAGAGCTAAAGGGGTTTTCAATAATGAGGTAACAATTTTGTAATTGAATAAAATGCAGAGATATCGAGATGGGATGCGGCACCATCTCGTTGGAACCGATTATCACTGATGTCGAGTCCATTTAGTTCTAGCCAAGTCTTCTGACTTGGCACAATGATTTATGTGCGTCCTAGGGCCTCGACGCGCCGTCGTGTATGATTTCTGGAAATGCGACTCTGCTCTTCCCAACTCTTTCCCAGTTGCTGTGTGCTTTCTTCTCAACTGTTCTGCGACACGTACTCCTAGGACCAGCGCGTATCCTGCCATCATCCTAAGTAAGCGGGTTCCATTGCATCACATGGTTAGCTATGGACCTGTCACCCTTTCGGAGTCTATGTCCAATGTTTGTGTCTATAGGTTCATGGCCCGTTTTCTGATAAAGTTGTTCGTTAGAGATACGGATTGGCCAGAAAATCCTAAAGATATATCGAAGGCATATCCTCGTGATAGTGGTGGTCACCCTCCAGGTAACACATCCATATAGCAGCACCGATTCAACGTTGGAACGGAACAACCGTAGCTTGGTGATTAAGCTAATCGCATCACTACCCCAAACTGTGAATGGCATCTCAAACGCAGATTTTGGTTTGCCTGTTCGGCCGGCTATATCCAGTTCGGTCCGCCATCAGTTGTGGCAATACTTCCAAGGTATTGGAAAGTCTCTACTCTCTCTACTGTTTGTTCACCTTGGCACTTGGCACAATAGGGCACTCCCTTGACCGTAACACGGCGATCGTTTTCATCGACGTTTCCGGGATGGTAATCCCGTACCCCTGTTACTTTAAGAGGATTCATTGGAGTCCTTTGAATAGCATATCTTGGTTATTGACAAAGCCATTAAGCCAAAAATGAGCTAAAAATGGTTTTCCCATCAAACTCAAGATTTTTTTCAAACTTTTCCAGATCCCAATTGGAAAAAGTTTTGGGCCTTCAAATGACCAAGTGCACTCAGTTCTTGAGTTTATTTGATCTTGTGAGGGTACAGGCTAAGTTTTTTATGCAAAACTCGCCACAATGTGGACTGAGAGATTCCCAATTCCTGTGAACGGCGTGGAATCGACTGATGTGGCTCATTTTGAATGGAAGCACTTACGACAACCTGCCTGGTGGGGCTTTTATTGGAGTAAGCTCGAAAATTTCAGTAAAATTTCAAATTTCAGGCCCTTTACCGACTGCAATTGTTAGCAGTAATGTTTAAAGCTTGTTTGTGAACCTAATCATGATAAGAGTGTAAGCCTTGTCTAAAACATTGACGTAGACAAGTCGTTAAAAAGATATAAGTCTGCGCTTGTAGTAAAATACAAAATTGTTGTCCTTTTTGAAAACCCCATTAGTATCTATGTAAGTGAGCAGTTTTTCCTGGTTGAATGAGTCTTGCCTAGGCCTACTGGTTTGACTTAATGTTTAACAAGGCAGTTGGCTATCAATGGTGTCATTTTCAAGTGGACTATGGAATTCTTCAAGAGACAGTCACAGACTAAAGGTCTTAGTTCTGTGATAGATCACCAATTTTACAGAATGCCATCAACAGACCCGGGCTTCATCGTTCCTAATTTCCTGTAAAATGTAGTTTGTACCTTATTTCCTTTGGGTTTCTCTCTACGGATTGTTTCACCCTACAACAAGCCGATTGCTCACTGTAGTGCGAAGTCAAGAATATATTAGACTTCTCCCATTTTTCTCAAGCTGTCAGCGATCTTATCGCATTGCCTCTGAATTAGTTCTGACCACTTCGCGATTGCAACAATATTATCTCTCTGCCAACACCGCCCAAAGCGTTAATATTGTATCACTTATCCCACAGCCTACGAGTATAACAAAACAAATGAGTGCCCTCCCCCGGACCTTCAGAAGGCAAATTGGTAGAAGCAAAGTTGAGAATATTTCCACACGACTTCCCTGCCAGAAATTAGCCATCTTCCGGCTCGCTTATACACCTCCGCGATAACATGGAATTCCTTAGAACATTATTGCTCTCATTTGCATACTTCTGTTGTTCTTTATCCTTAAACACCTTACAGCTATCATGTGTTACCCAGCATCGCGCCCATTCAGCTGGCTGTTACGAGAATTCCTTCCAACGACCACCTTTAACAGATTTTCAGCTCTAGGTGAGCGCCTCCCAAAAGAATAACGATAATGATGATGAAAATAAACACAAAGCCCAAACCAGAGATACGGAGACAGGAGGAGGATTCCATTTTGCCTGCCAATTTATTTTTTTTCCCCCGCTTCGATGGAACGGAATCTTAAGTACTTTAGCCTTTTACCCGCAATTCGGCACGGATTATTCAAATTACCGCTCGAGCCCTCCAGTGAGCGTTGGTCGTGTGTAGGCGCACGGTGCGGTAGCTGGCGTTGCCGGTGTGGTGCCTATTCTCCCAAGGAGAGACAGGTCCTCCTCATGAGAATTATGTTCCCTGTGGAATTCTTTAATTACGCGGAAATGCGTTATCCTGATGGGGCCGTCGAAAAAGTACGCTCGCACATCTCTCGGAGGAAAATTTAATTATAAATCTTAAACAGACATTAACATAACCTCACAATTGGTGCGCGCCAGGTGGATTTATTTCTTTCAATTAACAAGGGAGTCGATCAAGACTCCTCTCCCAAGGAATAAAGCCGAACTTATCCGGTAACAAAATCTGATTTCCATTCAAAGCCGCCTTCTCTCTCTCTCTGTCAATAGGAGGACAAGAAAAGAACGCTCCTCACTCCTTTGAGGTGAAAACAAGGATATAACTTTCCTGTTGCGGTAAATAGTATTAAGCACAAAACTAGGTTGTTATAGTTCTTTTGTGGAGCGAGGAGGGTTTGGTTTTTCTTTTTGGGGAAATAGTTTGTTCGGTCGAGGATAGCTGCTTGAAGAATGCTATTTGTAACTGTCAAGGACCTAAAATCGGATTCCGATTTGTAATTCTTGTTGGCGCTGTATGTGGGTGTGGGGGACGATACAAACTGAACGATTTGTTTGGGGAGAGAGTTATTGTATTATGAAGCCAAGGGAATTGTTCTGTTTTGAATGGATTATGGGAGAAAGAGTCCTTTGAGGTTTCTCAAATGCAAGTTGGAGATGTTCGGGGAATAATGAAATCGAGGTTTAGTGGTGCAGATTTGGACTTGCAAAGCCGAGATGAGTTGAAAGTTTTTTTCTTTCTTTGAATGGGATTTGTATTCGTTATATCTGTGGGGATGGTTGTAACCGTATTAAGGTGTAGAAGTTGTGTTAAATCCTTTTATTATTGACTGCCAATGCTGGGCTGAAGAACAGGAGTATTGGATTAACTGGTTACCTTTCGCATTTGAGTGAGAGTACTCGAGGTTTTTTGTTTTAATACGATGTGCACACATGTTTAACTTTTAGAAACATGGTCTTAGATACTGAATTTTCCCCTGCGAGGAGGAGCGCATTCAGTAGACCAGGCTGTAGTGACTTGGTATCGTTTGTACATCGTTGCTTGCACCTGTTTGCAATATACATATCCTATGTACCAGAGAATACCAGAACTTGCAAGCGAAGGATCGGCGCTGCATGAATCGTCGTTACAATACACAGGTCCTCTCTGCCATAATTACTAGGCACTGTACCATTGGTCTTCATGAGGAGTGTCTCGGTGCAAGAACGAGGAAACTGTGCGTCAGCTATGCGACTGTCCTGCCCTACCTGCCAGAAGAACGAAAACTCTGGTCAATTAATTTTTCACTGATTTGGAGGACGTAAGCTGAAGGGCTTCCTGCGATTCATATCACTATCGGTCTGGTTCCAACTACATCGGTTTCTCCTTGCAGCATTTCTTGGTTCAAATAAGTGGGCACAATAGACCCCATCCTGTAAGTCTTAGCGAGCAAGGACCCCAGTTGCAAAGCACCCACAAACCTATACCTAAACACTCAACTTGCTTCTAGTACATTCGTGACACTGACATAAATAAATCCATACTTGGCGCAACATTTGAGGCAGTAATAAATATTGGACCGTGCAAACTGGTCTAATTGTGTTCATACACTTCCCCATTGAGATTTAGTCTGGTTCACAGACGGATCAAACATGGAATCTGTGTCTTACGTCTTTGGGCACAACATCAAAGTCTCGATACCTATAAATGTGTGCCATGGGTTTACAGGCTGAACTCCATGCCACTGCGATGTGCGATAAGTTTAAATTTACTAAAGGTATCTAGGGCGCTAGAATTTATGTCTTTTCAGATAATCAGGCAGCACTTGGACGACAGGTCCAATGTCGGTTAAAAGCTGCTATGATGGACTACCATCTCTTGTTAGGCATAACAGTGCACAGACATACGCTGATTAGTCCATTCTCATCAAGGAATTGCAGAGAACCAAACTGCAAATTAACTAGCTAGGGCTGGTTCGGAATCTACATTTATAGGACTTGAACCTTACTTTTGTGTCAATGGAACTCTACCCTCCACTTAAAGAGCATGACTCCGATGTGGAAGTGTCCAGTCATCACTTTAGTTCAAATGCGAATATAGGATCGATTTTGTGTCAGGAATCTCTTTGTCGTATTATTGTCTAATTTTGGCCATAACGTACGGGAGATGCTCAGCCTAGAATAGACAAACAAGATTCCTACATTTGCAGTCCTTCCGAATAAAATCTTGGTTACGTCCCTATCTCCATTTCTAGGGCATCCGTGTGGACTGTGATATTAAATACTTACTTGGCGCTACATGTCGATGGGACCCAAGGCCTAACTTCTCACAACCATTCGTGTTGTGCGTGTTATATTTTTTTACACGAATGGAAGGGGCCTACTGTTTAATGCCGTGTCCGAAGAGCAATTTGTTAATTGAGAAGCTTTCTCAGGACATTTGTACTCTCGGATGTTTGTCAGACGCTCGCGAGAAGTGGGGCCGTGAAAAACTTTTAGGTGTTCCGACTGGGATTCGAACCTGAACCCCTTGCTCCATAGTCCAACGCACTGACCACTGAGCCCACATACCTTTGGGAATAATCATGTAAAGTTGGCACCTTTTTTAAGGACAGTTTTATATGGACAAGCTAAAGAGCTTGGAAGATCTGCTGGTTGATTGTTTAGGAAGTGAAACACAGATGGTTTAGGTGGCGCACAGTGAAACAAGGGCAATCCAGTGCAACCAGTTCGGTCTGGTCTGGGGAGATTTGTTTCTAACGAATTCCAGATCTTTTCCGAAAGTGTGACGTCTTAACTAGGTCAGCCTTCCATGTATCTACTGCAAGGCATTCGCCAAGGAAGTCCTCGAGACGTTCTTCGTTATCCTCCCATCCCGGGTAGTTGCTTGATGTCACTAGTCCCAGCTTGTAAGGCTGTTTGTTTAGATGTGTAGACCAACCATCCATTTTAATTCACTCCTGCCCAGATCGAGCTCTTTCTTCGCTCGATGGTGCTAAGGGCGTTTGATCGATGACTTTGGCAGCTTTGCAGTCCTTTTGTCACATTTTCGTAATGTTTTGTGACCAAGGTGCTGGAGGTAACTCCTTCCTTCCTTTTGTAACCCCTTCCTCGCCGGTTCATCTGCCACTTCGTTCTTTGGTATAATGCAGTGACCAGGTACCCAAATCTGGTTGACCTGGGAGGAGGTTGCGAAGATATTAAGTTTTTCCTTCAACTCCTTCAGCAATTTCGAGTTGGTTCTTACATTTTTTTCCATCTTAGGGCTGCTAGATTGGCCAAGCAGATGCTAATGCAGTTCTCTTGGATTCTGGTGCTGAGTACCGACACGAATTATTCTAGATGGGTTGCGTGATTGTGTCCTTATAGCTTACGTTCGTCTAAAACTCAAATTTTTGAGAGAAAGCATTCAAGCTTCAATTCAATTTGGAGCTGAATTCCCTTAGTGAGCTCCTGAGGGCTTATAATGATAGTAGACGCCGGCATTTTCTCCACGTCCTTCTGGACTGGTCTTAGCCGACAACCATACGAGTGCTGACTCGTACGTAAGAAGTACCGATTCAGGAATGTAAGTGATGTCCCAAATTTGTCGCCACCTAGTGGATCTCAGACGATCTGTGGCGAATTTTGCCCAAGTACTTGGGTCTGCCTTCCTATAAGCCAGTTTTGACCCAGAACGAAGCTGGCAACTCACAGGCAATGTAGATCGGACCATTTTAACTGAATGTTTTCGGGATAATTTGACGCTTTTTGACTCTTTTTTTTTGGGCTAAGTCCAGACCATGATAGCCAGAGATTTTGGCCAACATCCGAACCAACATCGAACCCCAAATTTCAGATTCATCACCCGATTTACCCAAAGACGTTTTTTTATGAAAACTCTTGACTGATAGTAAAAGTCACAAGCTGCCTCGAATGGCATCCCTAAGTTGGCTTGTATCTTGCCGAACTACTTTGCCCACTGTAGGGAGGGAGCTCCCATAAATCCATTTAAACGTTCAACTGTCTCGGTTACCTGTCATCCATCATCGCTAGCTTGCCGACCGCTGCTGGGTGTAAAACTTTATTTCGTGACTTGTAAGATTGAATTTGCGAAACGCTCTTTCAAAATTAGCCCGACCACTTAGAAATTAGCGCGTGTTTCTCGTGATAACCGCACTCACGTGCTTCACACCACTTGAACCCTACACAAAACTCTCCACAGCGCGCAACTTCCTCGAATCAATTGAAACCTAACCTGCACTACAGCACACCACCAGCCGTTTCACTGCTCTCCCCCCGCTGGATAAGTTACAAACATCCTTTCCACACCGCACTCGACCTTCATAGTGCTCGCCTGGTGAATGGCCCCAAGTGGTGTACTCTGTCAACGAGTATGGCGTGCTAATGTCTCACTTATTCATTCATTCGTGCAATACACAAAGTCACCGTGAACCCTGCGCGAGCGAACACAATGCGATGCCACTTCCTTGAATCCTTCCCAATATCGTTACCGTCGTCGTCGTCGTCGTCGTGTTGTCCTCCTCCCATTTGGCTCGTCAATCTTGGTTACATTCTGCATACAAAGTAGTGACGATGACGACGACGACGAGGCGATGGCTTGAGAGATGCATTTCATTGATATATCACTTTTCCACTTTTCCACATCCGGTGAGCAGCGGGAAGGTGGGCGGAGCGGAGTGGAGCGGGTCTGTTTCATAGAAGAAAAGCCTGCACTTGCAACTCCTTTTATAGGAAATTCACTTAAGTGCTAAAACATGTTCAAGTTGGAAGATTGAAATACAACGCAGAATGGGGACTCAGACTTGCTGGCTTTTAGCTGTTACGTGACCCAAAGTGGGACAGTGGATGGCCAGGCCAGGTGTATAAATTCACTAAAATACGGGAATTATTATGGTCGTTGCCCCAGCAAGGACCTTCAATTAAAACCAACTATAAAAGTGGAAAAACTGCCCTCCCCCTGCCCAGAAGATAAGGATAGACGAGGATTAAAGCGGAAAACTTTCATCACATAGTAGGCCATCGAGGAATAGTAGGGACAGCAGGACACTGGTCCAACACACAGTTGAAACTAAACTAAAGCTAACGAGGGACAACTTTGGGATAATTCATTTAAACCATGTTTTAAAGCGAAATCCTTTGGGGAACACTGGGATGGACATGAAGATAGTCAGACTTGTATTTCAGATGGGTCGATGTTACACGAAGAAAAAAAAACACAAAAAGGAGAACCAAGAGACTGTCCAGTCGATGGTGTTAGTTTTGGGGATTATTCCATGGAACACATGTTTATCGCATGAGAGTGGAGCCCATTAATTAAAGTGAGTTGGGCGGGAGCAAAAAGTTTCCCTCCACGAAGCGCACATAAAAACTGTTTCCGAGATGGTAATGTCTCCTCCCGGTAGTCGTCGTCGTTAATGCAATTTAAGTTCTCAAGGATCTTGGTGAAGGAGTGCAATTATTTTATTACCCTGCCTGCAGTGATGCTACCTTTGGACTGGAGCTTTGGGGAATACTTTTCTGTTTTTTTTTATGTCCAAGGAGAGGGGGTGCTTTTGCACTGTATCAGATGTGTGATAGGGACAGTGGGATGGTTTAATTGGTTTCGGGTCTCTTTTGGTAAGTAGCAATCCTTCATATTCCATTCCAATTAAATGTTACGTTTATGTCGTCGGGAATCCGTTTAGTAGCCGTTTAATAGCCGTTTAGAAGGCCATCATATAGAACGCTTGAATTAGGTTGATGAATTCTTGTTTTTTCCTGAGGACAGGTCAGCTTCCTCTTCTTGTTTAGATGGGGATTCTAGAGATACACAAAGAATAACAATAAAATAGAATTTACTTACTTACTTAACGGGCTCCCGACCCGTGAAGAGTCCCTGCCTGAGACACGGTAGCCTTCCATTCTCTTCGATCCCGGGCACGCTGCTACCAGTTGTCCAGACCAAGCGCTCTGGCATCCGCGATAGCTTTCGGTCTTTAAAACGGAGGTTCGGTCTTCCTTGTCGTCTCGAACCTGGGGGCTGTGAGTCGAAGATCCTCTTTGCTGGAGCATTACTGTCCATGTGGCCGAGCCAGTGTAGTCGATGTATTTTGGCTTTTTGGACTACATCCACATCTTGGTACAGCTCATAGAGTTCGCGGTTGTATCTTCTCCTCCATTCGCCCTCCTCGCACATGGGACCGAAAATTCGAGGAAGAATCTTTCTCTCGAAAGTGCCCAACATGTGCTCTGCTTTCCTGCTTATCGTCCAGCACTCGGCTCCATATAGCAGAACTGTCAGGATCAAAGTTTTGTAGAGCATTTGACTAAGACTAGTCATTAGTAAGACTTGGATGCAAAAGCTTGGTCGATAGTCGTTTGTTCTTCCTCACTGAAGGACTCTCTACGAATGAGAAATACTGCATTTGTGGTGTCGATAAATCTAACTCATCATTAGTGTAGAGTTGATGAGAAAGAACTCCATTCTTGCGAGAAAGGACATCGGAACAGGGATGTAGTTTCGATTGTTTGTCAGCATAATGACAAGTGTTTACAGGGGGTTGGTCTATTCTGATGCACCGCTCAGTCCACAATGGTTAGAATTCTGTCCGGGACTGCAGAATGTCAAAGAGAGCTCTGGAGTTGCATTGGCAATTGCTGGGACTTTCGGAGGTGATCGTTAGAAATACCAACATTTTCGAAAGATAGCTACACCCAGTTTTGTGTTTAAGTCAATCATATTAATTCTCTATATTTCGCTGACTTTGCGTTTTCGATTCAAGTAGATGCATCTGCCCTTGGAAACTCTGTACTGTCTGTACCGGTTGCCCAGAACTTAACCTGATGGATTAGCTTTAAGGCTGTTCCCATATTTGCTGCTCCATAAGCTTTCGGGATAGCAATTGTAGTTCTGGTATATAACTTGTGTTCTAAGAGTCGCCAACGGAGGATGGGGCACATCAGCAATCACCAAACAAAATAAAATCTCTGACGACCTTCATCTATGCAGAGGACGACATTGGAGCCAGTGTTGCTTTCGTAATATCTATTTGTTTGTATGCAACTCGTATGTACATATATCCCTCTTATGAGGTGAAAGCCATAAAAAACTATGTTAGCACATGCTAAACTCTTTTTTTTTTTTTAAATCGATTGATATGCATATCCTTAACAGGAAAAACACAGTGATCCCATTCTTACTAGGGCTTGTGCTGTAAATTCAGGAAACTCCCCTACTTACAGCTCAGGCAGGTTTGGATGCATATTCCTGATGAAAAATACCAGGCATGTGATGAAAACTAAGAGCAGGTAAAGGCAGTCTTAGCTAGATATGTATTTGAAAGTTTAAAATCAAGGATGAACTCTATTTAAGTGTCCTTATGTTAGGATTCATACTTCTTAGTGACTTCCGTTTGCACGCTCTTGTAAAAATTGTCCATCCCAGTGTTACATAAATTTGAATTGAATTTTGTTGTTATAGCGCTTAACTTGTGGGCGCCCTAGCTCAATTGGTTACAGAGCAAGGACTCTCAGGTTTTATCGACCACTTGCACCAGTTATTTATTTATTTAGTGCTGAACTTGTACCTTCAAGGCGTGGGTGGTCGTGGACTTGTTGGCATAAGCACTAAGCATTCAAAAATCCAACAACGATTAATCGTATGGTCTAGGCGGTCCATTCTGATCAGCAGGTTGCGACATTATACGACCAATTGGTTTTTGGGTTGAATGCCTTGTGGCACCATCTTGTTCAAACCACATGTTGGCCACAATTGGTTTATTACATTCTATTTTGGCACAACCAATGTGGCGTTTGTTTGTTTAACCTAACCGATTGCATTTTCAAAGAAGAATGGTCCGATGAAGCCTCCAGCTCGAAATCTGATGCAGGCAGTGACACGTTGCGAATGGATTTGTTTCTCAACAATCACTGATCCAATTTGTAAACCACAAGTCCTATAATTTTGACAATAAACGAAGTCATCAAGATGATCATGTTAGCAAAATCAGGGTCCAGGTTGTTCCATAACCCATTCAGCTAACTCTCTTCGCTCTGCGCAATAGTAGGCTTCAGTTCCTAGGTTAGGTTAGGTTAGGTATGTGGGTAGGCGACTAGATCACGTCGCCACACTCAGGTCAATACAGACCCATTGTGATACCCAAAGGGGAAGAAGTCCCTTGCCCATTGGTAAACCCTCGTATTAATTCACATCTTGTTGATCACCAAACCATCCTGTTGATTTGATGAAGGTCACAGAAGAAGTGTCGCCCTAGAAATTTGAATCTACGGTTGATAAGCCCTGGGCAGTGACAGAGAAAGTGGGTTGTTTCCTCTTTAGCTTCCTCGTCTCCACATCCCCGAAATAGATCTTCATCCGTGAGTCTTAACTTTCTCATGTGGTACCGTAATAATTTCTATAAGGACGGAAAGGGACTTCCTATCCTTTAGCATAATGCGGTCGGTCCTACTCTTCTGGTGATTACACAGGTGTCCAGGGAGGTCCATCTACTATTGGCCTCACTTCTGGCCAAGATCCATGCCTTTTGCTTCAATGTGCAAGGCGGGATGAACACCGAGGTGTCTACCTGTTGCGATGTAGATTCAGAGCCTCTTCTTGCCAGTTCCTAAGTCAAATGCACTTTTTACGGATGAAGATGCAAACCCTTACTGCAAATAAGTTATGGAGTCTCTCAAAATGCCCAATTTTTGACTAAGGTGTCGAATCGATGGATCGAACTCTCAGCAATATTGTCATGAACTGCTTCGATGTTTCGTGTTGAAGAAGCGTCAGAGTGTCTTAAATGACCAATTGATCTATTCTCCCTGAATTTCCGAATTAATCTTTTCACAGTTGATGACGTTCACTAACTATTTCGACCATGTTTTGTGCCAACTGTAGCACCCATTCGTTTTTTTTTTTTCATTTTTGAGATAAATGAGTGTTGGACTTGGATTCGATAAAAAATGTTTTCAATGATCGGCCAACTCATTTTCCCTACGTGCTGTCATCTATGTATTGTATGTACACGTTGCTCTTTAGTGTAGCGCTCCATTTTGACAGCTGTCACGCTGTATTTTTTCTCTCGTTGGCAACACTTTACTGCTGGAACTCAATAGGTATGTTCGCGTACTTTCTGCACCGAAATTCCTGCTTCCTTACTTGGGTGGCGCTACAGTTCGGGGTGAACCTGGCCCTCAATAAACAAGCCTCTCTATTTAGCCCGGTCCTTAGCTAACTGCCTCCAGTTGCGCACTCCAAGTCGGTTGAGGTCCCCTTCTGCTTGTGCGCGCCACCTAAGGCGAGGTCTTCCTCTACTGCGGTGTCCCTCCGGGTTTGATTCGAAGACTCTACGGCCCGAAGCATTGGTGTCCATTCGCTCTACATGTCCTAGCCATCTTAAACCACTGATGCGCATTTTTCTGACCAGGGCGATGTCGCTGTACAGCTCGTATAGTTCGTCGTTGAATCTTCTCCTCCAAAGCCCATCAACGCAAGCGGGACCGAAAATTAGACGAAGAATCTTTCTCTCGAAGCGACTGAGGATCTCTTCATCCGCTTTAGATAGAGTCCATGCTTTAGCGCCATAAAGCAGGACTGGGATGATCAGGGTCTGGGATAGAGAGTCTCCTTGGTTCTTCGGGATAGGGCTTTGCTACTTAATTTCCAAAGAAACAAGAGTTATTCTTCGTCTTATTTCTGTTGAGGTGTTATTTTCAGACCGAAATTCCTAGATCGTGAAATTTTAAGGAGGGGGAAGGAAAATTCTCTGAGACAGAGGTATACTCTTAAACGTCAGATGTAAATGTGTGTAAATACACAGGGTTTTGACAGATTTGACAGGTTTCATAAATCATTAATCATTTCTTTCTCTCTCTCTTACTCTCTTTCACGAAATACTACGAAACTTTTGCGTACCCGAACAGAATTTGGTGAATTTTCGTAGGAATTCGTGAAAATTCGTTGATTTGCGAGAGTAGGTGAACAGATGTCACTGTCGTAGTCGTAGTCGCTGTCACCAGAGGTCGGGCATACTTATGTCACTTGTTTGGAGGCATTGCCTACTACGATTCCGCCTTGTCGTGTGACAAATACTAAATAGTGGCCGACTATGACTGCGACTGAATCTTCCATAAATTTTGGGATATCCTTTAGTATTGGTGACTGAATACAAGGCCTTCGTTCAAGCTTTAAAAAGTCAATGTAAAACAAAATTAAAAAGCAACAGTCGTAGTCCTGCCACAACGACCAAGGAGAGCAAAAGGACTCTTTTCCTATCTCCAAACAGGTTTGCAGATTCTTTGACGATCGATTACTCCGCCAATTCAATACGAACAAGTGCGCACCTCTCCGAATTCACTTCATTTCGAACTGAAGTCAACTTTAATTAAATAAGTATGACGGGTATGAGGGATAAAAGTAAAAATTCCAAGCCCGCATTCCTTGTTCCAATAGGCACACACTTCTTCGTTACATTTCCTCATTTTTCTTGTCCCAATCCAAGATGGAAGCACCATTTTCTAGGGATAAAGACGCCAAGAACAATGTCCTTTAAGAAACTCCGCAGCATTCAATCATCCCTGGTTCGGCGCATTCCCTTGTATTTTTTTTTTTATTTCCCTGAAGGGAAATCCTGCGAAATTTAATCCCATTTAACAAGTGACTCACTCCCATTAAGCGCACTAGAGAGTAATTACTCCTTTTTATAAAATTTATTTTGCGAGTCCTTGATCATCGTATATCCTCGAGTTGTCCTTTTTGTTTTTTTTCTTCTCTCTCTCGACTCGAACATTTCCACTCTAACGCGTGTTCAATTTAAAATTTGCTCGTTTTCAGTTTCAGTCTCAAGTGAGTGCGATGTTGTCAACAAGGACAGGAATTGCTTCCTTCTGGCAGGCATGGCTTAGTCAAAAAATTTTTTAATGACTCATCAGCGAAATTAGATACAAAAATTAAATTTAAACATCATTATCATCCCTATTTTCGTTGTGAAACAATATTCCAGGAAATGAATTGAATTTTCCATTGAAAAGTTTTCAAGGACTTTTTCTTGTGTGATACTTGGGTTTTTTTTTTGTTTTTTTTTTTTTGTTAAGAAAAAGGACATCGCAGAGGTTGCTGCGATGTGGTAGGGGCTCCGAACTTGAAGGAGAAGAAGAAAAACAAGGAAACATTAAATGGAATCAACCTCATGGAATCTAAAGTTAATAGGATTTTGTCTTGGAGGTGTGGGTGTGGTGGGCGCCGGGTGTGGGTGCTGCTTTTACTCCTACACTCCTTGTTGGCTTACCACTTAAGATTCTCAATTTCTGATAAGGACATTAAAGCAGGAAATTGTATCACACTGATTATGGGGGCAATTTAACCTGAATGGATGTCTTTTTTGTTTTTTTTTTTTCTGTAAGTGCTCGCCGCGCTATTGTCGTCGATGTGTAGGTAGAATGGTGTTACCTGGTGGTAGTCGTTGTCCTTTTTTTTTTACTTGAAGGTGGAAATGGGAGAAGACGCAGAATGGCTCCTTGATAATACAAAATGGCACAAGGAGAGGATAAGATATATGTGCGTATGTGGGGATGGCGACTTTGTGGGAGGACAGGCTGATATGTGAGCTTATTTGAATGGTTGTTGTGGTGTCAAGTGGATCAAGGTCGGCTGGTAGGCAAAAGGTTGGCTTTGTCTCCACTTCTTCATTCACAGAACGTGGGTTTTGACGTTATTTAGGATAAAGGTTAATTCCCCGTTAGTAAGTCGTTTATTTGTTACCGTAGGCGATGTTACCGTATATGAAGTGTGGCTTAGTAATATCCGTGACAAGAGTTATTGGTTGTGGTTCAATTATTTGGAAAGAAATATCTTAACACTCACGAGATTGTGTTAGAAGCATCGCTTACATACATACATATGTTTGTCACAAATATGGGAACTATTCCTTTATCACTCGATAGGTCGTTAGGTGTGTAATAAGCACTTGTTCCAAGAGAAAGGACGTCACATCAGAGGCATTACAACTTAGTTCGTCATCCTTCATCATTCATTAGTTGCTGCTGACCAAGTCGCTTGGTTGAGGCCTGTGTCCTTTTCACTTGTGTACCAAAGACGAAAGGTGTATCCCTTAGCTCGTGGAGCTTTAGCTCACCAATGGAAGCTTGAATATAATGTATGTAGCAGCAGATGTCGTTTACCAGTTCATCGGACAGTTCTTCGATGTTCTGGAAGAAGTATTCGCCAGGAATTTCTTACTTAATTGGCAGGAAGTGGGTATCCTCTTGGAGATGAATCATATTCTTTCATGTGGTACCGCAGAGTATTCTGCCCCGTGGTCCCTCCTATGAGGAATGATAGGGATTTCCTTTTTTTTTTGTGTAAGTCTGTGGAAATCACATTGTTCTCGTTGTAGCACATGTGCTGGGACTCCTTCTATGGTTAGCTTTCATTAGAGCTTTGTTTCCGTCTTTGGGCCCAGGCTCCAAGAGAAAGGCTGTACTATTTTCAGCTCGTTCATCAGCCCTTTCATTTTCTTGTATATCTTCATGACCAGGGATTTAGGAGAGTCCTACGATATGCGCTGGCTGGGTGTCAATAAAAAAGGTGATGTCCTTCTGTGTTATTGCCTTCATCGTAGTTTCATGGGGAGTTGTTGCCTGCTTGGGAAAAGGTACTGTAGTTCGGGAGTCTGACTGTACCTACACCGATGTCCTATTCGGACCTTTCAGTATAAGTTTCTGTGACTTCCGGGCTTGGTATTTCTCTGTTTTTTCGTTCCTCTCTACTTGGTTAGAGGGTTCTTATGAAGTCGAGGTAAGGCCTCTTGTAGTCTGTCGTTACATTCGCCACATCCTCCTGAAGGATCTGTGCGTAGTCCTCATTATCTTTCAGAATTTCTGCCTATCTTAAGGAAAATAAGAGGCAATCTGTGACATGAAATCCAGAGAATTGAAGGCAAGAGGTTTGCTTGTTTGTGGGACAGAAGAGTTAATTTTTCAATACAGCTCAATGATTTCTTATTTCACGAATAGCTTGCCTGAGTGCCTGAATCGTTTCTGGATTATTTGCATAGTACCCCACAAAAAAAGTCCAACATCGTCAAATTGCAGCTCCATGGTGGCCAGGCAACATCACCAAATCGATTGGTGTAGGGCTTGTGTGGTACACAGCCCAATTTTCCTGAAACATTTCTGGTTATACAAAATCAATTATCATGTCTTGGTATCGCACTCCGTTTACTGTAAAGTTTCTTCCATCCTGGTCTTGGAAGAAAAACGGGCCATTAATGGACCGCCACGCCAAAATCTATACCAAACAGTCGCACGTTCAGGATGGCTGCTCTATGACTCTATAACTACGAGCCTTATACATGGCAATTTTGCTTGCTTATGTTGCCGAAGACATGTAGAACGAATGAACACCACTGCTCCGGCCTGCAGAGTCTTCGAATCAAATCAAACCAGGAGGGACAACGCAGTAGAGGAAGACCTAGCTTTAAGTTGCGCGCACAAGTAGAAGGGGGCTTCAAGGGACTTGGAGTGCGCAACGGGAGGCAGTTGGCTAAAGACCGGGCTAACTGGAGAGGGTTGTTGGTTGAGAGCCAGGTTCACCCCGAGATGCTTCACATCTGAAAAGATGAGTTTTTGACCTGAATTGTCCTAAATTTCAGACTCTCTCTTCAATTCCCGAGTCATTTGACCCTTGTACGCGAATAATCCGAGATTCTTTATGAAAATTTCTTCTCAGGCTTCAATGCGATTGAGTTGCTGAGGCCTTTGGCGCTTTAAGATTCTCGGGATTTGGGCCTACACTTTCGACAGCAGCTGACATACTTATTCTCCAGTGAGCGCACACTCTATTTTACAGTCCTGTCTACACTTGGTGCAGACGGTACATTCTTTCAGTTTGTCGTGCATATGTGAGTGAAACAGGGATGCTAAATTCATACCACGAATCGGATGACCCTGTGTAATACTGTCAGAGTCCAAATAACATAACACGTGGTCCACCATTTTTGAAAATTTAGAAAATTCTAGAAATTAAGTTCAGTGCCACCGTTTCTCTAGATCTTGAACTTTTAAGCTGCGTATGCACAGACGATTGCCAGATCTGCAAATGAAAAAATTGTCCCAACTATTTGACAATGATGTCAACTATCAATTTTTGTCTTACAATGTCAAGAATTAGGACAAAATCTGACAATCGTGTGAACTGGCCATTTAACGCTGCAAATTAATTTGTCATCGTCAGACCTGGCGCTATTTGTAGATCTGACAATCTTCTGAACTTAGTGTTGCACTGTTAATATTTATTTTTTTTCATTTCAGGTCAATTGGCGTAATATTACGGTTTTGTTTCGGTTTCGGTGGTAGTGAGGTGTCTCGAAATATCGAAAACGCGTTTCATGGCGGTTTTGGTTTCGAAATATATTAGCCCCTCGGGAGCGGTTCAAATGTGTTTTCACCATCGGTTTCGGCTTCGGTGGTAGTGAGGTGTCTCGAAATATCGAAAACGCGTTTCTCTGATCCGAAGCGTTTCTTGGAGGTTTTGGTTTCGAAATATATTAGCCCCTCGGAAGCGGTTAGAGTGTGTTTTCACCATCGGTTTCGGTTTAGGTGGTATTGAGGTGTCTCGGAATATCGAAAACGCGTTTCATGGCGGTTTTGGTTTCGAAATATATTAGCCCCTCGGAAGCGGTTAGAGTGTGTTTTCACCATCGGTTTCGGTTTAGGTGGTATTGAGGTGTCTCGGAATATCGAAAACGCGTTTCTTGGAGGTTTTGGTTTCGAAATATATTAGCCCCTCGGAAGCGTTTTAAGTGTGTTTTCACCCGTTAGTGTGTCAGTGCCAATCCCCCTAGTGTGATCGATCTGGAATCGGTTCTATTTTTTAAAAAATAAAGAAAGAATGCCTTAAAAGTTTACTTAGTGTAGTTATCCCCTCCCCACCTCCTAGAGGGCAATTTAATTTCCCTAAAAGAAAAAGTGTATCACCCTTCCTTTGCTATAATTTAAAATTCGCTTCGCCCCTGTAATGTGTAGCATTAATCTCTCCCGTAAATCGTTTTAATTGTAGGTACCCTCCCAGGTGTCCAAAATAATTTGGTTTTCGTCCCCAATTTCTCATAATTTTTAACCTTTGACTACGGTTCGCGGTCCATATTGCTCAGAAAGAAGCATTTTCCCCCCCAAAAGTATGTTAATTTGTTTGAGTTATGTACATAGATCTGCAGGTTTCCGTTTCGGCGTGACCCTAAGTTGTACCTTTTGATATCCCTCATCGGGGAAAAATCCTTTGCAAAAAATATATATGTATCTCATTGTCACCCATTAGCCCCGAGTCGGGCGCCATTTAAGCGCTTTCCTGCTTCTCATGTTTCTCCTTTGCGTTTTGCAAAAAGTATATGCTTTCGCAGTCGATATACTCCTTTGTTTGTGCAGATGCCATGGTGCGGTGCATGGTAAGTGTTCAAGTCCATATCAATGTGTTCATCTCTTAAATCAATTCAGTGCTCTGTGGTGTGCAAGAAATCAAGAAATAATCCCTCCACAGGATCGTGTATTCAACGGTAAGTGGTTATTTGAATTCCATTTTTGAACTGTTCAAGCCCCTACAACGGACCCCTACAAATGACCTAATGACTGCATTAAAACCCACCAAATAAAGTAACCTTTATCAGACCTGGTTTCTCATCTTCACCGCATTCGACGTCCTTAAGAATCACTTTGGAGGACATTACCCTTTCTCTGACCTCGCATCGTTTTCATGGTACAAGTAATAACCACCCAACCTTCTCCCTTTCTGTAACGACGACGACGACGACGACGGCGGAACCATAAAAACCCAGTCGCGCTTGCATTTAATTCAGAAATTATAAAGCATAAGTATGCGCCACCAGGCAAGGGTACTACGAGTTAAAGGGAGCACAGTAGATACCAGATGTCCTTAATTGTCCAGGATGTACTTTCGCCTCCCATTTTGATATTACTACTGTGTGTGGGAGGTGAATAGAGCTCCATTTTATGATGTGATAAGAAGTCGCAAACTTAATTGAATGAAAGGGTAATGTGTATCAGCCAAGGAAGTGGGAGAAATATACATTTTCAAGGACATTTACTCCGAACAGTGTCTTGCGCTTGGTAAACTTTTCAATCGAACGAAGAAAGAACACACAGAACGACAAAAAAAGAACCTTTGGGGCGTTTCCTTTATTTTTGCGTTCCATAACCATCAACCGCGCGATATGAGAAGCACAACTTTCTTTACAGACAATGTCCTTAATGTCCTTAATGTGATGGTGTTCTTAATTGTCTGCCTGCGTAAAAGTAATGCGCTTTCGTGTGCGCTGCCTGAATATTATGGCGGCTACGTAATGAGAAATAATTTTTTTTTTGTTTTCTTTTAATAGGATACAAGGATAACAGGCTTAACATGGCTTCATCGCTATTCCTTGTTGTTTAATTAAATATTAAATTTTTATTACAACATTGAAGGGGGGCCAGGCCATGTCATCGAAATGGCATCGTCATTCTTTAAGTAATAACGAGACAATTATGATGTCGTGTCGTGTTGGAAGTGTTGGAACACCTGCGCTCGCTTGTAGAGATTTCGAATTTTCCATCCTACGTATACGTGTAGAGGAAATGAAGGACTTTCTTCGTCGTCATTGGTTAATGTGCTTAGGTTAGGTTAGGTTACCGTGGCAGTTGGCACAAGCGACCATTGTGTTACCACATGGATCCTAGAACCAACGATAGCTTAACCTAGACCTAGATTGGTTAATGGAGCTACATAAATGCAATCTTCTTTGAAGGAGAGAGAGCCTGCCTCGTACAAAGGAGGTGAAGATGGTTTTTTCCTCTTCCTCGTCCATGTAGCTTCAACAGAAGTCATTTGGGAGGATGTCCAGCCAAGTGGCATGCTTACCAATAATGTAGTGAGCATCCTTTTCTGTCTAATCAGACAGTTGGTGGTTTTTTGATCCAGCTTGGGCCAGATCTATCTGGGATAAAACACCTAGTGCCATTAGTCCATCGAAGATTGTTTGAATCTTTAGCGAGCTCGTCGCCCATGCAATTCCCTGGATTGGATTACAGTGCTCCCGGCACCCAAATGAAGGGCATATTGAATTGTTCAGTCATCTCCTTGAGAGACAGCCGGCAGATGAGGGCAGTTTTGAGTTAAAAGAGGAAGATTCCAGGGTGTAATTTTACTCTAAGTGACGTACCACCTCCCTAATGAAGGAAAGCACGTCCTTAGTTGCAGAGGTTCTAATATCTGCCGGCGAGCATGTTACCTTGCGGAAGATGCGCCACCTCAACCAATGCAGAACTGGGCATTCACAAAGGAAGTGCTCAGATGATACATCATCTTCTAAGCAGAACCTGCATTCTATGTCTGGGCATAGATTGAGATTGTTGAGGTGATACCTCAGGCCACAGTGACCTGTTAAAAAACTCACCAGCTTCCTAATGTTTTCTTTGTCTAAACTGAGAATTTCCTTGTAGGAATATGGCTTGATTAACCTCTTGGATTGTTAGACGAAGTTTATGCTCCCATGCGTTGATCAGCGCTGTGGCATTAGCCCAGTTAACGCCACAGTAAGGTTCAGGTCCAATGAGCGCAGATCCTGAGCCAGCCCTGGCTAGTTCATCTGCAGATTCGTTGCCTGCAATCCCCTGATGACCTGGAACCCATCCGACTACCACACTATTATGTCTAGCAAGAGATTGTAGTGCATCGTAACAGCATTTAACTGCTATGGAGTCCACTAAGTTGGACGACAAAGCTCTGAGAGCCACCTGACTATCTGAGAAGATATAAATTTTAGCGCCCTTGACTCCCTTACTAAGGTTTAACTTGGCGCAAATCTCAATGGCATAGAGTTCAGCGTGGAAGACCGTGGGACACATTCCCATAGGTATAAAGACACCAGGCCCCACTCCAGGGTCCATCTTTGATCCGTCTGTGAACCATATCAGACCTCTAGTGTCCAGTGTTGGAACACCATAAGACCAGTCTGCACGGTCTAATATGTTAACCTACCGAAACAGTATTCCCTGACCATAACGTCGGGGACAGTGCAGAACATGTCTCTTTGTGGGATTGAGTCAAGAATTTTCAGGTGTCCCACGTGGTCACCCGCCTTTAACTTGTATTCTAGTTGCAACTTGATAGCGGATCTAGCAGCCTTCTTCCTAATGAAGATTTGTAGAGTCGTTCCCCTAGTCTAGTCCTGAGGGGATACATGAATCAAAGTTCTTTCCGAACAGTAGTCGAGGAATTATATAGTCGGTGTCCTGTGGAGGAGTTCAATATTGTTGAGAATAGAGGAGAGCCCTGCTCTGAAACTAGACCACTGAGAGATAGCCCTCAAGCGAGTGGCCGCAGAGGGTGCTGCTTGTTTGCTATCGATGTCTAAAGGCGGCAGTAAAACACCATGTCCAGAGCTGCTGTCGATGTGCTTCTTAGGGCTACACTGAGGGATAGGCATGCCGACCTTTGTACCCGGCTTAAGTTGAGTTAGGTGTCAGGTTCTCTGCAAGGCTGTCCACCATTCACTGGCTGTGAACCTCCTTTATTTCTGGTCGCTTTCTTACAGCAGTATAAGGCTGAATTCGCTTTGCTGACGCGTTCAAGGCTGTTGGGATTTCAGTTGAGTTTCTTATCAAGTATGAGACCGAATCTAACACCGCATAGTTTCTGGGTGTCGAACTGTGGAACTTTGAATAATATTTTATAGACAAGAGCCCACCTTTTTTAGTCTGTTTAGAGAGCTTAGAGGAAGCGTTTTGCAGGAGTGTGCTAAGGTGTTTACTCCGAAAGAGCTATGGCAACATCTTCCGCATATTCATCTACTTCGCAGCTTTCATTTTCCAGGATTAGAAGCAGCTATGTTCCGGAGAAGAGGAGAGAACATTGCACCCTGGGGAGTACCCCTACTTATGGTCCTTCGAGCTACGGTGATGAAAGACTCTTAGGTGTGAGATCTTTGTTCCTACCCTTGGTAGAAAAACACGTTCACTTCCGTCCATGATTTTGGAATATAAATCAGGTCTGGGCAACTACTGAAGAGCAAGGACACCATCCTGCCGATTTACTTATTTGGCTTAAAGCTACTTATTTCCCAAAGAATTTGACTCCTAGTGATGAGGTTCATTGAGCTGCCTATCTCAGGATCTGCCGGCATTTCAAGAAAATGCACCATGCTGTCGCAGTAGCCGGGGAAATTGATGTTCTTAGTTGCGTCCCCATTTAGAGATGACAAGGAGCATGAGACTGTAGTTCTCCCTATTACAGACCCTCTGCAAGGACTTCAAACCAACTTCATCTTGCATAACGTGTGCTCTTCATCAACACATCCCTGTCACGCCATCAACGGCCATTGAACAGTTTCCGATTAACTTCTCGCACATATGACAGTTCCATCCTTTAACGCTTTTACTCTAGTTCCGTGTGGGTGTTACATTCCTGCTGTTTATTGTTCCTCTCACCTTCATCGGCTTTCTAGATTCACTTCAACTTTCGCCATAGCTTCTTCAGTCTCTCGCACAGTTTAAACGGGGCATCCCCGCCGCCGCATATCCTTTTCGATGGAAAGAAGAAGAGAAAAACACATGTGCGAACATAAATCTGTCTGCATCCTTCGGGAATTACTGCACATGTTACCTATCATGACCGACCTGGGTATTGCCTCCTTTCACCGTTCCGTGTGGTTGTGTGTCTGTGATATTTATATCGCATATATCCTTACGCCCTCCGATGCAGAGGTATCTCTCTCTCCTGCTTCGAAGCCGTCCAACGACGTGGAAAAATATTATTACATTATTATGTCTGAAAGTGAGTTACTCACTGGTGATGCTGCTTCGACTTGCCTCGGTTGTTCTGGCTGTTCTGCCGGCTCCTGGTGCATTTGAAGTTCGTATACCGGTTTTTTTTTTTTTTTATGGATTGGGCGGCAGGAGCGAATACAGTGCTGCAACCCCGACAAAAGGATTTATTCTCACGCAAGGCACATAAATTCTTAAATTTTTGTGAGCACTGAACGTACCTATACCTTCCCACACAAACACACATACACACACACACACACACAGCAGCATCAGCAGCAGCAGCAGTAGCAGCGGTTGCCACGACTAGAACGATAAGAAAGGATAAGCGAAAGGAGCCAAAGGTTCACATTGTAATATCCGGTGCAAGATGAGCGATCAAGAAGAATAATAAGGACTTCTTGGCAGCAGGATATTGGTGCAATGTTGTAATTAAGGAGAATGCCAGTGATATGTTTGCTCCTTAATTGGAATGTATGTGATGGGGAATTACTTGAGATGGTAGTCATTAACGCAGTTAAAGTAACAGATTGCGATTGGCAGTGTGTTGAGGCACTCCTTCGGAGTCTTTCGGAGAGTGGAAAGGAAGTGAGTCTTGCTTTGGTTTCCTTTGTAGTTTGGGGTGGACGAGTAGCGAGTGGGTTGAGGTTCATTCTTGGTTGAGTGCCCCAAGGAAGCAGGTATTGCGTTTTTTGCTGCATAACCATATCCACTTTAGCCATTTATGAAAAGCGGTTTGAAAGTTAGTTAGGAACCCTTTTTCATGGCAGTTATACTCTCGAATGCTTGTCTGAAGTTCGCGAGAAGTGGGTTGTGAAACGACCACTCTTTTCATATCCGATATCCTTGCGGGATTACCGTCAAGTGTCTCCTCACTTTCACTGAATGCTTCGCAGCAATAGTCTATTTGTGTAGTGATGGTTCTTATCACCAGGGAATGGAACACGAACACCAGGTTACGAGGACCGGAGGAGATGGGCTTTAAAGTATTTATGCCTTCGGGTCAGACAGAAGTTTTTGTTAACTTATTTAGGTGGGGTTACAGCTCGGGGTGAACCTCGTGACCTCAAATAACAAGCTTCTCTCGTTAGACCGATCATTACCTAACTCCCACCAGTATCGCATTCCAAGTCGGTTGCTGTACCCTTCCACTTGTGCGGGCCACCTCAAGCAGGGTCTTCCTCTACTGCGTTATCCGTCCGCAATGGGTAGGCTCTACAAGCCGGAGGATTCGTATCCATCAGCTCTACATGTCTTAGCCATCTTAAGCGACTGATGTCCAATTTTTTGTTGTACAGCTCGTATAGTTCTTCGTTGAACCCCCAAAAGCCCGTGAACGTAAACGGGACTGAAAATTTTACGAAGAATCTCTCTTTGCGAACCGACTAAGGGTGTCTTCAACGACTTTAGATAGAGTCCAAGCTTCGTCGCCGGACTGCAGGACTGGTTCAATGACAATTTGTTCGATATATGACCTTACTACTCAAGTGCCAGAGAAACAGCTGAGATGTCATTGTCAGAGTTTTCAGCAGAGCCCAGGTAGACAAAGTCTCTTACAACCTCGAAGTTACACTTAGGTATCGATTGTGACATTTTGTCCGATTCGTCGATGTTGTGTGTCTTTCTGTTTCAATACTACCCCTCGCTACATGAAAACTCATGTTTTTAGCAGTTCCAACTGTAGATGAGAGAATCTTCCTATTTGCAACATTTCAAGACAGTTCTGGTCTAGGATTGGCCTGAGTTGACTCTATTAAAGCGATGACAGATTATCAGTATTCTCACTGGACACTGTCTGATAGACCAACATGCCAAAAGACTTCTGCAGAAGCTGTTGGGAGAAGCACCTCCTATCCACTAGCTCAGCCATAAAAGACTACTCCATCTAGGAGGTACTTCTTTGACAACTGGCTTCACTAGGAGGTCAGGAGGCTCATTCTTTGTTTTATTAAAAGCTCCGGATTGCTAAATGGTGCTGCCTATGCCATCACAAGGAACATTTATTGGTCGAAAGTGATTCAGACAGTCACTCCAGCCTAAATCTAATCTAACGGCTTCCATCTTCCTCGATCCATGGCTATAAATATTTTAGACTTGTTTTCGCTTGGTCTTGGTTGGAATTGGAATATCTATTTGGACTCCGAGCAACGTGTAGCTTTTGAAATCCTACATTGTACAGCATCATGCATGCGGCATCTTGTAGCACATGACACAGTGTCACTTTCTTTTCTCTGCTTGAGACTCCTTTTGATCCCGGGCACGTTAGTTCCAGTTGTCCAGTCTAGTTGTCTGCCATCCGTGATAGCTTAATTCGTTAAACAGAGATTCGGTCTTACTTCTCGTCTCGAATCTTCTTTTCCGAAGCCGATCTACAGTTTTGACTTTTAAAACTACGTTCACATCTTATAGAGTTCGCGGTTCTATTTGCCTTCCTCCATCTCTTACTTATCGTCCAGCACTAGGCTTCACAGAGTAGAACCGACAGGATCAATGTGATGTAGAGCACTCATTTTGTCTTCCAGGCTATCAGCTTTGAGCCCTTCTTGTTTCGCCAAAGTAGCAGTGGTTTCCTTATGTAAATCTTCCTCGAACCTTCACTAGGATATCATTCGTCGAGTTCATATTTACTTCAAATAGGTGGACATATGGGATTTGGCATGCTTCCATCTTTGGTGCACACCTCTTCAATATGGTTGCCTTGGTTTTAATTCAGATTCTTCATAGCTCCACCAACCTGTTCAGTACTGGGACGAAGACTACTTCTTGATTCTCAGAAATTAGGTTATCTTCTAGCCTAGAGTTTGTAAAGTTTCCTGCGCATTGGTGAAGAGCCCATAGGTCTTAAAGAAAGCTGCTGTAATCTAAGCAGAATCCTATAGCATCGTGGACCGTGTACTTGGACAACATACGAGTATGATATACAAATAATGCTACAGACATTGATGAGCATTATTGGGTCGAATACACCTGCCCCGCGACATACTTTGTTTGTCCTTAAGTCAAATCTCTCTCACCTCGACGAGTAAGTTCGCAGGATATCCTTACCATAAACCTTGGAGCTGAAACTTTTCAGATTAAAGTCGTTTGTCAAGGTACAGTATCTCCTCGGCTCAAGTTACCAGGAGGGACCTCCACAAACAACCTAATCAGAGCTAAAACAAACTTTTTTTTTTCCAAATAAACTCTAAGCATCTTCTAATTTAAACAAATAAACTTTTCAAATTCATTGTGGGGCCCGCAACAACATTATCCCATAAGTAAGGTTGGGTCCCCTTCCCCAGCTTCCCAGAGGAGTTTAGTAAATCCTTTTTTCGGCGAAAGGCGAAAGGCGGAATGCAAATCCCTTTTGTTGTTGTCACTCAACATGTCGTTGTTCATTTGTAATCATTTGGGCGGGTGATGAACTTCTCAATAAATCTCCATTTTAGAGCGACAAACCACCCTCCTGTTTTCCTCCATGTATCTGTGTTGTGTATGTAGTTTCGAGAGGGAGATAGACAAAAAGAAAAAATTTTGGAAACTTTTTCCAACTTCCCCTGCAGCCTGTTGGCGCTGTTGTTACTGTTGTTGTTGCTGTTGACTTGGCAACAAATTCCCGGCATCGATTTTGTTGACTCATCTCCGGCGCTTGTCGCTGCACGAACTACGAGAGGCATCCCAAAAGAATATCGCCCCAGGATGGCGGAACATTTCATAGGAAATCCCCGTTGAGATGGAAGGATGGTAAACTTTCTTGTGTGGACACGCACCGTACACAACGAGGCAAAGAAGGAAAACAGCATAATCGAGTGAACACGAAAATTAAGGACACCCCAAGACTAAGGGATGCTCTCTGTGCGCTTGCCGTGATAGTGGTGGGGGACTTCTTCTTTTTTTGGGAATCCCCATATGTAATGAAAATTAGATTTCACCGACCCCACCCCACGTTGTTAACTTCTGGCCTAGTTGGTCCTGATCCCAGGACAAATTAAAAATATGTGATCGGGGGATTAGGCGAAGATGACTGCACGTCAGCTTAAAAATGAATTTGTCATCACAAAGGCAGGAGGGCTGGCTCTCTGCGGAGCTATTCTTGTAATTCTAGGGGGAGGGCTAATCAGTCGTGGATACTCGTGGACGGAGGCCATGATTTATGCGGATTATGACAGCGGATACTTAGAGTGAAACATCACCAATGAAAGGACCAACACGCACAGCACACATAATTCCATTACAAATTTCCAGCCGCCGATGCCCAGTTAATTAACATAATCGCCGCCGACAGTGTTTATTATTTGTTCCAAACAAAACTATAGTATAACTGGATTTTTGTTTCAATAAATATCAACACATACAGTCGCACAGTGGGGCATGTAGTATTCGAAACTTGGAAAAAATTTTAAAAAATTAAATCACAGTTTGGACTTTTATTAGTTGTTATTTGGTTATTGGACATAGCCGTGGTTTATTAACTTAATTACTTAATTCAATCTCTGCAACTATGACCAACAACATCAAATCCAAAGTAGTTTCACTCGAAACTGTCCAAGATTCTCTGACCACTTGTCCATGGTCTCTAAGAATCAATGCAGTGTGAGATGGTGCATTGTCGCAGTGCAAAACTCAAGAGTTGTTTGGCCATAATTCTTATCAAAATCTGGTCTAGACTGATGACAGTATCAGCGAGATCTCTTATTGTCAATCGACGATTTTTCAGTACCAAATCTTTGATTTCGTTAACGCGTTGGTCATCAGTTGATGTTGAGGGACGTCCAGGGCGATGTTTGTCTTGAACGCTGTCTCTGACTTCTTTGAATCGTTCGTACCATTTGCAAGCATTCTGTTGTAACATAGCCTGGTCACCGAAGGCCTTCTTAAACATTCTTAAGGTTTCTGCAGCAGAAATTTCATTCTTCAATCTCTTAGTTCAGAGCATACAGGACAAATGTAGATTTTGACTTAAAATTTGTCACAGATCGCAGTGACAGAACAAAAAAAAAAAAATATTTGGCGCATCAGGTTTATGGGACCCTAGCTTCTCACAATCATTCGCGTGGTGCGTGTTATATTCTTCACACTGTTCAATGCCGTGTCCGAAGGGCTGTTTATTCTTTGAGAAACTTTTTCATGACAGTTATACTCTCGGATGTTTGTCAGATGTTCGCAAGAGGGGGAGCCGTGGAGACACATGAAACCCCTTGCTCCTTAGTCCGACGCACGTACCACTTGGGCTCCGACGCCCAACCTAAACCAACCTAGAAAAATTTTAGAAGAATCGAAGAGCCATGGTATACAGACTTCATCTGAGTTTTTGATCAGAGTAGTACAACGAGTCCTTCATACTAAAACTAGATAACCAAATTTTCGTTGTTTTGAGAAAAATTTCCTTGTTTTTGTTTGGAAGACCTTGGAAGAAGGAAAAATCATTGAAAGACATTGCAGGAGCAATACGTGATGGAGCCTTCTGTAGTAGTGAGGGATTTCAAGGCTTCATGTCACGTTTTAAGAACCTTAAGCTCTTCACGACAGCACTTCACAAGCTTGGATTTTATTTCGAAAGCAGAAATCGCTTTTATTACTGACCGTCGGTCGATAGAAAAGGTGATACCTTTCTGTGGTAATTCCTTCAAAGCAGTCTCACAGACGACTATTGTCACTCTCAGGATTTCCCCCATAGAAAGCACTTTTATGGTTTGTGAGGTGAACTGATTCAGCCAGCTTCAAAAATGGTTCCTTGGGGTACCCCCTCATCTTTCATCATCTGTGTGAAGTCAGAGATGGTACGCGTCTTGTAAAGGTTTTTTTGAAATCTAGGTACGGAGTCAGCTAATTCGTGGGATGTACATTTCCTAGATATTTTTTGTAATTCCTAAGCGGACGATACAGAAAAGACAGTACCAGTACCACTGTCCATTTCGGATTTGAATAGACAACCAATTTGCAACTAGACCACAGATCCACCATCCGAGAGATTCTCTAGATTCCTCTTTGATTCCTTGTGTCAACAGTCATTATCGTCTGCCTGGAACCATTCGCGAATGACCACCTTCTCTGCTGTTCCGTCGTGGCCCAGTTATTAATTCTCCCTTAACTAGCAATTCAGACTTAAAAGGAGACTCTTTATAGAGTTATATTGGCAGCTGTCCCCTATAATGGTAAAGTATTGAGAATATGGTGGCCAGATCAGCCATATCCTATACCTCTGACTTACATTCTGAAAATAGAGGGTTTTCCAATAAGGACTTGACAACTTTTTTTGTACATAAACCGCAAACCATTTGAGATATTTCAAAAACTTTATTATCGGCTTGAAGTACAATCAAAACA